>CM075337.1:87459266-88659266 GCA_037788925.1 Mytilus galloprovincialis
AACTTGTACATGCATAAAGAGACATGTTAATTTTATAAACAAAAACACTAAACAAATGAACTTTTAATGTTATTTAATTGTATTTTTTTTATTTTCATACTAGTTGAGTTAGGGAAGATCTTCTTTGGCTAAATTGGTTAGAGCGCTGCATGCCTTTAGATCCCGAGATTGAGGGTTCGAATCCCGCTGGTACCACAACAATGGCGCTGCGAGCATCTGCTACTGGTACAAAAATTGTATATAGAATATTGCCTGGCAGTGAGATGTAAGAATTGGTCATGAGGTTTGGCCAGCCGGTCAGAGACAATTCTAGGTGACATCTATGGAACTGGCCAGAGGGTTTCCGAGTAGAAGTCTCGGGGTTGTACAGTAGTGGACCTGGTAGTTATTCAGATGGATGGTACGCAGCCCGAAAAAAGAAAAGGGGGGAGAGTGTTGTAGACCTGGAGATATAAAGGTTGTCTAACTAGTTGAGTTAGGGAAGATCTTCTTTGGCTCAATTGGTTAGAGCGCTGCCTTTAGATCCCGAGATTGAGGGTTCGAATCCGGCTGGTAACATCCATAGATTTTCACAACATAATTTTGGGTGTAAATATAAAATAGCTAAATTTCCGGATTATATAAATCGTACGTTTTGGAAAATCTCTCAAGTTTCCCAAACAAAACGAAGGTGTCAAGTTAAGAATTTTGAAGCAAAAAGATCATTTCAGCGATACAGGCCTAACTTATATGTATGTTTATGTGTTTCGTGTCAACCCCATAACAAATTAAAAGTTTTCAAATAATACACTTCCGCCCGCCATGATCCAGTAAATATATATTTTGTTATAAGTGTAGTTAAAAAGCATTCTTGAAATCTGTAGATGATATTTCTCTGTGGCCGCAAGGCACGGGTTGCTCCTTCGTCTGGTAATTTCTCTTAAGAACTTGGTATTTCTTCTTAATATAAGGTCTGTGTTAAACAGATACATGTTTGTCATGATTTGACTCCATTTTATTCTTTCTATAGGTTACAAGAGCGCAATTATTTGTTTACATTCAACCGGCAACTTTTTTACCCCAAGATGGTACTCAGAAAAAGAAACTTTGAAGCTCCTGATTGGATGATGCAAGTTGGAATTATTTTTTATTTGAAAGCTTATCCATTTAGGTTCAAAAATTGGTGAAAATTAAATTCATAATTCACAATGTGTAGAAGATAGAATTTTTGTATTAACTGAGGATCCATTCAAAATTAGCCTTTCTAATTTAGTGCGGAATGAGGAAGCTTCCATAACAACTGCATTTTAGGGCACTTTTTGCCGCATGACCATATACTTTTTTTTTGCTGTAATAAAAGGCTGACATCTACATGATCTATAGTCTCAGGAACTGCTACCCATTTTTTTCTAGTTTGTTTATTCTTCAAGAAATAATTTTTTGAATACCACTGGGGTCCTATGGAAAATGCATTACAAATAATTGCGCTCTTGTAACCTATACTGAAAATAGACTTTTACTTTCACTTTTAAAAAATAAGTATTTTTGGAACTTTTTAAAACACTCAAGTGATTTTGATCAATACTCTATAACAATGGATGCTTTTTGGGACAATATTGGACTCTGAAGAAAACTGAAGTTATGGGGAATGGGAAGGGATGTGTTGAATGGGTCGGAGCAAAAAAAGGGAAATCTGGATATGGCATACAGGTTGTGAAATGGCCAGGGGGAGAGGAAAAAGGGAGACTGCACATAGGCTGGCATACATGATTAAGCATAGATTGACAAGATATGATATGCCACAAAAAGATGAGAACAACAATAAAGTAGAATGTAGCCATATTTGTCACCAAACTCTCTGTGTCAATCCTGAACACATACTTATTGAACCTCATGCTATAAACCAAGACCGCCTTCATTGCACAAATCAGGGCCATTGCTCTAAAAGTCACAAACCATATTATTTAATATGTAATTTAATAAATAAATATTTATTTTCTGACAGATCTTTTCCGCTTTCGGTCATTTCTGCTGTATGGATGGTCGCTATGTTTCTTCGGCGTAGATTTCAGTCCTTGATCACATTTTAGCAACATATTTTTTTCATATTCTATTATTTCACTTAGTTTTTCATACAGTTTGTAAAGTTTAGCCCTTTTATCACTTCTAACTTGCTTATATTGCATAGTCTTTTTGTGTTGTTTTTGTAAAATGCCAACTTTTTGTATTTCTTTTAGAGCCTTATATGCAGATCCTCCAACTGGGACTTCACAATGAAGAGCAGTACAAAGTTCTAGAACTGATTCTCCTGGACCAAAATTGACACTGTGAGCTGCTGAATTAGCACGACCGGTAACATTTCTTTTAAAGGTAACATTTGACGGTAAAGAACGCCTCAGGCAACGGTTAAATCCCTCAACAAAATTAGTGTTCATATTAAGTCTAGTCTTCTCTAGCAATATTTGGACCAAGACGCAGGTTGACTGTTTTTCTTATAAAGTCTATATTTTGCTGTGAGTGTGCAATTTTGAATGTTTTTGGTAGTAGTTACCTTCCTCGAAGCCATACTTTCTGTAATCCATTACATAGAAATGAATGTTTTTTTACACAACAGATGATTTCCCGTGTAACAATTGACAATTGCGTCAACGACCTGTGAAATTCTACATTTGATTTTAAGAAAGTTTCCGATTTAAGTTTTCCGTGCCTGAGCCAGCTCCGCATTACATCTTTCTGTCAAATCCACTGAAAAACAATTCAGTAGTTTTTGTCTCTTAACTTGAGTTTTTGCTGGCATGATCTGTAATAGGTTCTTATCATTTTTTGTACGCTTACGTACATTCTCAGACACATGCCTTGTATCCAGGAAATGTTCAGGCTGAGTACTCGTTGTGCCTTCTTCGTACAAGTCTTGTGCAGCTCTGTATGCAGAGCTGTCAGGATCAGTCACCAGGTGCTCAACCTCAATGTTGTCTGCCTTTAGATCAAGAATACACTCTTTGGCCCATGTATATTCATCACCAATACTTTTGACAATTGGAATGTTGGCACTACATTCATCTGTACAGTCTGCACGAAGACAGCCTGAGTCAGGATCCACTTCAAGACTTGAATGTTTGAAACAAAGCTTATTTTTTATATTTATGCTCAGTATATTATGATCTGTTGTTATATTTTCAGCTGCGGTGTAGACTGTTTGTGTTGCAGGCTGAAATGGAGTGCGTCCAACACCGGAATACAGTAGATTATTATACATCCCGTCCATCTGCCCACTGATTGTATTTGGATCTTCCTTGCCTCTGAGCCTATTGATTTCAATAATTTCTTTTTTTTTTCGCATCTACAATGTTTTTAAGCACTTTATTTGCTCTTCTTTGTAGACTGGGTGCTGCTGGTGCCTGCATATTACCACTCAGAATGCTTTAGCGCATACTGGAAGAAGCTATTGGTGTCTGACTCAGGCCTACATGTACAGCTGTGTCAAGTTTTGAGGGTTTTCTGCCAGGTTTTCCTGTGTCTAACTCTTCATAAAGGCTATACTAATGGATATATAGCTGCATCTAGCATAAATTAAAGTTTGACGAGAAGAGAATCCTCTTTTTTCCTCTTTCTGTAAATCACAGGACAATTTACCCTCACAGGCAGGACTTTTTTGCTGGTATTCCCTAAAGGCCTTGTTCCACATTTCTTCCATCTTGTACACACACACCGTACGATAAGAATTGAAGTCAGGCCTGGAAAAACACAAAAAATGCACATTTACACTTGAATCAAGGATATTTTCAACAAATAGTTTTTCTTAATTAGAGTTACCTGCCCCTTGCTTTGGTATGAAAATTTTTAAACTGACTGTTGGACATCTTGACATAGTTTTATAGGGCTAATTATCTTTGTTTCATATAAACAAAACATTAAATTACTTAATTTTAGAAGGAAAAGGCATAGTAAGTTCTGGTTAAATATACATTTAGTGTAAAATTTTATGAATTTTCAGTATTTTTTAGCAGTTTTAGACATATTTGGTACTGTGATATCACTTAATTGTTCATCTGTTACTGTTTTCTGTATTTAAAAGTTATATTTTATATGTTTGCCTTACCTTTTGTCATTTACAGCAGGATTCCTTGGTTTTTTGGGAACAGAGACCTCATCAGACTTTGGTCGCAGTAGTTTGGCTGCACGAGCAGACCGCCTGGCTTTTTCCTCTGGATCAGTGTATGGATCATTTACTACTAAATTGTACTGTTTCATGGTAAGTCTTGTATATTTAGGTGTGTCATAGTCACTTTTGACTGGTAATAGTTTAGTCCATTTTTTGTTATGAGGTATACATCCAGCCTTAAATTTAAAGATGTTTCCTTTTTTGAACCCAGACATATTGGAATTGTACAGTTTTCTCTTTAATTTTGTAGTGTTTGTTAAGTTTTTATATACCCTTGTAAAGTAGGACAGTATTTTATCTTTTTGCAATACAAGTTGAAAGAAAAGTTCATTCAGTAATTAAAAAAATGAGAATAACCATATGCCTCCCTCAGAATTTGACAAATTCTCTAATCAGGCCAGATGATAAACTTTGGATTTTTCTATAGCCACTATGAAGACAACCATTTTTAATTGCTATCATTCCTGTATCTCATATCTTCAGTAATGAAAATATAAATGATAAAGATCCAGAGTGCATCTTTAGTACACTTTATTTTCAAAAATATATGAGGAAAAGTCCAAAATTTGGCTAATTTTGACAACTTTAAGAAAAGTAAGGGTAGAATCCACCTTGAATGAATATTTGATTCAACTTGTACATGCATAAAGAGACATGTTAATTTTATAAACAAAAACACTAAACAAATGAACTTTTAATGTTATTTAATTGTATTTTTTTTATTTTCATAAAAGCATTCTTGAAATCTGTAGATGATATTTCTCTGTGGCCGCAAGGTACGGGTTGCTTCTTCATCTGGTAATTTCTCTTAAGAACCTCAACCAATTTCTTCCAAACTTGGTATTTCTTCCTAATATAAGGTCTGTGTTAAACAGATACATTTTTGTCATGATTTGAGTCCATTTTATTCTTTCTATAGGTTACAAGAGCGCAATTATTTGTTTACATTCAACCGGCAACTCAGAAAAAAAAACTTTGAAGCTCCTGATTGGATGATGCAAGTTGGAATTATTTTTTATTTGAAAGCTTATCCATTTAGGTTTGAAAATTGGTGAAAATTAAATTCATAATTCACAATGTGTAGAAGATAGAATTTTTTTATTAACTGAGGATCCATTCAAAATTAGCCTTTCCAATATAGTGCGGAATTAGGAAGCTTCCATAACAACTGCATTTTAGGGCACTTTTTGCCGCATGACCATGTACTTTTTTTTTGCTGTAATAAAAGGCTGACATCTATAGTCTCAGGAACTGCTACCCATTTTTTTCTAGTTTGTTTATTCTTCAAGAAATAAATTTTTGAATACCACTGGGGTCCTATGGAAAATGCATTACAAATAATTGCGCTCTTGTAACCTTTATCAAGTCATTAATTTAACAAAACTATGTTGTTGATTGATTACTACTAATATAATATGTTTTTTGTTTTGTAAATTGTTTCTGTAATATATGAAAAAAATATATTTGTTGAAATTAGTTTATTTTCTTGTTAAAGTACATCTTTACCCTTTCACGAATCGCATTTCTATTTATAGCTTTACTTCAGCTAATTTCTTTGCAAACATTTAATATCATTGTACATTTATCCTTCGCATGTTCCAATGCTGTATGGATATTCCATGTGTTCGATCTAAAAAGAAGACAAAAACAAAAACCAAATCGAACTCCAAAGAAAATTCAAAATTGTAAGTCTATGATAAAATAACAAAATCAAAAGCTCAAATACATCTTACGGAAGGATAAAGGTTTTAATATCAAACATATATAATTCTTTTTCATAAAAAGTATTTACTTAAAAGTAAATACCATGATAATAAACTCATTATAGTATCCTACCACAAAATTGAATTGATTGACTCACGTTTCGTCTTCCAAAGACTCATCAGTGACGCTCGAAAAATTAAAAAGGCCGATAGAAGTAAAACAAATTGAATAGCATTTATGACCCACAGTTCCGTAACGTTTCGCCAACATAAATTAAACAAAACATTCAGAAGAGAATGTCGTTGAAATTTAACGTTTACTTAAAATATCATAGCTTTATAAAAAATCAAGGTTGATTATGCGATTTATTATTTACCTCTCGACGACAATAATCCATTTTAATTTCACCTTTGAATCGATATATACACATGGAAAAAAGTATTGCAACACCAAATTGAAATTGAAATTAAAAAAACACTTTTTATTTTTTTGTGATATAATTTGGTAAAATAGAACTACTTAAACATTATTTAAGTATCACCTGAGTTTAATCAATAAATATCGACTCGGTAAGTTTTTATCTGCACATGCAGCTACTGTACCCGTAAACAGCAAAACAGGTGTTTTCATCCTCATTGTTTTCAACACTTTAAATAACCAAAATTTTAAAGTTATGTGATTGACACCTTGTAATGGGTCATCGACAACTCTTAACTGCAGCAAGATGACAGATTATCAGCATGAGTGAAGCAGGAGGTCGCTGTAACAACTGCACGTATTGTTGGTCATCACCATTCCACTAGAAGTCGTTTTGAGAATTAAAAATGGCACTAAACGATATTAAAGACCTTCCGAAATAAAGAAGACCCTCTATACCATTTGCTAGGGAAAATCAAGCATAAAAAAGGTTGGTCAGAAGGAAACCCCTTGCATACAATACAATCCAAAAAAGAGAGTGTTTGGCATACAGGGACCTTTTAACAAGAACTGTTCGAGATTGACTCATCGCTACTGGTTATCGTGCGATAAGACCATTTCGGAGACATTTGTTCACGAACAGACATACAGTTTTCCGTATCCAATGTAGTGCAGAGCAAATTATTCCACTTTTTGGTTATATCCTTTTTGCATGTAACATAATACAAGTTCCACCATACTTTTTGTTCCAAAGAACTATTGTAACGTATAAAATGTTGTCTATTGCCATCAGAAAATTTCCATCACCCTAGACAAAATATGAGAAAATTCTTTGAGACAAATATTATGATAACACTTTATCACCAGCAACACACATGCACTTCTATCACACTGTGAGAGAAACAATGACACAGGAATGTCAAGAAATATGCAAATATGATATTTGTGACAATACATTTCATGATACAATGTATACACAAATACCTTGCAATTACTTTCTTTTTAAATTATCGTGAATATCAAAAATACTGTTTTGATGAAATATTTCCAACACATTGAAGTTTTGTAGTTTATTCATATATTTGATAAGTTAATTGGCAGGAATAATTTGTACATAAGAGAAGTTTCTTGAATAAAAATTATGTAATAAAAATTCTAGGATATATTTTTAAAGAATAGAAGTTCCTTGAATAATGAGTATATAATTATGTAACAGAATTACCAGGAATAATAATTATATTAGAGATATTTATTATTTAGTAATTTAGGAGTTTGAAATAACGAAATCATTTACTTGAAAATTCATTATAATTCTGTAGATAATTACGTTCATTAAAATCTAACACATCACGGGCATAGTTGGTACTTGTATTTATAAACGCTTTACGATAGTACATAAGGAACATCTTCATTCAAATCGGAAACATTTCACAGATCATGTCGAATGGTATCACACTGCAATAAATAAATAGCCTATGACATCGTTTTTATATTGAAAACCATTGTGAATAATTTTTTTCAAACGATGTTTTCTATTTGACATGGGGAAATGATAGTTTGAAATTATTGAAATCAAATTATTTTTAGAGAAATATCCAGATTTCAAGAAATGAAGAAACTCTTAAATTCTTTTTTTTTTTCTGATTTCACTCCCGGTTTTTAGTGGAGTTCGCGTTGTTTCTTATTTATTTATAACTGTTGATGTAAATGTCTTTTTTTTTTTTTTAGTCTTTGTTTACTCCTTGGTTTTGATAATTATTGTCTTTTTAGACTAAACATATTATAAAAGGTAACTTTTTATAGAACTTGGAATTAAGTTGTTTTTGTGGTATATATATTAAGTTGGATACCACTAATTACTGTTGCTGTACAGAAATTGTAAACCGTCGTGCCATCTGTCAATACCTATATTTTGGTATTTTACAAAGTATAGTTTCTCTCTCACCGTTTATGTCGTATTTATCGTAAACCTATTATTTGTTTGAAAGTAAAATCACAAAAATACTGAATTCAGAGGAAAATCAATTCGGAAAGTCCATAATCACATGGCAAAATCAAATAACAAAACGCATCAAAAACGAATGGACAAGAACTGTCATATTGATGTGTAGTGATTTATATTTGTGTTTTCGATAAAGGTGTTTCATATATGTTGTCTTTGGCTTTGAATTAGCTATACGTGTTATTTTGTTTTCGTTTTATTGTTTTAGACATAACTTAGGTCGTTAGTTTTCTTTAAAAAATAAAAATTTGTAATGTTTTACCTCTTATAGCCCTCTGGTTTGTTTGTGCTTGTTTTGTCTGATAAGCTCCACGGTTAAATTGTGCTCGTTTTGTCTGATGTGCTCCACGGTTAAATTAATTTGTGGCAAGGACCACGTTGGCTTCATCATTATTAAACTCTCCCTCTTTCGTGTTGTATTAACATACAATATTAAACGTTAATTGGAATCAATCATATCAAAAATATAATGATTGCACTGTTAACATTGTACACATTTGTTTACACCAGACGTATTTCAAATTACAGGAGACATATGTATGATTTTTCTTACTACCTCGGCTAATTGCCTGGCTAACAATGTATTAAAGAGAATCATCAACAGTAAAAGTTCATCGATAAGTCTTTCAGGTTAAGTCATATAATTATAAGAGAGTTCAAACTGAGTACAACCCATTCTAGCTCCTGAACTAGAAAGAACAAAGATTTTTTTCTAGCTTATAAGAAGACCACATGAATAAAGGATTTCTGGAACGAACAAAGCATTTGTATTATCCAATATCATCATCTTTCTGTCAAAAGGTGTTAAATTACAAAATCAATATTCAATGTAATAGTTTGGGTTTATATTTATCATACTTTTCAACACTTGAAAGGACAAAAGTTCATATATTATCCATTAATTTCATTTTATTATCATCATCATTAAAAGGTTATTCTACAAATCTGACAAGACTTATGTAAATTGGGTTTTTTTATATATATAACTGTTATTGTTGTGAGCAGCATTATTTCACACAGTCTGTTCAAGTGTTAAGCAGTTTTTTTCATAAGGGAAATTTGTTCGGTTACCTAGAATATCATATTCGGTGTTGACATGAATATCAATATTGTGGTCATTTTTATAAATTTCCTGTTTACAAAACTTTGAATTTTTCTAAAAACTAAGGATTTTCTTATACCAGGCATAGATTACCTTAGCCGTATTTGGCACAACTTTTGGGAATTTTGGATCCTCAATGCTTTTCAACTTTGTACTCCTTTGGTTTTATAAATATTTTGGTAAGAGCGTCACTGATAGGTCTTATGTAGACGAAACGCGCGTCTGGCGTACTAAATTATAATCCTGGTACCTTTGATAACTATATTCAACAGGACTGTTGAAGGTATACAACTTGGAAACAGCTGACTAGCTGTTTGAAGTTTTAGACTGGTCTGCGGTGGTTAAACTAGCTTAAGATCAGGACTGCTTTGAAATGATTTGAATTGAAAAAGTGTATTGTTATATTATATACCAATTTCAGGGCACTCGTGTATTTTTATAATGTTCATACAAATTTAAATGTTAAAGTCCTGATCCGTTATGAACCGTACATGTTCTTACGTAGAAGAAAAAGGGAAATGTGTAGATGTAAAGATGTTGAAAGTCATAAATTGGTCCAAATGAAATATACGAATAACAAGAGCACAATTTTTAAAATGTTAAACTATTTTCCTGGGTCATATAGAGGTGCAAATTGTGTCTTTTCAGGTGGACTAAACCTGGTTTCTTAGCTAGGTAAACCTCTCAATTGTATGACAGTCGCATATAATAGAAAGATATTGATAATATGTGTTCGCAAACCAAATACATAAAATACGTAAAATATCATGTAAAAATGCTGGGTACAGCAGTCAACATTGTAATTTTGCACATTTTTTTCTGAAAGAACTGTTGTAGATATTATTTGATGCTTGTGTATGTGTTTATGGTTCTATGTGAAAGGTACGGAAACAAGTATTGTCTTTGCATATTGGGGAAAATATAAAAAATAAGATGAATTACCATCTTTGTTTTGCCAAAAACGTATTGCAATCTACAAATTTTGCAAATAAACGAAATAGAGTTTTTTGTTGTTGAATAAACTCTAGAAAGTACTAGAATCAATGATATGTTTATTTCATACGAATATATATATGTAAGACTCAGATCAACGTCCGGCCTCTAATCGACGTCCATTCCTCAAATCGACGTCCGTTCCTTAAATCGACGTCCAAATCTGACGTCACATTCTCAAATCGACGTCTAATATGTTTATACTCTAATCGGACTTAATGTATTGCCAAAACGTCGTCCGATTGATTGTAGTCGTCTTTAATTCATGTTCAATATCAACAAATAATAAATTACTGGATCTACACTTATACGTATACATGTTTTGTAGGGTTCTTATGACAACTAAGTTTTCAAACATTTATACATACTTTCCATATACATTTCTTCAACCTGAGAACATACATGCTCCTTGATGAAGGCCGTACTTTGAACTATAATGGTTTACTTTTATAAATTGTTATTTGGATGGAGAGTTGTCTCATTGGTACTCATACAACATCTTCCCATATCTATCGTGACCAAAATAACAATACCATAATAGATAATAACACTCCTTTAATGACATTAATAACTTTAAAGGCTATTAAAAGTACCTGCTGAAAACGGGCTAAATATAATGTTTAATTTCCATAAATACGAAGGTTGTGAAAAAAGTTATGTTCGGGTTGAAGGTCCATCGAGAAAGATACGAAACATTTTTCTTCAATCAAGGACATAGAAATTTGCGTCAATACTTCGAAAATATGTCCTGTTCTACTGTATCAGACATTTTTATTCAAGCATGAACATAATTGCATTTTCATGACGTTTTGATATATTATATTGTTTTTACTTATACAATCAACAAATAAGTATTTTACACTCATCACATATAGATGCCAAAATCAAAATTTTGTATTTGAGCCATACGCTCGTTGCGTCAAAAAAATACTCATCTGGAACGCTCGAATATAAATAAGTTACAAAGTCCAAATAAAGTATGAAGTTGAGTGCATAAAGGACAAAACAATCCTAAAGGTTTTGCAAAATACAGCTATGGTAATCTATTTCTGAGGTAGAAAAGCCTTAGAATTTCAAAATTTAAAAGTTTTGAACAGTTTATTCATAATCATGACCATACATATATCAATGATAATTCATGTCAACACAGAAGTGTAAGTGATACTCTCGTGGAATAAAAACTCCACCAGCTGTGGCATCTATTTAATACCCATACAATGTGTGAGTATATAAATTTTAGACAATGTGTAAGACAATATGTGTGTAAGTGATGTCTTGAATCATCTTTATTTTTTCCAGATACTGATGTAAACTTGCCATTTCAACTTGGATTCTGAGGAAGCAAGATAAACGTTTTGTTTTCATTTTCTAAGGTCAACTCATCAATTTCAACATGTTTTCCACTACTAATTGTTTTGTGCTTTTTATAGCTTGCAGTTATGTGTGATCTGAGGTTCCGTGTTGAAGGCTGTACTTTGACGTTTTATAATTGTTGACTTTTTTTATATTATGACGAGACAACAAAATATCAATCTTTCGTTTTTTCATTTTTCATTATTGCCTTATCGATGGGAAACAGTCGTTTCTCTTGATTGTTTTTATTTATATGTTGTATACAAATTAAACAATTACACATATCGAATTTCATAATAGTTGACATACTTAATTGTTAAAATCTAAATCTAATTTTATTGTGATTATGTTGGAGAGCTTCCTCACTTGCTACAATACCACATGTCCTAGTTTGACAAGTAATCTCCTTTTGTGTGCTTTATTTGAAAATAAGTTTCAGGAGGTTTAAAAAATCACGGTTTTCGTAAATTTTTATATCAATTTTGTGATTTTCTAATAAACAGTTTACTTCATAATGCACTTTTTCTTACTTTCAAAAATGTTAATGAATTTGGAAAAGCATTTCGTATTTTCTTTTTGCTAAAAAAAAACCACTGTCAAGTAATTTGAGTTTTCAACAAACAGTATTAAATCAAAATAGCAATAGAGACCTGCTTTTAACAGCCCCTTGTCTCACAATAGTAGAAAATTTAAAAATTGACAGACTTTTGCAAATGCTGACTATTTATTCCATAATGTAATAAAAACAGCATTCTTTCTCAAACACAAAATTACATGGTCTGTTTACTAACATAGTTTTTCGAAAACAAAATCCATCAAAGACCAGTTATAACCCAAACCTTTAAATTTTGTAATAGTAACAGTTCTTTCAGATTTACAAGTAACGATCATTAAAGTTTGATTTGTATGTAAACTTGTTGAAAAGTCTTTCAAAACCTACACAGGAATTGTTGGTCCTCAAAGCTCTTCAACTTCGTTCATTATTTGATTCGAGCGTCACTGAGGAGTCTTTTGTAATCGAAACTCGCGTCTTGCGTCAATACAAAATTTCGATCCTGGTATCTATGATTAGTTTTTTTATCAAGTACATGGCATACACTCGTTAGTTTTGATTGAAATTCAAAAAAGAATTTAAAACTGCAAATTGAATTGAAATTTACTATTCATATTTTAAATTTGAAAATAAAACCAAGTATGCGGAAAAAAACAAATTCAAAAAATTTTAAACCAAGAATGACATGTAGTAAGTTGCGATAGTCTTAAAATTTAAAACAAGGATAATTTCCCCACGTTTCTAGTCTGTTATCGTCAGCTTTGTACATATTAAACATCATCTGGCATCGCGTGCACCAACAATAACGAGGCTGGTATGAACCATTAGAGCGCATGGGCGAAAGTGGTTTTGCAAATCCCTTTTCAAACTCCGAAAACTCTTTAAACAAAACTGGTTCCGGTGTTCTTGTTGGTATGTCTGTCGGTGTAGACGACAGATCAGTATATTCCCCTTCTGAATACCTCGAGACCTCATCAAATGAACGACTGCGTCCAGATTTCTTCATCGTAGAGTGTCGTTTTTCCTTGACAGTTTTGGTTTTATCTTTGTCAGATAATGAGGTCTTGCGCTTGCGTTGTCCATTGTGTTTCGAATCTATTTTAGGTAATTTACATATACCACTTTGAGTTTTTTTAATTGTCTTGCCTGCAACAAAGATAATATATTTACCTTTAAATACACAAGAATATTGCAATGTGAG
Organism: Mytilus galloprovincialis; assembly: GCA_037788925.1. Lineage (NCBI taxonomy): Eukaryota > Metazoa > Mollusca > Bivalvia > Mytilida > Mytilidae > Mytilus > Mytilus galloprovincialis. The sequence continues at coordinate 87,472,733 of CM075337.1, forward strand.
TAAAAAAAATGTCTATTGGTTATAGTTTCTTTTAAAATGTGTATTATCTTAATAGCTCAATAATTTACAAAAAAAAAAATCTATAGTTAAATAAAGGCAACAGTAGTATACCGTTGTTCAAAATTCATCAATCGATAGAAAAAAAAATCCAGATTACAAACACAAGTTATCTTAATAATGTGTAAAAAAAAATATCAAGGAAGGTATGGACAAAACATAGCAGATTTGTCAATAGTACATTCTGAACAGATTCGTTATTCAACTTCAGTAATTAAGCAGAAATGTTAAACTTGATTAGTTAAAAACTAAGGAAAACATTAGAAGGCAAAAATATCATTCAAATAAATTTAGAAAACAACGAATATATGTTGCTTACCTTTGCTTTTGGGTTTAGAATGACAGTTTAGTCCATCAAGACTAAGCAAATCTATTTTTTCTTCTAACGTATCTGTACTTTTCTGTAATCAAATGTCATCTTGAATTATTTCTTGGAACAATGATATGAAATCCCTATGGTACAAAGGCATTGTGGAGGAGAAAACGAAAAAACAAAATGTTGCTGCTGTCGGTTTTTTTCCATGGTAATGTTTATCCTTCAAAATTTCAGTTTAAATTAGCTTTTCTCAACTTATTTTTTTAGTACGTTCTTAATTATGTATTGTTAAACCACTGTCCCAGGTTATGGTAGGAATAAGCGCTCACAAACATTTTAACTCGCGACATTCTTGATGTGCCAGTTCTAAGTCAGGAACCTGTAGTTCATTGGTTTCATTGGTTCGTGTCTGTCATATTAGTTTTTAATAAATTGTTTGGTTATGAATTTGGCCGTTAGTTTGAATTTTGAATTATTTTTCATGTCTGGGCCTTTCATATGTGACCGTATGATATGTTAAGGGCCTTAACATAGTACTTACTGAAGTAGGCGTGTCTTCGCTCTTTCTTGTTCTTGCTCTTGCTCTGTTTTTCATTTTTGAAACCATTGACTCGCTTCCAAGTCGAGGTCTAAATGACATGTCATCTAAATCTTGAACTTTACTAACGTGTGCCAGTAGTTTGTTGTCAATAGTTTTCCAATTCATGCTTGTTTCTTGCTGTTGACAAATATCAAGTGTTTCAGTATCTGTGATGTTTATCTCTGGTACGCGGAGGTTTCCTCCAGAGACGACAACTTTTGATATGTTTATTCCATCGGCTTTTGACGACCTATTTTGTTCATCGGGACTACCAGTAGACCTGTTTTTGTCTTTCAAGCTGTTGGACGTTGTCTACAATTGAAAATAAAAGTTATATAACATCTTCACAATGTCAGATGTGTTTTAAAAGGAATTTCATAATGATGGGATTTACTTATTAATGTATGTAACAACTTTTAGGTTAACATTTCTTCATCGCTAACGACAAATAATTTGAGACTGACATCCTTTTTATTCCAAATTCATCCTAACTATGTTACATTTTCAATTTAGCGACAGTAAGTCTATGTTTCCTTCCATATCTGTAACTTACCTAATTCAAATATGGCTAAGAAGTGTTGTGTTATCATAATTACTGAACTAAAATGTGTATAAGGAATACATGCATTAATCATGTTAGTTAAAGTCTTTATATTAAAATAAGAATATTTTAACGCTACCATTCATAACAGTTAACATTTCCAACAACCATCTACTTGGAAAAGTTATTTGTTATTGTGATTATCATTTTTTCAGTTTTATAAATTTTGCAAGCTTTTCTTAGCATTGAAATATTAAATTCATTTGACTTTTGAAACAGTCCAAAAGATATTTTCTGAAAACTTACCGAACTTTCGCTCCTATTGCGTTTCCTTCCTTTTCTCCAACATTTTGATACAATTGGGTCACTTCCTAAGCGTGGTCTGAACTTGGCAAGATTTTCTAATTCGACGACTTGGTTACACCTTCCAAGCTGTTTTCTGTCTTTAATCTTGTATTTCATTTTTGACACTAGACTTTCACTGCCCAATCGATTCCGAAATGGTCCTATGTCGTCCCTCTCTTGTTTGCAACTAGTTTGTTTAAATCGTTGGCTCTCACTATCAGCTCGAGGTCTAAATAGTACTGAGTCATCTTTTTCGTTTATGCACCTAGTAATATTTAACCCTTGACACTCACTACCGACTCGCGGTCTAAACGGTACCGTGTCATTTGGTTCTAGCGTGCAACTTTTATGTTTAAGCCGGAGACTCTCACTTCCGGCTCGCGTTCTAAACGGTACCGTTTCATTTGGTTCTTTCGTGCATGTTTTTTTAGGTTGTTGATTCTCGCTACCGAGTCGAGGTCTAAAGGGTGCCGTTTCATTTGTTTCTTGTGTGCATCTTTTATGTTTGAAACGTTGACTCTCACTACCAACTCGAGGTCTAAACGGCACCATGTTATGTGTTTCCTGAGTGTCGCTGGTATCAATATTCCGTCTTGTAATCTGTTCATCACTTCCTGTCCGTGCTAGTTCTGCTGTTAAGATTTCTATACCTGCAACATGTTTTTCTTGACCACATTTCTTGATTCTCATTTTATTTAGATAGCTTTCGCTGTATAAACGTGGTCTAAATTCTGTTTTTGTATCAAAATCTGTTATTGACAAGATTTGATCAAACATCTTCTCCTCCTTCATAATTTTGCCTCGTTTGGAAATCTGACTATCACTACCAAGTCGTTCTCTGATGTTTATAATTTCCATTTGAAAATCTTTGAAATAAAATACAAATATTTAACAAAGATTGTGTTGGATTCTGTACATACAACTTCTTATATAGACCTTTTTTACCCTCTGTTGACGTCACCTTCAAATGTTTTGATGTTTACTATTATTCACCATGAGATGTGCTAATTATGTTTTCTTCTTTCTCTTGATGCCTTTCACATCTCAAGTCTTTAGGATTCATATAACAGTTTTCATAATGAACTTTTATTTACTAAATGTTATGATCACACCAGCACTTATTATTACATGGTTTATCGACTATTACAATCTGATTACCTTGCTTTGGTGATATTATTATAGTTTTTAGACTCCAGGAAATGTACTTATACCGTGTTGGGTCCGTTTTCGCTTAGCCAGTACATTTTTCTTCATGGCCAGCTGGAGCGTGATATTTTTGTCGCTATGTTGAAGCTTCTTCGGTCACCTTGGGCCGGTTTCTGATTTATGGTCGGGTTGATGTCTCTTTGGTCCATTCCCCGTTTCCATTCTCAGTTTTTTATTAGGAAATACCAGGTTTGATACACTATTTTCCTCAATAACTGCCTGTACGAAGTATTTAATACGACAGCTATTTTTCATTCGTTCTATTGGTTGATATAGACAAGCATTTAATTTTGTCATTTTTATGGAAATCATCTTTTTAATTAACATTTTAGTACGGTATCTTTGTTTATACGTTTTTGTAACCTGCATAGCGATAAGTTTCGCTATTTACCAAAAAACTTGAAATCTTGTATACATGTGCTATGAACTAACTGTAATTCTTTATTAACCCGGATTAAGCTTTGCAATCAGCAAATACAGCCAATAACAAGTCTAAACATACACAAGGGTTCCTTAAAGAAAAAAACACTAATTAGAATTTTTCTTTAATCTTGTTTAACAGTTAACAAAAATGAAGCGTCCTACCTTCATTGACTAAAATGCTTGAAACATTAATGAGACTTCAGTTTTTAGTATTCATACATGTTTGACCCTGATCAATTTAAATAGACGTAGGTGTGATACAAGTTTGATAAAAAGTATTTGTTTTGCATTCAGCAATAAACTTTAAATATACAAGGTATTCAGTACAAGTATTTGCATTGTGTGTAACTCTTGTGGTTTTGCTTCGAATTTATCTTGGTGAATAGTTGCATCATTGACAGTCATGTATACTACATCTTTTGTGTTATATCAATGAGAAAATTACTATTGACATTGTGATGTATTGTGGGGTACAATATTTTCGGTCCACATTTATGACATTGTATATTTCGAGTAAAACAGTTGCATTTTATAAAATTATATACGGAAAGAGCCAGGGTTAAGTTTTAAAACAAACACAAGTAACGTACATTGTCTTAAAATATCGATTCAACTTTAAAACTCCTCTTTGCGAAACAAGACAAGCTCGATAAGACTAACTCTTTTAATCATGTTTTGAGATAATTAACCTGATTAGCTTTATCTTCTACGACACAGTTTGTTTATTGTTTGTTTGTAGTGATGATATTTCAACTCGCGTTGGTATACATCGTAGAATGTTTATATCTTAGATTTTGTACATATTAGTAGCTCGAATGATATGGTTAGTCTTCTACCAGCGGAGATCGTCATTACCAACTAACTTTTTATGTCTATATTAAGTTATTTGCTTTTAACGTTTCAGACGCATGTAATTTAGTTAGTGATGCTTTCGTTTTTCCCCTTTAGTTAGGTTACAAGTGTTAATTCCTACCTAGACTAACTAGTTATGTAAATGTTAATAAAACGATGATACATGATTCGAGTATTTGATAATGAGACATCAACGTCAAATAACCAGTAGGTCAATTAACAGTCATACCGTACTTTGGCCTATGGTTTACTTTTCTTCAACTTCGTACTTTATTTGGCCTATTTAACTTTTTTTATTCGAGCGTCACTGATGAGTCTTTTGTAGACGAAACGCGCGTCTGGCGTATATACAAAAATTAAGTTCTGGTATCTATTATGAGTTTATTTACATAAAGTGAGTGGATTGGTGAGTTGTCACTATCAATCATACCACATCTCCTTATATTTATACACTAATATAGAGGTGTGTATACATTATATCGAAACACAGAACATTTCTTATCAACACTAAATTCTCAAAATAATTTAACAAAGACGGTATTAAAACTGTAAACAAATTAGTTTTAAAAAAATCAGCAGCATACTGTAGATTATATGTTCACTTTTTTTTTGCGATCGGGTCAATTGCTAGTGCATATAAAATATGTTTTTCGAAGATTAAAATATGTGTTATGGTAGTTGAAGAATTGCTTTTCCAACCTGAAATAAATTGTTAAACAAGCAACAAATAACTATTGATAAAAGACTGACACTAACACACACCCTAGTACACAAACTAAAGCCTGTAACGGCAATTAAAACGCTTAAATAATTATGTCATGTTCAGTATTTCAGTCAATTTTTAAATGTATCCACTGCGGTAAATTCAGAACTGTTTACACAACTCGGTTGCAGTTCTGTTCTGTAGCTTTTCAGATATTTCAGAATGCTGAATTGACTGCTAGCAAATTGTCTGTACAGTACTTGATATACCGCAGTAGTTAAGATTAAAAATTGACTGAAAAACTAAAATGAATAGTGTTTTGTACATTCTTTTCATAGCTGTTAGTATTTAAATGGTCTTTCAGACTATAAGTATCTCTTCATTGTATTAGTTCAGAGTCAATGATATTACTGCCGATTGCTTCGAGTGTGTATTTAACTGTAATATCGTTGGTCAGTTTGTTTGCTAGCTGAAACGTGAAGTCATTATTAGGTTAGGTAAACTATCCTCCTTTAAGAGTACACTATATATATTGCAGCAGATAACCAACCTATCAGTATAAAGGACTAGGCTAATAATGACTTCATAGTTCAGCTAGCAAGCAAACTAACCAAAGATATTACCTTTACCTACAAACTCAATGCAATCGGCAGTAGGTGTAGCATAACTATGATAATATGGTTAACAGTCTCTAAAAAATTGCAAAAATACAACACTTTAAAATTCTGTTCTCTAATCTTCTAGTATGGTCCACCAAATGAAGCGCTCAAGGGTATCTTATGAATTCACGGAAAGTGTGAAGTAGCACAATAAAGATCTAGAATAAATTCAATAGAACAAAGTAACAATCTCGTATTATATTTCACAGGGAGATCGATATCTGCATCTTAGTTTGAAATATACTTTATCCAGATTGTTATCAACATTAGAAATAAGTCTTTATAGAGCAAAAAAATGTCAGTATTCACCTCAGAAGGTAACAAAACCTTTTAATAGACTTATAAAGGGGGCTCCTGGGTATAAATCAATTTTTTTTCTAATACAGGATTTCGTTATATTTTTTTATTAATGAACTTTATCATATACTTAAAAGAAAAATGAAATAAAAAAATGGGGTCACCGTTCATTTAACTCACAATCTGCCTCCGGAAGAAGCATACCTTTGTGTTAATGTCCAATTTTTTCTGTTGAGCTAATAGGAGAAATAGAGGTAATAGCAAAATAAAAAAAATATCCTAATTACAAAAATTGCTTAAATTTTACAATTATTTAGTATTTATGTACAGAAGTTTTTTTTTTTTTATTTGAAAACAATAATAAAAAATATAGGTCACAGATGAGTTAAAAAAGATATTTCAAATTATATGCCAAAAAATGGCATTTTTGCACCAAAGGGAGATAATTTGGAGCTTTTTCGCGAATTCAATGATATAAACATTTAAAAAGTCATCTGGGGCCAAAACGAATCGTTTTTTTTTTTTTTTTTTTTTGGGGGGGGGGGGGGGGTTTGTACCATAGCATAAAAATAATAACTAATATTGTAATAAATAAAATTTGTAATGAAAAAATAAAGGTTTAATTTTTTGCTGAAATTTTTGTACCCACGAGCCACCTTAAGAAGGGATATAGTTACGATACTGTTGTCACGTCATTAAAGATTGCATATTTTGGCTTTAATATTGATTCAATTATAGGGTCTTTGCATCGGAACTAAACACATTTATTTACAAACCAGTTGTTGGTATGACACGGGTTATGTTTTTCTCATATACGTTATGATGGTATGATACTAAACCCCTCACGGGAAGGATTGTGCCTGATATTCATATGATGAAGACATAATCTTTCAATCAGTTTAATTGAAGTCTGGAGCTGGCATGTCAGTTAACTGCTAATAGTTATTTATGTATTATTGTCATTTTGTTTATTTTCTTTGGTTACATCTTCTGACATCAGACTCGGACTTCTCTTGAACTGAATGTTAATGTGCGTATTGTTGTGCGTTTAATTTTCTGCATTTGTTAGAGGTATAGGGGATGGGTTGTGATCTCATAAACATGTTTAACCCCGCCGCATTTTTTGCGCCTGTCCCAAGTCAGGAGCCTCTGACCTTTGTTAGTCTTGTATTATTTTTAATTTTAGTTTCTTGTGTACAATTTGGAGTTTAGTATGGCGTTCATTATCACTGAACTAGTATATATATATTTGGTTAGGGGCCAGCTGAAGGACGCCTCTGGGTGCGGAAATTTCTCGCTGCATTGAAGACCTGTTGGTGACCTTCTGCTGTTGTCTGTTGTTGTCTCTTTAACACATTCCCCATTTTCATTCTCAATTTTATTACAGCTCCAAAATCTAATTTGATGATATCAACGTAAGATAACGAGGATTCATTTGTATTCGTTGGAAACCAAGTTACGTGCTTTTTGTGTGTACAGGTGAGACACGAGTTCAAATATTCAACGAATTTCAAATTTTTGATCAGAATATATACAAAAACATGAAATCACATAACCACGAAAAAGCATGTTCTACAATCATTGAAAATTAGTACCTACGAAAATAAATTAATCAACAATAGATACAACTAATGGAATAATCTTTAGCTTGACAATGTTCATTTGTTTGCGTCAGTTGTTGACATGACGTAAATCCGCAAAGATCATTCATCAAAGTGTGATATATAAAGGTTGTTTCTGATCTGATTCAGGTGAAGAATAACGTTTACAATTTTTTCAAAATTATATGTGTTGACGACTTTAATTTGTTTAATATAGATGTCTTGCAGCATGATGCGTCAAGTTTGACCGATATTCACATTTTGTAATTATGATCAACCAAAAAATATTGCATTTACACATGACAGCTAGAATTGAGGAAGGACATAACAAATAAGAATTGCAATTCAGAAGGTATTTACCTTCATATGTTATGACATTTTGTGATAATAGCATAGATGGAAGACAAGGCTGAGTTTTTAAAGATTGCTCCCGACGGCTGCTTGTGGTAGAGGTTTCCTCCTCGAGGGTATCACGCTACCAGTGGTTAGCTAATCTGTTATGACAAGAACTATCATTTTTTTTGCAAAAATGTTTCAAAAACTTTTAATTTTTGAAAACTAAGGATTTTTTACATCCTTAAAAGATTGAATTAGATGTATCTGGCAAAACATTTCCTTAACCTATTTACCCGATTCTCTAAAACGTCGTACTAGAATATTACTTTTTTTTATTCGAGCGACACTAATGATTCTTTTGAAGACAAAACACGCGTCTAGCGTACAATCAAAATACAACAAAAGCCTTCCAATAGAAATAAACTAAAGGGGCAGTCAACATTATAAGTCGAAACAATCTGAGAAAGTAATGGCAAAAATGAAAAAAAACAAACAAATAACAGTATACAAACACAACATAAAAAAACTGATGATTGAGTAATAGGAACCCTACTAAAATGGCGGTGTTCACTGGTGAGGCAGCAGAGTAAAGAGTACAAGTGGTAACTGAGCTGTTCATGCGAGATCATTCCCGTGTATTGATACGGAGTCGCATTAAATTAAGTTAACGACAATTAAAAAATATCCGTGAACAGATCTTCCTTATTTGTCATCCAACACGTGATTCTATCTCTAAATTTTTGAAGGGACGAGTTAAACTTCAACACGTGGGACTCTTTCTTTGTTTAATATCTTCTTTGTTAGCAGCAACCTTATATCTACACAGCTACTTTTTCATAGGTACTATTTCTGTACTAAAATATGTATTACTGGAAATTTACTTTTAATATTTAGTACTATTTCTTTACATTAAAATTATTGTAATATTTGGGTACTTGTATTTTACAGTACTTGATTTGCACTAAATATTTTGGTACAGAAATAATACCAAAAGGGATAGCAATATTCCATGAAAATCATAACTTTTAAGAGATTTGAAAAAGAAAAACATTCAAAATGCTGAAAATGTAACAGTAGTAACCAAAAATCTGTAGTGCCTAAATTTCAAGTACAAATAAAGTACAGTAAAATACAGGTACCTAAATATTACAATTATTTCAAAGTAACAAAATAGTACTGAATATTAAAAGTAGATTTCCAGTACTACATATTTTAGTACAGAAATAGTACAGAAATAGTACATATGCAAAAGTAGATGTGTATGAAATGCATGCCCTTGTATATCATATCAATTTGGAGGTATACTCCATATGAAAGTGTTTTTTGAATGTTGCTACAAAGAAATGGTAATTGATAAGCTTAAAACATCTTTTTTCATCAATTTTTGTTTTCAACTAACACTCAATGTCGATTTCCAGATGTAAATTAAGATGTTGTATACAATGCATATTAAATTTCAAGTTCGATACGAAAGATGCATTCAACATAATCACCAAACTTTGTATCATTAAGTATGAAGTCATATCTATTTAGCGGGAAGTGAATTAAAAGAACAATACTGACTTCATTTAGCTCTCCCTGTATGAGGTCAATCTTATATGCATATAGAAATAAGTTCGGACAACAGGAGCACAGTAAGCTACCATGGGAAAGCTGGCCTTTTTAAACATGTCCTGCTAACGTAACAAATTTAGCAACTTGACAATGTCAGTTTTAAAGAATTGATGTTTGAAACAGAGTGATGTTTTACAATGTACAATCCCTTCCTAAGGTAGGATATTTGTATCTAGGTTTGCCATTTTTCTTAATGAAACAGTGTTATAAACAAATATTAAAGCATGTAACAGTAATGTAGTACTACAATGGTACCTGGAAGGGAAGATAACTAGGATCACCAAATATTACATCGAGAAGAACGACAGAGAAAAAAGTAACCAGCAAGGATGAACAAGTTAGAACGTGACCATAACAGCGGCACAAAATACAAAAGAATGGTATATCAGCATGAATGCCTTATTCGACTTCTGATTTCTTTTACATGACTCAAAATTCACTATAGGTTACCGTAGGGTTTTCGACATACTACTGCAAAGTCAAACAATACCTGTATAATATTCGTTACATGGTGTGCTAGTGACCTAATACGGCATATACGAGTTCAGTAAACTCCATAGGTGAGATCGAAGCAGAAGCCAACAATAACAACTTGTTAGGTTTAAATGTGTTTTATGAATTGATTTCAGTCTTCATCATCAATTTCTTCGTCTGCTGAAACCTTTAAGATTTTTTCTAATTAACGTTTTGTTTTTATAAAGGGACGTAACAACATTATTAACCATGTATGAAATACGCCCCGATTCACTAATAACCTACTATGGATTATATGCGGTCTCCACGCGGACGCTTTTAACCAATCACATCCTAGAAATGTATAGGAGGTAATATAAGTATGTATTTAAGACCATTGAGATATAGTTGAAGAATAATTCAAAATTAATTACCATAATGATTATAAACAAGTTTACAGTATGTAATGTGTGGAGATTAAAGCGCTCAATCGTACCATATGTGTAAATTCACAGCATGAAATGCAAAAAATCAATTGTACATGACTAATCAGATCAGTATATATCACAAAATTCAACAGAATCTAAGAAAAACAAAAATCAACAATCTTTTTTTCAGTTTTGCCCTCAAAACAAATTTGACAAGTAAAAGCATGCAAGCAGTTTAAATAATTCTGACGTCAAAACATACTCCTGACTTGTTACAAATGACAAGTAAAAGAAAGAATATAGATTTGTGTCATGAATGACGCAATATAGAAGAAAGGACATATATTTTAAACTGGACACCGATTTGTAGCTTACAACAATGTACAACTACTATATATGAATAAAACATATTTCAAACACGTGATTAGATATGAGTCATGGTGGTTACAAAATTTTCAAAACTTAAAAGAATAATATATGTTTGTGATGTAATATTTTGGAAATAGTAATAAACTTTGCATATATTAAATAACTTCTTAAAAAGCTAATTAGATATTTCTAAGTGATGAAATTATATTCGCTCCGTATTTCCTACAGATATCAAAACAGTTGGTAATGCATGTTAAGGTCATAATATCAATGTTTGCATAGGTTATTCCTAGCAATAAAATTGAAAAAACAACGTTGTCACATAACCTCTTTTGTCTCTTTTCGGTTGCTCACCCAATTTTGTCGAGGCTTGTAACCAACTGTCATTATTGTCGGAGATGTAACACACTTTATCGGAAGTTGACTGATCTAAGTCTTGGATATGACAGTTGTTTTCCACCCATTCCGATGGATTACAACGTTTGATCTTGTCGGATTTTATGAACTTCATCTGTTTAAATTTACCTTAGCATTTTGTTTTGAAAAGCAGTGAATACGATATAAAGTTATCCCTATCCTTGACTTTTAACTTGTTTATTCACAAATCATTTATTCTTTTTTTGTAGACGAAGCGCGATTATGACATATGTAGTTTATTATTTTGATTGTCATGTTAAAACTGGATTTAACCAAATTGATAACACCATTTAAAGTATCACATTCAGTGTACATCAATGAAGACAGGCTAACAACATCCGGTTTAACAATTATAGCTAATTACCGAAAAGGTTAATATGGTTAAATACCAAAATGAATAAGAAAATACCAAATGAATATTATAGATATTATAACATAAAACATAATACGTTTACTATCTTTGATGAGTTTTTTAGCTGATAATAAAGTGTATTTCTATACATAGTAGTAAGCACTAAATAATACTATAATTAATATGTACATTGACAAAAAACGAAAAAAACACGAACCCCACCAAAATTTAGTGGATTTCTGGAGTTCCAAAATGGTACGCAGACCATGGTTTCATCATTATTACACCAGCCATATAACACGTAGTAATAACAATTGGTCGCATCTTGGAATGTCATAATCGATAAAAAAAATATTATTTGATTGCTATGCATGCTTCGACAATCCAAATGTGGTCATCATGTACACCTACAGTCAAGAACATAAAAAAAAAACATGATGTTTTCTGTAAAAACTACTGAGGGAAGACTTCAATTTTACCAATTAAAACCTTTTTTTAAGCGATAACCCTATATCAATTAATTCTTGACATTGAATAAAAACATCTAGATTATCGTACCGAATCAGATATATATAGTCCATATGCTTGAATGTTGATACATAGATGTGAATAATTTACAATTCAATAACCGAATAATAGTCTTTCAGTCTTGACGATCTACCTTTGTCCATTTCTTTAATAAAGGAAGCAGATATATATAACTAAATATACATTTTTCCTCTTTCGGGTTAATTGGGACTTGGGACTGATGCGTTCAACATTACTTACCAAACTGTGAATTATTCCGGTCACCAAAATGTGAATTATTTAGGTCACTAAAATATTAATTACTTAGGTCATCAAACTTTGCAATAGTCAGGTCAACAAACTATGAACTATGCAGTGTAAAGTCATTATCAATACATCGGAAAGTGAAGGTATAAGATTGAGACTTGAGAGTGTCTTAATTCAATATTTTTGTTATTCCTCTACAAAGGTCGTCTGCTATTGTAAACCCTCTACTCCATCGCTTTTTACATAATTCAGTCGCATACGTCACGCGTGGGCATTTTAACAGTATGCGGATTTCATTAACAGGGGTGTGCTCCTTACAGTAAATTGCTTCAAGATGGATATGGGAAGAACGCCTGAAATCGACAATAGTTGTATGGTGTCTATCACAATTTGTTAACCGCTACGACGATATCATGGATGTGTAGGTGTCTCTTTAACAACATAAGGTATGCTCGTTAATTAGTTACGAAGGCATACCATGGTTCCTACAGTTAATTTGAACCAGTTGCATTGTTTATAATGTTTGGTTATTGCAGAAGTATATTCTAAGCCAGTTTAACCAGACATTTTAAAAGCGAACATTGCCCCTCTAAGAATATTGGACCATTTATAATCAGCTGGGTGGAAATTATAATTTGAAAAGTGTTAATATTCAAATCCATATTTATAAATTTTTTATTCATTATTATCCCAACAGCTTTTGTGTTGGTAACTAGCCACATTGCATAAAATGCTTGGTAACGGAATAGTTTATTGACAATCAACTTGGAAATATTAAATACATTCCAACGATACTTATAAAAAAGTATTGACGCTCTATTTCTTGCGGATTTTCAACTGAAAATAAAAACTTGAACTTTCTTCATTTGATTCCAAAGTAACATAAATCACCTTAAAATGACATCATATTGAGTCTATCCGGTGATCCACTAATCTTTCCCTAAACCATAAACGTCATTTATTATCAATAAAACCCTTATTATGGAACTACGATTCTTAGGGTGGTGTGAACCAGTTGTGGTTACTAAACTTTTATATTATCTGTAACAGTTCAAACAACCTAAATACATCTCCTTTTGCAACATCATAGCAATAATATGATTGATAAATATTTGGACTTGTATTGTGACAATAATTGTGAACTTCGGATCTCGTGCCATATAGTTGCATATATTTGAAGATTATATATTCGTCACAGTTTGTTGTATTCTGTGTCTGTTGTTGTTCTGCGACTTAAATGATGTAACGTACTAATATATTATTTTATTTATGTGATTTTCTGTGCTGAGTGCTCTAGCATTTGTTTATTCTGTATTCTTTTCTCGTAGTACTGTCATTTGACGGTATATATTTTTTTAACATTGCTTTATAAGTATTTTGGCTAGTAATAAAACTAGGTTAAGTCCACCATTTATTTCCTAATACATCATGTACCAAGTCAGGAATATGACAGCTTTTATCAAATAGACCGTTTCTACAGGTAGATAAGAAGATATAGTCCATCTTTGATTCATTATTTGTTAGGGTAGAAACACACACACTATTAAAGTATGGATACTTCATAATCTGATTCAAATGTTAATTATTTCAATAGTCAAAACGAAAATCCCGTCCTCCTTTTCTCAATTATCATATCAACGCTTGAAACGTGCCATGAGCAATACTACAGATGCCATTAGTTGATAACGAACTGTTCCGGAGCATCCTCGATCCCATCTAGACTATAAATCACGTAGCTCTTGATTTCGTTTTCTGTGTTGTATTTGTGCTTTATTTAATTTTGACTGCCTGTATGTTTTTTTTATCATAAGCAGTTTTCATTCGCTTGTCCTAAACAAGGGTTTTAAATTTCAAAATGTCACATTTGATCAATTAAATTGTTAAAAAATAAACTATGTTTAATAAAGGACAATATACGAAAGGCCGCCGTTCACCCCTCCCCACCCACCCTCACCCACCCCTCCCCTTCCCAATTTTCTCATTAAAAAATCAAAGGTTTAAAGTTTGTTTGGATGAACTTCAAAACCATTAATTTTAGAAAATGGGTGAGGTGAGGCGGGTAAAAGGGCATCAAAAACACAAAAATAAGGAAAATTTACGATTTTTGGCCATTGGAAATTAAAACCAAGAATTAAAAGTGGTGAAATTCAAGTCATTCCTTTGGGGTTTTATTGACAGCATTACGGGATAGTTGACCGTCTTCTTTTCCGCTAATGCGACTCACTGAATTCAACTTATCACTTAATTTAAACGAGCAACACGGTGGATGCTACATGTAGAGTAGTATCTGGGTACCCATTCTGGAGCCCCCGAAATTACCCCAGATGGAGTTTTTTTTGCTCAGTCATTGGTTTCTATGTTGTGTATGTATACTGTTATAATACACATGCATAATACTTTTAATTCATTGATTAATTGAAGACTTTCATTTGGTTAACTTCCAGTAACTTATACTCCTTGTATATGCTGCTCCATAACAATTTAAAAACATTCACATGTAGCAGCAATATGCAAAGTAATATGATCGGAATGAAGGGAATGAAACATTCAGTTTTTAGCATTCATGATGAAGTCAAATCAAGAACAACGCTTTGGTAGCATATATTGTTTAGGAATATATTTTGTTGTTGCAATATACCTACTAAATACCTTTCAAAGTTCGATCATGTTTGTTTTTTAATATGGAGATGTCATGAACTTCAGCGGATGCAATTCATAGAATTTGTCTTCCTCATTTCAATAGAACATGACTTTGCATTTATTTTATCCCGCACAATAAACCGTCATCCCTACTACATAGGTTTTCTATCGGAGAGAACAGGTCGATTACTTTTTTTCTTCATCACAGTCAAATATTTTTTTAATCTTAAGCTGAACCTATCTAGTTAAATCGAGAAATACATGACTAAGAATCGGACTTACCGAAAGATTTTCATAACAAGTTTAGAAAATTTTACGTTTACCGTAATTCCATTAAATATTTGAATTTATGAATTTATGGTCCTCAATGCCTTTCAACTACGTACTTTATTTAGCCTTTTAAACTTTTTTTAACCGAGCGTCACTAATTAATAAAGATAACAGTAGTATACCGCTGTTCGAAAGTCATAATCGATTGAGAGAAAACAAATCCGGGTTTCATACTATTACCATGGGAACACATCACATATAAGAGGAAAACATAGGAACAACAGAAACACTAATCTGCAACGAAAAACATACGACAATGAAACACACAAAGAAACGAACTGTAAGATAACAACTGCCATTTTCTTAATTTGGCACTGGACATTTTAAGACAAATTGTGGGTTAAACCTGGTTTTGTGGCTAGCCAACCCCCGCGCCTTTATTTAAACGTGTTATTAATACTATTTTTTTGTATGATTATATATTTATATGGCGAAACTGAGTAATGGATTAATTACTTGTAATTGCTAATTTATCAGTAAAAAATAACCTTTATGTATCAGTTGTCAGTCGAGTTCATTGAAAACAACTTTGGCAATGGCAGTTGATGTTTCCATGATAGTTTAAAGAACACTGGAATTGCAACAATCAAATACCCCCTGAACTTGGCAGCTCTCCAAACACCACTGTCCTGTGATTCCTAAGATTATTTCCCTAAGGTAATATATAAGCCTATAATCTTTCATAACTTTAATCTAGGCATTAATTAATTATGGCGTTTCTTATAATAAAAAAAATAATGAAAAAGAAAAGTACAACAGCACACATTTTCCCACCCATTCCAAGTCTTGGTAAACAATTGCAAAACATCTTTGAATTATTTTCATTAGTATCAGCATCAGAGCTTCTTATACTTTCAAAATCAAGGATGACATCTTCAATTTCTGACGTTGAATCATCGAAAGTTCCTTTGTTGATACCAAATGACGATTCGGAGCATCCATTTTCCAATTTGTCTAAATGAAAAGGAATAGACCCATATGAATGGAAAATAGCAGGCAAACTGTTTGACTTCCCTCTATAACATGTAACATGACTTCTGAGATGTTCAAATGCATCAGATGAGTCAAAGAATTTGTTGAGTATGTGGTCTTTCTCGCAGTGATCTGTCAAATGATAAAATTAAAAAATATTTAATAAGGAAATTGAATGAAATATCGTGATAGAGAACAATAACCGGACATAGCAACACAATCTTATAATTTAATTTTGGATGTAACGCGTCTTCTGATTGGCTGACGTTGTTTTGTTTATCAGCTCATAGACAAAATTTATTCTTTAAATAAAAAAGGAATTGTGAACACAATAAAGTTACGAACTTCCATCAAAGGACATCTATACATTTTTGTATTCAATATTTTTTTTTTTCATTTTAAAATCAGAATGAAAACTGAACTCCTTAAATGAGTAAATTGATTATTATCTACAAAAAATAACACCGGATGGAGTTAGAACTTAAAGTATAATGAAAACTGTGAAGCATACTACTCTTTGCAAATATAATACAAATACAAAGGTCCCACCTGTATTAATATTAGAAGCTTTTGGCGAATCCATCATATTTCTGGACCTTCTTCTAGGTACTAAAATATTGCAATCTTCAACAATATCCTGAAAAGTATTAGAAAGGTTAGCATTGACATTGAAGTATTACTTATATTCATATTTTCGTGGCATGCATGTAAAACTATATCATTTCATAATATGATAATATATTTAAATCAACGCACCAAATAATGTGATCTTGAAAGATACCAAATAACAATTGCCTTAGATTATTTGGCAAAACATATAGAGAGAAGCTTAGATTTAGATCTAATCAAAATAGATTCACTCCTCTAATGTTTATATATTTTTCCAAAGACAGGAACCTCGTAAGATTAAGTATCATATAATCACGTTTTTATATTTTAGATGATGATGGCATACATTTGATAGCGTTTGTTTTATTTATTCACAACTTAAGTTTATCATGTTCATAATCTTGGATCTTTTATTTACATAATAAGCCATTTCTAGTTTGGAGTAGTAGTTGTCTCTCTTTTCTAGTGTAGATATTCCCATAGCTAGAATATTCAATCATATTGCATTGCATTTGTTGGGGTTTTTTTGTGTGTTTAATTTTCGATTCTATTTTTTTTTTCTTTTGGCTATTGAATTTAAAGTAACATAAAACATTATTGTTTGTGTTTTCATGTGTTATATTGATTATTAAAAGTAAATATGCGTTCCATATATTCATTTTAAAGTCAATGAAGTTCATTAAGAATATTTTTTCTGGACAAGGTTCGGATTATGACTCGATTGCTCAGGTGATTCAAAATAATGCTACACAGCTTTGCCATAAGGAATAATCTCGGCAGAGTAAGTATAAGGGATAAGGTATATATAATTTACACAAGATTTCACCAATCATTTGATACATTATAAGCACTGCACTTTGTCAATATTCGTTTCTAAGTCACGGTAAGTGTTTGGGCGTGGAGGACAAGCTTACATACACCAATAAATTCAAGTCAATAAAACACAACTAGAACCAGAAATCTAGTGTCTATAAAAAAATTGAGCTCCAGGCCTTTATATTTACCGTTTCTTATTAAACTGTACACATAATCTTTTCAAAACTTGTATACTTATAAATTTTAAGAAATTATCTATTATGTAGGAGAAAATCACATGTACAAATTAATCTCGTTTATTGTTTTTTTTTTATAAAGTTTAGACATTTTGTACTGTTTGAATTGATTTATACTCAGTCTAGTAACGTTGGCGTCCTCATCGCTTGTTGTTCGGCGTGATACAAGGCTCCGTGTTTAAGTCCATACATGTACTTTGATCTATAGTTGTTAGATTTTTATTCATTGTGACTTACATGAACAGTTGTCTGATTTGCACTCATACCACATGATATCTTACAATTACCAGTTTGGACGTTAATTAAAAAAAAAAGTAACCCTGCGTTGAATACCAAAAAATAGAAATTGATCCAATGCAATCCAGCTTTTTATTAAATACAATGATAATACAATGTCCGCCTGTTTACAAATGAACAATCATGCAGAGAAAGACACACAACATAACGACAATGAGAAAACATCATGAAGCATTACAATGTTAAACTATATAGAGAAACAAAGCAAAGTTAAAAAAAAATCCCAGAAAACTGGAAGAATGCAGAGCTGTGTTATAATCCAAAAGTAGTTGTAATATCTTTGAAGCCAAATACACCAATAATCAAAGATTTTCCTTTGTTACATGCATATGCATAAAAAGAGACATTTGTAAAATATTGATGCCACCTTCAGGGATGGGCATGTAATCTCCTGTGTATGTAATACATATTGCTATGTAATTTAAGAAGTATTCCTGAACTGAAAATTAACAGAAACAGACTAAGGCATAATATAATCCATTCTTAAGTATCTATTAGATGGGTATTGGTTTTGTTATTATCAGGCTCATTCAGCAGCACTGACAGAGGCAGTCGTTGCATTGCATATCTTTCCAGCACCAACTCTGCATCGATCAATAATTATAAGATTTTTTGTATTCTGAACGACTATTTTCTTCCCAAACTCGTTCTCTTTGACATATCAATTTTGTTAGTTTTATGTATGTTATAATTTGTGCTAACTCGTTCATAGGTGGTGAAGATCACATTTTATGAAGCAAGTCACATGCAAAATAGAAATAAAATTTCTCACTTGATTAACAATCCCATATGTTCCATGTTCATTATTCATGTTTTCTTCGTCGGTTGTTTTTCCTTTCTCCAGTCTTTCATAAGCATACATTTATGATACTGGTCAAATGGATCATCTAGATTGCATTAAATAACGGACAATATACGTAAGAATTAACAGTATGAACAAATTATCAAAGATTCAGAAAAGCCTTTACAAAGTCTATTAAAAGTAAATTCTGACATTTTCCCAGAAGTTCCTTCGCATATTAAACTTCATATAGGGGCGGACAATAAATTAACACATTTGCAAAAGACACCTTCTTTCAATTTCTGAAAGGCAAATTCAAATATAGTTTTAATAGCATTCAAACCAAATAGTTTTTTAAAGGCACAAACAACCAGTTTTAGCAAACAAGCAAGTAGAATTAAAAAATATCCTTTTTTTAGATTTCCTAATAGTCAATAGAAATAAAAAGATGCGGTATTTGTCCGACTGTGTCGGAAGGACACATATGTCCGTGTTTTAATTTATGTGAGCTTCTCTTCATTGTTGTATCTTTTTCAAATAAAATATCAAAGATTAAACAGTGTCATATTTATTTTTCTTTAACGGATCCCAAATGTAACGGTCATCATGGCGCGACGTCATATATATCGAATGACTTCATTGTTTGACATATGACGTCACAGACGTCGAGCAGTCGTATTTTCTGGCACACGAAATGCAACCTTGAAAAACAACTGGCAACAAGAGGTTAAAAGCATTTAATAAAAGCTCTGATTAACGAATTGAAGTCATTATTCTTTATTAAAGTTTTTTTACTCAAATAAACCGATTGATGCTGAAATAAAGCGTTAATCTTTCTGAGGTTTGATTGGCCTCAAATTTTTTTTCTGTATGTTTTTATTTCGGGTCTTATACATCATCAGCTTCCAAATATTCCGCTTGAATTGAGTCTGTTGGAGAGAAATCCAATAAAGAGCTTCGGACACAGGACATTTATAACAGGTTGTTTTAAACGTTTAATACTGCATTAACAAGAAACTGTACGTACTGGTCTGATAAAACAGTATTACGTTGTGTATTTCTTTTCGATAAAAAATGAAAACTAAAACAAATCGCACCTGCGCTTTCTAAATAATATTTTTATAGTGTGGTGTACTACTTTTAGAATATTCAGTCAGTACGTGTTTAAACATATCGAACAACAGACAATAGATGGCGGATATAAATAAACTATCGCAATATAAAAAGTCATGAATATTCTGAAATGCTAAGGCTACATCATGCCCTGACATCAAACAAATAAACAATAAGTAAAACGCGACATTGTAATAACATTAACGGTACCAATTTTCCTGCACCAGATGAACACCCGCGGTACTTTCAAATTATTATACAAAATACACATATGACGAAGAATGACAATAAATTCATATGATAAATAGGTATCCATTTACATATTACGGATTTTTTAGAAATTGAACAAAAAATTACCTAAATGATCAAGTTCTTTAACATTGTGAATTGATTGCAGCTGTGTAAGTTTATAAATGGATTTTGACAATACTATTTCCACACTGTATATACTATTCTGTACGCTATCCGGAAGTCGCGATTTTCGAAGCGAGAACTTTTTGGATCACATTTTAAATTTGATGGGTATACTGAATTAAACGGTAAGTTGATCATCTGTACATTGCTTAATGATTAATTCAGCCGACATCGATATTCTCAAATGGTTTAGAATTAAATTCCGCACATTCAATATTCGTGTCTTTGCCTTAGTCAAGAGATTTTCAAGTGCATCACTAAGAAAAATCAGTTGGCGAACCTAAAAACAATATTTTTACCCTCTTAGTGTACAAATAAACGTAAAAACCAGACTTAATTAACTCAATGAAGTATATTTCAAGCGGTGGTAAAAGTTTCAACCAGATCTTTGATGCCAGAAATAAGAAAATTACACTTGTTTGAATTTCTCACTGTACGATCAGTCTCGCTGATTTAGATTGTTATATAAAAATGCATGTATTTACACACATTCGAGGCCGTACTGTAGCCTATAATTGATCACAGTTCCTTCACTTTGTTTAAGATGTAGAGCTATATAAAAAAGAAGATGTGGTATGATTGCCAATGAGACAACTATCCACAAAAGACCAAAATGACACAGACATTAACAACTATAGGTCACCGTACGGCCTTTAACAATGAGCAAAGCCCATACCGCATAGTGAGCTATAAAAGGCCCCGATAAGACAATGTAAAACAATTCAAACGAGAAAACTGTCTCTTTGACACTCAATTGTACACCACTTTGTCAAGCGGGGGGTTATAGTGATAAAGAAGTCCGTCTTTCCGTTCGTCCGTTGGACCGGTACAATATGTTTCGCCGGTTTTGTAAGCGCATCTCCTCATAAACCACTTAATATACATTGGGGGTTCCGGCCATTTTTAAATGGAGAGGGGTCCAATCCAGGAGAAAAGGGGATTCCAAATATATGTTCCCATACAAATGAATTGATAGTTAAAAAAGGGTTTCAAACTGCCGGATCCCCTTTTTTTTTAATCCGTCACTGATATAACTATTAATTAATCTTATTCGGATTCCTTATCATAAATGATAATGACTGTATTGTGTACCGTCTATTTCGAATTTTAGTAAAAATCTTTTATGGGGTTACTTTATATAAGATACGGACTTGAACATTACATTATATGGGGGCACCCATCAGGTATTTCCAACACCACCTAAACCAATCATTAAAGTTTTCTGAAATTGCTCCATTTTTACTCGATTAATGCATTATGGACCTTCTATTTCTGTAAACTTACCAAAATTATATCACATGAATTATCCCCCTACGCAAAGCTGTCTTTATCCATTTTTTGTTATTTTAAAAGACAAGCTTGATTTATGTTATCATCAATTGGTCAACGGCGGACGGTGTAAATAATCTTTAAAAATGTAATAGCTAAACAGATAACTGTAACGATACACTATTACAAAGTCCACAAGCGAATCATGTATTACTTTTTAGGCATTTGATTTTAAATAAGACTGATGGAACAAAAATACAATTATTTTGCCGTCTAAAAAATTCATCAGAAATATATTTGTATTGTCTGATGAAAGTAATTACACGTTATAGTTCCCTGGATAGTTCATAATATCACATATACACGTATATACCTTCAAATTGCTGTTGTTTTTTCTTCAAAATCACGACTGGTCATACAGTCAAAAAATCTGAAATCGCTTCTAGAATACAGTCAGTTATAGACTGATCGTACAGTAATTTATTTTGGGATCCTCAAGGAAAACATATTTTTTATGGGAAATACGAATATTCTACTTAAATACGAAAAGAATATTGAAACAGTATATATTTAACTGTAAACTGATGCAAATATTTGCAATAAAAGATTATTTGCTTTGTACTACGAGAGCAAAATTGTCCATCGATTTCACTTTTTTCTACCAAGTTGATGTGATGCACACGTATATTTTATATTCTAATGCATGTTTTTGTTACAGTTACTCATATTTATGATGCTATATATACCTTGAAGATGTTCAAAGCACTTTGTAGATATAGGAGTAAACAAATGATGAGAAAAGTTACCGTAGGCAAAACCGTCCTGTTAGCCAGTTGGAAATCATCGCTTCGAAAATCGCGACTTCCCGATAGCGTACAGAATAGTATCTACACTGTGATTTCTTAACACATTGATTTCTTACATCACTATACCTATTTCATCCTAAACAAATGGTATTCATCTTTAACACTACTGCTTTTTGACCCGGATTGTTTTCTCTCAATCGATTTATGACTTTTGAACATCGCTTAAGTACTGTTGTATTTAATAACCTAAATATATAATGTTTAAAAAGTATGAACACCAATAAGAGTGTTCAATATTTAGAAACCTGTAATATGGTTACATATGTGATCAACTGCATAATGCACGAGTTTATACATAAAAAAAACTACAAATAAATTAAGATGATAACATAAATGAATTGCTTTGGTTTTATTTTTCATATCTTTAATGTGGCGGTTTAGAGACCACTTATGCCAGAAAACATCAACTTAAGGTCACCACGGTTGTTTAACCTTATGCACTGTATTTCTTAAATCGAATATTTTTCGTATTAAATAGTTATCAAAGGTACTAGGATTATAATTTAGTACGCCAGACGCGCGTTTCGTCTACATAAGACTCACCAGTGACGCTCATATCAAAATATTTATAAAGCCAAACAAGTACAAAGTTGAAGAGCATATAAGCTACAATTAAAATGGAAGATGATATGAATCTTGTTTGTGATAGTGCAACAGGGAATACCACTTGTATAACACTTGTACCTAGGCATGGGTTAATCACAATCAGTAATGGTTATCACTGAAGTTGGACTTGTATACCTTGTATTTTCTGACGTCAGACACGCGAAGCAATGAATGTGTTTTTAATTTGATAGATAATTGTGTGCTTTTTTCAAAAATTGTTTGTTTTAAAATTGTAACACAGTGATGACTACTGTACCCATATTTTGACTAATTTATTTATTATGTCTGTTTTGTTCACACATCGTTGTAAATATAACAGAATTTGATGAGACTGATGTAAAAGTGAGAGGTTTAGTGCTATAAAATCAGGTTCAATCCACCATTTTCTACATTTGAAAATGCCTGTACCATGTCATGAATATGACATTTGCTGTCCATTCGTTTAATGTGTTTTGTCATTTGATTTTGCCATGTGATTTGGGACTTTCCGATTGAATTATACCACTTGTACATAGGAATGGGTTACTCATAATCATTATTCGTTATAGATGAAGTGAATTCGTATACCACTAGTAACTAGGCATCTGTAACTATGTTACTCATGATTAAAAGTGACCATCATTTAACCAATAACAATGTAAAAATAAACATATGTAAATATGATTATTTGTAGATTACTTCCTTACAATTATTTTTATACAGACATGAATACAAAAAATATCGAACTAGTATTCCCAATGACTATGTCATAGTTCAATTTGATTGAGCATATCTTATTGTATAGCTAATCTAGTATAACAAAGTTGGACATGTAGAATAAAATTGTGTGGCTTATCATGAAAACAGTTAACTAAATGAATTTACCTTTAAAATTGCTTTATTGTGAGATTGAGTCCTTGCAATCCAAATATATGCTTCGAAAGACTTTTGCATTCCCTGAGTAACAATTAATATAATTTCTTGTAGGTTTGTGTAATAGAGACTGTCTAGGATGAAGGTCGAGGAAATTAAGAATGTCACTTGTACATGAGGGTATGTTGGATAGTGACAGACATTTTGCTTTGCAATAGGCCACCGACATACTCATCAAAGAGTTGTAACAAGGGTTATTAGTGTGCAAAAAACGTGACAATCTCTCTAAACGAAGCATCAGATTTGACATTTGACTTTGTCTCAAACAGCCAAATGGACGCCTAATTTGTCAAGCTTTTCCCTGCCTGTCTGAAGTAGACATGTAGTGACCATGTTTATATTCCAAAATCTACTGTTGGGTTCCTGGGTAGAACTTACGAAAATGAAATATCACAGAACATTGATTTTACGGAATTTATTTTCAATTTTAACTTTGTTGATCAACATAGATGCGCCAACGTAAATAATTCTAAGATTTAAAGCCAATTTTAATTGCTTTACAATTCATAAATTCCGTTTTGCATGAATGTTTAAGTCGTGTTTTTTTTTTAACTAAATCAAGTATTCAAGTTTGAAAAACAACGATAGACGATAATGAATATGAATTGCTTATAAAACCTGTAAAACATACGTATGTTACAAGTAATCTAATGTAATTAATTTCAACTTAGGTTTAATTGTAATGTTATAGAATACATTTGTTTAGCAATGTAATTTTAATCTAATCAACTGTATTATACAAGTGTGAACTTTACTTGTTGTTGTGCGAACTAGATTCTTCACAAGTTGAGTCACATGTATTCGCCTATCCCATTACGATGATAGGCATTATACGTTCTGTATCTTGCTATAAGTTCAATTAGCATTTAAATATTTTCCAGTTCTGTCTGTTTTTTATATAATCTGATGATATTAAATCAATATAGCTGTTTTTTCATTCTCCATGCATTTAATTAACATGTTCTCATCATTTCGAATTTAACTGGATTTTAAGATATAAACATGGAGATATATCTAAACATTTATCTATCATCAAGGTACCACATCTCATTTCTTATCTTTATACCTCAATACGGATTGTTTGGCATAAAAGCGAAACACTCAAAATTTTAATTGCTAAATTTGTTGTTGGCTATCTAGA
The DNA here is from genome assembly GCA_037788925.1 of Mytilus galloprovincialis. Classification (NCBI taxonomy): domain Eukaryota; kingdom Metazoa; phylum Mollusca; class Bivalvia; order Mytilida; family Mytilidae; genus Mytilus; species Mytilus galloprovincialis. The sequence continues at coordinate 87,498,058 of CM075337.1, forward strand.
ATATTACGTACTAGTATCAAATGAAGTTATTATAGTTCTTCCGTTTGGAATAGCTTGACACAACTGAGCGATATAAAACTATAATTACGTAAATTGTTTTCAGTAACTATCAATAGTGCCATTTTTATCCCTTTTTTAAATGATGTCCCATAATTAGAATTCTGCACTTTTGGTAACTCGGCAGATGAAAGTCTCATACAAAGTTTTACCTATGTAAATTTATGGTTATTCATTTTTTGTCTTAACACCAATATATTTTATTTTTTCTTATCAATGAAGTTTCTTAATATTTCAGCAGATTCATAAAAGGGGAGCACTTTTAGTAAACAATTGGAAAATTCTTAGTTAACATTTATATAGTTCAAGTGCCAATACCTTTTATTTTACCCATTTGTTATGTACTGGCAGAAAACAGTATCTTTTTAACTGAGCATGGAATCTTTTACTCAGCATTTGTATTAAGAAATAACTTATTTTAAATATTTATTTGCTGTACAAAAGAGTATAACACAAATACTGAACCCTAATTCAACGTCAAAGCGGTAGTCTATACAAACTGATAAAAATCAATCAACGGAAAAGGTGTAAAACAATTAAGTACCATATTCTGACTTGAAACAGGCATCCTCCGTAAAAAAAATTATCAGGTAGCTTGGGTGTCTTCCTCGTTCTTGGATTTTAAAACGCATCTACCAATCGGTCTTCATCGTCACTGATGTGTCTTTTGTAAATGAGACGCGCGTCTGGCGCAAATACAAAATTTTAATCCTGGTATATCTGAGTTAATTCACAACTACAGGGTCGATGCCACTGCTGTTTTTTTTATTTCTGGTTTTTATTTCCCGAGTGTTTCACCTGCCCAGTAGCCAGCACTGATAAGTTGACATGAATTATCATTGATTTGGTAATAATTATAAATTAACTGTTAACAAAAAAAAATTGAAATACTTAGGCTTTTCTACCTCAGGAATAGATTACCTTAGTTGTATTTAGCAAACCTTTCAGGAAATGCTCTTCAACTTCGTACTTTATTAGGGCTATTTATTTATTTTTTATTCAAACGTCCATGATTCATGAGTCTTTTTGTAATCCTGGTATCTATGATGGGTTTGTAAAATAAAATTGAGAATGGAAACAACAGCTGAAGGCAGCCAATGGGTCTTCAACGTTTATGTACATATTTAGAGAGTAGTATGTAATTTATGTTGTAGACTTTTTATGATAAAATAGAATGTTATTTGTTTTATCATATTTACCGCTGTAAAATCAGAATGTTTTTTTTTCAACTTTTTCAAATATTTGTGTTTTTAAATTAAAGGGGATATAATTCAGATACAGTATTTTTTTTTTTTTTTTATAATTTCATGTGTTGTGAATTTACATATTTTATGATATAGCAAGAAAACCGGTCCTGTCAACCCATTTTTTTTTTTTTTTTTTTTTTTATCTTATCGGAAGACATTGTAAGAGATATCTTCTCATATTCCATTTTAAGTTCTATGTATTTTGTAGTAAAATTGGGTTTTTAATGCATAATCTATACATAATCTGACAGCTTTGCAAAACATGTCGTGTGACCCATACTGTTTAGTATGTTTTTGAAAAATTGACGATCTTTATTACATATTATTTAAAATTCCATGAATTTTAATTTAGATTCCCCTTCCCCCCAGTTTTATAGCTACCTGAACCTGTACAAAATCTAAAATAAATAAAAACTGGATGACGAAAACATGATAACATTTAGATTTCGATAGTAAATATGTTTCCGTTTAAGATTTGTAGAACATTTATTTAGAATGACAGTGAATTCCAAATTTCTAAAATTATTTTTTAAAAGTGTAACATCCTGGTTACCGCGAAGAAATATTGGAGAAAACACATACATCACAAATAAGTTCAAAGATTGCTGGGTTTTTTTCAGAAATGAGAGAAACAGTAACAGAAGGAACCATGATAACTAGTTAACTTACTTGAAAAATATGGATATTACAATAACACATAAAATGTCAGCACATTTACTGCAATTTCCTGAATTCCCAAAATATGCACGACTATTCATCATAATATTCCAGATTAATTAAAACGGCACCTCCTTCAAAATCAGTAGTTTAATTGGTACGGAATATCAAGTGAGGCGTTTTCGTAATTAAAAGAGGGACGAAAGATACCAAAGGGACAGTCAAACTCATAAATCTAAAACAAACTGACAAAGCCATGGCTAAAAATGAAAAAGACAAACAAACAACAGCACACATGACACAACATAAGAAAACTAAAGAATAAACAACACGAACCCCACCAAAAAACTAGGGGTGATCTCAGGTGCTCCGGAAGGGTAAGCAGATCCTGCTCCACATGTGGCACCCGTCGTGTTGCTTATGTGATACCAAATCCGGTAAATAGTCTAATTCGGTAGGTCACATTCATGAAAGGAAATCACATATACTTTTTATCGTCGCCCTACTACAAATAAAACATAGCATTCGGCATCTGTGAACAGATAAGCCATAACAGTCAACAAATTTGTGTTGTCGTCCATAGAATTTACAAAGGGATGACTCCAACTTCACAACTTGAAACTCCTTGTCTAATAGCTTCTGTGTAAACAGGCACCATATATAAAGGAAAACAAAATAGGAAATGAAAGCTCTAAAGTATTGTAGCAACCGGGAATATAAATTATATACTCCATATGCAGGCGCTCCTAGAATGTTGCATCATATAAATGGAAAGTTATCAACTGGAATTTGTCCACTCATTGTCACTTCTATGAATGTGTTTGTAGGTAGATGTTTTTGTTTTCCGTTAAATTGTTCCTTTTAAAATTGTTATACGATGATGACTGATGTACCCATATTTTGACTATTTATTTATTGTCTGTTTAGTTAACGCATCAATGTAAATATAACGGAATTTGATGAGACTGTCATCAAAGTGAGAGGGTTAGCGCTGTAACACCAGGGTTAATCCACCATTTTCTACATTTGAAAATGCCTGTACCAAGTCAGGAATATGACAGTTCTTGTCCATTCGTTTTTGATGCGTTTTGTTATTTGATTTTGCCATGTGATTATGGACTTTCCGAATTGATTTTCCTCTAAGTTCATTATTTTTGTGATTTTACTTTTTTCTAGATGTAATTCAAAATATGAAACAAACTTTACTCTAATTCTTGTATCTTCAAGTTCATTTAAATAAATGCGTTCAACGTAGTCACCAAACTTATGTCGTGAGATGTCATCAACGTTATAAAGAAACGTAAGTTAAGGGATAATGCAAGTCTTATATTTCATTTTTTTAAAAACTCCTATATGAAGTATGTCTCAAATGAATAATGAATAAGTAGATAAGAATAACACAGTTGAATCATATGGGAATATCAATTGTTTGTTAAACCAGTCACTAAATATAACAGAGATGTTGTCCATCAAGAAATCCTGCATCTTGATAATGTCAGTTACACAAACAAAATGTTTGAATCAGAGATATGTTTTACAAAGTACGATGCGTCAGTACCAAAAATAAGGTAGTTGTATCAATGTTGCCTTTTTTGGGGAACAAAGCAGGACCATTTTTTTCAATTTGTCGTTTAGCTAGAAATGGGGAATACTTGTTTAAAAGCTAAAATAGTCAAATGGTTTGATATTATTGCACGATGAACAAGATGTATATTTGTGTACTATTTTGTTGTTTTATTGACATATATCCCATTTCCATTCGCAATATTTTACTTTTAATATATGGTATCCACATCTAATTCAATGATATTTTAGAGTAGATAATTTCACAATGATTTTGTTGCCCGACTTTGCTGATAAAATTGATAATTTTGAAAGAATGTCCGTCGAACATTTTTTGAACGACATCAAATAACACATTGTTTGCAGATACTATTGTAATGTATGTATCAGAAAGATTCTGTTCATTATCTTTGGTTTCAATTCCAAAGGAACACAGAACATATCTATGATTATACAAGATTTTCTTCTGTATAAATGCAACATTAACGTTTCAAGTCGTTTTCAAGTTATGAAGATGGGAATTTAACTGTACCTCATGTTTGCAGTTTGCATGAATGATATTTATCTTCATGTCAATAGAAGAATGTTGTATTTTCTTACGAAGCTCAATTCAAAACATTTTGAATGTATCAGTTTTAAATGACTTTCTCTTTAGAATTTTCATCAGAGTTTGGTATTTTTGTTATCTTACTTTTTCAATAAGAAGCTTTATATTGTTAGCACATTTTCAGATCTCTAACTGCACTTCTTCCTGTTTACTGCAGATACAGGATTTTGATTAAATGATCATTGGAGGAAAGGTAAAACAGGTTACCTGTCCACCTTCACTCTGTGGTTTAGTTAGATGTATTTCTATTTATATTCTGATTAGTTAAGCCTTTTTCAACCAATTTGTATAGTTCATTCTTATATTGAACTGTTACACTACTGTCCCAGGTTAGAGGGATGGAATCCCACTTACATGTCAGGAGCCTGTAATTCAGCGGTTGTCGTTTGTTGATGTGTTACATATTTATTTTTTTTCGTTCATTTTTGTACATAAATAAGGCCATTAGTTTTCTCGTTTGCATTGTTATACATTTGTCATTGGGGGGGGGGGGGGGGGGGGGTTATAGCTTACTATGCGGTTTTGGGCTTTGTTCATTGTTGAAGGCCGTAAGGTGCCCCAAAGTTTCTAATTTTTGTGTCATTTGGTCTCTTGTGGAGAGTTTTCGCATTAGCAATCATACCAAATCTTTGTTTTTATATATTATGTTACGTCTATTATATTTATGAAATATTATTGATGCTCCTTTTCCCCAATGCTCTTAGAGATGTTTGCTACACCGTTTTGAAATAACAACCTTTTTAAAAGACTGATATTTCTTGTGATATTTATTGATAGAATATAAAACACGGAATTAACAAAGCAAACTTGTCAAGAAATATTTTTCTTTGTGTTCACCTCGTCAAAAAATTAAAATGAACAGGAATGATATAAAGGCAAAACAAACACAACAAAACTTGAAACATTTCTTCATGTTATGGTATTTATTTGATATAAATCAGTCATGTAGTTACTTAGTAATATTTTTTGAAAAATAATAATTTTAGTTGAAATGATAAGACATTTTTTGTACTGGGAACTGACTTTTGTCCAATGACTATGTATGGTTCATCGCAATTACAGATAACTTCTATATATTGTTTCTTTAAGGGTATGAGTTGACTTAGAAATTATCTAAATATTTCACAAAGATAAGAAAAAACAAAACAAATAAAATGAAACATTATATATTATTAAGTATTACAAGAAATGCTTAGATTTACTTTAGAGAATTAAAATTTTTACATTTATTCAAATACTGTTGATGGAGACTTATTTACCAGTGTTTTATTCTGGCTTTTGTATGGGGTTTATTCGAGGAAGGGTTTTTTTCAGTAAAAACCACTGTGGTAAAATCATTAATGTAAAAAGTAGAATGTGCCAATTAATCATTCTTACGAAAAGACAGGTGTGAATTACCTTTTTATGTTGTTTTACACATTTTTTATAATGTAAAAGGATAGCATCATAAAGAACAAAATGAATGACGGTCTGGAAATGGCTAACGCAAATAAAAGAAAATAGTGCAGATAAAGGGCAGAAATTAAAGAGAGTGACAAATAGGTAGAAATAATAAAAAATTGAAAATAATTGGTCCAAACAAATATATGGTGAATTGATAATAAAGACCAAAAAAAAAGACTTTTTTAAAAATCAAATGATAAAAAAAACAACTGCAACACCTCCTTCTCCAACAATACTTGTGTATTCCGGATATGTCGTCAATTCATATTTGTTTACAACCATGACTAAGCATAAAGGATTAAAAGCATTCTGACTAAAAGAAAGGTGACAAAAATTAAAATCACAACAGCAACCATTTTCCCCCAAATTCCGAACTTATGAAACCATCTGCAAAACTGCCTTGAATCACCTGGTTCTGAGCTTCGTCTTTTTAACTCCACAGAGACGTCATTTTCTTGCATCGAATTAGCTGCATTTTTTTCGTTGAGACATTTTGAAAATTCTGCGCATCTATCTTCAATTGTTTTAAGTTGCCAAGGCATTGAATCTGTATTCATAGCAATCTTAAAAGAACGTGAACTGAAAATAGCAGGTAGACTGTTTGATTTTGCTCTATAAAATTTTACATGACTGCTATGTTCAGATATCTCAGATGACAATAAATAGTCTTTTCCACACTGCTCTGTAAACAGAAATAAAAGGTTAGCAATCAACAAAAAAGAAATAAAATATGTGTTCAGTTTGCATGAGTCGTTGTTTGTTAAGTTTTGCAAACATCTTTTCCTCTAAAGCTAATTGGTAAAAATTGAACCAACTTCAATGATCCTTACGAAATTCAGTTTTAAAGTATGTCTAATGATCTTGCTTGCCAATGCTATAAAACTAACATGCGGGTAAAACGTAAAGTATTGTCGATTATCTTTAAAACCCTTATAGATCGAGAGAACGACAGACGTAGAATTGTTCCGAATGAAGTTATATGTCTAAGGCCTAATTTGACGAAATTGTTGGACAACTAAAGTCTCCGTGGAGGACGTATTGTTTTGAACGACGATGTTTAAAAAGGTTTACAATTATAGCCATTATTTTTACACTTCATAATGGTTAAAATGAGCATATGACATTCTGTATGTATGTGCCTGTTCCAAATCAGGAGCCTGCAATTCAGTGATTGTCGTTTTTTGATGTGTTTCATATTTGTTTTTCGTTCATTTTTGTGCATAAAGTAGACCGTTAGTTTTCTCCTTTGAATTGTTTTACATTTATAGTTGACTTTGCGGTATGGGTTTTACTCATTGTTGAAGGCCGTACAGTCACCTATTGCTGCTTATTTCTGTTGTATTTGGTCTCTTGTTGAGAGTTGTCTCATTGGTAATCGTACCACATCTTTTTTTATATATGAATTTAACAAAGTCAAAGTAGTCAGTCTCTTTATACGAGTGATTGAAAGAAGACTTATTTCTATTTAGATATTTTAGATTAAACTAAAAGAAATGTAGAGTCGTACTATTAAATCAACGTGTCTTCATATGACCGTCTAAAGGCGTTACTGCTTTGACAGACAATTGTTACATTTTGGCAATTTATTTTCAGAGATGCGCTTATCCGAAACCATCAACGTTATAACATTTAAAATACAAAGTGAGTGACATATGGTCCTTGGAAACTCGTTAAAAAAAGACTGGAAGTATAAATTAAACAAACACTATTTTAGTAAAAATTAAAAAGGAAAAAAAGAAAACCCAAAGGAAATTCAAGACGGAAAGTCTAATTAGACTATTTACCGGATTTGTTATCACATAAGCAACACGACGGGTGCCACATGTGGAGCAGGATCTGCTTACCCTTCCGGAGCACCTGAGGTCACCCCTAGTGTTTTGGTGGAGTTCGTGTTGTTTATTCTTTAGTTTTCTATTTTGTGTCGTGTGTGCTGTTGTTTGTTTGTCTTTTTCATTTTTAGACATGGCGTTGTCAGTTTGTTTTAGATTTATGAGTTTGACTGTCCCTTTGGTATCTTTCGTCCCTCTTTTATAAAATGGTAAAATCAAAATCAAAAGCTTTCAAAGTTCTGTTTTTAACATAGTGACATTTCGTTCAAAACCTTAAACAAGCAGTCAAGCTTAGGCTTAAATAATTACATTAGATGTATACTTCATTATAATACGTTATTCTGATTGGCTAACTGCACATCACGTGTTATTCCTTAAGCAATTGCATTTCACAATAAAACTTATCTATTATGATAACACGAGGTCCGACAATAAAAGAGGGACGAAAGATACCAAAGGGACAGTCAAACTCATAAATCTAAAACAAACTGAAAACACCATGGCTAAAAATGAAAAAGACAAACAAAAAACAGCACACATGATACAACATACAAAATAAAAAATAAACATTACGAACCCCACCAAAAAACTAGGGGTGATCTCATGTGCTCCGGAAGGGTAAGCAGATCCTGCTCCACATGTGGCACCCGTCGTGTTGTTTATGTGATAACAAATCCGGTAAATAGTCTAATTCGGTATGTCACATTCATGAAAGGGAAGGAGATTGTAGTTACGACGTAAGGAACATGTCCGATAACGGTCAACCAACTCGTGATGGCGATCGTAAAATTTACGAAGGGATGATTTCAACTTCACCATTTGGAATTCTTGGTTTAATAGCTTCCTTGTGAGCAGCAGTTGAATTAAATAAAAAATTGATAAAAATCGTGTTTGTATGATCTTAGCTAAAAAGAAATTATAAGTATTGAATGCTTCTTTTTGTAACTTCACAGGGTTGTAAAAGCGTTGACCGTGCACACATTTTTAATTTTTAAGATGAAGCGCGGAAACAAAATGTACTTCGGTGAACACTTTTACACCCCAATGAAGTTACAAAAAGAAGCATTAAATTCTTAAATAAAAACCAATTATGCCACACATTCACCAATAACAATTATAAACCATTGAATAGACCATTTATTTCTAAATGTACAAGAGTAAGGAAAAAGTTGAATATGAAAACTCCAAAGCAAATACCAATCGGAAAGCCCTCTACCAAATAGAAAAACCAACAGCTTAAATACAATATTGTACTACAAACAATTGGAAAACAACTGTCATATTCTTAACTTTGGAGGTAAGATATACTAAGAAAAATTCTGCTTCTTTATGATATTCAATGTAATATTATTAGCAATATATTCTTTTAGAAGATTCATTCTTTGAAATTTACGGAACAACCAGGCAAAAGAAGTGCAATCTCCTCTGCTATTTTTGTGTCAAAACAGAATTTTACAAATCAATAAAATAACGACAAATTGTGTTTCCCTTCTATCGAGATGACAATATTCAGTCATTCGAATCATTTTAACGAAATATAATTAAACACGTCATTCGAAATGAGAATCCATCTCAACAATATTGAAATGGTCCTAGAAAATTTAAGATAATGTTAACCCAGTTTATATGTTCGGCATCTTTCTTGAATTATGACTAATTTAAAGGCAAAATTATATCTGATCAAACATGTAGATATGAAATTGATATTGAAGTCATGTGCCATTTATTTTTATTGAACCTGCTATTTAGATGATGGGGCTATTTGTTTAATGATTTAAACTCGCATCACAAAGGCTGCAATATGGACATTAATTATTGTTTTTGGAAAAGGAACTCTTTCCAATGACCAAATTTTGCAAATTATCAAAGTCTCTCTTTTTATTAAGAGATCAAAGAGATTCATGGTGGTATATTACTACAATAACTAAAACACACATCATCATTATCATCATCACTCTTATCTCGGTCGTTCTTTCTTTAATCCGTTTTCTTTTATGTTTTATTTGAGTCTGATCCTTTTTGATATAGCCCCAAAAACATGGTTCAAACAAGCCCAAATTGTACAAGAGGGATAATAACTGTACTTCAGTCTTTTCAATAGCACTACTCCTTTGTGAAAAAAAGCTTTCATAATTATTATTTTAAAACGATTAAAATCCATTTCTCTAAGGATATACATGACATGTAGAACGATCCATAAAAGTAATCACGATAAGAATTACGTCATAAGTAGATATAGGAAGATGTGGTGTGAGTGCCAATGAGACAACTCTCCATCCAAATAACAATTTATAAAAGTAAACCATTATAGGTCAATGTGCGGCCTTCAACACGGATCCTGGGCTCACACAGAGCAACAAGCTATAAAGGGCCCCAAATAACTAGTGTAAACCCATTCAAACGGGAAAACCAACGGTCTAATCTATATAAAAAAAAAACGAGAAACGAGAAACACGTATTAATTACATAAACAAACGACAACTACTGTACATAAGATTCCTGACTTAGGACAGGTGCAAACATTTGCAGCGGGATTAAACATTTTAATGGTACCAAACGTCTCCCTTTTTTTTGAAACAATAGCATAACATCACAACATAGAAAAACACACGATAAAATATCAATTGGCAGGCTTAACTCAATAAAAAAATAAGGCATTTATAGACAGTAATAGAAAATCATAATTGTCAAAACTACAACATTTTATAAGTATAGAATATAAAAACGTAGTTTTACCTAAATTTACTTTAGTATCTTTCGGTGTATCTAGCGTATTCTTGGATCTCCGTCTCGGCACAGGAATGTCGCACTCATCAACAGAACTCTAAAATGTTAAATATAATATTTTAACAATACGTGACATAAAAAATGTACTTTTATTCAGATCATTTCTGAAATGTTTCAGAAGCTAACTGAATATATTTTCTAGAAACAACTCGTGTGACAATTTTTAATTTAAATAATTATTTCATATGTATGAGTTATTGCAAACAAATATTAATTGGTACATCTAAATTTATAAGCAAGATATGATAATGATAAGGAAATTAAAAAAAACTACAAAGAAAAACAATTTCATGCATATAAAGCGCTTTTCTGGATGCACCTTGTTGAAACCTAATTTGTTTTTAATAATTTTCAAAATCATCAAAATGAAAGATATAATATTGTCTGATGTTGTTGACACGATTTTACGAGTCCAGTAGTCGAGCAGGGATAATGATGAAATAGAAGTAGCTATACAACATTATGTTTACTTTCCAAATGTTTTTATTGCGCGCCATTAGTTGTGATCTGAATCGAAAGACTAAGCCGTTTCTGCTTCATCAGTCGACCTGTCTATTTGTTCATGACAAACCAAATCAGGTAATAAGTTGTATTTGAAATATTCGAGGTACTTATAATTTTCTAAGCAATAAACATGATAAAATCATACCTTAGTTGTATTTGTCAAACCCTTTCGGAATTTTGGGTCCTCGATGCTCTTCAAGTTCGTATTTAATATTTTATTTAGCTTTTTTAAAACTAAGTCTTTTGAAGCTCAACTAGCTTGACTTTTTTAGTAATGAGTGAAAGGCAGTACAGTTTCCTTGCTTCAGCATTTTTATTGCATTGATAACATTGGAAGATTTATATCTTCCCCTTTTCCTGATATTCTCTATTATTCAAATTAAAAACTTACCGTTAAAGTTTCTTGTAACTATATGGTACTTGTCATGGTTAGTGATAATTTATATATATATAATTAAATAGATTCCTAGATTCGATTAACAGACTAAAACAGACTTAACCATGATGGAAGCCAATTATATAACCTATTTATGATCTATGATTGTGATCAGGTGTCCGGATTCACCTGGATTTTTTTTTTTTTTTTATTAAATGTAAAATTCACTTTAACACGATTATTCCTAAACATGCTAATTAATGTCTTTTGATGATTTACGTCACTTGATATTTGTGAAGATGTTGTTTTGTCGATCTGTGTTTGCTTCATACATTTTTAAAAAACCTTTGCAAGTTGTTTTTGTTTTCTTTCTTTGCAAAAGTTCTACATCAAACGAGTTTAATCTTCTTTTTATATCTTTTTTTACAAACATTGCGTTCATTAAAATCTAATAAGGAATTACAGATACTACCATAGTTATGAAATATACACACAATTAAAGGATCACAGGTACGTCACTGTCCAAGAAGGGTAATATTAACAAAAACACTACCATAGCTGTAAAATATACACACAATAAGAAAGGATCACAGGAACGTCACTGTCCAAGAAGGGTAATATTAACAAAAGCACTACCATAGCTGTGAAATATACACACAATAAGAAAGGATCACAGGAACGTCACTGTCCAAGAAGGGTAATATTAACAAAAGCACTACCATAGCTGTGAAATATACACACAATAAGACAGAATCACAGGAACGTCACTGTCCAAGAAGGGTAATAATAACAAAAGCACTACCATAGCTGTAAAATATACACACAATAAGAAAGGATCACAGGAACGTCACTGTCCAAGAGGGGTAATATTAACAAAAGCACTACCATAGCTGTGAAATATACACACAATAAGAAAGGATCACAGGAACGCCACTGTCCAAGAAGGGTAATGTTAACAAAAACACTACTATAGCTGTGAAATATACACAAAATAAGAAAGGATCACAGGAACGTCACTGTCCAAGAAGGGTAATATTAACAAAAGCACTACCATAGCTGTGAAATATACACACAATAAAAGGATCACAGGAACGTCACTGTCAAAGAATGGTTATATTAACAAAAGCACTACCATAGCTGTGAAATATACACACAATAAGAAAGGATCACAGGAACTTCATTGTTCAAGAATGGTAATATTAACAAAAACACTACCATGGCTGTGAAATATACACAAAATAAGAAAGGATCACAGGAACTTCATTGTTCAAGAAGGGTTATATTAACCAAAGGGAACGAAAATATCCTGTATTGCAAATTCTAGTATAAAGTTTCCCTTGTGAAATTTTTTCGATAAATTGTATTGCCAAATGTTGTCAAGGCGATACTTCATCATCTCATCACAGTTCAAGGAGGTATTTTTTAGTTACAAAACTTTTTATGTAAGTTGCTGCAAATACATTTTCAATCAGATTTTATTTTAAAAGAACAATTTAAGGTGGTACCCAACACTTTCACCAAAATTAATTTGGCTCGTTTAATTTTCATAAAATTTTGTCAAATTATTTACTTTGACCCTTTAACAAAAATATAAAAATTTCAAAAATTTTGAACCAACCGTTTTATCAGAAAAAATACACTGGTTATTTAGCAGTTTGACAAACACCAATTTTGTTTATTGAAAAGCTTAATATTCCATTTATAACACAAGGTTATTAAAACGTTTAGCTGACTTTACAGAGTTATCTCCCTGTAGTGTTAGGTACCACCTTAATCATATACGAGAATTTATGTTTGATGCGATTGCGTGGACATGTAGTGTATTGAGTGGAAATGTGATTGTGGTCAAGCGAATGGAACTAAATATCACAAAAGTATATTATCTTCTGTGGATTTATTTATTTTCGGCGATTCCAATTTTCGTGGATTGCAGAAACCTTGTATTTTCGTAGATATTTGATTTTATGGATCTGCCAAAGTCTGGATAAAACTTCATAGATTTTTTTCCATTTATAAATTTGTGGTTCACCGTTACCCACGAATCTCCCAATAGTTGGAATCCAACGAATTATAATAAATCCCAAGTATCCAGGTCATCAACGAATGTTTGACACTTTAAGTTAGTTATATTATTTTCAAATACTTTAAAAGAAGCAATTGAAAATAAGTTTTTAAATAGAAGTGAAAAAACTAGTCATCAACACAAAGAGGGTTCGCAGAACACTTAATAGACGCTATAATGAGACAATTTTTCTAATAATTTTTTTTGGTAGAGAGTAAATAACAAAAATACTGAAATCCAAGGAAAATTAATTATCAAATGGTAAAATTTATTAAATGAAAAGAAAACATCTGTAGTTTAGGTATGCAATATATAGTGGACACCATCAAATATTGAGAGGCAACATTTAGTTAAGATGAGGTAGAAAAATTGTTATTTATTAAGTGTTTCTCTTTGGCAGTCACGGCCTTGAATGTGAAAGAATTCACAAGTTTATTTTACAGAACCTACGTATAACAATTACAGCACATCCCAACGACATTTACGGCTGCTTTGCCGACCGGTACAAATATCAACCTCTTTGAATTTTGATTTTAAAATATATGCGTATTACTGATGCGGATTTCTTATAATAAAACAAATCTCAATATGTGAATTGTGGGCGTCCGAAGCACTTTTTTTACATAAATCTTAACCAGGAAGTGACGATCTTGATAATACGTATTTCTACCAAGCATCTATCAAGTATGATGCGTAAGAACACACTTCCAGAAAATTTGAAGAAAGAACGTTTATCTCAAAAAAAATGAATAAGATATGCTTCGTAGTATTTTTCTAATTGAAGTTTAGCTTCGCTCATTCGGTACGTTCTGCTAACAAAAAGCTACGCTCTATGGCACGTTGTTCTGGAATATGTTAAATAGCTACGATACTATCAGAATGAAAAACATGCTGTAGTATCTGTTGTACAATCTGGTAACCACCCTTTTAATTCTTTGTATCTAACAAATCTATGAATTTTCAATAGGAAAACTGCAAAAAATAATCGGTAGGAGAAATAGAAAGCAGAATAAATGACTAAAATAACTAAACAAACTATTCATATAGTACATATGTTAACTCACCCTATCAACCCCGCTCAATATTTTATGATAACTGTTCATTTTTCCAATGATATTTTTAATGCGTCTCTGTCTTCATATACATGTACAAATAATTATGGGGTTACTTATTCTCGTTTAATACCGTTAAACCACGCACAACTTATTGATGTAAGAACAAATTAACACAATGGAAGAGCCCTCCTGTGTAAACAGCAAGAATTTTAGCATACTCTTCATGGGGTTTTATTTCCTGCGATTTTACATTTCTAACCAAACCTTCAACGACAAAACACATTTACAAAACATGATTTTAAAAACAAGCTTGTGACTTACATAGCAATATATTCTGCGAAGTACACATTTATTAGAGAAAGCTCATTTAGACTGAAAAAACCTAAATAAAGTTAACCGAAATACAAATATGTCAATATTTAGATACAAAATAACGTTTTAAGACAGAAGACAATGAGAGCGAACATTATATATATCTATGTGATATCAAATCTTTAAAGTAATATGAAACGAGTGACTGGTGAAAAATAATGTTTGTCCAATTCTTGAACCAATGCATGTATATATCAATTGGTTAACTTAGCCTTCTGTAGTTTACCAATTGTCACCTTATTGTAAACAATCAACAAAGAAGCATGGATATTGAGCACGTGTTTAACATGTACAATCAGATAATAGTTTTATTTCAATGACAGATCAATGCGTATTGCATTTTTACGAGAAGGGTCATACTAAGGTCACTTGCATACGGAAAATATGCCGGCGAATTGTTTCCTTGAAGAAAGCAATTAAAAAAAGTAAACTTCTTCAAAATTTGGACAAATTAAAGAATTTTCTTCACAAAACAGTATATGTACAGAAGTTTTATAATGAAAGCTATCCATTTTTATATAAAAAAAACATATGCATCATTTTTTTTATTTTGAGGTTTCATATGACTTTAATATTGAAGGAAGTCAACATTGGTTTACATTTTTTAAATACTGTAATATAATTTTAAAAATTAAGTAGTTCTTTAAACGTTTCTTGTGATTTTTACAAGAAATGTCAATTGTCTAGCAGAAGCAATCTCAATGCCATTTTGCGAAAAAACATATCTTAATTTTATTTTACAGTTCCAGTTTGTTACAAATGTTTATAGTTGGCATTAAACAATGGTTTCTCGCAAAAAACAATCAAAAATCAAAACATTTTTGTGCTAAAGACGTGTCTTTACTATTTAGAAAATAAAATGCCAACTGGAATCCACCTAATCAAAAAACATGGTGGGTTACTGTAAAATTTGAATTATCGTTATTTTGAGTATTTTTCCATTGTTTTTTTTACTAACGGGACAGGTGCCCAGTTTTGAAGGGGTTCGTTTTCTTACAATTTTTATCAAATATCTACACTACATTCATTATCGTACTCAATTATTTCAGACGTTTATACAAAAAAAAAAATATTGTGTTTGCTTTTAAAAGATATGAAGATTTGTTCACAAACTCACTATTCAAACTCAAAACATCCTTGAACAGAAATTTATAAATAGAATGAAATATCACAACACTAAAAACACCCCCAAACGCAACATGTACTGATTGATACTATCCTGCGGAAACATTATTTATTAACTAGAACTAGCTATTAACTTTGAACTAGCTTTTGATAACTACGAGAACTTTTAAATCCCCTATATTTTTGGTGGGTTTCATGTTGCTTTGTCTTTAGTTTTCTATGTTGTGTCTTGTGTACTACTATATGTCTGTTTGCCTTTTTCTTTTTTAACCATGATGTTGTCACAAATATGTAAAGAATAGATGATCAATGAGACAAAGTTATGGCGGTTAGTTTCCAAAACTGCCAATGATTCGAAAAAGATTGTTCAGCTGCACTACACGGCCCATAGTTTGAAAAGATTATTTAGCTGCACTACAAGGCCCATAGTTTTAAACGGATTATTAATCCGTAGTACACGGTCCATAGTTTGAAAAAAAGATTATTTAGCTGCACTACAAGGCCCATGGTTTTAAACGGATTATTAATCCGTAGTCCACGGTCCATAGTTTGAAAAAGATTGTTTAGATGCATTACATGGCGGCCCCTGGATTGAAACAGATCGTTTAGCTGGACTACACGGTCAATAGTTTGAAACAGATCGTTTAGCTGCACTACACAGCCCATAGTTTGAAACATATTGTTTAGCTGCACTACACGGCCGATAGTGTGAAATGATTTTTTAGCTACACTGCACGGCCAATAATTCAAATTCTAACAGGACCACAGGACCGATCGTTTGAAACAGATTATATTAAACGAAGCTTGTTATTCAATTGTTGTCGTTGGTTGCTCTCTGTCATGATTGAGTTTCGGTTTTTACTTTTCATTAAACTGGCCGATAGGGATTTTTTTTTGCCTGTGTTGTGCTATATTCTGTCATATCAGCACCTTTCATAACTTATTAAAAGGCGAAGTAACAAAAATACCAAACTCTGAGATGTTTTTAATCAAATGGCAATAATCAAAAGCTCAAACGCAGCAAACAAATCATTAACAAATGTCATATTCCCGATTTTGAACACACATTTTCGTATGTAGAAAATGTCGGTTTTAACTTGGTTTCAAAGCAAGATTTATTTTTAACTTGTATGACAGTCGCATAACATTCCATTATTTTGACAACGATGTGTGAACAAACCAAACAGACATAAAAGATAGAAATGTCATTAATAAAAGTACAGCAGTTAACATTGTGTTATAATCTTTATCACTATAAAACAAAAACAGCATGTCTCTAAAGAAAAACATAAATGCGTATAGACAAAGCACATTTATTTAACAAATACGAAATACAACAATACAACAATTTACCATAGCACATAACACAATGACGGGGTTTATAGATACCGAGCCACGTAATATGGATATTGCAAAAAAGTAGGCTAACCAGTAAAAGTAATACGTTACCAAAAAAAAAAAAACACAATAACATGTTGTTAGGCTGATAAGCAGCTTTTAGTACCTAGAATCTAAACTTCTAGACCATCGTATATTATTATTATGATGATACGGAATATTTATAAACAAGGTCTTTGTATTAAGAACTAAAATCGATTTAACTTACGCAAACACACATGAAACTGTATAATCCTGTCAACTTTTCAGCTAAAGAATCTTAACTTCACAATAAAATCGTGAATAATTTGTCAAGTTGATTCGGAATATTTTTCAAAAAGATCGTGATATCTTCCTATATCTTTTTATTATTATTCTCATACATAGACAATAATAGTGCATTGACTTGACATATCAACGATATAAGGATGAGGCTTAGAAACGGGGAAATGCGAGGCTTTGCCGAGCATTTTCCCCGTTTCGGGCCGAATCCTTATATCGTTGATATGTCAAGTCAATGCACTATTATTGTCTTTATACTGCAATCTAAAAAAAAAAATATTTTCAATTGTTGTTTATTGTGTTAATGTTATTTTTCTTATTTATATATTGGGAAAAATCCCCCTTTAAAAAGGCCTCGTATCACACAGACGGAGAAATATAAAACACGATGAAATGTACATCATTACCGCAATCAATGGTGAACGAATTCGTTGCAGACTAAAATATCAACAATAAACATAAAACATAATGATTTATAGGTTGCGAACAAAAAAATATTAAAAAGTGAAATATGTTTTCCCGAAAATTGCAAAAGAAACAAGTTTGAGTCGTTAAACGCATCGTTGTTTACATTGAAAACAAGAACAGGTTGAAGAGGTCGTATGAATAATTAAAATAATTTCGACAATTTCTATTTAAATATTCATGAGGAAAAGTGATATCAGGTCAGTGACTGTATATGACATAGAAATATACGGTCAACGCATTTTGACTGCTCAAATAGAACGAGTGCAGTATAAAGTGATTTAATGATGCTAACATCCACTTAGAAATCATTAAAATCTACCAAGTATTTCTTTCTCAAAAACACGATTTAGGTAGCTATTAATGTATAAGATTTAAACATTATAGCTTCTTAGTCATTTTGGTCTCTGGGGAACAATTTGTGTCATTTACAATTCTGGAATATCTTCTTATTTTCATGTTAAAGAATGATTGAAAGAAATTTTGATTTGATTCATGAATCTAATCAATCCTTTAAATAACTCATGATGAAAGGTTACTAATTTAACACTTTAACTATGGATGAAAGTTTTGTTTTTTGGTTAATTTTTGGAATAAATATTGGTTTTAATTTATTATCCGTAAATGAAAACCAATTTATTGTAACACATAAACAAACGACAACCACTGAATTAGCCTGTAATTCAGTGGTTGTCGTTTGTTTATGTGTTACGTATTTGTTTTTTGTTCATTTTTTTTTTCTTACATAAATAAGGCCGTTAGTTTTCTCGTTTGAATTGTTTTACATTGACTTATCGGAGCCTTTTATAACTGAATATGCGGTATGGGCTTTGCTCATTGTTGAAGGCCGTACGGTGACCTATAGTTGTTAATGTCTGTGTCATTTTGGTTTTTTGTGGATAGTTGTCTCATTGGCAATCATACCACATCTTCTTTTTTATATTTACAAATTCTTATTTTAAACACTTATGCATATGCACATACTATAAACTGTCAATATTTTGGCATTTCAAAAAGTCATGTTTTCTCTAACTGTTCATTATGTTTTTATGTTTAAATCCGTTGGATTTTTTATGTACTGATTGATATTTCAGTCTAAGATACAAGTTTTTTTTATTATTGTTTAACGTTTTGATGTCATTGTCAGTAATTGCGAGTAATCGTGTTGTTTATTCTTTAGTTTTCTATGTTGTGTCATGAGTACTATTGTTTGTCCGTTTGTCTTTTTCATTTTTAGCCATGGAGTTGTCAGTTTATTTTCGATTTATGAGTTTGACTGTCCTTCTGGTATCTTTCGTCCCTCTTCTGTCTTTTTGTTGTAAAAGATATATGTATATCCTGTCATTATTTGTCTTTTGATAGATTTTGTTATTTGTTTGTCTGCTTTGTATCTATCTGATAAGCAGAGTTCTTTTCAACTTATTTGATAGTTTGTTCTTAAGTTGTCCTGTTACACCACTCTCCAGGGTTAGGGGGATGATTTGTGTCTTTAAACATTGATTACACCTCCAAATTCTGTCAGTGTCTGTTGTCAGGAGCGTGTAATTAAGTTGGTGGCGTTGCTTATGTCTGTTTTTTCGTAAATTGTTTTGTTATGAGTTATGCCGCTTATTTCACAGTTGAAATGTTTTTTCTTAATTATTAACAGCCAGAGCCTTTTCACAGCCGACAGTACGGATTTGTTTTTTTTTTTTTTCATGGTAGAAAGTCGTACGGTTGCCTATATTTAGTTACATTCACTTCATTTGAACTTTGGTAGATAATTGTCTCATTGGCCTGTCATCCTATCAGTAACCTTTATTTCTATATGTCAGCTGCTTGTCGTAATCTCAATGTACTTAATATGATTCTCCATTAAATTTGTGAATAACCATTAATTTAGTTTTCTAGCTTTATTATGTTAAAACATGTACAACACATACTAATAACATTGACAAAATAAATGTAACAAAGTTCATTTATATAGGATAATTCATATTAACTGAAATTTAAGTTTGGAAAGTTAAGAATGTTTTGATCATGAAGCAGATAATAAAGAGTACCATGATAATCACAGAAATTTTCCCACACATTCCAAATTTTGGAAATATTTTTAAAAACCGCGTTGAGTGGATTGATGAAAAAGTGCCAGATCTACTCCTGGCTTCAATATCCACGAAGAAGTCAATAGAGTCTAAAACTGAGCCTGAAAGATTTCTTTCTTCGGTAGAATGCAACGATGCATGGACCTTTTCTAATTTGTTACTTTGCAAGGGCACTGATCTTTTACTAACTGCAGATTTCAATGCATTGATATTATGATTGATAATTGTAGGTAAACTGTTTGATTTACTCCTCTGGTATGTCACGTGACAGCTACATTCAACCACCCTACACGGCTGGTTAGGTTGGTGGTCTTTCTCGTTGTGGTCTGTAAAAAGATGTAAAAGGATAAATCCTCGTAAATTAATTAAAAATAATCACATTAATAAGACAATCATCAACATATAAAATAATACAAAAAAAGGAAGCATGTCTTGTGTTGACTTATGTTTTGAGTGTCTTTGGAAATGTAGGTTTAATGGTAAAATTATACTTTATAACTAGACACTGGAAACTAACTTTCGAAATCGAACCAAATAAGGATAAGACAGAAAATGTCGCGATAATCACAGGGTAATAAACCGTTTCTATGGTTATAAAATAAAACGTAATGACCTTTACTAGTCAGCATTACCCTCACGGACAGCTAATAGAAATTTTACACTTTCATTTTAAAATAAGTCATAAAACAAATTATTACATTATTACATGATATTTGAACAAGGCTATAATTAACGCATTCACATATTAATATAACATTTTGTGCATTATATAGCAATGGAAGTAGAACTAGAAAACTAGTACATACGAAAATTTATTTTATATTAATTGTCTTTAAAATATTTTTCTATCACAGAATAAAATTGAGAATGGAAATGGGGAATGTGTCAAAGAGACAACAACCCGACCATAAAACAAACAACTTATTTGCTTATGAAGTCATAACTATTTCCCAAAAATGAATTCATGAAAAAATGTTTGCTGCATCATGCAGTGGGAACAACGTGTACTCAACATTTCTACATAGTCTCAACTGTGAAATATTAGGCATTCATTTTCTGCCCTTTTTTCTGCAACATTTACGAATTTGTTGTTTTCATTTAGATCATTTTCGCTTGACCAATCCTTTTGCTTTGATATCAAAATGACATGAAATAATATAAGTTTCAAGTTGAGAAATATTCTGTAGTGAAGTTTAATTTATCCGGTCGGCAATTTTACGGACGCCATGACAGGCATGACGAGTTCAATGACAGTTATGGGATATATATTTCACAGATGATGACGGATATGTTCGAATTGTCATAGTCACAATCTCGTCAACCTTGTTTTAAACATGACTTACTGAATTAGACTAATCACCGAGTTTGTACTTAAATGGGTATCACAAGTTAAGCATATGATCTGCTTATTCTTTCATGCATAGGACATAAGATCCCTTCTAAATTTGGCGGGAATCGTGTTGATTGGTCTTTTTTATGACGTGTTTTATATACTGTTGTTTGTCTTTTGGTCTTTTTGTTGTCATAGCATCATTCAGATCGTTTTCGACTTATTAGTTTGACCAGTCATTTGGTATCCTCCGCCTCACAAACCTTAAAAAATATTCTAAGATTGTCTTAATTCATAATATAATAATACACCTTTGTCAATGTTATTTAAAAAGTTATTATTCACAAACTTATATAAGATAATTATTTTTTATTTTAATTATTCAAAACAGTTAAAATTAGTTTACCTGAATGTATATTGCATTCTTTCGGCGAATCTTCATTGCAGTTTCTGGAGTTTCGTCTCGACACCGTTATCTTGCATTTATCGAAAGTACCCTACAAAACAAAGGAAAATTAGGTAGAAATGGATTCTATAAAGTTAGTTAAATGTAGGTATTGATGTGTGTTTGTTTTTTCTACATAGGCTAGAGGTATAGGTGAATGAATAAGATCTTAAAAAACATGTTAAACCCCATCGTATTTTTACGCCTGTCCCAAGTCAGGAGCCTCTGGCCTTTGTTTGATTTTTAATCTTAGTTCATTTATATATTTTGGAGTTAAGTATGACCTCCATTATCACAGAACCAACAACCATGTGTGTTAAGGGGACAGCGGAAGCAATCCTTCGGGTGCGGGAATTTCTCGCTGTGTTGAAAACTCAGTGGAGGCCTATGGTTGTTTTTTGCTCTTTGGTCGGGTTGTTGTCACTTCAACACATTCCCCATTTCCATTCTCAATTTACAATCTTTATACTATGTTTTTGTACTTGTGTGAAAAAGAAATCAAACACAACCTTCTCACAAACAATTTGATTGATGAATCACTTCATACCGAACGCATCTGCCACTTATGTAATTCGAACTCACAACCTCTATGTTAACAAACTAGAGATACTGTAGTGCTTGCATCCTGGCATATATTCTAATGAACTTGGTATCTAAGATTTACCGAAACAAAAATAATGTCTACTCCATAAATTGATGATTACCAAGTAAAATGTTGGCGACTTCAAACTAGAATGAATGACAAAGTTAATGACAACTTTCCAATTGTAAACTTTCCATTATCTACATCAGCATACCTTCTATCTTATCATTTGTCGTTTACATGTACCTATTGAAACGTTATGCAAGTGCAGATTCACACTATACAGGCTTCGTAAGCGGATTCCTGATATTAAAAAGACCGACTGAAATCAACTCTACATAAGTTATATGGTCACCAACACAAAATAGTTGATCAATTTATCTGTATTTAAACTTATTTATGGATCTTTAGGTACCAGATTTTTAACATTATGACATTTTGACCGATTACGGATTCGTTTGGCGGGTACTGTATATAAACTCATCATAGATACCAGGACTAAATTTTGTTTCTACAAAAGACTCATCAGTGACGCTCCAATCCAAAAATGTTAAAAAGGCCAAATAAAGTACGAAGTTGAAGAGCATTGAGGACCAAAATTCCTAAATAGTTATTAAAGGTACCAAGATTATATTTTAGTACGCCAGACGCGCGTTTCGTCTACATAAGACTCATCAGTGACGCTCATATCAAAATATTTATAAAGCCAAACAAGTACAAAGTTAAACCATTTGCCAAATACAGCTAGGGTAATCTAAGCCTGAGGTAGAAAAGCCTTAGTATTTCAAACAATTCAAAATTTTGTAAACAGTTAATTTATAAATATAACCGTATCAATGATAGTTCATGTCAGTACAAAAAGTGCTGACTACTGGGCTTGTGAAACCCTCGGGGAAATAAATTTCCACCAGCAGTGGCATCGACCAGTGATATGCATACCATGTTATTGTGAACCTGTTATTGTCGACGTACCCTGTCTTGTTCATTTTGAAAGTTTAATATTTGTTTGTCACATTGAGTTTTGTTCGATTAATGCGAACTGCAAATATGTTAACTAGTGCTGTGTTAATTTACCAAAGAATCTGGCTTATAGGCATCTTATCTTTAACCACGCATGCGTCTATACTTATCTAGGTTATCTCCATAGCATGTCAATCTTTTTACGATGACTTGAACTTCTATTTTAAGAACAATTTGTTCTTCATGACAAGAACATCATTTAAAGTGTATGCAATACAGAATTGTTACACACTTAACATATCTATTGATTTAGGAAATGCAAACTTTTCCAGCTGGTTTTTAAAAAATTATATTTAATAAATTTTCCCGACCCATTTGTTGTAATTTTTAAGATATCGTATCTTTGGTTATATGATTTTGTAGAATAATTACTCTTTTTTTAAACAAATCAACTTAAACTGAACACGAATTTGGTTTTGCACAATTACTAACTATCCTCAATCAGTTTATATAATGCCTGTCAGGATTAGAATTTCATAAGATGCCTGAAAAGTCAGTCAATTTAGAAATGCATGTAACATATTCTTTGGTGAAATATATAAATATAAAGAAAAAAATCCTCACTTGTAGAAGTTATTTTGAGAGGTAGTAATTTCATTCTGACAATTAAACAATGGATTTCAAATAGACTTCAAAAAAAACAGACTAGATGTCATACAAAGTAATATATAATCATACATATACAATTTATAATCATTCAAATGAATTGCTTTCTCCGGAATACTAGAAAAATAAACAATATTTGAAAAATGTACTGAAAGAGACCACACAACACTTACGTAAATATGACAACAAGTTCGAAACAGTTCATTCTTCGTAAGAGAACCCATGTTGACTACCGGTATTTTCAGCATTAGTACACAAAAACTAAATAATCGTACGGAACTGATAGGAAATCAAATACTTTAAACGTAATTAGCCCGTTTTGTGTTTTTTTCTTATAACCAAAATGCACTAGTGTAATAAATGTGGAAAAATATCACTTGCATATTAAATACACAGCTCTAATATAAATTCGTGAAGACAATACTCAACTTATCAAATTGAATCATTATCAAAATATTGTTTTCTCTGCAATTTAACCGTTTTCAAGATAAATAAAAAAATCTTTCTCAAAAGGCAAATATAGTTTACTCACCTTATCAACCACGCCTAAACGTCGGTATTCGTTTTTCATGTTGTTTTCAGCCGAACTCTTTATTTTAGTTTTGACACATATAAATCATTACCAGTTTATCAACACCCTGTTGTACGTTTAAATTGGTTGTAATTCCTTATCGATAAAGAGCGGGAACACAATGACAGAATTCTAACGACACGCCCACTACCCTTTTTTGCTAAAATGTCAACGACTCACACGAAGTTAATTTACAAAAAATTGACATTAATATGTGTGAACAAAAGACTTGTAAATTTAAAACGCATGTTTTAAGAGAACGTGGTAAGGTTTGTATTCAGAGATTGTTTCAAAATGTTATTGCATTGATTGTGGTTTTCATTTGCGTTTTAATTTCAAAGTTATTTTCATGTTTACCCAATACCAATTTGCTCTCAATTGTCAGTATGTGTAAAACTCAGGCAATTCAGAAAAAAATCAAAAATATGGCCGTCATTGTTTTTTTAAGTTACCCTTGCCCTGAGTTATAGAATATATAAATGTGTAGATTTATTTTGTTACAGCATGTCTTATGATTCTAGAAATATCTTTCACGATTTTGTTGAGAATGAAAGCAAGTTAAACAGTTATCTCCCCTCAATTCCGTTTGTAACTGGATTTTTCTATTATAATGTGTGTTACATCAAAGATAACTCTATGTTATAATTTTGTTTCATGTCATTTCAACAGTCACCAGATGTCTTCCTTTAACAGAAACAAAACACAATAAAGGAGTTCTTTGTTGTAAGAAGCACGCACACATGTAAAGGCTCTTCTTATCACAAAATGACATTAAACTGTGTAACATACATGTATATGGATGCAAATATAAACTCATTGGAGAACCAAGGCTATTAACTATGTACGTCAGACTTGTATTTTATCTGTAAAAGTCTTAGCTGCGACGCTCGAATAAAATTGAATAAAGGCCATATAAAGGGAAAGAGAACATATAAGAAACAAACAAATGCTGTGTAGTCAATCTTTGTCTGCGGTGTGGAGGACGTAGTATTTCGGGTACTTCAAATTTCTATATATATTAAATGGACTAAAATAAAAATGAACATGTCAATTGTATTTCATGTCAACATAGAAGGGCAAAATAACATATTCCGTAATTACACGTTACAGGATAGGCTGAATAAAGGCAACAGTAGTATAAAAATCATAAATCGATCGAGAGAAAACAAATCTGGGTTACAAACTAAAACTGAGGTAAACACATCACCTATAAGAGAAAAAGAACGAATAGTTTTATATTGTGTGCATCAGTGTATCTTAAAGATATGTCAACCCTTTTTGGTGGGTAAAGTAAAATAAAATAAAAAACTTCAAAGAAAGTTCAAAACGCGAAGTCCTTAAAACAAATATGTCAAAAGCTCAAACAGTTCATACGAATGAAAAACAACTGTCACATCCCTGACTTAGGTCGAACATTTGTTTATAGAAAATGGTAGATTAAAAAATTGTGATCAAAACAAACAGACATAAATCAGTAAAAACGTAAAAAAAAATAGGGAATCCGACGAGTTTTTTTCCATAGACGGTTGGCAAAAAATTCGTTAAAACAGTCAATATTGTTACGCAATCTTAATCACTATGAAATCAAATAATTGTTTTCAACAAAGAAACATAAAATGGCATAAAGACAAAGTACATAAACAAAAATGAAAGTCAAGAACTCAAAATTGACCACAACACAACAAAACAATGGTGGTATGTGTTCGTACCGACCCACGTCATAAGTATACAATCAAAAATGAATAAACTTTAAAGGTTAAAAATATACAAGGATAAAAAAGGGAACTTTTGAAGTGTAATTAAGAAGATTAACAACATCAGAACCTAGACTCTGTAATTCATCATGTATTATTTGTAAAGTTGATACAAAATGTTTATCAAGAAGGTCTTGGTATCTTCCAATGAACTTTTTAGAAATAGTACGCGACTTGGCTCATTAACATCCTTCTAAGACGTTGGTGACGATATAGAAGTCTGAGTAGCAGTAACAAGCTAGTGAATACCAAATGAGTTGGGAAATGTATATCCCATATGCAGGTGAAGTTGATATATTGCTGCTTAGGCGGGGAAAATTTATATTTCAATTTGAAAATCGTCTTGCTTGTTAAAGATTCTGGTATTGATACGACCCTTTATGTCGAACTCTAGGTTTAAGTCTAAAATTAGGCAAAGAAACCCGTTTCTGTTTTTTCTTTAATTTCTAGTTCTGGATGATATAGCAGAAAAGTTTGAATGATAAATGAAAAGAACATCAATCATTAAAACATCTTAATGAGAAACTAAAAGACCAAATAAGTTGCATTTGGAGATCAATAAGTAGTCAAAATTCCGAACGTTTTTGGCGAATACAGCTAAGATTGTCTATTCCTGGTAAAACAAAAATACTGCATGCACTTCTAGGAAAATTAAAAACGAAAAGCCCTTTTTCAATGGTAAAATTAAAAGCTTAAACACATCAAACAAATGAAAAACAACTGTCATATTTTTGACTTGGTACTGGCACTTCTTATGTTATGAATGGTGGATTATGTAAAAATAAGGAGATGTGATGCCATTGAGACACATATTCAACAAAGGTCAAATGAAGTCGATTTAAACAAATACAGGCAACCACATAGTCTTCAATAAGAAAATCCATACCGTTTGGTCGGTCATAAAAGACCCCGACATGAAAGGCCAATAAATGGAATAGCGAGCATAACCTCTCAATTGTATGGCATTTGCACTGAATCCAATTAAATATTAACAATGTGGGAACCTAGCTAAGAGACATAATAGGTAAAATTGTCAAAAATTGGGGTACAGCAGTTAACATTGTGTTTTGATCTAAAGCATTATACATACCTAAACAAAGAAAAACCACATGGCATACAGACACTCTAGAAACAAAGCACAGAAGTAAAATCGAAAGACAAGAATACAGAAAAACAAAACATAGCACAATAACACAAAATATATAGCTCGATGCATAAATACCAAGTCAAGCCAAAAAGATATTACCAAAAGTATAACGTCATTGGTATTGGAGTTGTATAAACAATTTATAATTATGACCCTACCAATTATAATTCATATCAACACAAGAATGTTGACTACTGAGGTGGTATTAATACAATATACCCATGATATCAATTCACCAAAAGCTACCATTTGTATGACATGGACATTGTAATTGTTTATAATTTTTTTGAATTGAGAAAAAGCACAGTTACTAGCTGGCAGATTATTTAGTCTATTTATATTTCATATTAATATGTTGGTTCTCGAGTTATAGGACGTAATCAACAGATAAAATGTTTAAGTATAAAATTCAACAAGATATTTTCTCTTTTTGTCATTGACAAGATTTTTAAATCTGCTTCATATGAGTACAAAGACACATTTGATGCGACTGTCATACAAGTCAGAGGTTTCGCTAGCTTTAAAACAAGGTTCAATCCACCATTTTGTACATAAGAAAATGCCTTTATTAAGTCAGGAATTGTTATCCATTCGTTTGATGTGTTTGAGCGTTTTATTTTGCCATTTGAAAAATACCTTTCCGTTTTGAATTTTTTCCGGTGTTCAGTGCTTTTTTCTAAATATATCTTTATCAAGAATGCTTAAATCCAAACATTTGAAGCCGCCAATTTATCGTTTTCTTGGAAAATACCTTCATAAACATTCAGCAAAGCATTTTTGGCTGGATAAAAAAGTACCAAAAAATGAATCCCGGTATTCATTAGGTGTCTTTAGACACTCAGTTTCACTTGAGGTTCGCGTTGCTAGTTTCTGCTTAATGTGTTTAGACGGTTGTTTTGTTTTTTGTTAGTCTGTAGTTTGTGATATATCCTCGCAAAATAATGAAATTTGATTATTTTCTTTTTTATCTTTTGACTCTCATTTCTTCTAAGTTTCTACGTATCTCTTCATTGTGGATGCGATTCTGAAAGGATAAAACATCGTTTAAACGACATTTTCCGTTGTTTCTGATTTGACTTGTCGTTTTTCACTACGATGTTCAGACATTGTCAGAGTTCCCAATATATTTCAGAGCAAAATAATAGCAGTCTGAATCATGGCATTCCTTCTTATGGTAGCTGACATGGGAGGGTAACATTGCTTGAAAACCCCAATATTGTATTTAGTTATTTTTATTTATTGAAAAATGGTAAAAAGTAGTGAACTTTGGTAAATAGAAAAAAAATAGATACATGTAAAATAGTGCAAATAACATATGTAACAGGCATTTAAATCAAAATATGTACATGTTATATACAACGATTTTATAATACTAGCAATTGGGAAAAAATTTAAAACTGTTATCAAGAAGACAAATGGAATACACAAAATGTTATAGGATAAGAGTAAATATGAAAAAAAATCTCAAACAAATCTATACTCAAGTATAATTTTGAACAAGTTACGAAATATTGTATAATCAGTGCCTATGAATTTGATAATCTTTCATTGAAGAAATTAAGAAGAGCAAAGTATACTCAGATGGATGGTAAAGTAATGATTTGTAACTTACATTAGACATGCCCCTTGTTTCATCACTGGGGGTGGTAAATTCTTGATTTAAAAAAAAAACGTTTTTGCAAACACTTATTGAAAAGGGGAACGGCGATCTACAATCAATTAAATGTATTAGCAACACAACTATTAGGTCACAAGAGAAGCCGCACCCTCTTCGTTAACCGGAAACCCGCCCGAATTGCTCAACATTTGCAATACGACTTATTTGATATGAAAAACTGTCATTCTAACAATGTTTTCTTATATTTTGTAAAATTCAATTTTCAATTAGCA
Source organism: Mytilus galloprovincialis (assembly GCA_037788925.1). NCBI lineage: Eukaryota > Metazoa > Mollusca > Bivalvia > Mytilida > Mytilidae > Mytilus > Mytilus galloprovincialis. The sequence goes on from CM075337.1 coordinate 87,527,296, forward strand.
AAACTTTCCCATTTTTTTTATAATCCGTAATTATACATGGCTAATATTATGTTGAGCAATCCATACTTTTACATTACTGTGTGCATATTAGTATATCAAATTGCTAACATTTCAAAAGGCATCGATACATGTGTACATTCGTTTGCGTCATTTGGTTTTGAGATTTGGTTAGCACATAATCATATAAAAACCTACACAAATCATTAACCATTTATGTCAATTAGCAAAATGACAAATATCTCCTGATACGTAACGGGGAGTTTTTATATTTGGAAACTTGTGAACTTAATTGAGCATTTAACTTGCATTCGAAATATAAACAAAATTTGAGCAAGACACTCTGACAACATAAAATATTTACAAAAAGGTAGTCGACGTTTTAAAATGAAACAGAGAAAAATCAAATACAAAGAAACCGTACTTCCAACAAGTATCTCATTAGTAAGCTAGTGATGTCAGCAATATCTCGTCTCTGATAAAATAAAGGGTTCTCTTTTTGGAATAACGAATAAGAAACAGTACTGTGTAAATACATCGATTTGTATTTCGTTCTGGTTCTTTCTTTACACTCCAGGTTTCGGACTTGCATGCATATTATCAAAACTGTATTCAAAATTTAAATTGAATCAGTTATCCTTTTTTCGGAATTCATCCTTGTTTGCCATGATAAAAACAGAAAAAAAAAATTCTTCCCGGAACTGAGTTGTACCGGGATTTTAATCATCGTCTGATTGCGACTGGTTCATCTATTTCTAAATCATCGAATTCGTCGTTCAAATTGTCGGCTTTCCTTTTATGAGATGAAAATAGAAACACACATCCTGCTCCCAGGAAAATAACAAAACATATCCAAGATAAAACGAAGGAGTAGCCGTATGAGTGATCTGCTTCCTTGGGGAGTCGCAGGGGAAGCTTTGTCTTTGCATACTCTGTTCTTCTGATAAACACTTCGTTTTCAACCAAAACACAGGCAGCTAAAAGAAAGAAAAAGGTAGAGTTATTGCTTTGTTTTCAACCAAAACACAGGCAGATAAGAAAAGGAAGAAAAATGAAGAGTTATTGCTCTTCTACTTCAACATCAATGTATGTTGGAATCTATATTCATTTTATAAATACACATGCTTAACTTTCACTTTCCTTAGTTGTTTATGAAATAAAAGTTTTGTTTCAAGTTCGTTTGAGCTGGTAGATTTGGAGAATCGTTGCAATAGTATGCGTTTGTTTAAATCCTAGTTATTCGGCTACTGGTGGATTGATTTTTCAATGACAATCAAACTATATTTTATTTTCATAAACGATATCAAACAAACACATTGAAATATTGGATTTAAAAATGACATTTGACCTTAATCTTAATTCAATGTCACTTGGCAATGAACTTATAACAAGTGGTAAAAGAATGTGTAAGACTTACGTAAAGGAGAGAAAAAAAACAACTAACAAGTCTACTTATTTTGAAAAAAACAAAGGATGTGACGTTTTCTAATAAAACAGATAAAAATTATTTTTCATATACACCTGACTTAAGTGTGCCATTGTTTTTTGCACAGGCATCTTCCATGATGATGAGAAAAACCAGGTTATATTTAACGAAAAATTAATCTCTCACGTGATCAATGTTAATGTTTTACAACAGAAATCGTACTGGTTATAAAATTGAAGGAGACGTTGGGTATGTGTTAAGAAGGCTTAAACATTTCCACGCAATAATCATCAGAAACACAAAATATCTACAAATATAGATGTCAGTGTACGGTTGTTAACGAATTATGTAAAATGAAGGTTTACTTATGGGACAATCGACGTAATGTCATGCATTTTTATACATGTACCACTATACGGAGGTCTATATCATAAGAGGGAATTTGTGTACCGCTTGTCTGCGCCTTTTATTATCCTTTATAAGGAAGTACAGACTAGATGAATACAATTATCAGCAATAACACTAATACACGAATTAAAGAAAATAGAAGGTTGAGAAATAAACATTGATGTGATATATTCACCTACTACATTGGTAGTGTTTTAACTAAAGTAATATTACCCTTCCGGAACCATTCCAAGTTTTTGATAGGGTTAGTGTTATATAGTCTCTTTATGTGTAATACCATCAAATCATAGTCACATTCGGTTGCATACGAAAAAAGGTTGAAATATTCCCTTGGATTAGACAGTTGTAGGAAATTAATCCAATATTTTTATTGCAATAAAAAAAAAATCAGGGTCATAAACAGATATTATGGTTGTTTCAAAGCACCATTAATTTTCTTTGGGGTTTATATAGAATATTTTGGAATTTTGAAGTTACAAGGGGATGCCAGTGATGGTTATTTTCTATTATGAAATTAATTGTAATGTGAAATTGTGTCTATAGTACTGGACAGGATCAAACTTTACTCTTGCAAAGTATTTTTTTATTTGAAACAAAAATAAATTCTGTGCAATTTTTTTATAAGTGCAAATTTAACAAATATTAATAGGGGAAAATCGATGGTGGTACTACACCTTTAGTTTTCTAAGTTGAGTGTTGTATACTGTTGTTTGTCTGTGTGTCTCTTTTTTTTAGCCATGGCGTTGTCAGTTTATATTCTTGTTATGAGTATATATCACTGCAGATTTAGGGTAAATGATTAAATTCTAGTTACACTAGCTTCCAAGATGAGCGTTCATCTGATTGAATGAGTTGCTCTGTTTAGGAAATTGGACGTAAAAAATTGAGAATTTATTATGTAACTTCTTGTCAGTGATATCGGCCCTTAAATGTAAAAAAGATCGTTAAGGTATAATTCTGTAATAAAACAGTATATTGATTTCATGTTGAAATGATACGCGCTTTTGAACTTATATCAGTATTTGCAAGATAATTAAATGTTTGATTGTGTTGAACATACCAAGGTCAGTGTGTTACAGAAGTCAATAGTCTTTGCATTCAATTTATGACACTTGAACAACTGTTAACTACTTTTGCCTTTATTATTTGAAAATAAATGCATTGAAATACCAAAAAGTCCATAAATATAACTTTATGCCTGAAAATATTAATTCCCTTGTAATGCATATTTTAGGGTATTTTAAAATTCAAGCTTTATTACTCAATATAAAATAAGCAGTTAGTTGCAAAACCGATTATGTTATGCGTTACAAGAAACACTATATTCTACGACTTGCATATTGTATGATTCTATCATAATATTAACAAAACATCCGTTTGAGGCTAGTTACAACTATGGTATTAAATATCAATACTTTCTCCTAGACATCTTAACTAGTATATTTGTTCATTTATAGTCTTTCTGTCAGATAAATAATGCGAGTTTAGAAGGGATTTTTCCTCTACGTGTCATTATAAAATCTATTATTCCCAAAAGCTGATTTGCTTTGCGATTTATAAGTCTGCTATCATGATATATTGTATTAGATTCGAGTAATCTGTCCGAGATTCAGGAATTTCTATAGATTTATAATGTCGCAGATGTACTTATTTCATGTAATCTCTTTGAAGATTGATGTGTAATGCTTTCAATTCGTGTTTAAACATGACTTATATAACAATCATATTTGTAAAGCTCTTTTTGATAAGTCCATTCCTTAAATTGACTTGCGGTAGATTTAATTAATAGTTTATATATATATGACTTTGACAGCTTCGTACTACTGTTGTCTTTATTTACCTTTAATCTTAATTCTATGGCAATTTGTCCGTTTACGATTTTTGTTGTTTGTCGGTATAACGCTTATTTTTTATGTTTGTCTTTTTTTTTTCTCTTTTCATGAATTTTTCCAGTGTTGATTCACTTAACATTTGTTACATGCATAACAGTGGTCATTTTTTCTGTCAACAAACACTGTCTAAATCCTTTAACATTTGATGCGATTTGCTTATGTGTACGTAATGCATAGATTTATAAAATTTGAACATCGGTTAACTATTGGTGCCTCCAAATTATTCTACTTAACGCGGATAGTTCTTTACCTAATAACTGTTACTTTTACCTTTTATGTACATGTGTGTCTTTAGAATTTATTACCAATGTTCGTGCCTTTGATAACTATTTACATCACTGGGTCGATGCCACTGCTGGTGGACGTTTCGTCCCTGAGGGTATCACCAGCCCAGTAGTCTATATTTCGGTGTTGACATGAATATCAATAATGTGGTCATTTTTATATATTTCCTGTTTACAAAACTTTGAATTTTACGAAAAACTAAGGATTTTCTTTTACCAGGCATAGATTACCTTAGCCGTATTTGGCACAACTTTTTGGAATTTCGGATCCTCAATTCTTTTCTACTCTGTACTTTTTTGGCTTTATAAATATTTTGATAAGAGCGTTACTGGTGAGTCTTATGTAGACGAAACGCGCGTCTGGCGTACTAAATTATAATCCTGGTACCTTTGATAACTATTCGGAAGTCAATTTTCGTGTTTACCAACTTGTTCACACCGTCTTCATATGATTATCAAAATGTTTATTTGTTAATTGTTATATTAAGTTTTACCTGTCATAAAATGAATTAAAGCTGTCAGTCTCTTAACTATGTATCTAGGCCTTCTGAGGGCATAAAATGCAAACATGTGTCCAATCACCATAACAGTTACGGCGATAATTCCAAAAGCTGTCCCTGTACGCATATAATCTACAAATAGAAAAGACAAACATTTACAAAAAGTTAACCATGTAGTGGGATTAATAGTGATCGTAGTTAGACACAGAACTGATTTAACTACCACAGGGGTATCGTGGAAGCGCAGGCCTCGGGCACCTTAGAGGTTGAGGGTTTTATCCACTGCTTTCTTTATACTGCCCTTTTCTATTTTTTATTCTGTTTTATCCCTCAAATTTATTGGTCAATAACTGGTCAACTTTAATAAAAAAAATAGTTTCATGTCTCAAAGTTGAAAAGTCATCACATCTTATCAGATATAGGCGATTTTATTATAAAATAGTGTGCAAAGTTCAGTAATTAGCCTTTTTGCTCTGATCTCAAGAGGAATCATGGAATATTCTATTAAAATATCGGAAGTTCACCAGAGGGGTTCTGGTCTAATTAAGTCAACGTAATTAATATCAACATGATCAATATGGAATCTAGTGTAATTGTAGCACGAATTTCTGTATTCCCGATGTAATTAAATTAATTAAGGGAACATTATTTATGTGGTTTGGTTTGTTATTAAATTGCAGATATTTTTAGTTTCATCCACCAACATGCTGTTTTCCTGCTGTTTAGTGCATTTCATCTTCTTGTTTTCTAAGCATGTTATAAGCATGGTCTTGTACATCAACGACAATTTCATAAGGGAATGCTTCGAAATTTTGGATCCTGAATGCCCTTGAACCCCGTACTTTATTTTGGCGTTTTAGCCAATTCTATTATAACGATTGTCTACCCCATGAATATATTACATTAGCTGTTTTTTGCAAAACCTTTAGGAATGTAGATCCTTAATACTGTCTTTTCAAAAGGATACAGACTGTGACATCTTATTTAGTTAATAAACTTATCACAGATAGTAAGCTAAACAATTTGTACATGAAACGCGCATTTCGTTTAAAAAAGACGCTGTGTCACTCGTAACAAAACAAGTGAAAAGGGCCAATAAAGTATGACATTAAAGACCATTGTGGACCAAACATTCCGACAGCTGTTGTCAAATACAGCTAAGTTAATCTATTCAAAGGAAAAAAATCCTGTTTTTCGAAAAATTCGATGACCATATAACAATCATAATTCATGTCAACAAAGAAGTGCTGAATATTTAGATTTTGCAGAATATTGGAGAGGAAACCTTTATCAGCACTGTCATTGAACCAATGAGTTGAAATACGCTCAAAACTCATTGAACCAATGGGTGTGAACTAGGCTCAAAACTCATTGAACCAATGGGTGTGAACTAGACTCAAAACTCTATATTCTACCAAATTTATTTTTATTTTTATTGATCCTCTTCGTGTGCATTTGCACGTGAGGCCATAGGATTGTGTAAGCGTCTAGTGTGGTTAGAGCCATAGGCTCCTTATCACCGCTGGCTAGCCTGCTCTGTAGGTGAAAAGAAAGCCGAGTGTGTAAGTCTTTCCTGCTAGTACATAGCCTCTACACTATTCAAGACTTCTACAATGCCTCCCAGCGACAGCACATGGGAAGAAAAACCCAGACAGCAAAACTCCATCCTGAAGGTAGTAGGTTTCTCGCATGACTAATCACCAGGCAGAGTAAAAAAGCTGATTACGAAAACCACACATTCTACCAAATAGTTTTGATAAATTTCTATCGATGGCAAGATATCTAGTAAAAAACAAGTTCAATAGGGGATTTACAGTCACGTTTGATTCCATCTTAAGTAAGCAGGCACCTCTTTGTCGTTGTATATACTTTGAGGGTATTATATTTGTATACCTTCAGGTTATATATTCTATACAAACATAACGGTTAATGAATTGGCTCAGTAACAAATCCAAGGATTTACAATGCAACCTATGCAATGTGCGACATATAAATGCTGTATAAACAATTAGTACCTTACGAATCCACAGAAAATTGATTAAGTCTTCTAGATACCGATGTTAATGAGTAAATACATAGAGAAGAAAATAAAGTTTATGATGTTTACATTTTTGCAATGAAGATAACATTGTGGGTGATCAAGTGAGCACGTACTTTAGATAGCATAAACAACTTCATTGAAAAAACTAACCATTTATAATGTTAATGATCTCTGTTTTGTTTCGATTTGATGTTTGAGTTTAGCCCTTTTTAATTGATTTTTATAGATTGTTCTTATGTTGTACTGTTACACCACAGTCACAGGTTAGAGGAAGGGTCGAGGCCTTCAAAAATGAACTTGTTTAACACCATCACATTCTATCTCAAGAGCCTGTATTTTGGTGGTTGCCGTCGGCTCATGTCTGTCATTTTTGTTTTTCGTACATTTTTTTTAGGCTGTTAGTATTCTGATTTGTATTCTATTTTTTTGTATCGTTATGAATACAAACTTGTGGTTTCAAGATATTAATACTGACTCCAACTGAAATATTGCATCTGTGGCCTTGAAAAACAATAATGGTGTGCTTTTTAATTGAGTAAACATTTCTTTTAGAAGGAATAATAATCAGGGTTTCATTTCAAGTTCTCGGGATAATTAAGTAAACCATTTATCATTGGCTTTGATAGTCATAAGACGTCATATTCATGATATTATCTTTTATTCGTAGTTATATAAATTTTACAGTCTTCAATGAATATAACTCCCTCTTATTTGTTATATTTACAAGAAATCTACCAAGAAATTTGTGTTTAATTATTGCCAATTGTGTAAAGATGTTAATATCAGTGAAAATACACCTACTTCATGTAATTGCAGTAATTCCAAATACATTTATGGACCCATTTCCCATGTTATGACAGGAGATCTTAACATCGTTCAAGACCGAGAGTTGAAATCATTCCTCAGTAAAGGACCTAAATATCGTCCCACTTCAACTATTAATTGGAATGAGTGTCGTGATATCATCCACGACTCACTCCGTACTTATTGTTTGAAATGGATAAAGCGGGAAAAAGCTGACAAAAAATCTTTGGACTCTTTTTTTTAATTCAGTAATAAACATTGTTAATATACGTATTCAACATTTTAAAGAACATTTTACTCTTAACAATAACCACAATAAACCTATTTCTCGTATCAAACATAAACTAAAAGAACTAGCCAAGGAATTTGTTTTTGTCCCGGCCGATAAAGCTGCTAATAATATTATTATTGTTTGACGTAAATTTTACATTGAGGTTCTACAAAAAGAAATCCCCAATTCACCAACATTCCAACTGACTCCATTTTCAGAAAACGACATCTGTAACAAACATATAAACTTTTAGCTAACGCTTTACAAGCAGAACCAAAAACAAAGAAAGTCCCAACTATGTATTGGCTTACGAAACTACAAAAAACACCTTAAAAATATAGATTTATTTCGTCTTCAAGCCATTGTTCCACTACTAAATTATCTATTCTTCTTACCAGTACACTTGGTACAATCAAAAACTTGATAATAAATTGTTCAAATAAGGCCTTCGAAAATAGTGGAATTAATTACTTTTGGAGTGTCAAAAAGTCGTTGGAAGTACTTGATAAATTGTATGCTTATATTGGTGATTTTGAATCTCTTCAAAGTTTTGATTTTTCTACCCTATATACCACATTGCCTCACATTCTCATTAAGAAAAAATTCACACACCTAATTAAATGGGCATTTAAAAAGTCAGAATGTGAATATATATGTTCAAACTCTTTTAGGTAATTTTTTAGTAGCAATAAACAAAAAAAACTATGTCAATTGGACATGCTTTGATACTATATCTGCCCTTGAATTTTTACTAGATAACATTTTTGCTCGCTTTGGAGATTCCATATATTGTCAGGTTATCGGAATTTCAATGGGGACTAACTGTGCATCACTTATTGCGGACCTGTTTTTGTATTGCTATGAGTTACAATTTATGACAAAAATCAGCAAAGACCCATCGAAACAACATCTGATACACAAATTTAATAATACTTTTAGATATTTGGATGATATTTTAGCTCTCAATAATGACGACTTCAGTATGTATACTAAAGAAATTTATCCTGTTGAACTTACTTTAAATAAAGCTAATACTAACAATCATACCCGTAGCCAGGGGGGGTTCGGGGGGTTCGGACGAACCCCCCCTTGAAATCAAATAAGCACTATTAAAGTCAACGTTTTGTTCAAATTGTGACTGTTAAAGTCGAGTTCACGAGTCCAACGAACCCCCCCTTGGGAATTCCTGGCTACGGGCCTGACAATGACCACTGCCCTTTCCTCGATCTTGATATATATATCATTAACGGAAATCTTAATACTAAAATTTATAATAAAAGAGATGATTTCTCATTTCATATCGTTAATTATCCATTTTTAGATGGTGACGTTCCCTTGTCACCATCTTACGGTGTTTATATATCTCAACTTGTACGATTCGCTCGTGTATGTAACAATGTTTTAGATTTTAACGAGAGAAATTTATGTATTACTAAAAAATTATTACACCAGGGTTTTCGATATCACAAACTAGTCAAAACATTTACTAAATTTTATCATCGGTATAAGGACATCATTCGTAAATATAGCCCAACATGCAGACTTCTTATACGTTCAGGTATTTCACATCCAATATTTTATGGAAATATTCTTTATAAAGCACAAAAATGTCAGTATTCACCTCAGAAGCTAACAAAACCTTTAAATAGACTTATTACGAAGGGATATAGCTACGATACTGTTGTCAGGTCATTAAAGATTGCATATTTTGGCGTTAATATTTAGTCACTTATAGGGTCTTTGCATCGGAACTAAACACATTTATTATTAATAAAAACCAGTTGTTGGCATGACATGGGTTATGTTATTCTCATATATGTTATGATGCTATGATACTAAACCCCTCACAGGGAGGATTGTGCCTGATATTCATATGATGAAGACATAATTTTTCAATCAGTTTAATTGAAGTCCGGAGCTGGCATGTCAGTTAACTGCTAGTAGTCTGATGTTATTTATGTATTATTGTCATTTTGTTTATTTTCTTTGGTTACATCTTCTGACATCAGACTCGGACTTCTCTTGAACTGAATTCTAATGTGCGTATTGTTATGCGTTTACTTTTCTGCATTGGCTAGAGGTATAGGGGGAGGGTTGAGATCTCACAAACATGTGTAACCCCGCCGCATTTTTGCGCCTGTCCCATGTCAGGAGCCTCTGGCCTTTGTTAGTCTTGTATTATTTTAACTTTTAGTTTCTGGTGTACAATTTGGAGTTTAGTATGGTGTTCATTATCACTGAACCAGTATATATTTGTTTAGGGGCCAGCTGAAGGACGCCTCCGGGTGCGAGAATTTCTCGTTGCATTGAAGACCTGTTGGCGACCTTCTGCTGTTGTCTGCTCTATTGTCGGGTTGTTGTCTCTTTGGCACATTCCCCATTTCCATTCTCAATTTTAAGTACGTTGGTATGTCTGATATTTGTTTTCTGCTACAATATTCCAAGAAGCCACTTAAAAACTACATTTCGGAGAGAGAAAGATATCCCTATGTCCACAAAGAAAATGAAAAGATAAACAACAGTCCACAAATACACTGTACGATGCAGAACACTTAAAGGAGTCAGCACTTCTGTGTCATTGATACAAACACATTCATAAATTTACTGTTTATAAAAGTTTTAAATATTAGACATATTAAGGTCTTTTCTATCACCGAAATAGATTACCAATGCTGTATATTTTTCAAAATCTTTAGGAATTTTCGGTCATGAATGTTTCTCAACTTTATACTTTATTTGGCCTTTTAGTTTTTCTATTCGTGCGTCCCTAATGAGTCTTTAGTAGACCGAACATTTGTAAATTGTAAGCCTTGTATTTTTTATGATATTTTATACTGTGAGCAACATGAACTAAATCAAGAATAGGGATGCAGTTAAATTTTCTAGAAGGTTAGATAACTGATGCTCCACTATAGACAGCCATTGTGTTGTTTAAGCAAATAACCATCAATTTAAAGATCAGGTTTGAAGATTGATAATAGTGATTGATGGATTGATGATTTCCTTACGCTCATCAGCGCAAAAAAAATATATTGCAGTGAAATTAATAATACCGTTAATGATGAAGGGATGTTTACGATAAATTCATCGTCACTTGTATGATAATACCTAACACATTACCGGGTGTTGCATCCAAGGTGTCCTGGAAGGGTAATCAGTTCTCAATTAATAGAAATAGTGTGCGGTATGGGATTTTCTCATTACTTGAGGCCTTACGGAGACGTATGGTTGTTAAAGTATTGTGTCTTGGTATCATGTGGAAATTTGTCTCATTGGCAATCCTACAACATCTAATTCTAATATTTGAAAAATAGACTAGAGGAAACTTTAGATGACGGCTTTATCTACTTGCTTATAAGCTGCAAAACATTCTGTCACCACTAGCTTATTAGCAGTCAAATAGACTGATTGAAGAGCAGATGTGACATGTATACACAAGTGAAAGTTTACTTTTCGCAAGGAATGGTAATTGTAAAAAAAGTCGGTCAAACACGAGAAACCTGTTTAGTCGTTAATTTGATTTGCGATTTCGTAATATTCAGAACGGATATATAAGTAAACAAAATTATCAACAAAGAAAAAAAGATCTGATGCTAAAGCAGCTGTCCGTTGGATGATAATATAAGACAGTTCTTTGATATTTTAATTCATTTACAACTTTTTCAGTCTCGGGTCAATTTATAGGTTGATATATTGTATTGGCCGCTTAGGAGTGGTGGGCGTAAAGAAGTAACATAAAAGTTTTGATTACCTCTCTCTTTCCATTCTTAGAAACAAGGTGAAATGCCCTTTTTAATTGTAATTTCGTGCGATCGAGGTAAAAATAGGTACATTTGTAGGGTTGTGATCTGTGATACAACTTTCACCTCGATACGTGTGTATGTACCTGTCCAAAGGCATAAAACATTCAAGCAAGTAAAACATAGCCTCGTTCAAAAAGTGTGCCATTGATTTAAAGTACAAGCAATAATTAACCTGAAAAGAAAATCTTTTAAATCCAATTCAATTTACTAAATGCCCAAATGTTTTCTATTAATTTCGGAGAGAAAAAATAATTGTCTGAAAATTTCTTGCTGTTGCTGTTTCGTTGCCTTATGATACTTTACCATATCTTTTAAAATTTCGAATTGAAGAATACAAATCATGAACCTTTCGTATATTATGTACCTGCACCCTTAAATATCCATCACAAGTAAAAGTAATTGAAACAAAACATGTTTATTGATTTATGCATTTAGTTTTTATTTGAATTCACAGAATCTTGTTAGCATAAGATTTAAGCAGACATAACAATTAAGCATCTTATAAATGTACACATCCAATAAGATTATACATGAGACATTAAATATATCAGATATTGACAAGAACTTGGCAGTATTTAAGCCTGAAGTTCTACAGTCTAATGGTGGATTACTAAGTACAGTCATGAGATCCATCTTATCTGTCTTAATGAAAATAAAGATATAGCTTGCGCTATGTTTTTTTCTAATGAAGACAAGATTGATGTTAAATTCTTAATCAATCTAAATAAATCTTAGAGCATAAAACATCTACTTAAAACGTGGATAATTTAGTAAATAAAATTCTAAACATCGATTTTTCTGTTTGAACTTTTGTATCTCTTAGTTTCGAGAAAAATTTTGTATACCACAAAAAGAAATGGTTATAGCAATTTCTTTATACAGACACAGTAATGGTCTATATAAATAAAATTTCAACCATTCCTTTTGTCACGTGTTTTTGGTAACGACTCAAGAATACATGATTAGTGGTGTATGGTTTGATAGCTTTTTGCACATTTTGAGTATGGACAATTTAACCCGAAAAAAATGTATAACCAAAACTTATTTTAAAGGGTTTTTTTTCTGTGAAAAAATGCAATATGTCTGTCATTAAACAGTCAAGAACGATATCAGAACCATAATCGTGTTCTATAAACGATAGTTTCGTCTAAAATAAGAATTATTGGTCCTAAGATTAAAACAAAAGAAGCCACCAAATTAAAACTCGGTCAAAAAGCATTGAAAACTAAAAATTACAGAGGAAGGATCAAAATTCTGCGTTTGTGTAGAAAATTAATTAGTATTTGTATTTTTTCATTTAGTTAACAGTAAATACAACCAAAAATAAGATTGAAGGCCAGATCATTTACAAAGATATCATGTTACAGTTAAAAACATTCGTGAAATGCTCAACTCATCACATTCTATTTGTGCCTGTCCAAATTCAGGCGCCTGTAATTCTTTGATTGCTGTTGGTTCATTCCTTTCATAATTGTCTTCGTAAATTGTTTTGTAATAAACTATACCGTTACAAGGTCTTGAATATGACATTTGTTAACTATTCGTTTGATGTGTTTGAGCTTTTGATTTTCGCCATTCGATGACGGACTTTCTGTTTTGAATTTTCCTCGGTGTTCGTTTTTATTTTTTTTTTTTACTTCCTACATCAACTTCATTTGTACTTTGGTGGATAGTGGTATCATTTGCAATCCTACCACTTCTCTTTATTGATATATAAAGTATCGATGTCATGTGGACCTATGCATTTCTAATAAAATTCTATTGGTTTCATAATTCAGAAACATCTAGACGGCTCGGTGGTTGTTAGAAATGATTTAAGAGTGATTGGACGATTGCTACACTCTGTTAATGAACATCATGTTTATAGAATTTTCTGATATGTTTTGTAAACTTTAAAACATACAACTGGCTATTCTTTTCATGTTATAATCTTGCATTAATTAGTTTCATCTTTTTCTGTATGAGTCCACAAAAGAATGAATATTGGAATTATTAAAACTTCGACAATTCTACTCTAAGAATTGTTCTCTTTTGTAGTTCAGTTATTTGCTCAACGCCACATCAAGAGCCTTGAAAATATTGGGTTTTTTTTCAATGGTAACTACTCTTTAGTAATTGCAAATAGTGCAATACATTTTTTTTCTCTGGAAATCATCGTTCCATATGGTGGTATGCTTTCAGGTATTTGACTTTTGACAATTTTATATTTATGCAGACAGAGGAACGCAATCTTCAGTGTTTGTTCAGAAAACTTGTTTTTTTTTTATTAAAATATCAATGAATCGTCGTATCTTTTTAAAAGTTAAATCGGAAAAGACAACACAGTCTGCACAGATCAGGGACCCGATGCACTTACATGTCTAAAGAAATGACACAGATAATACAATTTATTGTCAATATTGTCTCTTCAAATCAAATAAATCCAGAAAGGAAGTGGCAAGAATTTAATTTTATTATTGTCTTCATGCATGTCATTATCATAATTTAAGAAATGAGGTTCATATATATTTTGAATCATGAAAACTGTTTGAGTCTTCATTGTGTAATTAGATAGACTGAAAATGGTGAGAATTTCTTATGCCTTATATATCGATACTCATATCTTGACTTACATCTAGAAATTGACAATGAAGTTCGGTTGAAAACAAAACTTTACGACAAAAGAGATGATTTCAGCTTTCCAATTGTGAACTTTCCATTTCTAAGTAGCAACATTCCAGCAGCACCTGCCTACGAGGTATATATCTCCCAATTGATACGATATTCCCGTGCTTGCATTTCCTATCATGATTTTATTAATAGAGGGTTGCTGCTCACAAGGAAGCTATTAAACCAAGAGTTCCAAATGGTGAAGTTGAAATCATCCCTTCGTAAATTTTACGGACGCCATCACGAGTTGGTTGACCGTTATGGAATAACCGTTTCACAAATGACATCGGATATGTTCCTTACGTCGTAACTACAATCCCCTTCCCTTTCATGAATGTGACCTACCGAATTAGACTATTTGCCGGATTTGTTATCACATAAGCAACACGACGGGTGTCACATGTGGAGCAGAATCTGCTTACCCTTCCGGAACACCTGAGATCACCCCTTGTTTTTTGGTGGGGTTCGTGTTGCTTATTCTTTAGTTTTCTATGTTGTGTCATGTGTGTTGTTGTTTTTTGTCTATTTCATTTTTAGCCATGGCGTTGTCAAAAAAAAGAATGGAACAGATTTCTCTACAAATGACACTTTTGTTATTTTAAAGATTTACAATTTATTTTCATTTTCATATTTACTTTTCAGTTATCCAAGACTATATCTATTGCAAGTTTCCATTTTCCTTTTTATAGTTACCTTTTTTTAGATTCAAGATGAGCGATTTTTGTTAATTTGTTTTATATTAACAATAATGTGCCATTAGCACTCTTTCAACAAAACATCTGGTTTAGCTGGAAGTTTTTTTCCATCAACTCAGTGTTAGGTGAGCGAAAGTGTTAATTGCGCAAAACGATGTCCTTTTAGGCCTGGAAAACTCTTATCAGATTTTGATATTTTGTAAAGATCAATATATGCGACTTTTTTTTAAATCATTGGCTAGTTTTGTTGGTCTACAGTGTCCTTTTATACCGCTAATACTGGTTTTATGGCATTTTTTGTCTGCCATTTAGAAATATAAACCATACCATGCTCTTTTTTTACATTTGTCTCAACTGTTTTGGTGCGTGTACATACTTCCTATTCAAACATTTAGTATTGAGCGAACCTAATGTGGGTTAATCAAGAAAAGACCTTTTGACACATAAGTTTTATACAGTATTGTTTTAATTATTTGATAAGACATACGCGTGTTACGTCTACATTTGACTCATTATGTAGACGTGTAGAAATCTTCGTATTTCTAACCTTCTTACATTTTCATCAACAGTGAGTATATCAGAACAAAACTCGAATCAAAATATTTACAAGGTTAAATCAATTACGAAAATGAAATTGACCATTACTAATATTCATAAAGTATAGTTTTCATATGGGCCAATATTGCAGTGGCGGATCCCGAAATTTTCATAAGTAAGGGCCCACTGACTGACCTAAGAGGGGGCCCGCTCCAGTCACGCTTCAGTGATTCCCTATATAAGCAACCAAATTTTTTCCCAAAAAGGGGGGGCGGGCCACCTGCCCCCCCCCCCCCTAAATCCGCCTCTGCATTGTAGATATTTTCAACATAAGTATATTGGTCCCATATTTTAGAAGTATATAGACGGATCGAAGATTTTTGAAATGATTCATGTATTTTTGGTCGATTGCTACATTGTTAGTTGTCAGAATGCTCATTGAATTAATAAATATGTTTTGCGTACTTAAAATAAATATAGAATTGACATTCATTATTTCAGTCCGAATCTTGTATCATTTACCTATATATCTTTTGTTTCATAAGTGTAAACAAACAATAAATGTGTTCTTATCGAGGCTTTGACATGATCTATACTGTTTCCAAATACAATTTTGTATTGGTTCAAAGTCACTCAAATTTAAGTCTGAATATTATTCAAACGAATGGTTTTGCAGTCAACCTTTTGTTGCTTAAAATAAAATCACAAAAATAGTCTGAAGAAAATTCAAAAAGCAAAGTCTCTAATCAAAGTGATTTGTGTGCAAGCTAAAACTTTTCATCACGTTAGATAAGTGACTTCTGTTCTATTACATTTCAGGTACTTACTCAAAACCACATAACTAGTAGTGTCTTTGTTAACTTGATCATTTGTTTAACTATTTTATTATGCAGACACAGTTCTCTTTCTACATTTGTACATCAAAACTAACGGTAAGTATCAATATTACTGTATTTGCTACAATCTTTCTCTTTCCATAGCTATATAGATGTTTTATGTCGTATTTATTTCTGACAATGTTGTTATTTTAAGTGAATTTTTAACAAAATTAATTCAGTCTCAAACTGTCGCCCTTGCAGGTTTTCATTTGCTCATTGGAAGTCCTTGTCGTTAAACTTGTACTTTTTCCTTTTTTAGATTAATAAAGATTTCTACTTTTGTTTTGTTTTCCAAATATTTCAAAATCATTCTTAACAAAACATCTGGCACAGCGTGAAATTTATTTCATCAACTCGATGCTAGGTAAAAGTAAGTGTAAATTAAGCAAAAAGTATTCTAATAATTCTGGTTTCTTAAATGCCATTTTTTTCGATAGCTAATATCCTGCTGATGACTTAGAGTGATAATCACGTGTTACGTATACATGCGACTCATCCTGCCTGTGTGTAAAGGCCATCGTATTTAAATAATAGTCATATACCAGAAAAACTTTACTCAAAATATGTACAAAACCAAATCAATTACAAACATTATAAATAACCATTACTAATATTCATATCGAAATATCGTTTGCATGTGGATATATATACTGCATATACAATAATATTGATTTAAGAATATTTGGATGATCTGTTAGTTGTTAGCATGTTTATTGAATTTATAGATATATGTTGTGTACTTAAAGTCATACAATGTGCATTCATTATGTTAGTCGGAATCTTGTATTAATTAGTTACAAATATTTTCTTCTGTAAGTGTAAACAACAAGACTGTTCGGTCTAATTCAGACATCGACATTGTGTAAAAGAACTGTTACCTATTTCTTTTTGGTACCGGTTCAAAGTCATGTTAGTTGCCAAATTCTGAATATAAGTTAAAAGATATATTGTTTTACATTTATTCACGCAGATATCCTTGTGTTGCTATCAATTAGTTACAACGTTTAAACATACATTACCTAATATTTTCATATCTAAAGTATGATCATGGTAAAGCTCCATCTCTGTTGGGAATAAATTATGATCTCTGCATGTTTCTTCTGAAAAAAGAAAGAAAACATACATTTTTATATCCGAGTAGAAACTCGTAGCGCTACTAATGTTAATATGTTTTATTTCCTCTTGATTTTTATATAAGTTATTCTCTGTAATTCAATTCAAACAGAATAGAACGTGTTGATATTTTTCAAACCATCAATCTGGACGGATGATATCAAAAGTTATGTGAAATAAGATTGAACACATCCGATCGGATTTATTATCAAATATCTTTTATCACGCCGATGCTAATCAACATCCTGTTTGTTTACGTTAAAAATGAATTTACAAGCATAGCACAATAGTATATCGTATATACTCCATTTTTATGTTTACTTCTTTGTGTATCACAAAAACTCTTTATTGCTTTCTTTGTATTGACCTTAATTCTATAATGTAATGGATCACCACCATTATCACAACAATAATCAGTGAAAGAGACAAAGTTTGTATTTAAACCTGACATCTAATCCATTTTGGTAAGAGTGAAAACAGCTACGAGAGACTAAATAAACTGAAGATTTACTTACATTAACGAAAGACTACACTTAACCAATTCGATTGAACAAAAACGATGTATTTCTAACCTAAAGTTGAACTGAACGATGGTTTGATAAACTTCACTTGTCATTAATACGAAAGTTAACGGTGAAGCTGAAAAAAATGTTCTGTTAGAGGCTGCTTGATACAAATCACATTACAAACCAAATTATTTGACCTTGGATTCGAATTTCATCAAATCCAGCACTAATTGACCAGTTGAGATCAGCCGTACGAATTGTCAATGATTTTGTTTTCAATTTAAGTAGATATTGAACATACTTCAGTAAGATTTTCCTCTAATAAAAAAAAATATTGTATTCTATTTCATTGACTGAGATTTTTATTACGGGGCGTTATGTTCGATTAGATCTGATAGTTTTTGCTTCACATATTTTTAAAAGCGGAATATTGAAATAATATTTATATATTGTCAGTTTGACGCATTATGTCAAAATGGGCTCAAATCATCACTAAAGAATTTTTGGCTTCCAAGTTATTAATCAAATCTCATTTGAATCAGTATTAATGCACCTTTTACCTGACCCTAAGTTGGAGATGGCTAATACATGTGCTTTATATAATAAAAAAATTGATATGATTGATTATAAGACAACTCTCCACAAAGGCTATGCATGTTCATTTTAATACAAAGAAAATAATTTCAAAATGGAGAGTTCAACAAGGGAGCCACCAAGGTTAACCATTTCATTGGCTTATTCGAACTACACAAAACTCATTCACAAACGAGTAAAACATGATTTATATTTTTCCATCCAACACATCTAAAACCGTCAGTATGCGATTGTACGTGTTTGTCTTATCATATTTATCTTAATAAAATTGAGAATGGAAATGGGGAATGTGTCAAAGAGACAACAACCCGACCATAGAAAAGACAACAGCAGAAGGTCACCAACAGGTCTTTATGGTGTTTATTTTTGGTCCTTCTACCATCGCATTGGCAATCTTTGAAGGTCATGTCGATGGTTATGATGATGTGGTTATGGTTACAAGAAACGTGCGAAATGAAGATACAGTGTAACGAGTCACTACATTGGTTATTGTTTCTTTTTGACCTTTTTATTTAATTTTTGGATATTTGTTTAAGTATGTTATAAATCAAATATTAGAAATTTAAATCAAATCGGGGATCATAATTTCCTAGCTAATTTCCCTTTCACAAATCATGAGAACATCAGTGCTGAAGGTCGTACAGTGCCCTTTACTTTCAGTAGTTTTTGTAGTTTAGTTTCAAATTGTTTATCAAACCACATTTCCTAAATGATGTCATTTTGTAAAATCATATATCTAATTAAACATGTCTACATATTTTCTTAAGTTTGAAACTATTTCTTTTCAATCTTTAGTACTTAGTATACACTTATCCTTTTACTTAATTACATTACATATTATTCAAACGTTCCTTTTATATTTTCTCAAACACTTATAACAAATATATAGCTGTAGGTTACCCCTAACAATTTTTGTTTTTATGTGGACAACAATATCATAACATAACTTGAAGTTTGTTTTTGAATACATACAAACGTGATTGAGGAGACGAAACAATATGAAGGATTGCTCACTTTGAGACAATCATCATGACACTGTATTAAAGTACATCCCCATTTGTGCATTGCCAGACGCTATGCAAATTGATGAAACAGCTAAACTATCAACGTCCATTATTATTGAGTATGATAACCTAATCATACATATACCAGGATTAAAAAGTTTTTCGCCAGACATAAGTCTCGTCTACAAGAGACTCACCCGTGACCTTAGATTTTTTTTAAAAGGCAAAATAAAATAAAGTACGAAGTTCATGAGCACAAATAACTTTTCAAAAAAACAGAAATGAAAGCTATACTTGTACCTAGAATATGAAATCCTTAATAAAATTGAAAGTTTTTCAAAAGTTTATTTATTAATATGGCCATAGATTGGAACTCATACCACATCTTCCTATATCTATGTTAATGATAACTCATGTCAATGCAGAAGAGATGAATGTACTTTCTTTATAAATTATTTGGTCATATTTATAACTTAACTGTTTACAAAACTTTTGTTATCAAGACCTTGCTAAATTGTATATAACTAATCAAGTTAGCTTAGTTGTTTAACTACTTGTTACGACGTGATAACACTTCATACTCACACTAACTAGCTACTGCATTTTGTCAAGGTGCAATATTATTTTTAATAGTACAAATTGTTATATCGTGTAGTCTTATTTTAATTTCCCTGAGTGTTTTAATTATTTATTTCAATCAATTGCGCTAAGATTTTGACTTACAATCGTTTACATTAATAATGTTTTTTTTCTAGAATGGCAAAAAATCTTTAATTTACCATTTTTGCATTTCTGGTTATTAATACAAACTGGTTTAAAATAAAAAGGATCCAGGTCCATTAGTTGATGATTGTATGATTATCCTGATGATGTGAGAGGCTATGATTATCCTGATGATGTGAGAGGCTATGATTATCCTGATGACGTGAGAGGCTATGATTATCCTGATGATGTGAGAGGCTATGATTATCCTGATGATGTGAGAGGCTATGATTATCCTGATGATGTGAGAGGCTATGATTATCCTGATGATGTGAGAGGCTATGATTATCCTGATGACGTGAGAGGCTATGATTATCCTGATGATGTGAGAGGCTATGATTATCCTGATGATGTGAGAGGCTATGATTATCCTGATGATGTGAGAGGCTATGATTATCCTGATGACGTGAGAGGCTATGATTATCCTGATGACGTGAGAGGCTATGATTATCCTGATGATGTGAGAGGCTATATTTGTAGTCCTATGATTATCCTGATGATGTGAGAGGCTATATTTGTAGTCCTTTGATTATCCTGATGATGTGAGAGGCTATGATTATCCTGATGACGTGAGAGGCTATGATTATCCTGATGATGTGAGAGGCTATGATTATCCTGATGACGTGAGAGGCTATGATTATCCTGATGATGTGAGAGGCTGTGATTATCCTGATGATGTGAGAGGCTATGATTATCCTGATGACGTGAGAGGCTATATTTGTAGTCCTATGATTATCCTGATGATGTGAGAGGCTATATTTGTAGTCCTTTGATTATCCTGATGATGTGAGAGGCTATATTTGTAGTCCTTTGATTATCCTGATGATGTGAGAGGCTATATTTGTAATTGTATGATTATCCTGATGATGTGAGAGGCTATATTTGTAATCTTTTTCTGTAGGTTTTATCATCAATATAAAAGGACAACTTGAACAAGTACAAAGTGTTGAAAGTAACTTTAAAAAAATAACAATCCACCAATTCAATCAACGCCGAGTCAGAACCTTAGCTTTGCTTTTGTAGGCGAACCGAAACCCTCTGATTAATCTATGCTCATTCTATCTACAGTTTGAAGATATGCAATACACCCGGAACAACAAAAGCAAAGCGCCTTTGTTTGATTGGTACAGGTGAAACTTTCCTTCATGATAATGAATACCGACAGAATAAAAAAAAGCAATCATTATAATTATATCAATACAGAAACTGCAAGTGTGTGGCCGAGATGTTTCTTGCATACTTAAGATATGTATGTCCTTGAGCATGCGTGTAGTGATAGTTATTATTGATTCTAAGATATGCAAAATGTAACAGCATATATTAATTAACACTAGATTGACCCATCAATCAGTCGTCACGTTATGAAATGAATAAAGAAATGAATAAACTCTTCACCTTTCTGAACGTGCAGAGATGAAGTATTATTTGTATGATAACCTACTTCTAAAAGCAATAATATTTTCCCAAAATAACCTTTAAGTGACTTAAACATTTATATTTTATGCTATATGTACACAGACATATACTAATAATTACATTATTCTTCAGCAAAATGGACATTTTAATTTGGACACCAGAGGATTCAACACGGGAAGGATCATTATATTACAACTTAAATTGATTATTCACTCAAATTTACATCAGTATCTGAATTGCACTTGATTGTGTGCTAAATGACGACAGTTAGATATTTTGCCCATTTTAGTCTACAATTTGATGGTATTACATTACAGTCCATACAATTCTTTGAATATTTCATAGAATTACCATTGTAATATATTATTTCATTTCCTCTGGATAATGAACAATAAACTAAGAAAAAAGACAAATAGCTACATATTTACCCCGCGACAAAACTGCATCTAACGAATCCTCAAACATACAGTCGTTTCCAGCCTAGTTAGCTACATATGGTCTGCCAACAGTACCAAGTTTTTTCAAACGGTTGTTCAAACTTTTGGTACGGCTATCTATGCAACGTGGTAAAAAACAACCTCAATATTTTGAAATAAATTCAACATTGTATGCACCGATAATTCACATAGAAGACCGCAAATATTTTGAAAGTCAACTTCCCCAATTTGAATATTGACTAGTGAAAAAACAAACAAAAATAACAGAGAAATATACGTACAATATAATCCGATCAGAACACAAACATCAAAGTTTAAATTCTTCATTACAGACGACAAAAAGGTTTCAAATAGAAGCATCAAACATTTCTAAATGGTTTCCATTATGTTTGTTCACTTCTATTACGTACATATGGGGAACATAAGCTTGCCTCCCCATGCCGTTACATTTCAATTGCTTGAAACCAACAAAGACACATTCTTGGCATTTAGCATCATAATAAAAAGAGACAAAAGATTTCTTTTTGATAATATTTTCTTTCTTTTAAACCGTTGTTTCTGCTCTTTTCTTTTAGCTTATATTCATGATTTATATCATATTATGCTTAATATATCGATAAGACATTTAATTGTTCATTGCTGTGCGTATTGTGCATGAGTGCATGACTAACAAATGTTCTATGGAATTGTTAAACAGTTCCGATATAACTAGATGACAATAATTATTTGTTTCCGCATTTGACCAATCCAGCTCTTATCCTGCCAAAAATACTCTTTTCACTTCAAATGGGTCTCCTATACGATAGCCAAAACCGCTAACATCCCCTATGGGATGCCAATGTTAGTTAAATAACTTATTTTTTAGAATTGAATTTACAAACAAGATGCATTATTCAAGTCATTCCATCATAGAAGCACTTGTTTAACTGTGTAAAACATTACTGTTTTTATTATAATCAATAAATGCGAGTTCAAAGACAAGCTTTAAAAATTACGTTTTTTGCATTATATACAAATCAGTGAACAAGACATGTTTGTGAACTCGAGATGAACATAATAAAGTTGTATTAATGATGAAAACCATGCGACTTGCATAATTCCCAATTGAACCACAGTACATATAATTTAACCATACGCAAAACAATGGGTAAAAGATCATTACAAATGCTGCGCAATCTTCAAAGAAATGTTGCCGAAAGATCTTACTGTAGTCAAGTGTACCTGTAAAACTTCATGTTATTGCAAAGGTCTTTCATCTACAGATAGTAATTAGGTGTAATAGACATTACATAATGTTTATATAGATAATGAAAAGTGTAGGAATCAAATCCAAAAGATAAACTATACGTTCATTACTGTGATAAATCAATGGAATTATATCATAGCAGTATGCATTGCACGCTATGAGACACAATATATATATACTGACATGTCCTTGACAAGTTATAAGAAAACAAACTGCAAAAAGTCAGCTAAAAATGTCCTTTGGCAGATTAAAAAGAAAGTCATGGAGTCTTTAGATAAAATTTTACGAATTATAAACGTTAAGTAGAAATTCTAAAATAAAGAGATGTGGTATGGTTTCCAATAAGACAACTTTTTACAAAAGTTAGATAAGTAAAGATATTCATTATATAAATAGATCACCTTACGGTCTTTGACATTACGAGAAATTTTATCAGATATTTGGCTATAAAAGGCCCGAATTAATTTTAATATGTGCTTAATATAATAGTTTTTATGATAATCATTGTATGAGTGTCCAAAGATATACTATAAAAGTAAAGTTCTTTTGCATTATAGATAAATCGGTGAATAAACCATAATTATTTATCAGATATGAATATAATGAAGTTTTATCAGTGATGAACATAATGCAATTTTATCAGCAATGCAAAACAATGCGTCTTACAGAATCCTAATTGAACCATGGAACATATACTTCAATGATAAGCAAACAAACATTGGACATCATAACATTACAAAGGCTGAGTTATCTTCAAAGAAATGCTGCTGCAAGATCTTGTTGTAGTTACGTGTACCTGTAGAACGTCATGCTATTGCAAAGGTCTTTCATCTCCAGATAGTAATTAGGTGTAATAGACATTACCCAATGTTTATATAGATTATTTAAAGTGTATATGAAACAGTTTAAAAACATAAACTTAACGTTCGTTAATGTGTTTTCCAACCCTATTCATGTAACAAACTAATGGTATTATATCATGGCGATATGCTTGATGAGTTTACGTGTATGCTTTATACATAGTAGTCATTAATATATGCCTTTGACAAGTGAAGGGACAGAATATCGCGGTAGTCAGCTATTTTTTTTTTTAATTCAATGACGTCTTATTCGTCGACCCTCTTTATAATATTTCCATTCGTTATGTAGTCAAAAAATTATGAGTTTCAAAGAAAACGTCCTACAATTGAGTGCAAAATTTACTATCCAAATGACGTCTTATTCGTCGACCCTCTTTAGAGTATTTCCATTCGTTATGTAGTCAAAAAGTTATGGGTTTCAAAGCAAACATCCTACAATTGAGTGCAAAATTTACTATACAAATGTTTTAAAACAAGAGACACATTTACAATATGAGTTTTGACAGATTTTTCTATTTTTCTTAGATCAATTTACCAGCTTTGCATAACATTGCACAATATATTTTGAAATATTAATTCAACGTTGCATAATACAGTGTAAATGTAAGACTATATACGATTGTAAAAAAGAGAAAAGATATCACTAAAGTCAACGAATTACATTGGTCCGTTGTAAAAACACTGGTACAAACATATATGGTAGTGCAAATATCTCATTCCGAAAGAATACAAGGAAGTAATATACCAACTGTAACATTATGGGAGAGTAAACAATGCTATAAAACAGACATTTTCAAAGTTTTGGTATGCGTTAATTTCAGTATTACTGTGTATCATCACCCCCGATATAGATCCAATGGCCTTGTTCTCTATTCATTGAGAAAATTAAAACAAACATCACTGTACTTAACCCATTTCTTTGACATCAGTCTATTGTACTTACTGTAGATTACTTTTCAAACTACATCACTGCACATATACCAATATATAGGTACCCAGGTAGCTAGCTATACGTTTGTATTTGTACTTTAATGTTACTTTTCTTATACAATGAACAGAGAGCCAGGCTAAGAGTACATATATGCGGTGGTGATAATACACATTAAGTATCAATGTTTTTAAAGATATAACTTGAATAAGAAAAATAATTGAAGAAGATTTAAACATAAGCCTCACTGCAAACCATATAAGATGCATATGATTTGCAGAGATCAAACAATCTATTATAAAGCAATTTTACAGTGAAGCGTCTTTTCGGTGTGGAAGCGATAAAAATCAACAGAACCTAAAACGCAAATTCTAGTTAAGAAATTTTCGATTTTGCTTACAGCTGACAGACAGGTTCAGACCAAATAACCGTTTTTTTAATAGACGCTCTACTAGTTTTCAAAATGCAGTAAAATGAAATTAGATACCCTGCATGTATCACGCTAGTCAATCGCTGAATTAAAGACCCCCATCGTTAATCATTGAAAATTATCATTTTTCCAATGCCCTTTAGGTGTATTTAATACATGCATGTCAATAGAAACACATATTTTGTTTATCTTCTTTGGTTACTTCTTCTGAATTCAGACTCGGACTTCTCTTGAACTGAATTTTAATGTGCGTATTGTTATGCATTTACTTTTCTGCATTGGCTAGAGGTATAGGGGGAGGATTGAGATCTCACAAACATGTTTAACCCCGCCGCATTTTTGCGCCTGTCCCAAGTCAGGAGCCTCTGGCCTTTGTTATTCTTGTATTATTTTAACTTTTAGTTTCTTGTGTACAATTTGGAGTTTAGTATGGTGTTCATTATCACTGAACTAGTATATATTTGTTTAGGGGCCAGCTGAAGGACGCCTCCGGGTGCGAGAATTTCTCGTTGCATTAAAGACCTGTTGGTGACCTTCTGCTGTTGTCTGCTCTATGGTCGGGTTGTTGTCTCTTTGGCACATTCCCCATTTCCATTCTCAATTTTATCAAGACGATACCGGCCATAAACCATGGGAATCGCCTTTTGACAATAACCTCACTCATTATGAATTATCCTCCAGATACAGTTGGTCGTAACCTGCCGATAACTAATTTCAAAGAAACAGTAACAAGCGCATAGTTTATAGTTCTCCTGATAAGTTTTATACACCAAATATATAAATACTCATCAAAGGCTGACATGCAACCAATTACATCTACATGCAATTGGATGTGCACTCATATAATATATGCTTGTTAAGTTTCTTGTAGAGGGTTAGTAATTGAATGCTTAATCACAATAATTATATTAACATGTTTTGTACTTAATAATCTTGCAATAATCAGAGCTCCTGCAAGATTTCACACAGTGTTGTAGAATTATAAATCAAACATAAAATACACAAATATATAATGCAACTTATGCACATTTGTACTGCTAGTTTAACTCGGTATTCTGAGTTTAAACACTACTACTAGATCGGTGCTATAGCTTCTAATATTATATAAGGCTCCCATGATATCATCCACAAGGTAGTTGATGCGTCCGTTGTAGTTTTATTGTATAGGGAATGTCCAAAGGTACCAATCAAACCAGACAAAGTCAAGACCAAAGAGAAACAACGAAAAACCAACAACAGTAACAAAGCCTTTCATAGAAAATTAAAAGTTGAGTAAAATGAACTCGATCAAAAAACTGGATTGGAACTCATGTGTTCCAGAATGTATATGAAGCTTCTGTTATATATGAAGAATAATCGATGGAATGTGGTCATGATAAAAAAAAATGAGAGGTTAATAAACTCATCATAGACAATTTGTCACACTTATATTCATTAATGAACATTACGAATTTTACAATTGGAACAAATGTTAGTGTCAGCAATAACACTTTTTCATGGAATTCATTTCATGATGTGAACCGAAAGCCCTGATATATCTTACAAACTTAAGTTGTCTAGTCTTTGGTCGGGTTTTTGTCTCTTTTACATATTCCCCATTTACATTTTCATTTTACTTCAAATGTAGGTAATCATGGTAAAGCTGGAATGTTGATTGACATATAAATGGGAAGTTTGCGATGAAAAAAAAATCATCTCCTTTGTGAAAACATCTCATCTTGATTACGTAACTTTTTGTTGTAATGACCTTAAATGCTTTAAGCATTTTTAATAATAAAATTTGTGATTCTCTCTTAAATTATTGACATCAACTCATTAAGAGAAAGTGTAAATTCATCTGCTTTATATCCATTTTACAAGATTTATGAATGTCGACATCGGTAAAACAATTATCTATTACCTCGATGTCAATTCAGTTCAATTCAATTCAATATTTTATTGGAAAGAGCACAATACAGGCGTGATCCAAATACAGACAATTATAATATTAAAACAACATATAAATGAAATAAGATGCATGTAACAACAAGTCATAAGCCAATTCTATGTATGTCATTACATTATAAACTGATATTGATACCATAAACTTATACATCAGTATTATTCTAGATCTTCATAAATTTACTTAAAACACACAAAATAAGAGTCCTTATATAGATTATTCTCTACTCTATTCTCGGTTATTGAGAATGAAGGTGATAAATGCAGCCTAGATTGAAATCACTGATACCAGTTTTGTTTCGAAATCAGGGTATATCATTTCATGTAGTTTTGTTTTATTATTATCTCTACATGTTTTATCCCAGTAATCGAGATTAAGAGAACGGGTGTAGATCTCAAAAGACTATATTAAATGCGGCATTTTGCATTTGCCTCTTCTATGTCATTTCAAGTGGCTGTTGCCATCATATCTAAATACGTTTAACCCTTTTTAAAAGATCTTAGTTAAACTTTGTTCAATTCATGCACTGCCGTCCCGGATATCGGGCGATTAATAGCTTGACATACTGTTTATTGGTAAAACTTTAACTATCTCATTATTCAAATTCTGCTTTTATTCTTATTACATTTAGTATGAGCATGATAAGTGCATTTTCCTCGTGCACTCAAACTGCATCTGAATATCTTTAAAATATATATTAAAATAAGCGTTATCCTCTTTATGCAGGCGTATGAAACTATGCCATTATGGAAATTATCAAGTTAATTATAATGTGCATTAAAAATAATTTTTATTTATTGAAACATAAAATGCTATTCAGTATAAACATAATTTGACGTAGGTGGTATAATTTTATTACAACATGTGTCAGTCTATCTTAAAACCATGATTCCATTTAAACGTAGTATGATAACATGCATTTATATATAATACGCATTTATCATGAAATAATGTCCAATATCTGAAAAACACCAATTAAATTATTGGCAACCCTTTGCATAATACAAAATATCATGGGGTCAATTAGATGAACATAATCGGACTACACCCTCATTGGTGTATACGATAGGTTAGTGTGTTCCTTTTTAATCACATGATCACATTATGTCAAATTAAAATAGCGTCGTAAATATCGGAGATATGTCTTACTTTTATCAACTGTTTTTTACATATTTTTTGAGATTAGTATACAATTGACTTTGTATTCATATAATTAACATTGCTATAACAGTGGCGGATGCAGGGGAGGGGGGGTTCCGGGGGTTGGAACCCCCCTTTTTTTGGCCGATCAATGCATTTGAATGGGGACATATAGTTGGAACCCCCCTTTGTTCTGGGTTGGAAACCCCCCCTTTTTTTAAATGGCTGGATCCGCCACTGTATAAAGGACATATTTAACTCAATCTTACAAAACATATCTAAAAAGACATGTCTTATTTCTTTTTTATACATTGTGTGATATAAATTTAATGCAATGGTAAGATATTACGCATTCAAACAGACTGCTTAAATATATATTTTTTTTATCTTTAAAATTGGTACAATATGTGTATCACATTATGTATGTATAGTGTTTGCAATATTAGTAATAACAGAACCCAATAAATATAGTACACATGAGTGCACACTCTGAAACTTATGGCCTGATTTCCTTACGATGATTTTTTTTAAGCTGAAAGTCGTAACGATTAAGGTTATTCATACAAGTTGGGGGTTTAGCTAGATATAACACCAGGTTTAATTCACCCTTTTTCTACAAAAGAAAATGTCTGTACCAAGTTTGGGATATGGCAGTTGTTATCCATTCGTTTATTGTGTTTTACCTTTTGATTTTGTCATTTACTTTCCGTTTAAAATTTTCGGAGTTCAGTATTTTGTTATTTAATTTTTTTTTTTTGTGTTTTTTTTGTGTTTTTTTTTTTTTTTTTTTTTTGTACACATTCTTTTCCGTTATAGCAATAGTATAACGAACAAACTTATGATAAGCCGTCATCATACTACAAACAAATATCAATAGATCCTTATCCAAGAAAGCGTCACTATTGCTAAACCAACAATCTGCAATATTATTGCTTTTTCTCTTTACTGTAGGCTAGCATATGTTTTGATAAACATTACATAATATTTTCAACGACATTCCGCCTTCAGAAATCAAAGCGTTATCTCGATAGAGTATCAAAATGACAGAAATTAAAAGGAAAGTCTAGAATGTTAATAGAAAAAAAGCAGGCAGCTGATAGCGTATGACATTCACAAATACCTCTGGCGACGTTATTTAGACCTTAACCCTCTATAAATACTATTCCAGATAAATATGTTTCATGGAAATAAATGTTCTTTGTAGTTTTATACAAGCGTTATTTAATTATATCAGATAAAACAACCATTTTCAGTTCAAATTTCATATTTAGTGATAAAGGCTAAAGTGTTGAATCCTTTATCAATTGATAATATTTATATGACGGTTTTTTTTCGGACCGATTGGCCCATATACAAAAATGTTTGATAACAGAATGTTTATGAAACTACCTCATTTTCACACGTACTTGTCTAAAGTCATGAAACTCATCGACGGTTGTATGGATTTTAGTATAAGATATATTTCTGTTTTGACAATTATGTCTTGACGGCAGATCTGTGTTGTATAAACAGCTCAGGGATTAGTATTTCGATACTGACACGATTTACAACATATCTTTCAAAACAATTTAAAAGTTATTTAGAAACTAAGGTTCCAACTCGCTCACACAGGGTTCACCTCTGACGAAATTGGCTATCATTTTAGGTCACCTCTTATTGATATAATTCTTCGCCTATTTCGATTCTACTACAAAATTTGTTTTTAAATTCAGGTTTTCCCGTAACAGTGTGAACAACTATAAATACGTTTATGTTGCCAAGGGTTTATTTACAAGTATAGTAGTTACCAGAAAAGTTCCAGTTCGCGATATACACCACACTTCACAAAAAATATAATTCGCGTTTCCGTTTCTTCATTTCATTGATGTTTTGCGATATTGATGACCTCATCCTAAAATCTATGATGATTTCAACTTTCTGAATGTCAAATTTCCATTTCTAATCGGTAACAAACTTTATGTCCTATTGTAAGACGTTAACATTTTTAAAGTCATACGTTGAGCTCATTTATGTTCACACTATTCCTTATTACGTCATTGCTTCTTTCACTTAAACTGTTTCAACAGATTTAAAGGAATAATGGCTGAAATCGATACCACCATCGCGAATTGGTTGACCGATATTATGTCACTGTGTCACAACGCACTAGCAACAAGTTTTCCGAAGTCTTAGATCTATAAAATAGTCGTCTGATCTATAATACTACCGATTGTTTCCTATTTTTTACTACTCTACTTTACTAACATAGTACAAATTAGTAATACTATGTTATCATTAATAAAATAATAATGATTTTTAACAGAGTGTTAAACTCGTATATGTTAAGGCATGTAAGGAGCATGGGTCTGTTTAATTTGATAAATGACTTAATCGCCAATGCATATATTCTCCTATACAGACCAGTCAGGATTCTACTTCGTCAAAATTATCTCCCCATTACGCCACTTCATTTTCACAATCGTAAAAATAGAAGCCATTGTAGGGATGATGAGCTGCTAATTTTGCTCTTAAAAATCAATAAATTTATCCACATAGCACCATTACGATCCTTAAATGTCAGTTGCAAAATGTACCTACTAGAAAATGAGCATCAGTTAATGATATTTTCTGCATTAGGTCAACATAAAACTATTGTCTGATCGGTTATCAGGTGGAATTTTCGAAAATTCATAAACATTTAAAAACAATTCTAAATAGTTAATTCGTGGAAGGGCAGACTGTATTTTTTTAGTGGTTGAAGACTATAAACCCTAGTTAGCACCCTAAAAAAATCATTATTTTTCGAAGATATGCATTTTCATCATCCAACTTGAAAGACTGTCGTCAAATACCTTTAGTAAAAAAAGTAGCTATTCGAACACACCTACTCTGTTTTTGTGATTCATTAGATAGGTATTTAACTTGACCCATGTATTTCATCTTTTAGTACTGTGATTTTTTTTTATGTTATAAAGTCAACCTGTAGCTTTGATATATAAAAATGATAGAATCTGAAGCGAGATGATGTATCAAATATTCTTGCTTCGTACGATTTCAAGATAAAACATTAAACTCAAACACGCCCTAACATAAAAAGGTGCACTCGATTTTCACTTTTCGATATAATTGTTACACATTTTTTGGATTTTTTTTCTTGAGTCACATAATGGAAGGGCAGACACGAAAATAACTGAACTAATAGATTGATATGTTCTCCATCCGTGGTAATTTTTTTCTTTAAATCGTAGTTTATGCATTTTCTATTTTTTATTTATACAACTTGATAGATACCTATGTCGTCGACTTGATATCTAATTGTTCTGCTTAACGATAAATTGAAAACTTGTGCAAATGGTGTTTTTAAAATAAAACACTTCGTAATTGAGAAGAATAGTTATCAAAGGTACCAGGATTATAATTTAGTACGCCAGACGCGCGTTTCGTCTACATAAGACTCATCAGTGACGCTCATATCAAAATATTTATAAAGCCAAACAAGTACAAAGTTGAAGAGCATTGAGGATCCAAAATTCCAAAAGATATGTGCCAAATACGGCTAAGGTAATCTATGCCTGGGATAAGAAAATCCTTATTTTTTCGAAAAATTCAAAGTTTTGTAAATTTATAAAAATGACCACATTATTGATATTCATGTCAACACCGAAGTGTTGACTACTGGGCTGGTGATACCCTTCCGGGACGAAACGTCCACCAGCAGTGGCATCGACCAACTGGTGTAAAATTGTCGTTTTATTTGTTTCTACTAAATTTTAAAATTTCTGTTACTATAGTAAACATTACAGTAATCATTTATCGCCTTTTCTAACAAAGAGCTTAGATTCTTTTAATCTATTTCAACCGGGTTTCCGCCTGAGACTGGTAAATTTAATTAGTCCACATTATAATAAACCAAAACTCCTGACACGGGTTAAGAAAATATGAGGAAACTTTGTATTACTCTACTTACACAAAGGTGTTAATGGAACATATTTAACAGTTTTGTGCTTGTGCAAATTATTCAAATTAGATTTAGATATTTTTTAACTAAGAAAACTATACGATTTTTCTTCAATAAATGTGCCATATATGTCTCTGACGTATGTTAGCTTATTTGACTATTTAGTTGGCTTTTAAAGATCACAATTTGTGCCCACGTGTATCGTATGCCCTATGTAAGTCGCAAAACAGTTGACGCAGCTACAGAACTGTCATGTCGATCGTCAGGTGTGCGTGTGCTGTTCTGATTTGTGCGTCTTCACGTTCCTTACAATTAGCGGCAACAGTTTTGCTACTGATGTTTCATGCATACAGCTACACAAAATGACATATTTCCAACTCTATTGTTACATATTTATCATGGATGATAACTTGATTCTTTTTCGAAAAAAAAATCAAACGTTATTCTCTTTAGCACAATTACGTATACCAATTAGTTCAAGTTTTGAAACATCTATGATCATGATGATATAAAAAGATGTACAATATATTCCAAAGTAATTTCTTGGTTAAATTTCTTAGATTAATTGCAATTAACAGGGAACATTTTGTAAGAGATATCAATGTGTCAGGTTTTTTCTTCTACTGTGAATATATATTATTTGAATATCAACATTATAATAAAAAGGTGAAAAGAAACAATCACACACACACACACACACACACTCTCGCACTTGCATTAACATAACATATATCAACTTGTGCATTGCAAAGAAAAATGCTATCTTTGTAAAGATCTGCTCTTTATAAACTGTAAGTTTCATTTTTTATTAAATATGATTTTAATCAAAAAGAATTGTTACTAATCAGTAAAAATATAATATGGTGGGGCCCAGAATTTTTGAAAATAAGGTGTGGTACCATTTTTTTTTTTTTTTTTTTTTTTTTTTGGTATATCATGTTCATTTTCCTGATTTTTTCTTATTTTTGCTAATAGCCTTATAATAATTGGTTTCTTTTCATACAATTTACTTTTGTATATATAGTTCCTTGCAATTATAATGATCAAATTCAACAGTAAACTCGCATTTTAAAGACAATGAAAAATATGCTTCTTTGATAATGTAAAGATTCACAAAATATCGTTTCAATTTTTGTGAAAAAGATTGCCATACAAAATATGTTATTGGACATTCATAGAATAAATGCTCCATGGTTTCATCAGAACCCTTACAAAAAGTACAAAGCTTTGAATCTTAAAGTTTAACTTTATACAAGAAAGTATTAGTTGCAATTATTCTTTGTAAAAGTTGTATTGAAATGTTTCTTAAACAAGTGTCTTTACATGATTTTCTTAAAATAATATAATATTCTGCCAATCTACAATTTCAATACCTAGTAATTTCTCCCATTGTAAGAACTTTTCTGTTGGTAGTTGCACATTTCTGTGGCAAGATCTTTGTATACAAACTTGCCTTTTTGTTACACAAAAATCTTTCCAAAAAAATATCAATACAGTTAAAAGTTTCAAAATTTACATGCTAGTACAGTTTATGCAAATTAAACATCATAAAAGTGTCTGCAGGTACACATTATGCAAATATATTACTTTTGTATCCATCACAATTAAGCCTTGATACAAGTGGTATTCCAGAATAGAAGGTTTTCCTTAGAGACCATCTTGGTAGAACGTCCATTTATCAAATAGAACAGTGAACTTAAACATTAAGGACAGGGAATATCTTTATATCAATAAGATGAGTAAGCAATGATACTCTTACTTGATTTTTCACAAAAGACTTCCTTTAAACAAGATTAAATTCACCATTTTCTACATAAGAAAATGTCTCTACCAAGTCAGAAATATGACAGTTGTTATCCATTCGTTTGACGTGTTTGAGATTTTGATTTTGGCGTTTGATTACGGACTTTACGTTTTTGAATTTTCCTGGGAGTTCGGTTTCCACTGAATCCTAAAATAACACTATGTATGTTTATATCGAAACTATATACTCATGATTGATAAAATTTTCAATCCTTAACTTTGACAAAAACTCCAAACAAAAATTGAAAAAAAAAAAATTTTTCGCCGGAATATCAAAGAATAAACTTGCTTGCAGAAAAAAGTGATATGCAATTTTTGTCCTATTAAGGGGGTATACCTTGGTTCAGGGAGATAACTCTTTACATCAGTTATGCGTTTGTAAAAGTCAAGTTTCGTCAATGAATTTTAAGCATTTACCTGAAACAGATTGGAAATAATCTATGTATTCAAGAAGCTTAGAACATATTTATGAAAATGGCTGACACAAACGTACTGATGATTTTAAGAGTTATTTCCCTTAACCTAGGTCTACCTCCTTAATTTTTCTCAAATTTTACTTTTACTAATGATTCTCTACCTACGGAATAGATTACCTTAGCTGTGTTGGACAGAACCTTTCCACATTTCGATCCCCAACTCTTCAACTTCGTATACTTTATTTGGTCTTTTTAAACTTTTTTATTTGAGCCTCTATGCCTTGTTCGTCTTATATAGAAAAAATCATGTAGAGCGTATAAAATAGTAATCCTGGTATCTATGATGAGTTTATTTAGATGTCTTAAAGGCTTTATTTATTCTGATCGCCTTCAGGATTTTTCAGTTATACCACTCATCTAATTTATATCAATTATGCATGTAACATATACATTTCTGTCAAGAAAATGTAGAAACTGTCCTATCAATTGATTTTTCATAAAACGTTATATTCTTTATATACAATTAGTAAATTGACTCCTGAATGTATCGAAACGTCAGAATAGTTGATCCATCCAGCATTTTAACCAATAATAGCTTTTGAATTAATCGAATACTGCCGTCATTTAGACGGTTTTATCCTTTCAAAAGCAATATGATCGGAATCTAAACTTCTGTTCTATAGAGACTACAAAATCATCATCTTTCTATGAATAATCTTATTTGTTGTATATCTTGCTTTTTGCATTATATCTTCATAGTATTTAGAATCAATAAATATATTTCTTCAACCAGTTTAATTTGTTTACAGTTAACAAAACCTTGCACATGAATATATGCCTGGATTCAAAATAACAAAAACCTTTAAATTTTAAAAAATTTAATGTAAGGCAAGGTAGTTAGTTCACTGTCCCAAACAGTGCTATTTTGAGAAAGATGTTACCTAATTGTTAACACCAAAGAACAATCGGATAACCTATGTAGTTTCAAAAATGATAGTATAGTTCGTAAATAGTTATCAAAGGTACCAGGATTACAATTTAATACGCCAGACGCGCGTTTCGTCTACAAAAGACTCATCAGTGACGCTCAGATCAAAATAGTTATATAGCTAAACTAGTACATAGTTGAAGAGCGAGGACCCAATATTCAAAAAACGTTGTGCCAAATACGGCTAAAGTAATCTAAATTTTAGAAGTATAATAGAAAGACTATTCTGTTACGCAGTTCCTCAATGTATGTAGTTAGTTTGATTATAGTTTGATTATATTCTTAATCTGTTTGTGCGTTTGTTCCAGTCTAGGAGGATTATTCATCTTTAACCTTATAAGAACGTTAAAATATCGTATCATTGCTACCTTTCCCTCTTTCACACGTATCCGTTACTGGAAAACTGCAAGGTCATTGTCATCACGAGGAACATTTCGTCAAGACGTCATCTTGGACACAATTTGTGGTTAACCACAGAGTGGGTGAATTATATAACATTGTATTTACAGCCTTCAAATTGCCTTTCGTATAATTGAACCTTTTCTCCGTTAAATACTGGAAATTTAACCGTTCTTGAAAGTACAACATTTTCTCGGATTCAACGGACTGTGCCATCAATTATTTGGGACATTTCATACACTAGAAACATTAATTCAACACATTGTAAAATTGTATTTTATTTGTTTTTCAGCTTTTTACCATTTGTTAGATTGAATCTTGATTAAAGTATCAGCACCTGATAGTCTTTTCTGTTTGAGCCCAATCGTCGGTTATACTTAGTGGTCAGGCCATTACAAAAACAAATGATATTGGTTATTAATCCATGACACAAAATCAGTACATGCAAAAAAAACCTAATGCAAAGGAACAGCGCTTTAATTGCTTTGATATGGATAAACAGACGTATTTATTCGGTAGCCCTTTGAAGAAACATTGGTATGTTTGATTAGGTTGGTGGGATACAATGTAATTGATGGGATACATATATTCAATATTTTAATATTAAGTCGTAATTGATTGATTGATTGATTGGTTGTAATATATTTCAATTGCTTAACGTCCAATGACAAATATGCCATCTAAATCAAACGTGAAAAAATAAAACGTTAAAAGAGTTCTGTTTAGCGAATGGCCGACTGGAATAAAATGCCAGATTGCTCTCAAAGTGTTGTTATGACTTACTATTTAACATTCTGAGGTCATAACATTTCAATACACACGTCATAATGGTCATCGGTTTTACAGTTTTCGTTTCGGCCGGCCGATGAATTGAAATTATTTATCCCTTTCATTCAAACGGCCGCACTCCATTATCATGACATTTCGTTCAGGTGTGCGTAATTTTGATACCGGAGTCGACCCAGTGGAATTTATGTTCAAGGAATTGAGAGTAAGTTACCAAACCAACCATGCGACAACGTCATATATCTACAATTACAAGCGTCACAAATTGTAACAGTAACGTCTTTAACAGGTACAATTATAATGTAATGGGGGTGTGAAGTAATTTCACTAATGTGCCATAAATGTCTTTGACGTATATATCATTGTCGTATATTCATTTAACTTTTAAAGGTCAGAAATTTAATGATTATACATGTATGTACTTTATTCATTTACGTAACGGACAAATCACTGTCACATGATAACAATGGTCACGTGCTTAGTTGTGAATTGTGCGTCCATATATCAAATAGAAGATCCTTATGAGCTACGTTTCTATAGCTAATAATATTGTTGCAAAATCCGGATTAGGTCCAAACGTTGCATGGAGTAAAATACATTCAATGGCTCTATTATAACCATGGCACCTTTGATATAACTATTTACACCACTGGGTCGATGCCACTGCTGGTGGACGTTTCGTTCCCGGAGGTTTCACCAGTCAAGTAGCCAGCACTAATATCAATTATATTGTCATTTTGATAAATTTACTGTTTGTAAAAGTATAAATTATTCGAAATATTGGCACAACTTTTTGGAATTTTGGATCCTCAATGCTCTTCAACTTTATATTGTTTGGCTTTCTGACTATTTTGATCTGAGCGTCACTGATGAGTTGTATGTAGACGAGACGCTCGTCTGGCGTATCTAATTATGAGTCTGATATCTTTGATAACTATCTAGTTCTTAAGCACAAATTCAAATCCCTACCCGAATCCGAAATCAACAGTTTTCTTACCAATAAGATAAATTATAAGTCGGACACCAAGGACCGAAATGTAAGTTCAAAACAAATATGTGTCTACATTTCAGTTTATCTGATGTGA
Source organism: Mytilus galloprovincialis (assembly GCA_037788925.1). Classification (NCBI taxonomy): domain Eukaryota; kingdom Metazoa; phylum Mollusca; class Bivalvia; order Mytilida; family Mytilidae; genus Mytilus; species Mytilus galloprovincialis. The sequence goes on from CM075337.1 coordinate 87,565,273, forward strand.
CTTTGACCTTTAACATATATAGTCCAAAATAAATGCCATTCTTCTTAACCGTGTTTGGCATTACCGAACAAGGCTTTGTAAAACTTTGAAAAATAGTTAAATCATAACCGTAGGATACGGGCAAATTGCTGTCCTAACTTCAGTCTATTAATATGGTCTAAGAGAATAGATTTGGAAACCACATTTTTTGTCAAATATGTACAAAATGTAGTTTATCGATTTCTTCAGTGGCCTTGACCTTTGGGTTATTGAACAAACAGTACATTATAAAAATAAGTGTAAAAGATTTTTATAATTTATGTAATTTTTTTATTTACTGTTAAATACACTTCAGTAATTGCGACAACTCGTAGATTGGCATTTTTTTTTTTTTTACTTTATGCTAATTATTATACATGTATGTATGTTCTTGTTGACTAAAGCCATTTCAAACTGATTTTTACAATTGTTCGTCTGTTACACCACATTATATATTCAGGGGTTGTCGTTGCATAATGTTCATCATACCTTGTAATTGTTTTTTATCATTTATTGATTTGGCCGGACGTTGTTGTTCGTTTGAATTGTTTCACATTTTGAATGAGGGGAGAGTTAAAAGCTAACTATAATATTAGTAATTTTTGTTTTAAAAGCCCCTGTTCTAAAGTTGCTTATTTTTTGTTTCAACATGAATTTAAAAAAAACATCTTTAAAAGTATCAAACCGATTTCAGTATTACTACAATATTGTAATTATTTACTTCCAAGATTCCTTTAGAAAAAAAACATATCTGATGCTAAAGTCGAACATATATACTCGCAACCACTGGAATTTTAAATATTGATAATTTCGTTCAAAGCCATGCATAGTCACTCATTGTAATGGGTATTACATGTTTATCATTTCAGTAATGACACTTCTAAAGAAAGTAGAGTTAATGTAAAGTCGACATCTAAGAACATTTCTTAAGCGGACGCAATTGCATATATATAAGAGGTTTCGATTGATCACTTCTGTACCTGATTATACATATTATGCTTTCTCATCAAAAGTTAAATGTATCTTACTAATAGTATTATGATAAATGAAATCATGTTATGATCACTAGTAATAACACTTTGGCGTTTATACAATCCAAGTCTTGTTATTAACCTAGTGAGAACACCACGTTTGAAAAAAAAATAATTGATTAGTTTCGGATCAAAGACCAAAAAAAAACTAAATTATATGCTCATAAGTATGACCAAAAAAATCTTGATATAAAAGAATTACGTTTTATATATTTGCCTTAGTCTTTCACACTTCTTTCATTCTATGAAAAACTGCTTCATTGCCCTTTAAAGAAGAACATGTCATGTACTCGTCACAAAGCTTAAATTCGCCATTTCAGAATATAAAGGACTAAAGGTAATCTCATTATTCGTCTACCGAAATGAAAAATTCACGACATTGGATACAATTCGATTGTTAAGAACGTTTTAAACCAATCACAACGTGTTGGTGAACGCTTTTGAAAACGTTTCCAGAATGCATTAAATTCTGAAACAGCATATTGCAATGTAATATCAAAGATGACTATCTTTTGCATAAGGCTAGCTGTTGCTCTTATTCAATTCAACAAACATATCTGTAAAATGGCAATTTTTGGTAAAAGTTTCAACTATGGCGTGATTTTTTTCTATAGAAGTAACGCTTAATCGTTTGAGTTTCATTTTGAATTATCTCATTATCGTTGTATCCTATCTACAACAGCTTCGATTTGTTTGAAGAATAAGTATAGCTATATTAGTGTGTAGACACTTAACTTGATTGGAACCTCTAAAGAAGCATGGCTGTTTGATTTGTAATTAGGCGACTTAATGGATATTCGTAATAAACATATTCTTAATAGAGGTATCAGTTATGTCAAGGATTTTTATTTTTTTCACTTTAAACAAACTTTGAGATGAATTTATTTTAAGACATGGCCTGTAATCTGCAAGAACTTTAAGATGTAAAATTATGATTGAGTAAAATGTAAACATTTAACGGATTAGCAACAAGTTCAAACTACAAGGGAGCCATGAATTCTTAGAATACGTAAATTGTTCCTATACTAAGGGTTTATATAATACGGTATGGGTTTTTGTCATTGTTGAAGGCTGTAGTGTTGTCTATAATTGCCTACATCCACTATAGTTGAAACTCTTGTGGATAGTTGTCTCATTGCCAATCAGACCACATCTCTTCATTTTTTTTTTTTTTTTTTTTTAATTTAATGAAGAAAAGGAATTTATGTTCATTTTAAACTTATTTTTCTAGTTCAGTAAAATGTGTACCGTTTATGTTATCACTACCAATGGTTCTGCAGATGGGTATCACCAGCGTTTTTTATTCAGCTAATCAAGAATAAAATGCTTCGCTGAGCGCAGCGTATTACGACCGCAGGTTGAACACAGAACAGATGGGGTACATTTGGACACACAATATTCAAGTTTGATACTATCTCAATTTGGATTGTGATCAAATTTTTGACATAATATAGGTTTCTGTCACAAAATAAATGTGGTCAATGATCATAAAAATCTATTGCGCAATACTGTCCATTTGGGGATTTCTTCTTGAAACTGTTTTACAAATGTATCTCTCAAAATTAAAACATTAAACTAAAACATCAATCTTTTAATCGTATCTACTAAATCACAGTGTTAAAATGGTATATTTCTCTTCAGCGAAAATTGGTAAAGGGAAAACAATTGAGTGCATATGATTAAGCGATGCACTATTATTTACAGATATATAGTTGAACGAATTACGATTGCTTAACATTATTTAACAAGTACTGTGATTATGTAGTTAAACGAAATATACTGATAATGATAAACATCATATCTCGGCGTGAGAGCTGTTAATTATGTATAAAAAGTCATACTATCGCTGCAAAAAAGCTAAGTGAAAAAATCTGCTGTGAATAGTTTTTGCAGTGAGAAATACGTTCAATACTACATGTTCAAGTTTTATAAGTAACATAACATATGGGGATTTGGGGTATAAACTGGTAATTTAGACAAGCGTATAGAATGCACTTTTATACTTGTGGCTGTCCAAACTTTTGTATCAAACATAATGATTATTGTATATATGAGGGTGTGGAGGGAGGTTCTACGAACAATGACGGAATAGAGAATAACGGATAAACAATGTAAAGAATAGAAAAAATTGACCTACAAAATTAAAGAATTCAGAAAAGAAGGACCCCATCTAAACTGTAATATGTAAAGGTACCCAAAACTTTCAGCTTTAAGCAAGACATACAATAGATTACACATACACAATTGGCTCGTAAAAGTAGTAGCATACAGGCATAAAGAGTAGGCAAGCGCATAATATATTGACATTGATAAATGTAGATGTAAATGTGCAGAACAATGCATCAGCACAATAAAATATTAAATAGATTTATTATAATTATGGTCAGTATGAGAGGGTCTTGATGGGGAGGGGTCTGTTTTTCTATAAACATTTAATTTTCACCCCTTTTTTCTCTAATCTTCAAAAAGATTAACCCCTTTTTTTCTCTAATCTTCAAAAATATAACCCCTTTTTCTCTAATCTTCATTTTTTTGGCCCGTTATTCTCTAATCTTCATTTTTTAAGGGCATTATTCTTTAATCATTTAACCCCATCCAAACCCTCGTATAAGGACTTTATAGAAAGAAACACCTTTACCAAGTGTCTGAACAATTTGTTACGCAATTTAACATAATACCTTCAACTATAAATCCACACCTTTTTCATTGAAGACGCATTTTAACCAATCACAGCGTTTTCTTATAAGCTTTTGGAAAAATATTAGTCCGTGCTAGGGCTTTGTAGCCAGTCAAAGTTCTTAAATAAGCATAAGTAAGAATACTTTTGATACTGAAAGGCAATATATCCCTTGTCAAAATACTAGATCTAGACTTGAATTGTGTTGATATGTCAATAGGGAAAACCCCAAAACAGTCCTGCAGTAAATTTTAGTAATTGGTAAGCAATTGAATCATAGTCAAAGTGATGGAAAATAAATGTAATTGCCATTTATTGACTTAAAAGAGAAACATTAAACGTTCTGATTCATTAAATAACATGTTATATTTGAAGTAAAAAGGAAATATTGACATATTCTCCATCAAGTGGCCAATGATTAAACTGTCGTTGTGTTCTATATCTATTGTTTGTCGTACTCCGAAACCTCGGTTCACTAGCATACAACTTATCATTAAGCAAACAGTATGTACTGTCTTTATTTACCATGGGGTGTACGGTGTATTATCAGTCCAACATGATAAAGTCTGTTCAGGTTAAATCACTTATTGTATGCAATATTATGTGAACAAACATATGTAAGTCTGTAATATACAATGTAGACGTATTAATTTGATCATTGTATGTACATCATGTTTTTTTTTTTGGTTTTTTTTTTTGGATGAATAGACGGTTACTTAACGTTTATGAACCGTAAAATATTTAATCATTTCATATTTATATATTCATGAAGGGAAACCGCTGCTCAATGTCATATCAAAATAAACAGCTAAAAGTTAGTTTGTATATATATATGCTAACGCAAACTGAAGTCATTAAAGTCAAAAAGACATGTCACTACACCCGATGCCCGGACCATTATTCTGACCGCTAATCTACCAATCTTTGTTATAAAATCAAATCAAATATTTTTATTTCCATATAAATCAAAAACATGATCTGTGACAAACATAACATATACAAAAATAAACAATACCATATTAAAATAGCACTTCAAATTATTGTTTCGGGTCTCCCGTCCTCAGTTCTAATGACTGTCTTATAAAGGAAACTGTATTTTTAATTTGACTGTGAGATGTGGGGTTAATTATGCATGTACCTACTTTTAAATTCTTAGTGTTTGACCAAGATGTTTAGTCACTTGTTTGACTTAGCCGAGTTAGGACCCATCTTCCGAATTCGTTAGCCTATGCATGAACATATGACATACATCTGATAATACAAATAGAGTTTCATTATGAGTATATGTAGGCTTTTATCAAGAAAACAGAAAAAATCAGGGAGATGTAGTATGATTGCTAATGAGACAAACCACCAAACAGAGCTAAATTACATTGGAATGGGTTGTAAGTGTGAAAAACAATACCGCAATATCGGCTAGAAAAAGCTTTGACTATGCAGTATGGGCTTTTTCTCATTGTTGAAGGCCGTACGGTGACCTATAGTTGTTAATTTTTGTGTCATTTTGATCTCTTATGGACAGTTGTCTCATTGGCAATCATACCACATCTTTTTTTTTTTTTTATATTTGCCATGCAAAAATTATTAACACTCCCCTTGAACTTGGTCAGTGGTGTAACAGCACAACAGCAGAACTAACTAAAAATCAGTTACAAGTAATTAAACTCAAAAGATTGGTACGAGGCACAATAACCACTAACATGAACATAATAGACACACAACACCAAAATAAGAGTACTCGCTCTTACAGCAATAATGAAAGCTAGTTCAAAGCCAGTTAAAAAAATAGATCATGTTCTACCAGACTAAAGTATCTACATGTATCAGTACACATCGAACGGATTAAATGTAATGACGTCATCTGTTTGTTTTGCAGAAAGTAGCCCTTAACTAAATATGCGTACATTTTTCAAAAAGCGTGCATTCCTTTAATTCGAATCTAATAAATATTGTCAATATATTAGTATTTTGATATGGATGTACCGGTTTTCCCCATGAGAACACGAATAAGGTCGAATATCTATACTGAATTACATTTTTATTTGTTTTAAAATATATGCTATAATGAAAGTGTTAGGTAAAAAATATCGCTATATGAAAAATCATTGCTTAACTTTCCATCAACATAAACGCTTGTTCCTGTTCTAATTTATTTCTTTTTATTTTAATCACTTTTGACAGAACAATGAACACAAATATATCTTTGGTACAAATGGGACCAAGAAAAAAATGTTTACTATAGTCACAGGGTGAAAATACAACTGATTTCATTTTTCCCATCTGAAAAGAATCGAAATATAACAAATGAATGTTAGTATAAAAGAAAGGATATCGGCTAAAAATTCCACTTGTGTCAAGATAATTTATGAGATTGAATATCCTACCCCTAATGTGGTTGCTGTACGTTGCTACAATTTCATTTCCGATTTCATATAACCACTTAATTTGTTTTACAGTCCCGGAGTAAATGATCTTAATGGAAAACAGATTCGAAGTGAATGTAGGCAAAATATAGAAAATAGACATGATAGATGTCATTGGTTTTTATTCATATTAATGACACAGACCCTAATAAGCCCAAACTCAATTTTTGAATAGTGAAAAAATAGTATGTTTTGCGATGAAATGTTCCTATTATTAGATTTTTATAAAACAATGATATCAGGCAAAAACAAGTATTTGTTCAGTTGAAAAGAGACTCAACAGTGGCGGATCCAGCCATTTTAAAAAAGGGGGGTCCCAACACAGAGTAAAGGGGGGGTTCGAACTATATGCTCCCATTCAAATGCATTGTTCGGCCAAAAAAAAGGGGGTTCCAACTCCCGGAACCCCCGCCCCCCCCCCCCCTTTTGGATCCGCCACTGCTCAATTGTTATGGTTTTAGGATTGCTGACTGAGTGACACTTTGTAACTCCACATATTTCAATTAATTGATTGATTGATATATTGTTGGTTGCTTAACGTGGAAATTTAGACTGCCAATGTAAAATGATGGTATACTGGATAGGGACATTAATGTTGTCCCGCAACAGGCCACCTATAAACTCCCTTAATCAAAGAGTTGTTACAAGGGTTTTTAACGTGAAGAGAGTGCAACTCATCAACAAATCAAGGGATATGTTATTTATTTCTGATGGTAGATAGTTCAACCTGCATTTCAATCACGTCCAAAATATTCAGACCCACTTTTTCTATGATTTCAATTAATGTCAGTCGTTGTTTAAAAAAATTGCAATTGTTTATGCGACATGATGTTTCGAGTGTAAGTGTAGTTTTCCTTAAAAAAATTAAATGTTTGGTACTCAGTCTGACTTGAGGATGGTTACGCGGGAAACACTTACTAGATATCTGTGTAATTCGTTGAAAGTTTGTTGTTTTCTAGTATTGACCTAAATTATTTGTGTACTTAATTTAACAACTGGTTCAACAATTACAAATATATCGATGACTTGTGTATGAACAAGATAATTCGGTAACAGTTACACGTTAGAAACAACCAAGTGAAATCCGATGAAAAGCTCTTAAAAACAATATATGATAATGTAATATTAATGGCGATGTCATTTTACTACAACCTTCTCTATAAATATAATCAAAATGAATTTAAATGGTAAATATTGGAAATTAACTACTATATTCAATTTCCTGCGTTAAATAAAGAATTGATTTAATATATAAACATTGAAAATATGGGTTTCTCTTGTCATATGGTATCGTTTAAATGACTATGTTTCACCCACGTGTTTTACGCAACTTTTGTTTTTTTTTTTTATTCGGATATGGAGGAGACTTTTGTTTGTCTCGACAACTTGTCAATGCTGACATTGACAGAACGTGAAACGGAGATATTTTTAAAGGCTTGATATTCAAACTGACACTTTTGAATACTTGTTTAAACAGGTTACCAATAGGCACTTAATGAACTAGATATAACATCCAGTGGTTTTCATAATAATGTTTTTTTCTTTCTTATATAAATAGATATAAAAAGATGTGGTATAAATGCCAATGACACAACTCTCTATCAAATCACAATTTATAAAAGAAAATCAATTATAGACCAAAGTAACATTTAAGGTAAAGAATAAACCTGAGAAAAGAGTTAAACAATTATAGCTATTTCTCGTGTTATGCAAAGTGTACAATAATTTGCAAGAATATAATAGACATACGAAGTTTACTGCGCTCCGTTCTTTTTAGTACCATGTTTGAATATTTCCATAACGAAAAATACATAAATGATGACGGAAACGACAACAATGTTCAACATAAAATAAATTCTCACAAGTTAATTTCTGAGAACGTCCCGCTTATAGCCAAGACTACTGTTATATATCAATTGCGTTTCCCAATTGCGTTTCCCGTAGATAATCACCTAATTACCTAACCTGATCCTAACCGGATATGATTGCCGATACGCGATACGTTCCAGGATATCGACACATGGTCACCTGAAGAAAGAATTAGAGCATCGCAGATACAATCTTCGTGTGAAGCAAATTCTAAATAAATATTGGCTTTATGAGATTAATCAAGAGGATGGACAGAACGAGCTTTGAACTGTAATTGATGAAAGATTAACCTTTGCTCGAATCAGCATAATTTACTTAAGAACGAAAGACGATAACATTGAATTATCACTTGTATATCAAGCAATCATAGTGAACTTCCATAATTTTCTTATACTTATATGACCGGGTTATTGGTCACCTCTGTCATAATAATTAGTTTCGGGGGGAACAAGCGGTAGCTCAGATAAAGTCCAAGTCGCTGGAAAGTTTTCATATTTATTTCGCATCCATATAATTCAAACATTAAAAAAATAACTGAAACAAATATAAAATTCAAATTCAAAAGACTGATTGACATGCGGAAAATGAACCAATATCTTTTTATTAAATAATATTAAGGTGCGTTTTGCCGAAAGCGGGGGTTACGGATTCAAAACATGCTTCGTATAAGTTTGTCAAGTATGGCTTTCGAAAGTTATTCCTTAGTGTCAATTTATCTATGTTCTTTGTTACAGAACCTTTTTTCTTAAAGACGGATATAAATCTTTGATAATTAATCTAAATGAAAAGTTTATAGTTAAGGGGGCTCCTGGGTATAAATCAAATTTTTTTTCTAATATAGGATTTCGCTATATTTTTTTTATAAACGAACTTTATTATATACTTAAAAGAAAAATGAAATTAAAAAAAATGGGGTCACCGTTCATTTAAGCTCACAATCTGCCTCCGGAAGAAGCATACATTTTTGTTAATGTCCTTTTTTTCTGTTGAACTAATAGGAGAAATAGAGGTAATATCAAAATAAAAAAAAATAACCTAATTACAGAAATCGCTTAAATTTTACAATTATTTAGTTTATATACAGCCTATTTGAAAACAATAATAAAAAATATAGGTCACCGATGAGTTAAAAAAGATATTTCAAATTTAATGCCAAAAAATAGCATTTTTTGCACCAAAGGGAGATAATTTGGAGCTTTTTCAATGATATAAACATTTAAAAAGTCATCTGGGGCCAAATTCAATCGATTTTTTGGGTTGATTTTTTAACCATATCATAAAGTAATAACTAATAGTGTAATGAATAAAATGTGTAATGAACAATTTTTTGCTGAAATTTTTGTACCCACGAGCCACCTTAAGTGTAAAATACAAGTAACTTTTGAATAGCGTAAAATACAATAAACTAATAAATTATTAAAACGCAATAAGGACTCGGAATAATAATAAAAAGCTATTTAATATTAAAAAAAAATACAAAATTCTAAATGTGAACTTTGAACGAACAATTGTCGGGTCATACTTTATAGATGTTGTTATTAATTCATTTATTTATCTGATTGTTTTTGTTCATTGTTCTTTCTTCTGGTTTCGAGATTATATTCAAAATTACACTCTTGTGGGTCAAGGTAAAATACAAGTAAGCGCATTATACAACGAACTCATAACATAAACTTCAAATACTAAATCCTCATATAATGAACGTTGTTAGTGTATTTTGAGTAACTTATATTGGCAAATATTTCATTCATTGAGCATGTTGAGAAGATAAGAACAAGTGTAAACAAAACAGAAAATATGCAGGCAGTACGGCAATATGGTCGTTAAGAACAAAAACGGGACATTTGTACTCCCACTGGGATTCCCACTGGGATAGGCTTCGTTGGGTCCGGACCCTACTAGTGATTGATTTATAAAGTTACAAACAGTTGGTCCAAGTGCAAATGGCTTGCATCCAATGACATGAAACAAATGCATGATTAAAAGTTAAATTGTGTCAAAATTCATGATACCATATCGAAATATTTTGAATAAATTGTCGATTAATTGCTTATGAGACTTAAACTATAACAACTAATGGTATGCACTCCATGACAATAATTGATTTTTCTGTCCCCATGGAACCGAACCTTTTGGGCTAGACAACTCTGATATATATCCTTTATACAACTTTGTATTACTTCTTATTTTCAATATGTAGTTATGTCAGCCACATTTGAACTGTGTATTATAAAAACTTAAGGTGGTACCAAACACATTGACAAAAATTTATTGGCTCGCTTAATTCTCACAAGATTTTGACAAATATTTTCTGTGACAAAAATGCAAAACTTTCAAAATAAAAACAGACAACACACTTTATCGAAAAATAATAATTCGATATATAGCAGTTTGACAAACACTAATTTTGCTCATTGAGAAGCTTAATATTTCCAACACAACTGAACGTAATTATAAACGTTCATGTAATTTTTACAGAGTTATCTCCCTGTAGTGTAATGTACCGCCTTAAGCTGCTTAAATGTTTTGTTTAGAAAGTTGCATATCACTTGATTTTTTATTAAATGTTATTTGTTTGTTCTATGTTCTTTTCTAAGACGGTCAATGAAACTGGTGACAACGTACTCTTGATTATCTAATTGTTATAAGATTTGTTGTAAATTATATGTTGTAATCTGTATTTTATTTGTCACAAGCTTTATTTTATATGCTTTAAATACCATTTGTTACTGATTCGACCGACACTAATGAGTCTTTTGTAGACGAAATGGGCGTCTGGCGTAAATATAAAATTTTAATTCTGGTACCTCTCTATGATGAGTTTATTTACGACAATTACGATTATTATTATTTAATTTCTATTTATACTGACTGTTATTGTCACCTCAAATGTCAAGGCCCTTCGGTGCCTTTGACTGGAATAAAACATTCTTCTATCTTTTTAATTCTTTAAACAGTTATCGTATAATCATATGTTATGTATGTGAGAGAAAAAAGAACCCTTAAAGATGTCTTAGAAAACGATTGATGTTGTGCAGTAAACGTATTGTTACGCAAAGTCAGTCTTGAGTAAAGGTCATATTGTGGCGCGGTAAGATTAAGATAGACTGATTTTTCCATGACTACGAGATAGGTCATAGATCATCCGAGTGCTTTTCGTTCCAAAACAATGGCAAGCTAATTATTAATTTATAACGAAGTAATTGATTGTTTGCATTCTTGATCTAGTGAATCTTTTAACTTGTACTTTTAAACTTCATATCGCCTAGTGATCATTATTCATAGTTCTTTGTTTATTCTCACCTTTGCTGAGCCAAAAAATAAGATCATTTAACATGATTAAGAGTGCAGAATATCTATATCTTTCAAACTCCCACGCAATCTTTCATCTTTTAATGATTACACGTGAAGTAACCCATGCGATAATACTTACGATAAATTCTTTCCCCTTTGTTATTTTTCGTGAATTCTGTAATGCATATTCTCCAAAGTCCACTGTATGATTCATATAAGTATTTTCCAGTTTTATTCACATATAGTCCATTTGGAATCTCGAATGTAAGCCAATGATTTGTTCCTAAAGCCACAACTTGAATCAAAAAAGCAAATACTGTCCCTGCGGTAGTCCCAAGTAAAAGTTTCTTTTCCCATTCTAATTGAACGGCCATGATTTTTTTTGGTGAGGAATCCTTGACGTCGCGAACTGATTTGTGACTGTGTTGCAGAAATGATAATGCACGCGAAATGTAAATTGAATGCACGTGTGTGTTTGTCTACAGCGAGTAACACTACATAGCTAGCTATGTCTACACACAATACAATTATTCACACAAATCAACCATAATTAACACACGCACTGTCTATTTTCTTTAATTATTCAGCGACTGGTATGACGATTAATAAGCACACTTAATCCTCTGGGAATTTTTTTTAACATTGTATTAGTAGAAAATAAGCACTATAATACATTCTGATTGAATAGTTACACGTGTTAAATGATACACTGATAGTGGAATAATTTATCTCAGAATTATCATACGGTTCACTAAGATTTCTCCTACTACCAAGTCTGCCTATTGTTTTCTAAATCATCGAAAGTTTTTTGCAGCACTGTTGTCCTCGATTCGATAAGCTATTATCATCGCATGTTTTTGGATAGTGGTTACAATACTACATTAGTATCGAGAGGTTTGATTGAAAACAAACATTGTTTGGCTTTATTTCAAATTGTACATTTCACAGCAGCTGATTTTTATCAATGCAAACAAAGTAATCTTACGGTATGTTGATTTCCAACTATCGAATGATGAGTTGCTGTAATAAATTCTGCTTTAAGCCCGTAATCAGATCATGATTATTAAATAGCAGAAATTAAGCCATCAATTTATATTTTATCCAATGATAAAAGTTACACTGAATCCGCTACAAAAATTAAAAAAAGGCCTCTAACCCTCTTAACGATATAATGTTGCTTTTTTAACAAAGCACTGAAATATGATGCCATGGAAATCAATATCGTACATCTGGATGTCGTAAAATAGCACGTGTCTTCAACGTTATGAAAAAGGATATTTTTGAAAATAGTAATCATATTTGGTATTAAAAATTTAAGCAAACACGATATAAAAAGGATAAAACATCAACATTGATCTCCTCTCTGTCTAATTATATACGTTAAAAAAGTCAATAATCACATTTAAAAAGTTATGGTGTATTTGTTAAACAATTTAAATGAGACAGCTGGCGCGTAAACAACCCATGCAACGATTTGATAGCTTTTGAACCGAAAAAGATCACGCTTGCTATCGGCTTTCTCATCGAATAATTTGGGGGGAGGGGTTTATTATACTTTCAACGAAGGCCTATATAGACCTCCACAAATATTCTTATTTCAAGGGATCGGAACTACTAGTTAACCTAAACAAATTAGATAGACTTATAACAGCCACTTCTTTGTTACATAATCTGTGACACACTTCAAGCGCTTAAGTCGTTTTCAGTTAATTTTATTTATCATAGTTCATCTGGGGGTTAACTGAATTTGTGGTAAAGTTCGCAACACTATAGGCCAGGGAACTACTTTATCATGAATTTCCAAAATTGAATTATTTCTTGGCCATGTAATATTTGATTAGAGCCACCGAATATTAGATAGACCAGAGCGTAATGTAAAAGAAAGTCTTTTGATTGAGAGGGAAAAATAATAAAACATTTTCAACCTAGCAGTCTTTATTATAGAAGTAATCTTCAGGATCCCAGGTCCATCAACGGAAAAGCATCTACTGCTATGAAGTTTACATGAAAATTGCATTATTTTTTTTGTTTGACAAATCGAAAAAATATACACGAATTACTTCTGCAGGGAGAGTAAATGCAATGCATATCTAATGAGACAATACAAAATGAATATTGAGTAAATATTGCCTTTTTGATATTTTTATAAAACAGGGTTGACAGTCATACAATGACCTATATAGTAATTAATTTCTGTGTCATTTGGTGTCATGTGGAGAGTTGCCTCATTGGCAATCATACCACATTTATTTGTTATTTGGTCTCATGTGGAGAGTTGTCTCATTGGCAATCATACCACATCTTCTGTGTCATTTGGTCTCATGTGGAGAGTTGTCTCATTGGCAATCATACCACATCTTCTGTATCATTTGGTCTCATGTGGAGAGTTGTCTCATTGGCAATCATACCACATCTTCTGTGTCATTTGATCTCATGTGGAGAGTTGTCTCAGTGGCAATCATACCACATCTTGTGTCATTTGGTCTCATGTGGAGAGTTGTCTCATTGGCAATCATACCACATCTTCTGTGTCATTTGGTCTCATGTGGAGAGTTGTCTCATTGGCAATCATACCACATCTTCTGTGTCATTTGATCTCATGTGGAGAGTTGTCTCAGTGGCAATCATACCACATCTTCTGTGTCATTTGGTCTCATGTGGAGAGTTGTCTCATTGGCAATCATACCACATCTTCTGAGTCATTTGTACTCATGTGGAGAGTTGTCTCATTGGCAATCATACCACATCTTCTGTGTCATTTGGTCTCATGAAGAGAGTTGTCTCATTGGCAATCATACCACATCTTCTGTGTCATTTGGTCTCATGTGGAGAGTTGTCTCATTGGCATCATACCACATCTTTTGTGTCATTTGGTATCATGTGGAGAGTTGTTTCATTGGTAATCATACCACATCTTCTTATTTATACAATCTGTACTTTTTTCCATTTCCAACAATAATATCACCAGAACAAAATAATTGCATGAAATCAATGGCCAGCTGAAGGACGCCTCCGGGTGCGGGAATTTCTCGCTGCATTGAAGACCTGTTGGTGACCTTCTGCTGTTGTCTTCTCTATGGTCGGGCTGTTGTCTCTTTGACACATTCCCCATTTCCATTCTCCATTTTACCATGTATATTGCTATTGCTTGCATATAGGCCTCTAGCCTTTGTAAGTATTGTATGTGTTTTAATTTTAGTTCATTAATATATATTTCAGAGTTTAGGATGACGTCCATTATCACTGGACTAGAACACATGTTTGTTTAGGTGCCAGCTGAAGCACGCCTCCGGATGCAGTATTTTCTAGCTGTGTTGAAGACCCATCGGTGGCCTTCGGCTGTATTCTGTTCTTTGGTAGCGTTGTTGTCCCTTTGACACATTCCCCATTTCTGTTGTCTCTTTGACACATTCCCCATTTCTGTTGTCCCTTTGACACATTCCCCATTTCTGTTGTCTCTTTAACACATTCCCCATTTCTGTTGTCCCTTTGACACATACCCCATTTCTGTTGTCCCGTTGACACATTCCCCCATTTCTGTTGTCTCTTTGACACATTCCCCATTTCTGTTGTCCCTTTGACACATTCCCCATTTCTGTTGCCTCTTTGACACATTCCCCATTTCCATTCTCAATTTTATTAACTAAAGTCTTCTGTGACATACACACTTATTTACTGATTGTTGGTCTAACACTCTGTTTGCTACTTAGTCTTTCGGGTTTTGGTATAGAGGTTAAACGATAGTAACCTTGATAAAGACACACATTGAATCATAGGGCACGTGAAAAAATGAGATGATAGATTGAAGTTTATAGTTTGTTTCAACATATTTACAGGCGTTTCTATTTGTAAATTTAAACTTTTTCATAAAAGTAGTTAAATGATTCGATGTATATTGATTGTTTTCTTTAAACATTGGCCAATTAACACGCTGAATACGTGAACGGTGTCGGCCAATTAGAGTGCAAGAAAATTATTATGTATACTTAGTAAGTACTGCATTTCTGGAGATTTTGATAAAAATGAAGGATATTTATATAGTTGAAAGAAAGTATAGTATGTAGTCATTCAAGTAAATAAACTTAAGCATGTCTTTCTTTTCTTTTTAACTTAAAGGATCATATCAGAGGCTCCCGCAGGGTCAAAAACGACCTGCGACCTCTGGGCTTTTAAGAGGCGACTTCCGACCTGAGGGCCTTCTAAAAACGACCTGCGACCTGTAAAATTAGGAAAAAAAACGACCTCCGACCGACTTCCGTCCTCTGTGTTGGGAAAAACGACCTGTGACCTGTACATTTCCCTTAAAAACGACCTCTCGACGAATTTAAAAGAGACCTTGCGACCTGAGGGGGGTACCCTGTGGGAGCCTCATATCACTTACAACCAAAACAAATGTAAGTTTGAACTTACTTGTAAATGTCACTTACAAGACAAGTCCGGTATTATTCAAGAGAAACTAATCAGAATAAGAATAAGAATAAGAATAAGAATATTTATTAATCCAATCAAGGGCCCTTGATGAGCAGCATAACATGTACACATAAAACAATACATCATGATTTGTAACAGAAAAACATTTTTATATACTAAAACGAATTATTAAAAAAAGTTCAGACAGATGTTATCATCTTCATTCTTTAAAAATCACATACATTTAATTCCAGGCAGGATCAGAAACATAAAATCATAATAAGAACCATCAAAGGAAAACAATTTTCAATTTATTTTTGTTTACCAAGGTGGTGTAAAAGTGTTGTTGTCACTAGTCTTGCTAGCGTCGTATAGTTAACAGCATCAAATACACTAGTACGCAAAAAAAAACATATTATTTTACTTCTTATTTTCAAACATTTTTGACTACCATTTTTTATATGTTTGTCCATGATTTCAATGGTGATACGTTACAGTGATAAACATGTAACCATGAGAACAAAATATGTATTTCCTAATTATTTCGAAAATCAATTAATAATTCTAATACCATACTATAAATGTGATTCTTTATTTCTTCTTGCAGGATTAGATGATATTATTCATTCGTTTGCTTTGAAATGACTCCGACTTATCATTATTCCCTTTTCTTTGTAACAGTTTTATTTTAATGTAAATCGATCCTGCTATGACAGATCATCAACTTATACGTTATAAAAGTTCAGGTGACAGAGGGTTAACTTTAGAAAATCCAATTTAATATCTAAACATATAAAATTTTCCAGTGGCATTTCTTCAATAGAAAGTTGCATCGCTGTTTTGTATTTGTTTCACTGATAGAGACTAAAACGGAAATGATGTGTGAAATTGTCTTAAAACTGAAAAATGAAGACTTTATAAAGCTGGCGCGTTAGAATGCATTCCAGTATTTACTTTCACCAAGAACACTCAAAACCCCAAAATTATGGAAGCCATGTGTGTATAAAAAAACTGTCTTCTTGAAGAGAGATTTTAAGGCCATCGGAATCAATTTTACTTGACGTACACATTTGTCAAGTCGTCTGTACGATAATCCATTTCAAACTTTCTGGAACTTTTTTTCATATGATAAAATTAAGAACATGTGTTACGATTGGCAATGAGACAATTCTTAACCAGATAACAAATGACGTCGAAGTAAGCAGCTATATGTTCCAACGGCTTTCAATAATGAGCAAAATCCAAATCGCACAAAAAAATATATTAAAGGCTCCGAAATGATAAACATTCAAACGAGAAAATTAACAGCCTGCATGATTTATGCTTTAAGAAATAAATTAAAAACAAATATAATACACAACAACAAACGACAATCACTGCATGAATTACAGGCTTCTGACTTAGAGACATGCACCTACGTAAAATGACAGTCTGAGAGTGAAACATGTTTGTGGGCGTCAACCCCACACCCTAATAGCAGTTGTGTTTAATTCATAGTTGTATTCAGCCTTCATTGGAAAATTAAAATGAACTGACAATAGTAATACAAGTGTCGATTATCATTTTGACACTTAATAACTGTTACTGCTCCTGATTCGTTGTTTTTAATGTGAAACAATCCTGTTCAGTTGTCTTTATGTTTTCCTTTTATCAAAACAATTGCATTATAACTTGATTGACGATTAATATTTTTTATTATCTCAATAGTGATCAAGTTTATATTACAAATATACAGTCACATTTTTTAGTTCAAATAAAGATACTTGGAAATTAACATTTATTGTGAATGATTAACCTAAATACAGACATAATTTGTATTGTATTTGTTTTCATGAAATTAGATTGGAATTAGAATAATATTGTTTATTTTTCTGGTCCGCCTAATTTGTGTATTACCATAACTTGTATTGTTGGTACAGTTGTAGATCATTTTGTCTATGACTTACTTGTACTTATAGAAAGTTATCAGAACTCTGTCCGACTTTATCTACTGTGTCGTACAAATATGAATATTCTTAATTTTTAAACCGAATGTTGAGATTTACGCGACGGGTGCCACATGTGGAGCAGGATCTGCTTACCCTTCCGGAACACTTGAGATCACCCCTAGTTTTTGGTGGGGCTCGTGTTGCTTAGTCTTCAGTTTTCTATATCATGTATGTTGTGTCTTGTGTACTATTATTTTTCTGTTTGTCTTTTCATTTTTTATCCATGGCGTTGTCAGTTTATTTTCGATTTATTTTTTTTGAATGTCCCTCTGATATCTTTCGCCCCTCTTTTACAAAATGAAGCTACAGTCGATAATTCTGTGAGGATAAAAAAAAAAAAGCATGCTGTGGAATTAACTGACTGACCGGTACATAAGGTTTAAATTTCTAACATAATCGAGTCCATGCAGGCGGAAACCCAGTTGAAATAGAACAAAAGAATCAAAGCTCTTTGTTATAGAAGGCGATAAATGCTTACTGTAATGTTTACTATAGTAACAACATTTTTAAAAGTTAATAGAAACAAATAAAACGACCCATTTTCTTCTCAATTACGACGCGTTTTATTTTAAAAACACTATTTGCACAAGTTTTCAATTTATCTATTACATAGTAATGCAGAACGATTAGATATCAAGTCGACGACATGGGTATTATCAAGTTGGATGTAGCAAATGCATAACCTCCGATTTAAAAAAAAATATTTACCACGGACAGAGAACATATCAATCTATAAGTTCAGTAAATTTCGTGTCTGCCCTTCCATTATGTGACTCAAGAAAAAAATCGAAAAAAATGGGTAACAATTCTATCGAAAGGAGAAAATCGAGTGCACCTTTTTATGTTAGGGCGTGTTTGAGGTGTATATTTTGTCTTCAAAACGTACAAAGCAAGAGTATTTGATATATCATCTCGCTTCATTTTCTATCATTTTTATGTATCAAAGCTACAGGTTGACTTTATAACTTAAAAAAATCACAGTACGAAAAGACAAAATATATGGGTCAAGTGAAATACCAACCTAATGAATCACAAATTATTTTAATGTATCATACTCACTTTTTATTGCATTTTTATTTCCTTTACTCTTTTTATTTTTAGTCATTTCTCATACTTAATTATTTTTTATTGCATTTTAATTCCTTGAAATTGAAGCTCTTCAGTTGATTTTATTTTTTTTTTTTTTTTAATTTCTCTTTATTTTAAAATTATTTTTGATGAATATTTTTTTTTATTTTTGCGGGTTAACCGTTTTATTCATATAATCTTATTTTTACAAATTAGTTTGTGTTCTTTTCTTTTCTTTTTTTCACATGAATGCAAAACCATATTGCTGTCACAGGTCACTTTTATAAAAGGTTATAACAGGGTCCTTTTATAGCTGACTATGCGGTATGGGTTTAGCTCATTGTTGAAGGCCGTACGGTAATATGTAGTTGTTCTCTTGTGGAGAGTTTAATCATTGGCAATCATACCACATCTTTTATTTATATCAACTGAATAGTTCCAATCAGCATTTCATTGTAAACATTGGTCGCAAAGTAGAAGAAGAATTTTAGTTTTGGGAATTTCAGGAAGTATCAAAACAAATTATCTAAGTTGCGGAACAGCGTGAGAAACATGGTTGCAAATCTGTCTTTTTCGCCATTAAATTATCCAAGCTTTTTCTACCAAAACTATTTTGATACCACCGAATGTAAAATATTAATCAATGTACATGAATCATGCTGAATGGCAATACAGATGACAACATTGAAATAATTCAACCAGCAAAAAAAGTACAGTGTGTAACGATTACACATAGTTACAATAGATATAGGAAGATGTGGTATGAGTACCAATGAGACAACTTTCCATCCAAGTCACAATTATAAATTTTAAAATCCATTATAAGTCAAGGTATGGTCTTCAACACTGAGCCTTGGCTCACATCGAACAGCAAGTTACAAAGGGCCCCAAAAATTACTAGTGTAAAACCATTTAAACGGGAAAACCAACAGTTTAACCTATATAAAAAAAGTCCTTTAGAAAAGTAAAATCACAAAAATATTGTACTCCGAGGAAAATTCAACTGCTGCATATATATATTTGTATCATACCCGGTTGTATACTTCGTTTATTTAAAAAAAAAACATTGGTATAAAATTGAGGATGGAAATGGGGAATGTGTCAAAGAAACAACAACCCGACCATAGACAACAGACAACAGCAGGTCACCAATAGATCTTCAATGTAGCGAGAAACTCCCGCACCCGGAGGCGTCCTTCAGCTGGCCCCTAAACAAATATCTATACTAGTACAATGATAATGGATGCCATACTAAACTCCGAATTATACACAAGAAACTAAAATTTAAAATCATACAAGACTAAAAAAGACCAGAGGCTATACTCTACAATGAGTACTGGAGCATAAAAGGAAAACGAAATCTGATTTATATAAGTAATGTTTAAATAATAAAAAAAAAAGATATATCAAATATGCCACACGATTATGTTAAAACATATTGGCTTCCTAATTGACAATGAATAAAGTCAGATGGATTGCTATTTGTCAACCGATATTACATTTGATGCGAGTACAATTGCAACAACCCTCCCCTTTTTTTAAACGACCTTGGTTTTGAAAAAAAAATAAAAAGACAACAAAGAAACTGTAAAGTGATGGAATGTTTTTCTGCAACAGAATCAAGTTTTTTTTTCCATCAAGTATATTCCTTGGGGGCTCTTGAAAATATATTTTCACTTTATGACATAAAAATCAATAATAAGATACAATAACAGTTTTAGTTAATCAAAATTCATTACGCAAATAGCACTCAAAGCTGTTGGTACTGGGTTCATTTTAAGGTTAGAAAACAGTTATAGAGCCAGAACATGTCAAGGTCGTGCAGAAATTGTCAAACCTGTAGATTATGATTAGCTAATGTGACAATGATTTTTCAAGTAAATAATTAATATCCTGTAGAAATTATCGAACTGTAGGTAGTCGGATTAAGAAGATAAACTTTTTTTTTTTTTTATAAAAATAGCATGATTATTTGCAATAAGACAACTATCCATCAGGGATGTAAACAACTATAGATAAAGGCAACAGTAGTAAACCGCTGTTGAAATTCATAAATCGATAGAAAAAAAAAACAATCCGGGTTACAAACTAAAAATGAGGGAAACGTATCAAATATAAGAGAACTACGACAAGTCACCTAACGGCCTTCAAAAATGAGCAAACCTATACCGTTAGGTATAAGCTATAAAAGGTACGGTATTTATTTGTATGTTTACTCATCTACGTTAGGTGGCCGAAACCAGTTATTTTACAATAAATCTTTAGAATTTCATGGATTTAAGATTTTATTTTCTTGAAAATTCAGTCAAGCTTATATACAAATAAAATGTATGGTTTCACGGAACTAAGATGTGTGCGTGCTTATGTAAATATATAGAAAACCTTTAAATGTTGGTGTCTGTCCAGCATGGAGATTTAAAAATTTATAAATGCATTGCAAATAGGCAAAAAATGTGATGCTCTGATACCAATCTAATGCTCAACTGCAGAATCTTGCTAAAAGCCGACAAGAATTTTAGGCAAAATTCAAGAGATAAAGGATATTTAGTGAATTAGAGCCTTGTCCGAACCTATCCTTACCATCAAAATCTCAAGATATTTTTGTTTACAAAAAAATGGAATATTTTCCCCACTTTGATTGGATGCCGTCAAGTGAGGAGACCACAAATTTGACATCTGATTGGACCCATGTGTGAAGGAAGTCCCCAACTTGTGTATGCAACTACTTACTTGTGTAGTACACTAGCCTAGAATTTTCATTCATTTATTTTTTTAGTCCACATGATGCAATTATATACCTCAATGCTTAACTATAACAAAATATCTCGCGTAGGACACATGTTCTGGTACACCAAAACTGGTACCTACCACCTTATAGTAGTGAATTATAACTGTTCCAAACAAACATTTCATGGTTCACCTAGAACAGAAATATTGATTGAAGGTCAACTACATTACAGTAGCAATGAATAATTATACCATGTATACATATCATATATACTCCAACATTGTAAGGTACACCAAGAGCACATATATTGAAAATTAGATACAATATATAAATTGTGTTATATGGGTTGTTCTTATTGTTGAAGGCCGTACAGTTACCTATAATTGTTTATATAACTTCATTTAAACTTTTGTGGCTAGTTATCTCCTTGGCAATCATACATGTACCACATCGAGTTATATTTCTATATTTGTATGAAAATCATGAAAAGTTTAAAACATAAACTTAATTATTTTTAATACTGTCTATACGTTCTCTTTTAAAGCGACTTTCAGAATTTTATTTGTTCAATACATTTACCATGTATATGTTAGTACATCTAAAAATAAAATTACCAAATAAACAACTTTTCAGTATCTGATCACGCAAACACAAAAGCTAAATCAATCGGGATGGGTAGATCACAAGCAGTTGCTTTGGCTGAATAGCACAGTAAGACAAATTGTTAAATCACATTATTTGATGCAACTTGATGCTCGTCTTTTTAAAACGTTCTTCCTTATCAGTATAGTTCTCGAATTCAGATTTCGATATTCAAACGGTACACAAACAAAATTAAATGCATTAAAATACAAAATGTTCCCCAAAAAAATCAGTTATTAAACAAAAATACGTAAATAAACTCATCATTTGTTTAAAATAGATATAGCCGTTAGTTTTCTCGCTTAAATTATTTTACATTGTCATTTTGGGGGCTTTTATAGCTGACTATGCGGTATGGGCTTTGCTCATTGTTGAAGGCCGTACGGTGACCTATGTTAATTTCTGTGTCATTTTGGTCTCTTGTGGAGAATTGTCTCATTGGCAATCATACCACATCTTCTTTTTTATATCATCATATACTAGTAGATACCAGGTTAAACCTGTTTCAATATAAATTCTTCAAACCCAATTTCTAGTGTTCTTGGTGTTGTTTGTCCTTTCAACCTTTCATCTGGGTCTGTTTTATTAGCCTTATTGTTTTTATCACTTTCTTATTTAGGACCTTTTCAAATCCTTAAATGAAGCATCAAACCTTAACGAGGTACAGACGGTTGACCTTTCAAAGGATTCTGTTATGAACTTTCAGTGTAATGACATCGCACCATGATTCAAGTCTGTGTAGTCTTATTTACTTCAATGTCCAAGATTAAGGTTATTTTCGTGAATCCCATAAGTATTCAATAATTACTTGCAGTTCGAGTCTAAGCATTAATAATGCTCAATTACACCTTTTCAGTAAAATTCAGTGTTTCCAAGGTTACAAAGGACAAAAACGTAGTGCAAATGTATAACTTTAAATAAGAAGAAAATGCGTGGGTTCGATATACAACTATAGGTCACTAATGTCGCTTTCAACTTCATATAAATCAGACATCAAATAGCGTAGGTTTTAATATTTAAAAAAAACTGTATTCATGTTATTAGTTCATCAAGGTCTTTCATATTCTTGATAATATATTATAATAAGATCTTAGGTACACTTTTTTTGGTCTAATGATATTTATCAAAATAAACACACTTTCTGGAGCCAAATAATCAAAATGATCATTTAATTGCATACTGCTTTACAGCTAAGCACTTCATGTTTGAATTGTTGAACACTTGTGATTTTGGTGCCCTTTATAGCTTGCATTGCGATGAGAGCCAAGACTGTGTTGAAGGATGCACTTAGACCTATAATTGTTAACTTTTTACATATTGAGACTTGGATGGAGGGTTGTCTCATGACACTCTTATCGAATCTTCTTATTTCTACTTCAATAAGACCGAACGGTATTGCCCTTCACTTTCGCCTTCAGTCGAATGTTGTTTGATGGGTCAGGTCAAATATAGTGTATATTCAAGAAAATAACATTAATTTTCAAATACATTTCTTAAAATTTTAGGCCTGGAAATACAGGCAACAAATGAACAAATCCTTCATCAGTTTTTATACTGTTTTATAAGTTTTCGTGTTTTCTAATCTCAATTTCCAATTAAGGCTCTATTTCATATGACACGTCTACACTGTTATCTAAGAATGGCATATGACATCTTCGGCTATTCCACAGTAATAAAAACCAGATTTGACAACACGTTAAATAATGTTTTCATCAATCCAACCACTTGTTTCTGCTTTTAAAATATGTCTGAAAGAGTATAGTCTACCTTCGATGTTCCATTTTCTCATTGCAGTGTTTTGTCAAATGTCCGCTTAAGGATATCAATATTTTGATATGAATAAATGTGCATTTTTGATATTAGAATGTTTTGTGAATAACCATGGAATTTGCATAAAAACTTCAATATCTAATACAACATCCACAACTAAAACACTAGACATGACCTGTAGTATATATGTCGAAAAATCCTGTTTTGATCATTTTATACGAAACTCCTTGTTCTGAATTGCAAAATC
Organism: Mytilus galloprovincialis; assembly: GCA_037788925.1. Classification (NCBI taxonomy): domain Eukaryota; kingdom Metazoa; phylum Mollusca; class Bivalvia; order Mytilida; family Mytilidae; genus Mytilus; species Mytilus galloprovincialis. Next base: position 87,589,438 of record CM075337.1, read on the forward strand.
GGTAAATGAATTTGTACGAGATTGAAGCTTTTCAAACTTTGGAAAACATACAGATTTTACACTTTCTTCACATTTGTCCTGTTTAACAGGATTTAAAGAGAGTTCGCTTGACTCCTTGTGACCAATTCCGTTACGTCGGTAATGATACCAATTTTGTTTACAAACATTTCTGCGTAAAGATTTCTAAAAGATCTGAATTTAGTTGTTTGTTTATTTTAAAGACTTCCTAGTAAAATACTTTTATATCGCAAACACCTATATATTCTAACTGTTTCCGATAAAATGTACTGTTAAAAAGAATCGATACGCAATAACATGTTCATGTTAAATTTTACTCTTACGTCGTTTATTGCGAGCCCCATCAACGTAAGACATTCCTGACAGCCTCGTCATTTTGTTGCAATTTATCTGCCATTTCAATTTGTTTAAGATGGAAAACTTTTCCAAATGCCTGGCAATATAGTTCTAAACTTGTTTTGACTTCACCTGAAAGTTCACATTTTCTAAGAGCAAGATGGGTGTTATTCCAGTCAGCATTCCATGCCTGATAAGGGATAACAGAACGTACACAAAAGGGCAGATCTACTTTATCTGATGTTAAAACTGGTATCGTATCAATAAACTCATCATAGATACCAGGACTAAATTTTGTATATACGCCAGACGCGCTTTTCGTCTACAAAAGACTCATCAGTGACGCTCGAATCCAAAAAAGTTAAAAAGGCCAAATAAAAGAGGGACGAAAGATACCAAAGGGACAGTCAAACTCATAAATCGAAAACAAACTGACAACGCCATGGCTAAAAATGAAAAAGACAAACAAAAAACAACACACATGACACAACATAGAAAACTAAAGAATAAACAACACGAACCCCACCAAAAAACTAGGGGTGATCTCAGGTGCTCCGGAAGGGTAAGCAGATCCTGCTCCACATGTGGCACCCGTCGTGTTGCTTAAGTGATAACAAATCCGGTAAATAGTCTAATTCGGTAGGTCACATTCATGAAAGGGAAGGGGATTGTAGTTACGACGTATTGAACATATCCGATATCAATTGTGAAACGGTTATTCCATAACGGTCAACCAACTCGTGATGGCGTCCGTAAAATTTACGAAGGGATGATTTTAACTTCACCATTTGGAACTCTTAGTTTAATAGCTTCCTTGTGAGCAGCAACCCTCTATCAAGAAAATCATGATTGGAAGTGCAAGCACGCGAATATCGTATCAATTGGGAGATATATACCCCGTATGCAGGTGCTGCTGGAATGTTGCTACTTAGAAATGGAAAGTTTACAATTGGAAAGCTGAAATCATCTCTTTTGTCGTAAAGTTTTGTTTTCAACCGACCCTCATTGTCAATTTCTAGATGTATCTATGTAACTATGTATCTGTAGTATCCTTTATCTCTAGCTGGATGGGATAGATGCGTTCCACATAGTCACCAAATTTTGAATTATTTAGTGAAAGAACATCATCTATATAGCGGAAAGTAGAGTTAAAGGATATTGCTAACTTCTTATCTTTCTTCCTAAGAAGTTCCTGCATCAAGTCAGCCTCATAATAATAAAGAAACAAGTCGGCAAGTAGAGGGGCACAATATGTGTCCATTGGAATGCCGACAGTCTGTTGAAAATCACGTCCTCCGAACGTAACAAATATGTTGTTAATCAAGAAATCAAGCATCTTGATAATATCAGTTTCAGAGAATTTTTTGTTTGAATCAGAGTGATCCTTTACAAAGTAGGATTTGTCCCTCCCTAAGACAAGATACTTGTATCTACGTTGGCCATTCTTTTTTATGAAGCAAAGCAATACCAACTCTTTCAATTTGTCTCTTAGTTTGGAATGTGAAATACCAAATAAAATACGAAGTTGAAGAGCATTGAGGACCAAAATTCCTAAAAGTTTTGCCAAATACAGCTAAGGGCAATTTATGCCTGAGGTAGAAAAGCCTTATTTTTTTCCAAAAATTCAAAATGTTGTAAACAGTTAATTTGTAAATATAACCATATATAATGTTTAATTTGTCAAAAATAAAGCTTACAACATTATTCACTATGGACTTGAATCGGTTATCTGAAACTGGAGACAGGATTATTACAAGCTTTGAAATACATTTGAGGCTATCTTGTAAGGTTCTTCTTTAGGCTTTAATTTTGCTTTCTGTGGGGTTAAGTGTAAATCGATATTCATCATATAACTTTTTAAGTGATTGAAAAAAATTTTGCAGTGATATCAAAACCATTGTTTTTTTCTACTCTTCACATCACTATTCCCCATGCTCAATTGAAAGATCTTATAAAACACAGCATTTTCTTCAACAAGAGCAAACGGGTTTTTTTTACGTTGACATGTCTTTTACTAATCGATTTCAGAGATTCGAACATAGGTTAACTACTGTCGCCTTTATCAAACAAAACATGAAAACAGCTTATTTAGAGTGCATTTGGTTGCAATATATTGTTGGTTCAACGACAAATTAGGAATTGAAGGGCGTAGTTTCTTAGTGTGTTTTTAGTGTTTAGGAAATCTATGCGTTAAGGTACATATTGTTTTGAATTCAAGTATCTCTTTTAGTCATGTATTTGGAGTATAAGTGTGTGCCTTACAAATATTTAATGTTAAAATATTAACATTGCCCCATAGAAATGTCTTAAAAGACTTTGGATAAGCCCATTTTTAAAGAAAGGAAATAAATGGGATTTATCGCATGTGAACCTGCTTGCCAACTGTCAATTTACTATTGAGGTAAAACTGTTTCAATTACACGCATTTATTTTTTGATGTTTTTTACTTACCAGGCAACAGTAACGTCACGTTACAGTCGTTTTCCCGCAAAGCATAAATACGCGACGTTGTTCACTTGGAAATGCACTAGCACGTATGTAAATGTGTGTGTATGGGCCGAAACTGACAATTAAAGCTTTGCTGAAATATTGATTTGTTAATTTGAAACTGTACCTTTTCATATTATAATGATGCTGTCCACCCATCAAAGGATTTAATCGTGTATTTTTGTTTAATCAAATATTAATTGCACCAAAGTTGATGTGAATTGTTTCATTGACAAATCAATATTGCGTATCCCCTAACTGATTTATGCCGTAGAAGTATGTATGGAAGTCCTGCTTTCTTTCTTGTGAATACATTCCTCCACTGTCTGGAGCACCTTTTGCTTATAATATAATCAACAAACGGAAATGGCGATTAATGCATGGAATCAGACAACTTATAAATTTAAAGGAATTCTACACTTAAAAAATGCTGTTATTTCATCTAAAATCGATTTTTTTTTCAAAAAATATTGTGAAGTAACTACATGATCGATTTTTATGAAACAAACACCACAAGATGTAGAAATGTTTAAACTGTTATTGTTTATTTGGAATCGGCCATATGATATAATTCAGGCTTATTTTTGTTTTTGATAGTTGAACACAAAGAAAAATATTTCTTGAAAATTTTGCTATGCATTTTAATCAAAATTAAATCGTAAATATTTTTGATTGTGTTTACCTCATCAAAAAAGGAAAAGGATCCTCACGAAAATTAAGGCCAAATGAACAGAACCAAATTAAACATTTCTTCATCTTATGGTTTTTATTTGGTAAATATCGGTTGTGTGGTTACTACGCAATATTGTTTTGAAAAATATCAATAGGACATTTTTTTTTCAAGTCAAATTTGAGTTTTGTAAGTAATAAGTACCATTTTTTTCCAGTCAAAATTGAATTTTGTAAATAATAAGTATCATATGTAGTGAAGTTTAATAGTCATATAAATAAAGTACAGAATCAATCATCACGGAGTGACAATCACAGCGGTACAGAGGGTGGCCTAGTTACCGGGCATTTATAAAGTATGTATTTTGTTTTCTTTTTCAGCCTGTATTTAAGATGATCAACTGTACATTCATTTTAGTGTACTGATAGCTATCAAGATCAAATGGTTCTCTTGTAGAATGGAGCTAATGCACTGTCTTATAAAGAAGAAGATGATTAATTTATAATAACTTTGAATCAAATAAAAATTACGGGAGCCAAAACTTAACAGACGAACGACGACAAAGTCATATATACCAAAATACGATAGCATTGATTATTAAACACCATGCATGTCAGGTCTGAACACAGAGTAGAGAAGAAAGATTACTCATTACATATTTATTGACACAATTTGGCAGCACCAAATTAAGCCCATGTATTCTGTCTTTTTTCTGAATTCTACAAGAAGTATATGTTAATGGTATTTATAACAAATTTTGGCAAGTTTGATATGTGTTTTCAAATGCACAACATGAATTGCTCTATAATTTCAAATCATTCTGACTCATTATTCTTCCGTGACAACTCCGATCCCAATATTAACATGGAATGTGTTGTGACATTCAGCTGAACATAAATGTTTATCACATTTTTCACATCCCATTTGTGTTGTTTTACGCTTCTTCTCTCCTGTTTTTGTGCAAAGTTTGCATGTGGAACGTTTGCGGCCCAATTTCAAATGAGCGTGTGTTGCTCGCGGTCTCATTGGTGGTGCTGGTGTCCTCAATCGTGCGAAATTCCCTATAAGTTGTGTTGACAAATTTATCCTGAAGTCCAATTGCCTATACCTCTTTTTAGTACGGGCTACTTGCGGAACCTCTGTTTCTGCCTTTACAATAAATGAGTTCACAATACAAAGATCTATTATGAAATTCATTAAATATTTCCACCATTTTTTAGATGGCCTACCAATTGAATATTTTGCACGTAATTGATCAGAGATGTCAACCCCTCTGAAATTTTCCTGGTAATTTGTAACTACGCGCGGCCTTGTAACGCGGGCATTTGTCCCATCTTTCTGTCTCCGGTTTGTTGTATCTACCTACAAATAATTAAAATCATTTAACTATAAAAACTTTAAAAAAAAACATTGGCAAGTATTTCCCTACAAAAAAAATAATTCACTGGAAAAATAAATAATTTTATTTCATACTTTTCATAATTAAGACATTTAAGGCTGAAATAAAATTTGAATTGATCATTTAATACTATTTGCAATCTTCTCGTTCTTACACACTGTGCTGGTCTGCAAAAGAAAAGTAAAAAGGAGACTTTTTTTATAATTAATGCGTACTGAATACTTAATACTAAATTCCTGAAAACTGCGTACCATGCCGTTCCGTTTGCGTATACCAATTACACCTTAAACTACCCTGAATAAGGATGGGGACGGGTAATATCCTCATCTAAAGTATTACACAGGATCCCCAAAGAAGAACCTGTTATAACTTAACTATGAGAAATATATGAAAAAAGATCTGAAAAAGAAGGATGTAATTATGATAATGATGATATATATGATGTAATAATGATAAAATGACGACGACGACAATGGATGATGATGATGACGATGATGATGATGATGATGATGATGATGAGTTGATGATGATGATGTGGTTACCTCAATCAATGACTCATTGGAAGCCACAACATTAACTGGTTTCTTGTCCATCCAAACAACGCCCACCATATTGTCTGTTTGTCTTCCTACAAACTGGCCAGTTTGCATCCTCGGGGCGTTCTTTAAATCTTGTGGAAAGCCTTTTCTGTTCTGTCGAATGGTTCCACATCCATATATTCCATTGCTTAACAAATCTTGCAATAATGGTATTGAGGTAAAGTAACTGTCAAAATACAAATGATGGTTTTTATGATGTAGATCTTCAGCCAATTTCTCCACAACACGATGTCCTAAACCCTTCGTACTATCAACAGCCGTCTCCTTTCCCATATAAATATCAAACTTGTGACAATATCCAGATTTACTATCGCACCTCATCCACACTTTGAATCCCCATTTGGTGGGTTTTGATGGTATATACTGTTTGGCTACCGATCTTCCTTTATAAGCCACCATAGCTTCATCAATGGCTTGGTTTTTATTTGGGTTGTATCGTGCTGCGAAGTTTTGGAGAGATGAATCAATAAGAGGGCGTATCTTGTGGAGCTTATCGTGCCCAGGTTGGTCTACAGGGACATCAGTTTCTATATCATTACAATGGATATATTGGTTGAGCTTTTCATACCGTTTTACTGACATGACTTCTTTAAACCCCTGATTCCCTAAATACTTATTATTGGACCAGTAAAAGGAATAATCAGGAAGCTGGTTTATTCCCATTAATATCTGCATCCCTGAAAAAATATACGTGAAATACTAATTCCAGTTTCAACATAAATTACCAAATAAAGTACATGTTGCGTATTAAAATAATACAGCATTTACTTTTCTTTTCAGAATTTTTCAGATCTTTATTTACCGTGACAACAATGTACAACAATGTACAGTTAAAACAAAATGCGCACTATGTGACCTTTCTTATTTTAGGAATTTTGTTTTGGTATTGACAGGTGCCCGTCATGTGACACACATTTTTTTGACGTCATTTTACGTCCTTGACATTTTTGTTTTGTTTTTCTAACGTGTACATGTTGACGTTTTGTTTTAGTGTAATTGCATTAAAAACCGCATGTAAATGAATTTTATATTTCGCTAGTTTATTATCTTTGGAATGTATATGTTCTTCTTTAATTATGGTAAGTCTATTCAACTTTGCAAAGGTTTATGATGGCAAATTGAAGTGAATTTGGAATTTTTGCCTGTGTTTTTATGTACATAGTATGTGCAAATATTTAACCAGATATATATCTGGCAAACAGGATTTTCTGGTAAATTTTAACTCTGAAAGGTGTGGAATATAGTTTTAATTATTTTGAATAATATTAACTTATGAAAAAAGCACCTATAAAAGCCGAAATCTCATCCCGGGTGGTATCACTCCAGAGTGGGTCGGGGCCAGTTTGAGCTGCATATTGATTTGTTTGGCTCACAATTTTCTCAAGCATATTATCGTCGAAGAAAAGCTTGAAATACTCAAGCTCACTGGCATTAGGGTTCAGATTGTGTGATGGACCAGTGATCTGAATAAAGGGGTCTATGTCAAGTTCTTCGTATGTTTCTCTCCAAACAAGTTCTGCATTTTCGGGAGCTGCATCGTCCTCGTCATTGGCCTCTTCATCTGATACCACGGGTGTATTGTCAGGGGAACCATGATCGACTTCAGCATTATAATTCTCCAGCCATTCATCCCCACTTGATAATTCATTGTCGTCACTGCCCTCATCAGAGTATAAGCTGTTTTGCTCAGACATGTCAGCGTCAGTGAAAAACGGCGGACATTTTGTTTCCGAAATATCTGCTACAGCTGTCGTCTGCTCCAAAAATATCGTACACTGAACGTTATTCGATCATAAAATTTTATTAAAAACAAAGGGGAAGTTTTCAGCAACTCGTTTCTTTTTACAATTTCATTATTTTCGCCTTTAAATTAGAGTAATACCGATTTTACTGTGATGTGTAGAAATGTGTAATTGCGGGGCAAAGGGGTATGTGTAAAAATGTGTAATCGCGTGGGAAAGGGGTATGTGTAAAATGTGTAGTTGCGTGGCAAGGTATTATAATCGGCGTAAATATTTTGCAACAGAGACACTTTTTTTTTTAATTTTGATTTCAACTATTATTTATTAGCAGCGACATTTGTTTAAGGCAGATGGATCATGGGTAAAAATCCTAAGCATAATAGACATAATACATTTATGATCTAAGGACAAAAGACATAACACGTTTAGCAACTATCATAAAATCATCTATTTTATCATAGTTTCCATTGTGAAACGGTTATATCAAAATCATTGTCACTGTTATTGTTAAATTAAGTAGAATTTGATCTTTGTGATAATATCCGTCGTATTATTAGAAGACCCTGAATTATGTAACGCAAAAATATCATCAAGTTATCTGAATATATTATCAAAGTTTTTTTTTATTTAAGTGACTTTAGATGGGTTTCTACTTATTTAACCGTACTAAAACCCGTCAGTTATATTTCTTGGCGAAACTCTTACATACATGTAGTTGAGGCGAAATTGGCAGCTTTGATCAACTAATCAGTTTTGATTGAAAAGTTGTGCTTTCAGACTTTGGAAGCAACATTTTATAAAATGACAACTGTGTGGACGGACTTTAATTAAAATAACGAACTCTGATACCGCTATAACTTCAAAAAGGAGGATGTCTGTAAAACCTGACATAAGACAAACGCTGAAATATAGAAAAAAGTAAAACAAAATACCAAGCTTCAAGGTAAATTCAAAACGGGGGAAGTCAAATATATACTGACAAAAACATGCATAGTAAATGAAAAACAATTGCCATACTCCTGACTTAGTCATTTCCCGAACAAAACAGTGAGTTAAACATGGTTTTATAGAAAGCTAAACAAACCTGATTGTATAGCTTACTTAACCACCCATTTGTATGACCTTATAAACTTTAATTTGCATACGATTATTGACTAAGAATTGCATGATTTTTCAAGTTTACATCAATTTTAATTATTAGATAACATAAAATATTTCTTTGGCTGGTTATACTTTTTCGTTGTTTGGTCTTTTAATGTTTTTCAGAAAATTGAAATCTCTCGGTATTGAACAATAAAGGCAACAGTAGTATACCGCTGTTCAAAACTCATAAATCTATGGACAAAAAACAAAATCGGGGTAACAAACTAAAACTGAGGGAAACGCATCAAATATTAGAGGAGAACAACTACACAACATTAAAATGTGACACACACAGCAACGGACTAAGCATTAGACAAAATCCGATGAGAATAACCAATATAACATCAAAACCAAATACATGAATTTGAACAACACGGACCTTGAAATAATATGGACATATAAGTCATATCAAATATACATTTTCTATTAAGTTGCTTTGCAATGTTTAGCTTTCTTGATAAAAATTGTTTCACATTCGAAAGAAGAATTATTTTCTATAAAGACGTTATATATAATACCCTAGTCCCACTAGGCCACGATCGCACTACGATCTGTGAAAAAAATGCAAATTTTGATGATCGTAGTGCGATCGTGTAGATCGCAGTAAGGTCGTATCACGGTCGTGGTGAGGTCTTCAAGATCGTGAAGAGCGTGGCCCACTTTGAACATGTTCAAAACAATCGTGGTGCGGTCGTGGCGAAATCAGGTCGTAGTAGAAGCGTAGTGAGAGCGCACTAAGATCGTAGTAAGATCGCAAAGGTCGCTGTACAATCGTAGCGAGAGCGTAGCGAAAGCGTGATTCTATTCGGAGAGACTGCGCTACGATCGCACAGCGACGTTATTACGACCTCACTACGACCATCACGTTCTCACTGCGACCCAACTACGCTTCCACTACGACTATACCACGCTGTTCACGACCATAGTACGATTCTAGCACACCCTTGCCGTCCTCATCACGCTCTTCTTACGACCTGACTACGTTCACACTACGACCATCATTCTCATTGTCATTTTCACATAAAATATATAAAAAATGCTCCCTAGATTTTGTTTGTTTGAATGTAATTATCCATTTGCTCTAAAGGTTCAACCATGCTTCTCGTTTTTATATCGATTAGACCGTTGGTTTTCCCGTTTAAATGGTTTAACACTAGTAATATTTTGGGTCCTTTATAACGTGCTGATTGATGTGAGCCAAGGCTCCGTGTTGAAGGCCGTACCGTGGCCTATAATGGTTTACTTTTATAAATTGTTACTTGGATGGAGAGTTGTCTCATTGGCACTCATACCACATCTTCCTATATATATTGATACATCTATGTCATCTCTGCTATCGTTCACTAAAATATCGTCATTGAGCTTCATGGACCAGCAATAGGTTGTAATTTAGGTTGGATTGGTCGGTCCGACATCTCTGCTTGATCATGATTCGTTACTTTGCTCCCTCTGCCTCTACATCAACTCCTACCACCATGCCCACGTGTTCTGGTAGATTTTGGTGGCATGACTGTATTGTTTCCGAGAAATCTACGATTTAATCAGAAATAGAAGGAATTGAACTGTTTTGATATGGAACACGATGTTGACGTTATTGCTGAGAACGTAGTAAGATCGCGCTATGAACGTAGTATAATCGTGGTAAGAACGTGTAATAATCGCAGTAAGATCGTGTTGCAATCGGATAACTCGTGGTATGGTCGTAGTGAGAACGTGAAGAGCGTAGAAAGATCTTGAGAAACGTAGTGAGGTCGCAGAATAAGCGCGGTGAGAACGTGGTATAATCGTAGCGGGATCTTTGTAGAAGCGTAGAGAGGACGTAGTAGCATCGTGAAAGCAACGAAAATTTACATTTTCATGCCGCTCATACCGCGACTACACCACGATCTAAATTTATTTTAGATCGCGGTGAGCGTGGTGCGATCGTGGTCTAGTGGGACTGGGGCTTAAGTGACGTATAATTGAAAATTAACTCAATATCGAATCGGTTATATGTACACTTAATAGTAGATTAGGTTGAATATAATCAAAACAACTCAACAAAGATATCAGACTAGCAACTAAGTATGTTCGACGCGCTTCTAGCGTTCATCAAAATACGGCGATATACAAATTTGGACGATGGAATAATTCTTGAAGTAAAATAAAATGTGGTAACACCCTAGCTTTCGCTTTCCTGCATAGCTTTTAATTTCAAGATGTGTGAATTTCAATAATAGAATTTTTTTTTACAATGACAGATTTGATCTATTCTAATATTTCAGTTATTATTTTTGGGTGTTTAACTCGTGTCTCAACGTTAATTGCCGTTATCCCAAGTGAAGGTTCTCCACACTTTTCTTCGTTAAACTTGAAAAAGTAATCAATGAATTGCTTGAAAAACTAGAATATAATTATTGTGTTGTTTAACTATAGCTATTAGGTCAACTATATCTATTCATCACGTTTTGAAATCTTTGGAAAATGGTTAAAGATGATATCAAATTCCTATGTATTCGTTTCATTCACTTAGTAGAAATAATAATGCAAATACTCAACTCCATCTTAAAGGGAGGCGAAATTTACCAAATGGATGATATCCTAAAGAAATTACTCCACATTCCAACATTTACAAATAAAAACAAAAATATGAAGTCTTTTTAACATGTGAATCTTTCTTAATGTTATTTTTGAGAAAATTTTCTCGGATAGAAGTTAACCTTTTATTTAGGTAATTTTGTTTTCTGGTTGCAGTATCACGATAATCCATATATCCTCTGGGATAGCGTAGTTATCTTCATTGTGTCCGATTTGAAGAAGTCTTATTCCTGTGATTCTCTCTTCATCACAATTCATGCAGACTACTTCCCATTTCTCACCCCGCGACTTTCTGTGTGTGTCCGTCACAAGCAAGGAGCCCGGATGTAATTAAGTGGTGTGTTGCTTGTTTCTGTGTTCAACATTTATTTTTTGTTTGTTATTTTGTTCATAGATTGGGTGGTTTGTTTTCCGTTTCAATTGTTTTATATTTGTAATTTCGGGCCCTTACTGAGTTAGTTTTAAATTTCATAGTAAAATATCTAACTTTCTGATTAGATCAGATTTGGTACCCGTAGACTAGTTATCCCCATACATGGCCTATCATGAGTATGGGATATTAACTGATGTCAAGTATAAAAGAAAATATCAATATATCATTGATATCTATGTAAAAACATTTTTCGAATATAATTGGCCCAATTTTTACGGACGATCGTTAACAGGGAAAGAAAGATAACTCAGTTTGAAATCTAGAAAAAAAATTGGTATTTTGTCTATTCTGTCATAGTACGTAGTGTTTAACGAACTCATCATGTTAAATGACAAAGTAAACTAAAAACAAATACACAAGTCTAACTTGTCAGACAAAAGATTTAATTGAAGACGCAAAAAAATGAATTTACACCTTGGATGTATTTTCAATTTTTATGCTAATCTTGAATTTATCGCAGCCTAATACCCCAGAAACTATATCACCTAAATGGGCTTTCTACTTATAATAATAAATTTGATGTTATTATGGAACGCCGTAACTGCCTTATGGAAGTTCATTCTTTGTCATGATGAGGTTTTTCTTTATTATGATGAGGTTTTCTCTATTATGATGAACTTTTTCTCTATTATGATGAGCTTTTTCTCTATTATGATGAGCTTTTTCTTTATTATGATGAGATTTTTCTCTATTATGATGATCTTTTTCTTTATTATGGTGAGCTTTTTCTTTATTATGATGAGGTTTTTCTTTATTATGATGAGGTTTTTCTTTATGATGAGGTTTTTCTCTGTTATGATGAGCTGTTAGAAGGGAATCATGGGAAGTTAAGAGAATCATGAAAAATGAAGAGAATCAAGATCAAACAAAAAGAAAAATGGCAGAATCAGAAATTTTGAAAGTTCTTCGGAAAGTTGGCTTGCTCCACGTGCGGGAAATGTTTGATAAAGAAAAAAATAACACCAAATTTTGTCGATATGCTTTCAAAGCATGAACTGGAATATCAAGGAGTTACCATTCTATCGCATATGATGACACTGCGAATGGAATGCATCGAGTATTGAAACATGAAATCTGTGAAAACTCATAGTTTGGATGGCCATTTAAAATACCATGTCGACACAAATGTACTAGAATCGATGTTGGATTGTGACTTCAAGATATCGGACATTGGAAATCTCTAACAACTCTCAACGAGTACATTATATTGACGGATGGCTCATTTTGGACTACAGCGTGAAATACTGGAAGGAAAAGGAATTAAAGTACAAATATTGAGGTTAAGAGATGCCATTCATAGAATAGACTACGTTGGTACCCGAGAGAGAAAGACCGGTCGACTGCACAGACGTGTATACAACGTTAGGGCACCGAACCACTTATGGCACATGGACACTAACCATAAATTAGTAAGATGAAGATCCATTATACTGGATGGAGTTGATGGGTTCAGTATGCTTATTATGTTTCTACATTTTCGTGACAAACACTTCTGCCATCGTATGGAGTAGTTTTCTTTCTTGTGTAGTTTTTTTTTTCAATAGGTTCTGTCAGCAGTAGCGAATCCAGAAATTTTCATAAGTGGGTCCAACTGACTGCCTAAGAGGGGCCCGTTCCGGTCATGCTTCAGTGATTCCCTATATAATCAAACAATTTTTTTCCAGAAATAGGGGGCCTGGGCCGCCTCTAAATTTGCCTCTGGTCAGATAAAGGACTAGAAAATGTATCTGTGGCGGATTCCATGTTGTCAAAACATGGTTACGGCAGTATGATTATAGGCCCAAGCACGCACAGTCAGAGAATAGAGAGATTGTGGAGGGACGTTAACGAGGGTGTTTTCTGCTATTTCTACAACTTATTCTATCCTTTGGAAGACCATTGAATTCTTGATCTACTAAATGAACTGCATATTATAGCCCTGCACTACATTTACACGGATGAAATTACCAGAAGACTTGATATTTGGACTCAAGCTTGGGCAAGCCATAGCATGATAACAACATAATCATCTCCTGTCAATATTTGGATCGCCGGTCAAATACAGAATCCAGTTGGTACACAACTCAGTGAACGAGATTTAGTTGATTATGGATTACAGGGAATCATTGATGCGGCTAATCTTATGAACGATGAAAGGCCAATTTTTAAGCCAATGAACATCGCAATTAATGACCAACGAATAATGAGATCAGATTTCAATAGGACAAGTACCAACTTTGACATTGATGACTTTGTGAATTGTGTCGAAATCCTTTCTGCACAAGCCTGATTGAACTTTCAGTATTTTATTGCGTACAATAACAAATTCATAAATGATCATTGTCTATTTCGTGGCCTGTTTTTCCCAAGTTTTAGTCTTGTTTTTGTTATATCCAACATAGAACTCATCTGACACACCTATATAAAAAAGAAAATATTGTATGATTGACAATAAGACAACTCTCCACAAGAGATCAAAAGACAAAGAAATTAACAACTATAGGTTACCTTACGATCTTCAACGATAAGCAAAAACAATACCGCATAGTCCGCTATCAAAGGCCCCGAAATGACAGTTTAAAACAATTAAGACGAGAAAACTAACAGCCTAGTTTATGTACAAAAATGAAAACAAAAAATTATGTAACACATTAACAGAATTACTGGCTCCTGATTTGGGACAGGCACATACATACAGAATGTGACGCTGTTAAACATGTTAGCGGGATCCCAATCCTTCCCCTAACCTGGTACAGTGGTACAACATAAGAACAAATTATAAAAATAAGTTGAAAAGGCTTAACTCATCAGATTGATAAACATACAAATACCACAAATACAAGCGGACATGGCCGGATATTTGTACATCCAAACAACAAAAAGACAAAAAAAACTAATAAATTAAATCCTGCATCTAAGACTATACAATCAGTTCGCATCAAACATCCAATGGATTTAGTGCAAAGACTTCAATAAAAAGTCGCAGAAAAATCTGAGCTTGTGCTATGCTAAGATACAGGAGTCGACATATTGCAGATCCATGAATGTGTATATGTATATAAAAATAATATTTAGTTTGCTTTAAATTTTACTGATAACAAAATCAATATCAATACCAAGAAAACAATATTCAATGATCTAATTACAGTGCTAAATTGGTAATATTTTAGAATGAGGTAATTTAAAGGATTAATAAGTTTACCAGGATCGTTTCCAAATTTCCGGGCACGATAAACAACATTTCTGTAAAAATGAGGATGTGATGCCTGTATCTAGTTTGAAATAAGTTTTAAGGTTCAACCAAACTTTAAAACCTAATCTTTTTATCTATATATGGAAGAATTGAGTAAAGGTTTTAAAGTATTTGTGGTAGCAAAATCCCTAACTTATGCATAGTCGTGTGGAGCATAGTTGTCGGCAGAAATGAGAAGCAGTGTCATCATATGCGGTCGAATGGTAACTCTTAGATTTTCCAGTTCATGTTTTGAAAGAATGCTGACAATATATTTGGAGTTTTTTTCTTTATCAAACATTTCCTACACATGGATCTAGCCAACTCTCCGAAGAACTTTCATCATTTCTGATTCTGCCATTTTTCTTTTTCTTTGATCTTAATTCTTTTAATTTCCCATGATTCCCTTCTAACAGCTCATCATAATAGAGAAAAAAAAACCTCCTCATAAAGAAAAACCTCATCATAATAGAGAAAAAGCTCATCATAATAAAAAAAGCGCTCATCATAATAAAGAAAAACCTCATCATAATAAAGAAAAACCTCACCATAATAAAGAAAAAGATCATATTAAAGAAAAAGCTCATCATAATAAAGAAAAAGCTCATCATAATAGAGAAAAAGCTCATCATAATAGAGAAAAAGTTCATCATAATAGAGAAAAACCTCATCATGATAAAGAATGAAGTACCATAAGGCAGTTACGACGTTCCATACTTATTATGTTAGATCAGTTTCAAACTTTGGTTGATGGTAAGGTGATTTATAGAAAACTTGATTGTAGGGGAATGCTATATCATTGACAGATACTCCATATCTTCTTTTGTTCATTTGCATGTTGAATGTCCAATCTCATATCTTTTAAATTTTTGCTATACAAAGAAACACAAATGCGGCTTCACAAAAGACTTACTAAGATGTTCTCCTCAAAAAAGACTTACACAATACTAGTACGTTTTACTCTATAAATGAATAAGCACAGAGTATTCGAAAATCTAATTCACGGAGCAAAAATTTGAAAACTGATTTAAGCAACCGAAATTAACGAATTTTGGTTTGATCTCCGAATTTCCCTCGTGTTCATTGTTCCAACTAATATTCTAAATTGGTTCAAATCTGAAACTTTAAGTGTATGGTCATATTTCGGTATGCATTTTAATGAAGCTATAAATTCATAATGTTGTTGCAATTTAAAGTACACATATGTGAAGCTTTTGTGATGGAAATTTCAGTAAGATTGGTCGGTCTTTTTATTTCAAAAGTCCTTGAGATGCTTGAAAGAAAGAATAAGGTGTATTAATTGATTACTAAGTTTTGACAAGGAATTGGCTCACCAGATCGAAATGAACACATGGGTACTCAACAAAAACACAAAGTTCAAATTTAAGAAAACTCAGCAAGAGACATATACTAAGTATATTGTATGTCTCTTACTCAGCACAGTCTTTTCGCAATATATAATTTCACCAATGTATATTAGACTCTACAGAAATATGTCAAACATCAGTACTTATATTGCTTCAATTTTGTCTAAGAATATATTTATTGGCTTAGGCCTTCATACCTCTTGTAAATAAGGAGAACACTGCAAAAATTGTCAAACATATTCCTTTTGGAAAACTTCGACAGTTTTCAGAACCCTAAAACATGTCCCTACATTTTTAGGTCTTCCGAAGAATGTCGATTATACTGTGGGTAGTCCTATCTTTGAAAATATTAGTTTCGTTAATACTCAGACTTCAGTAACAGTTTAATGAAACAGGATATTTTTCTATATTCAGTTTGGTATTTAGAACATAATGCAAATATTGAAATTACAACTCGGTCCGGGAATTATCAAATTCTAATTTCCACACTCAAAAAGTGTAAAATAAGTGGTAATTTCATGTCAAACGTCTTTTTTACTTTTTTTATTCGAATGTCACTGTTGAGTCCTTTGAAGACGAAACGCTTGTCTGTTGTTCATAATTTAATCCAAGTTGGGTCGACAGGTATCTATGATGAGTTTATTTACGTGCTAT
Source organism: Mytilus galloprovincialis (assembly GCA_037788925.1). Lineage (NCBI taxonomy): Eukaryota > Metazoa > Mollusca > Bivalvia > Mytilida > Mytilidae > Mytilus > Mytilus galloprovincialis. The sequence goes on from CM075337.1 coordinate 87,606,074, forward strand.
TGATGGTTATTTCAATTTGGTTGACAGTTATTACTTTTCAATTCTCAGACTCTACACTACACTTCCACACGATATTATCAAACAGAAGTTTTCTCATATAATCAGGAGGTCATTTGAAAAATCATAACGCAAATATAATTGCTGCAACTGGTATAAATGAAATTGACAACTTCGTGGAATGTGAAAGGCACTCGAAGGGGATTTTCGATTAACAAAACGAACTTTAAAATTGATAATTCAACTATCTCGATTGGATAAATCCGATAATCCACTCGTGTCAATGTAAGAATCTTTATTTATACAATAGATATAAAAAGATGTGGTTTGAGTGACAATGAGATAAAAGAGGGACGAAAGATACCAGAGGGAGAGTCAAACTCATAGATAGAAAATAAACTGACAACGCCATGGCTAAAACTAAAAAGACAAACGTAATAGTACAGAAGACACAACATAGAAAACTAAAGACTAAGCAACACGAACCCCACCAAAAACTTGGGATGATCTCAGGTGCTCCGGAAGGGTAAGCAGATCCTGCTCCACATGTGGCACCCGTCGTGTTGCTTATGTTATTACAAATACGGTAAATAGTCTAATTCGGTAGGTCATCTCTCCATTCGATTTGTAAACGAAAACCATAATAGGTCAAAGTGCGGCCATCAACAAGGAGCATTGGCTCACACCAAACAGAAAAGTATAAAGGGCCAACAAAATGACTATTGTAACGCCATTCTAAAGGAAAATAACAGTCTTATCTATATAACAAAAACAAGAAACGAGAAACACTAATGGACCACATCAACGGACGACAACCACTTAACATAAGTTGATTTGAATTATTATTTATTAACTTGTCTTTTTACACTTATCTACTAAGCGACCAATGAAGTGGTTCTTGGCTTGAGGAATCCGCACGTTGCAGAGTTATAGAAAAAAATGTTCATTGAATTATTTATTCACCAATCTTTCTTTTTCATTGTTTTTACACGTAACTGTTTAGTGATATTCCAAATGACATAAAACGAGCATAATTATTATGTGTTTAAAACAATATTTAATAACCCTGTCATAGATTTATTAACTTCGGAACACGGCCTAATGCAGTTTCACAGCTATCGTTGCTTGTAGAAAATTATCAAGCCATACTAAAAGCAATTACAATATTTTTTAGCATAACATACTTTGCAGCCTTACAATTTATTGACAATTTTTCATTAGCTTCTATGGTTTAACTAAAAATAACTTTAAAAATATTTGTCAAGTGCCACTTTGGTTTTATTTGTTGTCTCCTTTTACTGACGTCAATAGAGACTAAATCTGATTATATCTGGTTTCTAAAACTGTACAGGGATAATGACGATCGGGGCTCAAAACGAGAAAAAAATGTTCGGTGTAACAAAACCTTTTATTCTGCAATCTACCATTTTTCTACTGTTTGATTTATACATCTAGTTCGCGATATGCAAAACAAATGAAAGGTATCTGGTAAGGTATACAAATATCACCATCGGCTATTCTTCATATAGGGAACTGAGTAAAAAATATTGTTGTCCCAGTTCTTGTTGGTGTCCACTTTGCGGTCCGCGTCCAAGCAATATTCAATTGCAATTAAAACTAATTGTAAAGGGGTTCTGAGGAACACCGTGTCTTATCTGCTACTACTGCTGACAGTCTAAAAGTTTAATTTGTACTGTCAAAACTAAAATAAAAAAAGGTAGGTTATGTATTCACCAGGCAACTATCAACCTGAGACCAAAGGACAAGATCAACTACATAATTCTACAACGAGAATATAAACGGACAAATTAGTTTGGCTATATCATGTTTTAAATGTAACAAATAGGATATCATCATCTACTGTTCGATAATATTATGATATAGTATTCGATAATTCATTTTCATCGGTGTTCCTAACTCTAAATGACGGAATTAAACATGTTTGTTGGCACTCATCTTTCCCCATCTTGGAACAGTGGTGGAACAGCACAACATAAACAATAAAAAAGAATAAACCATAATAAAAAGCAATAGAAAATGGTTGGACTCATCAGACTGGTATTATAGACATAAACGAAAAGACAACTGACACTAGGGGTACCAATTTAAGAGTACTCGAGTTAATTTATGTCAAAATTAGACGACATAGATATTAACAGACTAATGAAAACTTTTTCAGTGATAAAACAATTATCAATTCAGTACAATTCAATTCAATATCAAAAGTGGTTTCTGTGGACTTTAAGTGTCAAAAAGTCTCAACCTACCGGCAAAAAACGAGAAGCCAAAATGAAAACTTTTAAAGACTTGAATTGTGCGCAGTGCATGTTCAGATATTGAAGAAGGACATGGTGATCCGGTCAAGGGATTTATTGAAATTTTGAGAACCTCTGCACAAAATGTAAGTGGTTTAAACGAATCTGACTAAACGACAATAAATGTTGTAAACCTATTATTACCGGCCGTAAATGTAACATCATCTAATAACATAGTTTGAAAATATGTACGTATGCATGACGATAGTATAAATAACAATAAATAAACTAAACCAATATAGCCGTAAACAAATATACGTATATCGGGATTACAGGAAGTAGAAGGAACTGATCACTTCACTATATTCAAACAATTTAATATGTGAAAAAATGGATGTAGATTTAAAGAAAGAGGATATTGTTGCATGTCATCGAGTTGGTGACCCGAAAAAGAAACCGCGTCCAATGCTAATCAGATGCGTTACAAGGGACCTAAAATTAAATTTTTTTACAAACAAAAAGAAACTCAAAGATGACATTAGTTTGGGTAAGGTGTACATAAATGAAGATCTGACTGTGCTAAAAATGAAACGACTGCAATATGTTAGGAAATTAGATAACTTAAAAGCAGCCTTCACGAGGGATGGCAAAGTTCAGTGCATGAGGGAAATTCATAGTGGAGAACCCCGATGATCTGTTTAATCTTGGTATGGATGACGTCGACTTTAATTCATAGGGTTAAATTGCCATCTTTAGATAGAAAAGGTGCAAAGCATAAATCTGGTGGCATAGTGGTCTTTGTTAAAGATTTTTTATATTCAAATATTGAAGTTCTTGAATGTTCTAGTGAAAATGCATTGTGGTTTATTGTTAATAATATTTTTTATGAACATGTTTTATTTGGTGCATGTTACATACCACCTGAAGGCAGTGAATTTATCTCTATTGACATTTTCGATGTTATAGAAACTGAAATTTTAAAGTATGCAGTCGACAAAAACTACAACATCTGCCTTCTTGGCGACTTTAACGCACATACCAGAAAGAAAGATGGCTTTGTTGAAATGAATCACTATGTTAGTGAATCAGTTCAACTTGACAAGGAGATTCAGCAGAATTTTGACTTTGTAAACTTAGATGCATCAGTCATTTGTACAAAACGTTCTAGTCTGGATAATTATGGAAAATAGATTATTATTGTTATGCAAAGACTTAAATTTATTGATTGTAAATTGCAGATTGTTCAAAGACAAAAATATTGGCCCACTTACTTGTAAGGGACGACATCAAAAGATCGATGTAGGATAAAAAAAAAACTTAAATCAATGTTTGGGGGTACAATTCTGCAAGTTTTGTATATCTAAAATCGATTGTTACATATATCCCTATTGGTAAATTTTTCCCAAATTAAGTTAAGAGGGGGGTGGGGTGGGTCAGTGAAAAAACTATGTGAATTAAGTTTTTTATCCTACATTGAACTTTTGATGTCGTCCCTAAAGAATCCACTGTTGTTGACTATTGTGTTATGTCTCCTGAATTGTTTACAAATATTTTAGATTTTGAAATTCTTCTATATGATTTAATGCTTAGTGATGTGCATAAATCAAATATAAAATATATATGTTGAAATTAACGATTCCACTATGGTTACTAAATGTAAATGGGACAATGACAAATATCATAAATTTAATGATGACATTGATGAAGCTGTAAGCCATTCAATTGTTGTTAAACTTGAAGAAATAGATACTGATCTGATAGATAATATTATTGTTAATTCAATAGTTGATGAATGTAATTCTTTAATTTTGCAAGCTGCCTCAAAATGTGATTTGGTATTGGGGAAAAAAATCATTAGAAAGGGAGATAATTCTTTAAAAAACAAAAAAGAAAGGAAAGGTTAGGAAACCATGGTTCAATAGAGAATGTGCTGAGAAACTCAAATTGTATCATAGAGCAAAACGTTATAACTGGAAAGTCAACACTGCTGAAAGTAAAAAAAAATAAAAATGTTCAGTAAAGAGTACATTTTTTTTTATGTATATGTAATCAATATATATAGATCATTAAGAAGTTAAGAAATCTAAGACAACATGATTGTAAATCATACTGGAACTTACTGAATAGAGCATATAGCTCTCAGACTAAACAGAATATTATCAATGAAGTGTCTCTTGATTGTTTTATGAAAATTTTAAGAAATTGAACTCTGTTCAAGATGAAAATGATGATACCTTTGAAAGTATTGATTTTTATAATATTACTAGTTTAAATACTGAAAAGAATAGAGCTATCTCAGAAAATTAATGAATTTTCGAAGCATTCTGCTGATAAAATGTTACCTGTTTTTTTGCTTTGTTTAATACTGTTTTTGAATCGGAGTGTATACCGGACTCTTGGTCTGACGGTATTATTGTACCAATATATACTCTGCAAGTCCTGATAATTACAGGGGTATTACGGTTCTGTTTTATTAAAATTATTCACATGTGTGTTGAATAATTACTCCAGTCGATTTGTGAAACAATTGTTTAGATTGCGGTAAAAGCATCAAACTTTGCAGAATGTTAGTTAATGTCATATTTAACATTCATAGCTATGAACCAAATTCAGAAAATCAAAATGGCTGCTCTTGACGGCCATAAAACCAACAGAAAGCATATAAAAAAAAATGGCTTTACCAATTTAGATTAACTTTGGTACATAAATCCCTTATGACAAAGACTAGCATATGAGGACTTCATATATTGTAGTGCTGGTGGCTATAATGAATGGTGGCCAGTTTGAAAACAAGAGTTTTTCAACATACATGTATTTTGATAATTTGCTATTTGCATTTATACTTATGACAAAATTCATGTTTGATCCCTTTACAACTCGTTTTACATATCATTTTTATATGACTGTTGCTATTCATATTGGATATTCACAAAGTGTTCAAATCAGGCATGCACATTTTGACATAATCAATGTATCTTATATTGGAGTATTTTCCTTTTGATTTCTTTTACTTACAAGTTTGCTTAAGTTACTTTTTACTTTTTATGTTTATACTATGATTTTATGATCACACTATATTGAAAAAAAATAAAAATTGTAGATATTTAAATGACTGGAGATGAAAATCTAATAAATAAATAGACTGGAAAGAATTGTGAAACGCAAAAAGTGGACACGTGAATAAAAAATTCAAATTCAAAACAGATAAAAAAAAAATGAACAGACATAGACATTGGAACTGGATGTCAGTCCTTTGATGCTAGCAAACAAAGATGTTGCGCACTGAATTGTTTTCTCTCATCACTCCACTTGGACCAGTTAAATGCAGGCCATGGTACTGCAGAAACACTCAAGTATCACATGGAAAAATGATACTGATCCTGTCAAGATAAATTTTCAGATCTCATATTTCGTAGGGAAAAACGAAATCATATTTCTGAGTCACCATTTGAAAAACAAGCAGGCACAGTGGTGATGAATCAACAAGAACAATGACTGCAGGAAGTTGTTTTGTGATGATGTATCCGACGATCTTCAACAAGCAACGACATTTAATGATTTAAAAAAGAGTATGTGCATGACCGTGCACTTGAACTACAAACCATTGTTCTCTTAGCTAAACTCAGTGCTGGAGATTTAATCTCATTGTAGACATAGAATCATGATTAAAACTGTTAAAACTGCAAAACAAGGAAACAAGACAAAATCAAAAGACACAGAAAGAAATTCAGGAATCTTTTATTCATTGAATTGTGCTTGCCGAATTAGAAGAATACAACGACGGCTCATAGTCTGTAACAGATATTGTGTCAATCGTAGAGCTTGCTGAAATCGCCAAATTGTACAGTAAACACATTGATCAACTTGGAGTTTTCATGGAAGGAAAGATTATTACAATGGTTCTGAATTGGATTCAAGATGCCAAAGAAGATTTGCCAGCACACATGAAAGGTAGCGTCGTTCTCCAATATTTGAATGTTGTGAAACAGGTCATTACTAATAGTCGGGAATGCCTCGATTTAGCAAAAGCATCTAAAATAATTCTTTTAAATATTAGCTTGATACTAAGAATCTGTTTGCAGGGATACAAGATGACGGCTTTCGACATGAATCAGTTCCACAAACACCCAGATACGAGGCTTGATAAGTTGTAGTTGTATCCTTTCGATGACGAATTGCACAATTGACGTGTTATAGCTGTGAAATGTTTAGTGTTTGTCTGCGATTCAACAATATTACTTTACAATATCATACTTAACTAGGAAACTAATATGTGTGGAGCAGATTCATGAAAACATCTGTTATTGAATGTCCACGTAAAGCTATTCTCAGTATCAAGCATATCCCTTCAAATTATTTTGACTTCTAAGTTGGCTATGATGATATCTTCATTTTCACGCTTTTTGGTATGTGGCCTGCTTCACAAACACCACCGTTATAAATCAAGATAACGAATCTACCTTGCTTGTGTGCTTGCATATCTGCTATGAAATGTAGTTTCTAATTTTTAAAAGGTAATATCAATCCTCTCTTCCATGACAACTCAAGTTGGTCAAGGCATTTACTTTACAATTTAGTGCGATCAGAAAGCTTGAAGATTTGCAAAATATCTGTTATAGACCGTCTGTCGTCGATGCTTTGCATTATTTCCGTAAGCACAGTTCGGTTTAGAACAGATTTCTTGCTTTCTTTGTGTGTCTTTGGATTCTGCTTACTGCCAAGTTTTATCAACAAATAACCATGATACATGTACTTGGCCTCCTTTAATTCATGGATTTTACATCTGCAGTACTTAAGTTTGGATAAGCGAACAGTGTCTTGTTGTGTAACAGTAAATTTGGTCCGGTAGTACAATTTGTCCGCCAGACGTTTTTTCCTAGTTTATCAAGTCCATGCCCATGATTTTACTAGGAATATAAGTCCTAGGACAAATGTTCCTAGGAAAATAAATCCATAACTAGAAATATATGTCTGGTACTTGTTTTCCTAGGAAATAGTTATCAAAGGTACCAGGATTATAATTTTGTACGCCAGACGCGCGTTTCGTCTACATAAGACTCATCAGTGACGCTCATATCAAAATATTTATAAAGCCAAACAAGTACAAAGTTGAAGAGCATTGAGGATCCAAAATTCCAAAAAGTTGTGCCAAATACGGCTAAGGTAATCTATGCCTGGAATTAGAAAATCCTTAGTTTTTTCAAAAATTTTAAGTTTGGGAAACAGGAAATTTATAAAAATGACCACATTATTGATATTCATGTCAACACCGAAGTGTCGACTACTGGGCTGGTGATACCCTCGGGGACGAAACGTCCACCAGCAGTGGCATAATTGTCCCAAGACTTGATTTTTCTTATAGTTTTATTATATCATAAAATATATTCAAAATAGAAGAAGAAAAAATGTTAGATAAGATTGGAAAATTTCCTTATTTTTTTCCAATTAAAATGAAAGACATTTCCTTTATAACCTAATTAAAACATAATTATTGAGTTTCCATTGCTTATAACATTTTAGTTTTATAATAAAAGACATGGACATTTTTACAAAGGAATACTAATGACATGGACATGATTTCCTAGGAAAATTAGTCTGGGGACAAAAAATTTATTTTAAAAAATGATACACAACTCTTTTACAATATTAAAACATATTACATTTATAGTTAGTTACCTTTTAAAACTAAGGGCTTGGACATTTTAACCTAGAATTATTAATGACATGGACATGATTTCCTAGGAAAATTAGTCTGGGACAAATTTTCTTAAACAGACTGATACACAACTCTTTCGTTTTTTCTTTAACAATATTAAAACATATTACATTCATATTCACCTTTTAAAATTAAGGGCATGGACATTTTAACCTAAGACTATTAATGACATGGACATGATTCCATAGGAAAATTAGTCTGGGGACATAAATTTTATCAAAAATATAACTATGCAACTCTTAAACATTACTAAAACATATCCATGGTTTAAATGTAATTGAATTTATTATAGGATTTTATAGGACATGATTACCTAGAAAAATTGGTCTGGGAACATATATTGCTAACATCGGACTAAATATACTAGTAAATTCTGTAACCATGGACTTTTTATACTAGTAATATTTGTCCGCCCAGACATATTTTACCAGGACAAATTTATCACTTACAAACGATCTCTTTTGTCGATCATAAATGACGATGTATATTGGAGATACATGAAGTCAGATACAACACCACAGAAAAAAATAAACTGCAGTCGATGTTTTGTTTTAATCCCGCACATATTTAATGTGACTGGTTATTTTACTGTTGGTTTTTTTTTTACAGTCGGCGACTCATCTTAAACAACAGACGTATGTTTCCGTTTTTCCTGATGTAATATTTTAAAATCTGCAAATATGTTTGGACAGGATCTGTGCAGTGTTGCCCTCTGCAGTGTTTCTGATGTTCCATAGCCTTCATTCAACTGTTCCAAAGTGAGCTATAGGATTAACCAATTCAACGCGCTATATCTTTTTATGTTGGCATCAAAGGAAAACGACAACCAGTTCAAATATTTATGTTCTTTTTGTATCTACTTGGAATTTTCAATCCACACAAGTCCTCTCTTAGCGTTGCACACATTCCCTCCAGTACATTTGTTCATTTGTTTATTCAGCTCTAGTGTTTCCAATATCTACAATTTTGATGCTTTCAGCATTGTGGTCATAAATTATATATTATATGTATACGTAAATTATGTGGTGAAAGATTACTTAGACAAATCTGTAAGTATAAAAAAAAATGAATCAGATACCTCTATTTCGTAAACATATGTCTGTCTTTTTTGTCCACTAGGTGAATATCCAATAAATAGAAACAGTCATATAACAATGATTTTACTAAACTAGTTGTAAATGCATAAAAAGATAGTATGACTGCAAATAGAAAATTAATGGAAATAGCGAATAATGATATATTGGAAATTCTTGTTTTCAAAATAGCCACCATTTCCCACCAATTTCGACTTTCAGAGTGGGTCCATAGCTAGAAATATTTTCAAGGACTTAAACTTCTATTATGCCAAATTTCATGCTTTTAACTTCGGACTTCATTTGGCCTTTTACACATTTTTTTATTCGAGCGTCACTGATGACGCTCAAATAAACAGCGGTATACTACTGTTGTCTTTATGAGTCTTTTGTAGACGAAACGCACGTCTGCGTAAAATATATTATAAAATTTTAATCCTGGTATCTATGGTGAGATTATTTACCACAATCTGGACAATTTTGTTAAAAATCTGCACAAATCGACTGGACTAAATAGGCTTTTTTGTTATTTAGATAATTTTAATGTTCTCTGCGAAGAGCAAGCAGGCTTCGGAAAGCATTATGGTTGTTTGTTTATACATTGAACGACAAATTTATGTGACGTATAAAATTTTCTGACGTCAGACAAGCGAATCAATGAATGTGTTTGTAGATAGATGTTTTTTGTGTTCTGTTAAATTGTTCCTTTTAAAATTGTTACACGATGATGACTGCTGTACCCATATTTTGAATATTTTATTTATCATGTTAGTTTAGTTCACGCATCATTGTAAAATTAATATAACGGAATTTGATGAGACTGACATCAAAGCGAGAGGTTAAGTGCTTTAAAACCAGGTTTTTATCCACCGTTTTCTACATTTGAAAATGCCTGTACCAAGTCAGGAATATGACAGTTCTTGACCATTCGTTTTTTATGTGTTTTGTCATTCGTTTTTGCAAAGTCATTATCGACTTTCCGATTGGATTCTCCTCTGAGTTCAGTATTTTTGTGATTTTACTTTTTATAGTACTACTGATCATATCTTTTTTTTTTTGGTAACAAAACTACCTAACTGTGCTTTGTCTTAAAACAACAAACAACGAGAGAAATGTCAATTAAAATTAGGTGGATCTTTATCTTGCTGTAGGTCTGTAGCACATCAGTTGATTTTTAAAACATTCCTATCTACAATGCAGTTGTAAAGGATAAGTTAAAGCATAGGATTTCTTGATTGTTGTATCATTAACGTCCTATTGCAAAAATTAGATGTGTGTTTTTGGAAGAGATTAACTAACATCAAGTGAAAAGCTCGCATTACCAACTGATGCTCCCCAAAAGGATTTTTTAATTGAGAGAAATAATAATAAGCTCGGAAGGACAAATAAAACATGTACCTGTTTGTTTTTTCAGCTGTCTTGATTCATACTGGGACAATCCACTTTACAGGATCTGCTTACCCTTCCGGAGCACCTGAGATCATCCCTAGTTTTTGGTGGGGTTCGTGTTGTTTATTCTTTAGTTTTCGATGTTGTGTCACTATTGTTTGTTTGTTTGTCTTTTTCATTGTTAGACTTGGCGTTGTCAGTTTATTTTAGATTTATGAGTTTGACTGTTCCTTTGGTATCTTTCGTCTCTCTTTTACATTTTTAAGCAATGGCTATACGCTCCAGGAAGTCTTCAAGTCGGGGTTCCAGAAACAAAAGGTTTACCCCTACTTTCTCCAAAGTTCAAATATGCATAAAAACCCTTATAGGTTATAAACATAAAACAAATTAGCCATACCAATGTAACATGGATCCTCTAACACTAGCTCATCTGTCTAGTCTGGGACAAAAGCTATTGTCAAAATAACAGAATAAGATACATTATAATGTATTTAACCACATGGCTCAACTGCCAGTATGTAGTAAATGTCAATCAATATGTAAGAAATATAAAAAATTATATTTGAATTCCACTGCATATTAAAAATATGTAAGATAAAGGACGAAATTTTGCTTTGGAACATCCTATTGATTGACCTATCAGAGTTGTTGCAAGAACTCTTCAAGTGCAGATACCATGTCATTCCCTCTACGGGAGACATTAAATTATATCTCTCCAATCAGACCAACCGTTTTACTGCCAAGTGGGAAAAATCTGGGAAAGACCATACTTGTTCATCCCTTTATATAAATCTGTATTACATACAAGATATACATATGTTTATGAAAATGGTTGACTCAAACATTTTAGTCTTAGATACATGATTTGTTTGCTTTGAGCTTTGAACAAGCTTTCAGTATCTGCCAGTTCTCTCAGATATGTTCTATTGGTTTTTTTCTTCATTAGTTTTGAGTGGTAACTTCTTAGTATCAATCTGATTAGTTAAGTCCTTTTCGTCTGATTGCAATAGTTCGTTGCATTGTATTTAAATGTAATATCAGTATTTAGTTCTATTATAATCTTTAATCAATCCTAATTCTATCTTATATATGTAATTATTTTTGAGATATAGTTTTTCAATTGTGACGTCATTTTTGTGCTCTTTCAGAAATTCAAATTTTTGTGCCTTTTCATCACTTCGTATGTGACGTCATTTTTATGACTTTTTGCGTTGAGGCCTGGACTAAGTCGGGTGTGTCTATTTTCTGTGTTTTTTGGTCTTTGTATTATGTATTCGGGTTTTGTTTTCTGTAATTAGTTAAGACTTCAGTTGTATCATGTATATCTTTTATATTCATTTGATAAAATTTACTGTTTGCAATAGCATAAATTGTTCTAAATAATAAGGATATTCTTATCACAAGCAGAAAAACCTAGCCGTATTTGGCACAACCTTTTTCAACTTTTGATCCTCAGTGCTGTACAATTTTGTACTTTTTTTTACTTTCGAACTTTTATATCTGGGCGTCACTGGTAAGTCTTGTGTGGGCGAGGCGCGTTTTTGGCATATTGAATTTTAAACCTGATGCCTTTTGTTATCTATTATTCATGTGTTTCTTTGCCTAATACGTTCTCCTATTTATTTGTATTGTAGTCCTGTAATATTATGTTGTCATTTTAATGTTATATTTAACATTGCCATTAAAGTACGAGGTTTGGCATACCACAAAACCAGGTTCAACCCACCATTTTTTTCTTTAAAAATGTCCTGTACCAAGTCAGGAAAATGGCCATTGTTATATCATAGTTCGTAACATTTTTACGTTGTGTTTCCGTTGTGTCGTTTGTTTTCTCTTATATTTTAGTGTGAATTCACATTACTATGAGACGTGTCACGGTACTTTTCTATCCCAAATTCATGTTTTTGGTTTTGATGTTAAATTTGTTATTCTCATCGGATTTTGTCTAATGCTTACTCCGTTTCTGTGTGTGTTACATTTTAATGTTGTGTCGTTGTTCTCCTCTTATATTTATTGCGTTTCCCTCAGTTTTGGTTTGTTAACCCGATTTTGTTTTTTGTCCATAGATTTACGAGTTTTGAACAGCGGTATTCTACTGTTGCCTTTATTTATTATTCTGCTGTTCTGTTATTCCACTGTCCAAAATGAGGGGATTTGGAACCAGCAAACATGACTAACCCTGCCACATTTTGTATGGGAATATCCCAAGCCAGGAGCCTATAGATCAGTGGTTGTCATTTGTTACTGTATATCATATCTGTTTATTATTTTCCTTTTGTACATAGATCAGTGTGTCAGACTGATATTTCTCTCATTTATATTCTTTTAAATGTTTAAATGAGGGTGCTTTTTTTAAGCTTGCTTTGCAACATTATTTTTTTTTTTCATTGTTGAAATCAGAATGGTGACCTAAATTGCATACATCAAATTACTGAGATTCTAGTGGCGGGTTTTCTCGTTGGCAATCATACCACACATCTCCTTATTTCTACACACCAGTGGTATTAAAGAGTTATGTCCCTACTTCTAGTTGTAACTAATATAGAGTTATGTCCCTTTTCCTAGGTTTTATCTATCAGAGTTATATCCCTTTCTCTAGTTTTAACTAACAAAGAGTTATGTCCCTTCCTCTAGTTTTAACTAATATAGAGTTATGTCCCTTTCTCTAGTTTTGACTGTCATAGTGTTATGTCCCTTTCTCTAGTTTTAACTGTAATAGAATTATGTCCCTTTTCCTAGTTTTAACTATCTTAGAGTTATGTCCCTTTCCTTATGTTTAACTAATATAGAGTTATGTCCCTTTTCCTATGTTTAAATATCATAGAGTTATGTCCCTTTCTCTAGTTTAACTGTTATAACAAAAACAAACAGATTTTTTAACTTTTATTTGTTCACAGTGATCTCATGTAGAGTATAAACACACTGCTTAGCACTGAGCTCATCATTTTGGCAGGCAAAATCACTATAGTTATATAATTAACAAATAAATAAATAATAACAATGAGGAAAACAATTGCAAAATTGCACAATTTGAAAATAATGCTTGATTTATGATTTGAGGAACAAATGATAAAATAAGAATGGTATAGAAATTCAATTAGACATTATTAATTAAGTCATATGCAAATCTATCCTTAAATATACAATTTCTTTAAAATTTCATTTCCATGTCAAGTTAAAATGCTTTACAATTTAGAAAAAATAATAAAATGAGAAAAGTGTTCTGAGCCTCACATTTTGTCCTGTTTATTTATTATGTTTTAAACAATGTTTTTGCTTTTAAATTTTAAAAACAATATAATATATACTGCATATTACATAACACCAAAGCATATACACAAAATATACCTCAGGTCATACAGTTGCAATTTTCATGTCCTAACTATTAAAAGTTATTGCTAATTTATATCCCCTGGTCACAATATTTCATATAGACTCATTGTCAAATGTTATTGTATCAACACTTTCTTCATTAAAAGAGACTACAAGGAGACAGATTAGCATATGCACTTGTTGCTTGTTTCTGAATCCTATTTGTAAATGTGAATTTATGTTGTAATTGTATAATTTATAATAAAATATTGTTTACACTAATTATATTGTGCATTAATAAAATCTTGATTTTAAAACTGGTCCCATTTTCATATTAATTATTTACCTGGGAATTAAACTAAATAAGTAAACTTATATTTTCCACTTATTTCTGAATTTCAATATCTGAAAACAGAATTTCTAATGAAAAATGTTTTAAAATATTAAATGTTTATGAATTAATACAAATAAAAATACCTGAAATTTGATTTCACTTAAGCAATTGGATATTCCAACCAGAAGCAAATTGAAAGTTCAATTTTTGTTTATCTATTTTTATGTTATTTGTCTTCGACAGAAATGACAATTTTGACAAATTTTTGTAAAAGCATCATGTTAAAATGTTAAATTTAATGAAAAAGTGTAATTTTGAAAAAAAACATTTCGCATAATGATTCCATTGGCTTTAGTATGCATGTTCTGTCTTTAACAATGTTTCCGAAAAGGTCTCCAAAAGAGAAAGTAAAAATGAACAGTCTCTGGTTCAAATAGTAGACATATATAGGAGCTGTTTGTTTAAGATGTGAATGACCAGAACAAAAATGATAGTGTTTATCAATTGCAAAGTCATTTAAATGAACAATGATCAAATCAATAAAGTGAGGTTCATCGGAAATGTTATAAGAATTAGTTGAAACTAACAGTTACGCTTAGTTTAATGCACTTATACACATGTTGACGCCAGAAGGCAATTACAATTTTCTTTGAAAAGTAAAGTTTGCTAGCAGATGAATGATATTTGTTGAGTAAGCAAGTGCTAAGAATGTTTTAGTAATATCAAATAGAAGAGTAATCCTTATGCAAAAAAGCTGCTTTAGTCATAAGGGGACTTTAATATCAAGATGAGGTTTGGAGGTTTTGTGTGTGTCAAGGATGGGCTAAAAATATGACATATATATGTTTCCTGTTATAATAGGATGAACATTAAGGCATATTGCTAATAAAATTTTCATTTGCATTTTTTTAAAAGAAAAAAAATTTTTTTATAAAAAAAAACTCCCATAAAATTCTGAATTTTCCCTTAGGAGAAACAGTGAAAGATTAACCAAAAAGTTGAAGGTCACATTTAATTATTAACAAATGGTAACAGGAAACATATTTTTTAATTTGGCCTTATCAATGAAAAGTAGAAATTTTTGGGACTTTTAAGTTGGTTTGTAATGGAAACAATACTACAGATGACAATCCCTAAGAAAAAGACTATGTATCAAAATATTCTATAAAAATACCATCACTAAAGCTATCCGCCTGCGAAAAAAGCCAGCAGACGGTTAAAATTATATGAAACATGATGCATGAATGTATCGAGAATTGACTAGAATATTTCATAAATACAATTATGACATATAAAGGTGTCATTATGTACAAATAAAATCACAGTTACAAATTACTACAAAGATTCTGTTACAGAAATCAATAGTATAATCTGCCACAGAATGACACACAAGGGATTGTACAACCATACTCAAGTAATAAACAATAAAAACACAAAGCTGACACTGCATTCTTTTTTTACCATTATTTGGAGGATGAATGCAAAAAAACGTTCTTTTATATCTAATATCATCATTTTATCATTTATCATATTTGAAATAGTATTGTTAATAGTGATGATAAAAAAATAGTAAAAGCTTTTACCATTTTCTTTTTTCTTATAATTTGAAGAATAGATTGTACAAAATTTCCTTATAGATGCAAAAAACGTTTATATTTAATATCATCATTTTACTTTTTATCGTATTTGATATATTATTGTTGATAATGATGAGCAAGAAATAGTAAAAGCTTTTACGATATGCTATTTATCTTACATTATTTGAAGAATAAATGTACAAATCCTTGATGTTAAAAATGGTTAACTAGTACTTTCTATAATGTAATATAATATTTTTACTGTAACATATTTGACAAGTTACTTTGTTTATTTTGTGTTTCATCAATTTGGATCTTTTTGGGATAACACAAATTTGTTGACTCTGAGTAAGTTATGGATGTCCCTTGGCTGAAAAAGACTAAAAAAAAAAAGACTGTTAGACTTCAGACGAATATTGAATAAATTAAAGTCTAGATTTTCACAACCTCAACCTGTCCCCAACTGTGTAAAAAAATCTATTAAAAACCCTACAGCAGATAGTGTTTATACACACTTATCATAGTTATTATAAAAAAATAAACATAAACCAGGTGCTCCGCAGGGCGCAGCTTTATACGACCGCAGAGGTCGAACCCTGAACAGTTGGGGCAAGTATGGACAAAACATTCTAGCGTGATACAGCTCTGAATTTGGATTGTGATCAAATTTTTGACATTACATGGTTTTTTTTTTACACAAAACAAATGTCAAGATTTTACAAATTTTACAATTAAAGATTTCTTCTTCAAACTTTTTAAATCTAAAATTAAATAGTTGACACAGCATAGGTTTCTGACACAGAATGAATGTGGTCTAATGAACTTAAAAGTTTGTTTTTGCCTTTTAGCAATTCACTATGCTGTTGAATATTAATCCTCTCAAAAAAATGTTTGAAGAAATTTTCTTTTTATTTATGAAATCTGAAATGAGAAAAATTTAACCCCCCCCCCCCTTTTTTTCACATCCCCGTTTCCCTTTTTCCAAAACTGATATCAATTCAAATTTCTAATGGAGTTTGCAACAATAACTACTCTTTTAAATACATCATAAAATATTAAAATGTAAAATAAAGTGCTTGTTATCACTGAATAGTAAAGATTGGTTGGTAGTAAAAGTGAATATACATTGTTTATTGTATAAAACAATAAAAAAAACTTCATCAGCAACATTTTATATTGGCAAATTTCCAATGAAGTTATTTACATAAAGTTATTGGCAAATAAAAACAGAAAATGACATCATAGTCATGTCTGGCAAATGTCCAACATACATTATCTAAAAACATTTTAGATAAGATAAGGAAATAAGATGTAAAAAAACTGCTTGTTATCACTGAATGGTAAAGATTATTTTAATTTATCAGTTGGTAGTAAAAAGTGAATATACATTGTATATTGTATATAACAAAGATTTAAGTTGATTCTGGACAAAGAAAGATAACTCCAATTAAAAAAAAATCTTGCTATTGCACAATATTTTGCAATTAAATATTTCTTGCTTACTATTCTGGATAAAGAAAGATAACTCTAATCAAAAAAATATTTGCTATTTCACAATATTGTGCAATTAGATATTTCTTGCCATTGCGCAATACTGTGCAATTGAAAAGACTTGCTATTGCACAATACTTAATATAATAATTTTAGATCCTGATTTGGACCAACTTGAAAACTGGGCCCATAATAAAAAATCTAAGTACATTTTTGGATTCAGCATATCAAAGAACCCCAAGATTTCAATTTTTGTTAAAATCAGACTAAGTTTAATTTTGAACCCTTTGGACTTTAGTGTAGACCAATTTGAAAACAGGACCAAAAATGAAGAATCTACATACACAGTTAGATTTGGTATATCAAAGAACCCCATTTATTCAATTTTTGATGAAATCAAACAAAGTTTAATTTTGGACCCCGATTTGGACCAACTTGAAAACTGGGCCAATAATCAAGAATCTAAGTACATTTTTAGATTCAGCATATCAAAGAACCTAACTGATTCATTTTTTGTCAAAATCAAACTAAGTTTAATTTTGGACCCTTTGGACCTTAATGTAGACCAATTTGAAAACGGGACCAAAAGTTAAGAATCTACATACACAGTCATGACAGTTAGATTCGGCATATCAAAGAACCCCAATTATTCAATTTTGATGAAATCAAACAAAGTTTAATTTTGGACCCTTTGGGCCCCTTATTCTGTTGGGACCAAAACTCCCAAAATCAATACCAACCTTCCTTTTATGGTCATAAACCTTGTGTTTAAATTTCATAGATTTCTATTTACTTATACTAACGTTATGGTGCGAAAACCAAGAAAAATGCTTATTTGGGTCCCTTTTTGGCCCCAAATTCCTAAACTGTTGGGACCTAAACTCCCAAAATCAATACCAACCTTCCTTTTGTAGTCATTAACATTGTGTTTAAATTTCATTGATTTCTATTTACTTAAACTAAAGTTATTGTGCGAAAACCAAGAATAATGCTTATTTGGGCCCTTTTTTGGCCCCTAATTCCTAAACTGTTGAAACCAAAACTCCCAAAATCGATCCCAACCGTTCTTTTGTGGTCATAAACCTTGTGTCAAAATTTCATAGATTTCTATTAACTTAAACTAAAGTTATAGTGCGAAAACCAAGAAAATGCTTATTTGGGCCCTTTTTGGCCCCTAATTCCTAAAATGTTGGGACCAAAACTCCCAAAATCAATACCAACCTTCCTTTTGTGGTCATAAACCTTGTCTTAAAATTTCATAGATTTCCATTCACTTTTACTAAAGTTAGAGTGCGAAAACTAAAAGTATTCGGACGACAACGACGACGACGACGACGACGCCAACGTGATAGCAATATACGACGAAAAATTTTTCAAATTTTGCGGTCGTATAAAAATAATTATGTTCCCAAATCCTACATAGAAATAATAATTATTGAATGTGATGTTTATATTTATAAGCTTCTACTATTTGGCTGTAATACATTTGTTGCATGAATAACATATCAAATACATTTTGCAGTGCTTCCTTGTGCTATTTATAGATTTTTAGCTGTCAGATGACATTTGTCATATATCAAAAGCTAATTACAAGACACATATAAATGTATACTGATTAGTAAGCTGACAACATAAAGTTTAAATTTTTTTTATAGTATTACATTTTTGATAATATACATGTTTTTTTACTGCACCAATGTCATAAGAATCTGCTATATATGGGAATTCAAAAAAGACTGCAATGGCTGAGACTTTTTATAATAAATGAATTTTATTTTGAACCACCATGACCACTAAGATCTTAGCATGCATACTTATGCATTTGGTTTTTCATTATTAAAATTAATTGTAATTGTAAAACCTTGAAAATCTGTCACATGGGAGATAATTCTTAAAAGATCAACACACTTTTTCAAATATTTCACTTTGAAAAGGGAAGGTGTTTAAAAATTGTCACTTATTAAAAAGTAGATGTACATGCAGTTATAAACTTGAATAAGACAGGAGCTTATTCCATAATTTATGAATTTAACCCATTATATATTTTGAACAAAAATGTATATAGCACTTGGTGATTTGATATGATTCTGTACAAGTGATTTATCTTTCAACAATACAGGTACATCTTATATATACTGTAGATTCATTAATTTGAATGGGTTTCAATTTTTATTGATTGATACAACATAATTTTTATAGATACATTATTTCATGGTCTTGACAACTTCTGCATGAAATAAAACCAATCAGAATTCTGTATTTTGTTGAACTTTATAATCAATCACAATTCTGTATTTTGTTGAAATTAACCAATCAGAATTCTGTATTTTTTGGAAATTATCCTATCAGAGTTCTGTATCTTGTTAAACTTAACCAATCAGAATTCTATATTTTGTCGAACTTAATAAACCAGAGCTCTTTATTTTGTTAAACTTATAACCAATCAGAATTCTATATTTTGTTGAACTTAATACACCAGAGCTTTTTATTTTGTTAAACTTATAACCAATCAGAATTCTGTATTTTAATGAACTTTGTTACCAGTCAGAATTCTGTATTTTTTCAACTCAATAACCTTATTTATCCTCTGAGAACCAAAAGCAATAAATGAATCTACAGTAATATATCTATACTATTAAACGAGAAGACCTCATTTTGTGTGTCGCTTCTCCTCCTTCCACGTTAAATTAATCATCATGCCTCTGTGTCCTATAGGTAACATGTATAGTCGCATTTGTCATCCATTCTTATGATCATTCAGTTTGGGTTATTTTGGGAGAAAAACGAAAAAAATGCGTCCGGATATTATCCCGTCATTGGACAAAACTTCAAGTCAGATTAGACTTCCGGTTTGTGTTTTTCTGTACTTTGAACATACAAAGACTATGAATAAAGTGTATACATTTGCTTTCTGCTATCATTTTGAGTTCTAGCATTTATCATCCTTGCTTAAAGTGTTTCAGTTTGGATTATTTTGGGAGAAAAACGAAAAAAAAATAATATTTGCTATTTACTATCAATTCCAATTGTTAACCCTAGTACTGCCAGCTATAAATAGATTATCAGTTCACTGTAGTGCCATGATGCTAATTAGCCTCTGCATCTCACTGTGCCGAGTTGTTTTCCAGAAATTTATCACTTTTACACCATGTTATTGTTTTTCTAATTTTCTTTAATTTCTGAACATTTTAGAAAATAACATTGAATGAATTTGTTTTGCAGAATTGAATGCAGAATTTCATAGTGTAAAATAAGTGACAGTGGATTATGAAATTATTTAGTTAAATCAAATAAAAGTAGAAAAATCATGTTTTTATTTATTTGATCATTAAACATATTTGTTTATGTTATTTAATTAGCACTTAAATGTCAAATAGCTGTTTCAATATTATATTTTCATTATTTCGTGAAACACGACTTCATGTCAACCCTGGTAATTTGAATATGAACCATGAGTGTGGTTTCAATGTTATTGTCCTTTCCGACGAAAAAAAGTTATAGTGTATCGGTTTGTTTCTTCAACTAATTTATTTATGAAATTTTAATCAATAATTAAACTAAAGAAATCTATCATCGGATCACTGGATTTTGTCCAACGGCAGAGTTTTAACTTCTTTACAGCATCAAAAGTGAGACCACGTGTATCCAGGTTTCCACCTGTTAAACGTCGCTATTTTTTCATCATTTTCTAGATCATCCTCATCAAAACATAAAAATTCTTTATAACACATCATCAATATGAATTATTTCTTCAACACAATCACGATTTTCAGGGTCTACTTGCTATAAAAACGCATCTCCGTCCGCTACTTCTCTGACGACTTACATTGTTACAAACTTGAATGTAAACAAACTACGGGGTCAATTTTGTCATCAAAATAATTTTAGAATGGAA
The DNA here is from genome assembly GCA_037788925.1 of Mytilus galloprovincialis. Lineage (NCBI taxonomy): Eukaryota > Metazoa > Mollusca > Bivalvia > Mytilida > Mytilidae > Mytilus > Mytilus galloprovincialis. Next base: position 87,627,113 of record CM075337.1, read on the forward strand.
TGCTGGAAGCAACCAATGAAAATATCTTTCTACGGGGAAATCCTTCTTCTGACGTTATCTATAATACTAAAATTACGAGGTCCAATTTGTCAGCCGTCATCACGTAAAAACGACGAATCAAAGAATTCAACTTTATATACAACTAATATAGTACTAAGGTGTAGATTAAAAATTACACCACTCCAGGCCCTTTTGTTTTCCACGTAATTAATATTGCCAATAATTAGGAAGTTCCGGGTCGAGTCTGATACCGATACCAATAGTATAATCACGTGTTACCTATTACCTTATCTGACAGGCGCACCACCAAACGTGTATTCAGGATTAATATGCTATATACACGGGTCATAATCACAGGGTTGACACTACTAAATTGTCAAATTGTTACCTATTGTAGTATTTTAATCCGTAAGACTTTCTAAGATAACAATACGAATACTAAAAATCTGGACTAAAAATAAGTTTCAATTTGTTAGCGGGCATGACGTAAAACAGCGAATCAAAGAATTCAACTTTATTTATAACTAATATAGGACAATGCTGTTGATTAAAAAATACTCCATTCCAGGACCTTTTGTTTTCCAAATAATTAATATTACCAATAATTGATAAGTTCCGGTTCGACGGGTTCAAACAGAAAGATTTGAAAGCAGAGAAAATTGTGTATCTTATAATCGGCATGACTTTATCAGATGACAGTACTAATACTAAGATAAGGCTTGCGCATAGTTATATACTTTATTCAGTCACGGACCCGCGATATCACGGGTGTGTTCTAGTATTGACTAAAAATGAGAATAGCTGTGTGATTTGATTGGCTAGAACTCGAAACCTTTACCTTGTATAGAAAGTCAATATAGCGACGACCGGCAATGAATGAAACTACCGGAAGTTATCAATATATCGACGACCGGCAGTAGAGTAAAGTTATACAGGTCGTCACTATATCGACGTCCTGCAGTACTAGGGTTAACTATCCACGGATATATTTCTGTATACTTACATACATTTACTATGAATAATTATATTTGTTATAATTTATTATTAATTCCGATGGTTTACTGGGGGAGGGGACTCTTTACTATTCATGGCGTTCACTGGTGTATATATATTACTATTAACTATCAATTTCCCCGCGATTTCGCGGGTGTGTTCTAGTACATATATATATATATATATAAGTATGTTGATTTATGCACAAAATGATCAGAAAGTTAAATTCAGGTGAATTGCAATCAAAATGCAAAATTAATTACAAGTCATTTGCAAATTCAGAATCCTTAAATTTAGACCGTTTCAATATTTTATCTGAACAGTCATACAAAATTCTTGTTTATATAAAATGAATACTTTCAATATTGCAAGAAAATTGTTAAGTTATGCACCAAACAATATTGCATCACTTATCAGTCAAATTCATAAATGTTTAACAATAACTTACAAGTCCCAACAAAAGAAAATTAAATCTGACATTGAATGTGCTATTGCTAGGATAACGATAAAGAGAATGATGAAATTGTAAGATTTAAAACTATAAAATCAACTTTAATAGTCAAATAAAGATCATTTAGATAACCAGTTCTGCACTTTTTAAGATGAACAAAAATTAACAATATTTGTTTAAAATTTCATCTTTCTCTTCAACATGTCCTCAAGGACGTATATTATGTTAGTTATACGTCCTTGATGTCCTTTTAAAAAAACTTGTCATTTGTCAAAAATGAAAATGTAGGTAAACTGTAAAATCAAATGAATTTAAAATTACTGTTCAAACTTTTACATTTTATCCTTAAAAATTAGACAACAAAACAACATTCAAACAGCTTATATCACATCAGTTTGGCTTTCATTCTAAAATTTACAATCATTTAACATATTTAACAATAGAACAAACACAAAGAAACATATTTCAGTTTCCCAAATTTTGATCAAAGCACTAACAGCACTGTAAGTCTAGCACACTATTACACAACAGAGACAGCACCTGCAGGTAGCACAAATAGCATAAAACATTACTTTTAGCATATACCATTCACACACAATAAATATGAATACACATTATACTTAACAAACAATCAATACATGCCTTACACAATATTCTTTTATATTAACAGCCAAGTCTAAAGTATGTATAAATTATTTTCTTGCAAATCGCATGGATTGAATAGTAAGACAAATTCTTGCAAATGGTGCTTTAAGTCATTTCGCTTTTTATTTCATCCATGGCTATGTTCCTACATGTTGAATCTTTTATGTATTGAAACCAATTTTCTCATATAGAAAATATGTTTGTAATTTAGATCATTTATTGTAACTCACTCACTCAGATCATAGTTTTTGCTGTATACATATAAAGTGACATCACATAGATACCATGTACATAGCTGTCACACTTTTGCTTATCACATTTCACACATCTACTACAATAAGGATCACAGCTTACATGACTAGTCAGATTTAAAAGGGGCTAAAATAACCTGGCCCCATGTATGGTGTGGTCAAACTAAGAATAAAACCTAATCCAAAAATTTTAGTCTGACCACCAGAGCTTTTTCTACTCAAAACTAAACAGGAATTTAAATCCTTTTGGTATAAAGTATCAGAAAAAATTTAACAGCTTTTTCTAGTAAAAATAGCCAAAGTTTTCAATGAAAAGTAAATTACTAAAATATTTTAAATTAAACAATTAATTTTTTCGATCTTTTCTTCTTTTTTTGTGAAATAATTAAATTATGATCAAGTTATTTCATTTTCAACTTGCAATATTTAACATATTTTAATTACAATAGCAATATATTTTGCCTTTTTACTGAATATTTTTTCCCGTTATCTGTTTTATCCCGAATAAACTAATAACAGGGAAAAAAAACAGGTCATGAATCAATGATATGAACATTAATAAATGTTATAAAGTAAATCTTTCCTTATAAACTATATCTTTTGATTGTCAAATCTTCCTGTTTAATATTACTGGTTTGTTAAATTTCAAATACAAACCAACTATGACATTTCACAAAATAATTGTGTGTCAGTAAAATTTTATAATTATTCAAACCAACTACCATATTTCACAAAATAATTTGTTAATTTGTACTTTTGGGTGACAGAAATGTTTTAAAATATGCAGACACAGTATATTTTGTATAATTTCTAACCAGTACTGTGCCCAGTGATTACTTTTTTTTTCTTACTAGCTACTGGCCAAAGTGACCTCAAATGAATTTATACTGGCCACGGTGACCTCAAATGAATTTATACTGGCCAAAGTGACCTCATATGAATTTATACTGGCCATAGCCATTATTATATAAATGCCCCAATTTCTAAAAAACAATCTAAACTAGTCTATGCAAATTCTGGCTGAAACTGAAGGTACTGAATCAGTCTGGTTGGTAGGGGTAACCTCTGTATAATATCAGGGTACTGGAATTGTTGTAATATCCGGATACGACATCGGTTCTGTAGACTGCCAGCAGTCGGTAGTTTGTAAATCTGTAAATGGTCGTACTGTGTTTCTTTGTCATTTAAAACTATTGCCATTCGACTTCCACAGTTTGAAAATATTGGCAGGTAATTGACAGGACAAGAATGTATTGCACAGATGAAGCGATTGTATTGGATACAATGAAGTGTTTGTGTTGTGTCAGCATTAAATATATAAACACAAACATCAACTGGCTGCATGCGACGTGCCCTTTTTTCACGACAACAACAACCTGCTCCACTGGAAACCATAATGGCAAAAATTAGGTAGCCATCTTTGGCAAAGAATATATCTTTTAAATGTGGATTTAGACTAGAATGCATATCGTCAACTCGTGGATTTGTACGGAGCACCGACCACGAATCCAACTGCACCAAACTTAAACTGTTATCCTCTCCTCGTAGAAAACTTGTGGCAGCTATTCTAGATGAACTGAATCTTGGATCAAATGCAAATAAACTATGATGAAATGGCAGAGTAACCTCCCTTATCAGCTCTCTCTTCTTGAGACAAAATAACTGGAAGACAAATGCACTGTTATTGTCTGATTTTATGCTTGGAATTTTAATCAGGCACACAGTTCCATCAGGACTTATCTCTCCACGCAAGGCCTCATTCACAAATTCAACATTCTTTTTACCAAAGACACCTAGGAATTTGTTTGTTTCCAAGTCAATAACACCAAATTGTGTCATCATGTTTCTGACTAGATGAAGAACGACTGTTGACTCATGATAGCATAAAACACTTTTGACATGAAAGTTTTGAATGGATGAGAGTTGGGCAGGAATATGATTGTACTCAAAATGTTCCGCCATCTTGGTGAACTTGTTGCGTCTACGGAAACTAAACAGTGAATGAGATTTGTTAAGATTGATGATACCCTGGCGGCTAATACAAAATGTTGGACTACAGTCTTTGAACACAACTCCATTGCATGACATCGTGGTCTCTGAAAATCCAGCAGCCTCTGAAACAGAAGGATATTCACTGAATTAAATTGAAAAAAAAATGTGCACACACTAAAATGTACAATCTGTTATAATGTCTGGTTAAATACAACAAACTGTGGAACAGAAAAATGTATATACTGTTTAAATTGGAAAACATGTGTGTACACATGTATAGAAATGTGCAATTTTAGTGTTATTGGCTGAAAAAAGATACTTTTATTAGCTAAATACCTTCTGAAATAGAACAATAATATCTGCAGACAACACATAGTTTAAATGCAAAACAAGTGAGGACACATAGCAATGTAAAGTGAAGTACAATTTAACTATAAGTCTCCAATAGCAAACAGCTTCTGAAACATATATAATAATGCCTCTGAATTGCCCTGCTTCTATATGCAACTGTTGACTATTTAAGCTTAGTTTAATCAGTAGTTTCTTCCTATATATATATATATAAACATGAGGGTTTGGATGGGGTTAAATGATTAAAGAAAAATGCCCTTAAAAAATGAAGATTAGAGAATAGCGGGCAAAAAAAATAAAGATTAGAGAAAAAAGGGGTTATTTTTTGAAGATTAGAGAAAAAGGGGTAAATTTTTTTAAGATTAGAGAAAAAAGGGATGAAAATTAAATGTTTACAGAATAGCAGACCCCCCCACCCCCACCCCCAATACAGACCCTCATACATGTATTTACAAAATTTTATTAACAATTTGATGTGTCAAACCAATCCTGCGAACTAAATACTGTTTGGAAGACAGACTATTGTTCCTATTCCAGTCAGATAAAACCCAAGAAATGTTGAAATTCAGATTCTTGAAGTTTTGACAGACCTCACTTGTGTATTTTTATTGTCTAAGCTAACCAGCAATCAACCAACCAAATCTCTTTTTTTAGAAAACAAAACAGTTTTATTTACTTTAAACTTGTAGGAAATTTTTATTTTTAACAGTTGAACATGTTCAGTATATAGCCTTTAGATTTTTAGTTAAACATATAAAGTATTTCCTGTAAAATGTGAAAATTTCATAAAGATAAATGATTTTAAAGCAAGTAGGTCAAGGCAACAATCTGTTATCTTTATTTAATTTCAAAATGAAAATAAAACATATTTATGCAAATGACACAATCCATATGCAAATGCCTCCTGGTAATTGTCTTTTGTATGACAAGTATGACAAAAAAGGTTATAAAGTCATTTTAACTTTTTCTAGAAACACAATTTATTAATAGAAGGTCAACCAATTAATCAGAAAAACCTAGTTAACTTGACACTTGTGTATTAGTTTAGTTTCTTCAAAACTATATATTATGTTATAATCATACAAGCAGTCTTAATTTATTAATAATTTTATTTAAGGAATGACTGTAATATTTTTTCTGTCTATGAAGAAATAACATTAAAAATTTGCGTGTAGCGGGTTATTTAACAGTGTGCACCACATTTTTTATGTTATTTCGAATAGACAGAAAAAATATTACAGTCATTTCTTATAATTTAATTCTAAAATCCATTTTAAACCGCAGAAAACCACGAAAAAAACGTTGATGACGTCACGGTCACATGACTAAATTATGTCTATGGGCTCATAACAAAATAACGTTAACCAATCAGAAGACGCGTTACATCCAAAATTAAATTATATGGAATTAATACAGAATGTAACTCAAGATAACACAAATAGATCACCAAAAGAATTGTTATCAAAAGTTGGCTTGTTGACTGATGATTATCTTATTGTATTCCTGTCATTTCTGGTATTTCATAATTGGACACTTTTCTTATCCTTTCATTATTTCTTTCTTTTCTTTTCTTTTTTCGACTTTTATGCAATTATGCCAATTCTTTGACAGTTTTCATGTTCGGTTGTGTCCCCTTGTGCATGGCCTTGCTCAGTTTTAATAACCAGTTTTGATCCTACCATCACTCTAATTTGAAACTTCAGAAGTTCGTTTTGGTCCTGTTGAAGATTAACTATTCACACTTACCATAAGTCTTTTTAATGTTTTGTTTTTGTCTTTTCTTTTTGAAATTTTGGCTGTCCCTAATACAGTTTTGCATAAGTTTTTTTCTTCTTTTCAATTTCTAATAACATGATCCTAAATTAAACAGTATAACTTTATATGACCATCATATCATCCTTCAGATTTGTTGAACACATTTACCTCTCACGATTATAAAGTTCAGCTCAAAATAAAAATTGTTTGAAGAGATGTGAATGTATTTTATCATGATAGATTTGTACTTCACGTCTCATCACAAATCACTTCACATATTTGAAGTATGAATGATAGACTCTTGACAACAAAATACAATTATCATTGATCTAATATCACACAGACCGATGTCATTGTCAAATTTATAGTTCCATTGTTTTCTCATTGATTTTGATGACAATTTGAGAGAATTATAAGCTTCCTTGAAAATTAAAATTTATAGACATTTTAATGAAAACTAAGGTCTCATAAATATACTATCCTTAATGTGTCCAATTTACTTAGCTGAACCTTCAGAAACTTCATGCAATGTGTGTAAAACCAACTTTCAGTAACTGTATACACATGTGTAATTTACCAACTTTCAGTAACTTTTTATACATGTGTAAAACCTACTTTCAATAACTTTATACACATGTGTAAAACCAACTTTCAGTAACTTTATACATGTGTGTAAAACCAAGTTTCAGTAACTATATGTACAAGTGTGTAAACCCAACTTTCAGTAACTTAATGTATACATGATAGCAAAACCAACTTTCAGTAACTAAACTTATACATGTGTGTAAAACCAACTTTCAGTAACTATATATATACAAGTGTGTAAAATCATCTTTCGGTAACTTAATTTATACAAGTGTACAAAAAACAACTTTCAGTAACTTTATAAATGTGTGTAAACCCAACTTCCAGTAACTTAATGTATACATGATAGCAAAACCAGCTTTCAGTAACTTAATTTATAAATGAGTACAAAACCAAATTCAGTAACTTAATCTATACATGTGTACAAAACCAACTTTCAGTATCTTTACACATGTGTGTTACACCAACTTTCAGTAACTTAATTTATACATGTGTGCAAAATTTCTGCTTTAAATGTTTAATACAACTGATTACATCTCCCATAAGTTCCAGGGGCGGATCCAGCCATTTTAAAAAGGGGGGTTCCCAACCCAGGACAAACTATATGTCCAACTATATGTCTCCATTCAAATGCATTGATCGTCCAAAAAAAAGGGGGGTTCCAACCCCCGGAACCCCCCCCCCCCCCACCTGGATCCGCCAATGGATTACATCTGCCATAATTTCCAATTAAAGTAAATCTCCATTGATTATAATTTTGAGTTCAAATTGAAAGTGTTTCAAAAAGTATGGATTGTATGTGATCATGTATAGTTTGTACTTCAATCATTCATCTCAAAACACTTCAAATTTGTTAAGTATGTTTGATGGAAGTCTCCCAACAACTAAATTCAGTTAGCATTGATCTATAATCACTAATGATGTCACTATCAAAACATTATTTTGTTTTGTTTTCAAACTGATTTTGATGACAATATTTCAGAGAACAAAGGTCAAAATTTCCTTGTATTTTTTTAGATTATTTTAATTCTTGTGATGGTTTAAAGGGGCACTAGCTGTCAAATTCAAGGTCAGCGATTTGACTAAAATTCTCATTTGATTTATAACAATGTAAAACATTTATCCAAACTATCAAAAGTCTAAAATAAACAGTGTACAGAGCATGGGGTAAATAATATATAGGTTTGTTCGTGTGTATTTTAGTCCAGACGCCATCTAATTACCTATCGATTTGACCTCAGATGACCATATAAGCGATGTAAACATAAATAAAGATATGAATAGATTAAACCAATACCTGCAATTGGATTTTTATAGGTCTGTTTGATTTTATTTTATAGATTAAACATAGATGTTTCTCATTGTTTTTAACCGTATAAGAATGATTTTATGTGCATCGAATTAGTAATCAAATGATTTACAGTAGTTTCACTTTCATTGTTGGCATTCTTTTTCTTTAAATAACCAGTACACGTACAATGCATGCGTTGTCAATCTCTAGCTAGGGGATAAATTGAAGTTCACATGAATACGGATTTAAAGAGGTCGACTCATTCACTTGCAAGTGAATTACTAATTATCAATGTTTCTTAGCGTAATTTGACAAAACTGAACCTTTTTGGCTGCAAAAAGCGAATTTTTATTTCACTATTTCACTTTCATTATATAAATTGAATAATTACATTAGATGTATGTTTCATTATAATACTTTATTCTGATTGGCTAACTGCAATTCACGTGTTATTCCGTAAGCAGTTGCATTGCTCAATACAACTTTTCATTCATGATAACACGTGGTCCAACAATAAAGTGCACAGGTGAATTAAATAAAAAAATATATAAAATTTGTGTTTTCATAATCATAGCTAAAAAATGTAATTATAAGTATTGAATGCTTCTTTTTGTAACTTTATAGGGTTGTAAAAGCGTTGACCGTGCGCACATTTTTAGAATGAAGCGCTTCTGCGCTTCATACAAAATGTACTTCGGTCAACGCTTTTACACCCCAATAAATTTACAAAAAGAAGCATTCAATTCTTAATTGAACAGAGAAAAAAATCAAACTTTAGATTTTTTTATAAATCTCGTAGCTAGTGCCCCTTTAAAGGAATAGCTTTTAGCTAATAATTAAAAGAAACGTTTTCTGACAATTTTTATATATTGATACATTAAATTATATTTGGTGTAGATTAGTAGATTGTTTAGTAGATTGTTTTAAAGCCTTTGAACTTCCAGTGAAGTGAGAGTTTTTGCCCTGTGTTGAAGACCTTGATCATTGTGACTTTGAGATGAAGATTGAGATAGAACAGCAGTAAACAGTATTTATTATAAAAGTTCCATTCCTTTGCTTTTTGTGCTGTTTCTTTTGCTGTCCGTTTGTCATCAATGGATACCCCATATCTTTTCTTATTCATTATCTGAAGTTTTAGCAAAGCTAACACCATAAAAACTCCAATCTGACTTCCATTATACATAAACAAGACAAAACATTAGCCTACATCAGCTTCCTTTATATCCCATAATAGGTTGTAATTAATAAAGTGGGCCGATGTAAAGAATTAGTAAAAGTCGATAAAGACTATTGTAAGATCAAACCTTTTCTTGTTTCTCCTATTGATAAGTAAATATTATTTTGATCAATACTTATGGGCATTAGGAAGTATTATTGTTTTATCTCTGTTTTACAACGTTTAATTACAGGAAATTGCTTATTAAGTGCACATGTTCTTTCTGAATTTCTTTTTTAAGTGTATGACATAATTATTATTATAAAAATCGGTCACAAACTTCAGCCTTCAACGACTAATATTTCATTTTGAATTAAAATCGGTCAATTTTTTTTGCCATAAACATTTTTTTACATTCAGTATATTGCATTAAGAAACAATTAAGGTAGTTATTTATAGTTAATAATGCATAATCTAATTGCACAGTGGAGATTTGTGTGTAAATAGAACAAATGCTCAACAGTCCCATTTCTAAATTGAGAGATAAAATCAAATGAGACCATCATGACTTGCTTTATTAAAGATTTAATAAACAGTTTCAATGATACAAAACTGTATAAAAGCACGTAAGATGCTAGTTTCTAAATCCCATTTGTTATCATTTGTGTTTATAATGTACAACTCTAGATGTATTTCCAATGAATAATAAAATATCATTTTTAAAGGCACAACAGGAGATATGGATATAATTTTGATATGACAATCCAAAAAGACCTACCCAAAACAAAACAAAAAAAAACTGTAATTTGGTTCAAACCACAATCTTCAACAAAAGACATGCCATCCGTTTATTCCCAGAATTAACACAAAATTCTCCATAAAACAAAACCCAAAAATATATAGATATTATGTACTGTAAATTCACAAATAATTGCTGCATTTATTGTCAAAATTTTTGAAAAATGGAAAAAAAATGCGAGATTTCAGAGAAATTTACTTACAGATACATGTAATTGGACATAAAATAATAAGTTCTTATTACTCAAAAAGATGCATATTTGCATTTAAAAAAAACTCACACCATTTCTGAATTTACAGTAAGACAAGTGTGCACACAATGAAATGTCTTGCCTTCTTTACTTATCATTGATATTAAATTGATAGTCCTTAATATAAAGCTATTCTACAACTATCACATAAACTAAAAATTTCTTAAGGGTTCCGCGGAACCCAGTGTCTCGCCTACTCTTTCTGTTAATTGCAGGCTCAACAAAAATGAGGAAATAAATCATTGTAAGAAGCTTCTGTCCAAGTTTGGTAAAAATCCAGGTTAGTTTATGAATCTAATAAATGTTTAAAAACTTTAACTGCAGACTGAATGTAACGTTAACTGGAAGAAAACAAAATTTCCTTCTAGATATTAACTTTTGATCATAAACAAGCTTCTGTCCAAGTTTGGTACAAATCCAAAATAGTACAAAATGTATAAGAAAGTTATTAAAATTTTAAAAAGTTTAACCACAGAGTGATGTGTTATTTTGCAGAAAATCTAAGTCAATTTAAAAGTTAAATGCAAAAACAATGGATTTATTTTTTTTACAAAATTTTCTTCTAGATATTTTAACTTTTGATCATAAACAAGCTTCCGCTGTACAAGTTTGGTACACATCAAAAATAGTATAAGAAAGTTATTCAAATTTTTAAAAGTTTATAACCACAGATCTAGAATGAATGTGTTGTTTCCTGGCAGAAAATCTGAGTCCATTTAAAAGTAAAATACGGAAAAAATGGAATTTTATTTTTTACAAAATTTACTTCTGGATACTATCTCATGATCATTAAAAAGGTTCTGTCCAGGTTTGGTACAAATCCAGGATAGTTTAAGAAAGTTATTAAAATTTCAAAAACTTTAACCACAGAGTGAATGCCATTTTTCTGGCAGAAAAACTAAGTCCATTTATAAGTAAAATACGGAAAAAATGGAATTTTAGTCTTTACAAAATTTACTTCTGGATGCTATCTCATGATCATTAAAAAGCTTCTGTCCAAGTTTGGTAGAAATCCAGAATAGTTTAAGAAAGTTATTAAAATTTCAAAAACTTTAACCACAGAGTGAATATTTGTGGACGCAGCCTACGACGTCGACGACGACGGTATGTAGGATCGCTTAGTCTCTTTTTCCATTAAAGTCGAAGGCTCGACAAAAATGATCTACGAAAATGAGGTTAAGGTCATATAAACCGAAAAAGAAATAGATGTACACCTTACAATCATCCAATACACTAAATATAGTTGACCTATTGCTTATTAAGTTTCTAAGAAACAGACTTAACCAAGAAAACTAAGCATTGACCATTATGAACCATGAAAATAAGGTCAAGGTCAGATGAACCACGACGACATATACAGCTTACAATTCTTCCATACAACAAATATAGTTGACCTTTTGCTTATATAGTTTAAGAAAAACAGTCCAAAACACAACCAGATGCTCCGCAGGGCGCAGCTTTATACGACCGCAGAGGTTGAACCCTGAACGGTTGGGGCAAGTATGGACACAACATTCAAGCTGGATTCAGCTCTAAATTTGGATTGTGATTAAATAGTTGACACAGCATAGGTTTCTGACACAGAATGAATGTGGTCTAATGAACTTAAAATTTTTGTTTTGCCTTTGAGCAATTCACTATGCTGTTGAATATTAATCCTCTCAAAAAAATGTTTGAATAAATTTTCTTTTTATTTATGAAATCTGAAATGAAAAAAATTGACCCCCCAATTTTTTTTTCACATCCCCCTTTCCCTTATTTCAAAACTGATCTCAATTCAAATTTCTAATGAAGTTTGCAACAATAACTACTCATTTAAATACATCATAAAATATTAAAATGTAAAAAAAAGTGCTTGTTATTACTGAATGGTAAAGATTGTTTTAATCTATCAGTTGGTAGTAAAAGTGAATATACATTGTATATTGTATAAAACAATGATTTAAGTTGATTCAACTACTATTCTGGACAAAGAAAGATAACTCCAATTGAAATCCAATTGGAATTTCTTGCTATTGCACAATATTGTGCAATTAGATATTTCTTGCTATTGTGCAATACTGTGCAATTGAAAATATTTGCTATTGCACAATACTGTGCAATTGAAGATTTCTTGCTATTGCACAATACTGTGCAATTGAAGATTTCTTGCTATTGCTGAATACTGTGCAATTGAAAATTTCTTGCTATTGCACAATACTTAATATAATAATTTTGGATCCTGATATGGACCAACTTGAAAACTGGGCCCATAATCAAAAATCTAAGTACATGTTTAGATTCAGCATATCAAAGAGGCCCAAGAATTTAATTTTTGTTAAAATCAAACTTAGTTTAATTTTGGACCCTTTGGACTTTAATGTAGACCAATTTTAAAACGTGACCAAAAATTAAGAATCTACATACACAGTTAGATTTGGCATATCAAAGAACCCCAATTATTCAATTTTTGATGAAATCAAACAAAGTTTAATTTTGGACCCCGATTTGGACCAACTTGAAAACTGGGCCAATAATAAAAAATCTAAGTACATTTTTAGATTCAGCATATCAAAGAACCCCAAGGATTCAATTTTTGTTAAAATCAAACTAAGTTTAATTTTGGACCCTTTGGACCTTAATGTAGACCAATTTGAAAACGGGACCAAAAATTAAGAATGTACATACACAGTTAGATTCGGCATATCAAAGAACCCCAATTATTCAATTTTTGATGAAATCAAACAAAGTTTAATTTTGGACCCTTTGGGCCCTTTATTCCTAAACTGTTGGGACCAAAACTCCCAAAATCAATACCAACCTTCCTTTTATGGTCATAAATCTTGTGTTTAAATTTTATAGATTTCTATTCACTTATACTAAAGTTATGGTGCGAAAACCAAGAAAAATGCTTATTTGGGTCCCTTTTTGGCCCCTAATTCCTAAACTGTTGGGACCTAAACTCCCAAAATCAATACCAACCTTCCTTTTGTGGTCATAAACATTGTGTTTAAATTTCATTGATTTCTATTTACTTAAACTAAAGTTATTGTGCGAAAACCAAGATTAATGCTTATTTGGGCCCTTTTTTGGCCCCTAATTCCTAAACTGTTGGAACCAAAACTCCCAAAATCAATCCCAACCTTTCTTTTGTGGTGATAAACCTTGTGTCAAAATTTCATAGATTTCTATTCACTTAAACTAAAGTTATAGTGCGAAAACCAAGAAAATGCTTATTTGGGCCCTTTTTGGCCCCTAATTCCTAAAATGTTGGGACCAAAACTCCCAAAATCAATCCCAACCTTCCTTTTGTGGTCATAAACCTTGTGTTAAAATTTCATAGATTTCTATTCACTTTTACTAAAGTTAGAGTGCGAAAACTATAAGTATTCGGACGACGACGACGCAGAAGACGACGCCAACGTGATAGCATTACGACGAAAAATTTTTCAAATTTTGCGGTCGTATAAAAACTTAACACTGAGCAATGAACCTTGAAAATGAGGTCAAGTTCAAATAAAACCTGTGAACTGTGAAAATGAGGTCAAGTTCAAATAAAGCCTGTGAGACTAACATGCACTTCATAAAATATTTCCAAACACCAAATATAGTTGACCTATTGCATATATAGTATTAGAAAAAAAAGACCAAATATCAAAAACTTAACTTTGACCACTGAACCACTGATGAAAATGGGGTCTAGGTCAGATGACAATTGCCAGTTGGACATGTACACCTTACAATCATTCCATACACCAAATATGCTAGACCTATTGCTTATAGTATCTGAGATACAGACTTGACAATCAAAACATAACCTTGTTCACTGATCCATGAAATGAGGTCTTAGTCATGTGAAAACTGACTGACGGGCATGAGGACCTTGCAAGGTACACACATACCAAATATCAAATATAGTTATCCTATAACTCATAATTAGAGAGAAATTAACATTACAAAAAATTACAACTTTTTATTCAAGTAGTCACTGAACCATGAAAATGAGGTCAAGGACAATGGACATGTGACGGATGGAAATTTCGTAACATAAAGCATGTATATACAAAGTATGAAGCATCTAGGTCTTCCACCTTCTAAAATATCAAGCTTTTAAGAAGTGAGTAAACCCCACCACTGAGGGGATCACTTTATCTCTATATCTAGCTAAGCTTGACAACAACCATGCACTGAACTAAACAGCTTTATGTTTGATTTCACTGAAGGAATATACTTGATGCTGTAAGCTTAACCTTTGTCAATTAATCTCTATAACCATGCAGTTATCAGAAATGAACATAATGAATAATAAATGAAAATTACCCAGAAATTGATTAGATTATATGGGAAGATAGAAATTAACATCTTATTATATCACCTGAAACTAATGATATCCAACCATAAAAGCTAAAATGTTAATTGCTTTAGTATGCAACATTCTGCTGACTCAGCTATAAATTTTACATTCTGAATTAGTGGGCAGTATGTGTTTCTGTCTGCAATAAATAGCAAAGAAATTACATGACAAAACATTAGGCTTAAAAGTTAATCAGTTTTAACCAACTCAGCTATAAAACTGTCTAAATGTTAACTTCTAGCATCTTTTGGCAATTTGAGGCAACAAAGAACATCTATATGCAATCTGAGGCATTTAAGAACATCTCAAAGGGTGTTTTACTGTGTACATCGTTTAATTTACAGTACATGTATCATTTTTCCATCAAAAAGTTTTCTTGTAAAATAAAAGTTCATATTACTCTTATTTGCAATTTAAATACTCAGTTACCTATCAAATTTAATTATATATTTTATAGTATATCTACAGATTTCAGATTCTTTAAAACATTTAGACACATCAAAACAAGGAAATATGGTTTGCTTATTAATGTATGGAAGACCAAAGGGCAAGGTATATATATATATATACATGTATATAAACAACTTCATGTGAGTTCAACATAACATTTGCATTTTATATAAATTAATTTTATTAGATTCTAAGTATGACTGTATGAAAAAGACCACAGTAGAAATTTGTGGAAAATGAAATAGATTTGTGTTTCCCAGAATTTTATAATCCTTTTATGTATTACATAAATATACAGATCAAAACAATTGAACAATTAAATAACAATTTACCTAGCCTCACATTACCTAGATGCATACCATGCTGATAGAACTTTAGCTATTTCTAATTTTATTTATAAGACCAGAGTTGCTAGGAAACTGTTTAACAAATTAAGTTGCCTTTGTTGCAAAAAAAAAAAGTGAAGAATGAATTGAGAGAGTGAAATTGAGATAAAAACTTTGAGAATACAAACTGGTCATCAATTGCGGTAGACAAATTGAGAGGTAAAAGGTAAGTAGGGAATAAGAACAAATTATGTGATATATAAAGAATATCTATAAACACACCTGGGACTACACAAAATGTTATTAATTGACATTTTATATATAAACCTTACTTTGACTGAATGCCAATAAATACCTACCAACCACATTTTATATAATTACTTATATATCAATAAACATCTTGTTTGGTTTCTCACCTGCTTATTGACAGCGGTGCACCTTGACTGCGCAAAAATGTACAAATATGTCACAAAGTACCTGACAATTATCATTAGAGAAACGATTTATTCTTATGTTTAATTCAATTGATGTACTGTACCTTTTTCATAGACTATAGAAAATCAAACTGAAGAGGAGTAAATTTATTTCCAAGCTCTATTTATGGTAACTGCCTCATTTGATCCTCAGAATATGCATGACATATTTGCCACTGGACGACATTACTAACAATCAGTCAATCTTATTTTTTTTATTTTTAAAGCAGGAAAACATGTGGTGTTTTCATAAAAAATGTAAAATTGGGTAGGGCTAGTAGCTCAGAAAATTCGTTCTATTATCATGATATTCTGTTTTGATTTGGTACTCACATCAAGAGACCTTCATTTATAAATACAAGTGTCATAAATGAGTTAACTAATAATTTTTTTTCATTTTTTGTATTTTCACTGACATTTGATTCTTTTTGTGTCAGGTATTTGCAGCATGCCACCAAGAAGAATCCATGTTATTGGAATCTAACATTTAAAACTGAGGAAATTCTTTTGAGTTCATTGTTTTCAATAGAAGTGAACAGTTAGTTCCATAAAAAAAACTGTTCCAGATATGTTTAAAAACAATTACAACGGTCACTCTTTAAAGTTAATATATACAGTAAAAATCAATCTGTTATCCATTCTTATAACCATCTTAAAATGTTTACATTATACTGAAGAAACCACTTTAAACAAAGAAATTAGTCAATTATTTCAAAGTATTTTTTAGATTTCATTGATAGCGAGGAATTAACCTCTTACCTAGAAAACATAGATAAATATACTGTATATTCACAGTTTTTGCGCAATTCTATAACAGCAGTTCTTGAACATTGGACGAAGATGGGAGATAAATTATTGCAATTTCCTTAAATGCATTTTTTTTTTTTTATTTCATGAGACTTACAAACCTCAGTGATGCAAAAATTTCTGGATTTTCAGTAAATGAAAAGGAGATTAACAGTAACACAGTAACCTTACAATACAAATACACTATTGACACTGATATATGTCGCACCTAAATGTTATTTTGATAGTACAATGTAAAATGCAAATGTTTAACTTTAAATTGCAAAACTTTAAAATGAAATCTATACAACTTTCAAAGTCATGGACTTAGGGGTGGGGCCATCTCTAATCTCTATTGAAAAGAGATACTAAAAAGGTAACTGTATTCCAAATATCTTTTACTTTCAGACTAACTTCTCCCCTTCAAATGATTTAAGGTGGTACCCAATACTTTCACTAAAATTAATTTGGCTCGTTTAATTTTCATAAAATTTTGACAAAGTATTTACTTTGACCCTTAAACAAAAATATAAAAATTTCAAAAATTTTGAACCAACCGTTTTGTCAGAAAAATTACACTGGTTATATAGCAGTTTGACAAACGCCAATTTTGATCATTGAGAAGCTTAATATTCCATTTACAACACAACGTAATCAAAACGTTTAGCTGACTTTACAGAGTTATCTAATCTCCCTGTAGTGTTAGGTATCACCTTAGTAGAATATTAAAGGTGGAAACTAACAGTATGCAAGTTTCTAAGTCAATAGACCAAGTAGGCATGCAGGGCCAAATAATATCAAGGGATATGCGATGTTAACTTAACGTTAGGGGTTCTCCTTAATCTGACCACAATGACACTAAGCACATTTAAGTCTAACAATTTCTTCTTATAGCTCCTGCTCTCTAAATATAAATAAATAAATTGCTTTGCTGAGTGAGCCTGATACGACCACAGTGATAACGGACCCTGCACAGCTGGGGCAAATTTTGACACAATATGCAAGCTTGATACTGTCTGAATTTGGATTGTAGTCAAATTTTTGACATAGTATAGGTTTCTGACACAAAATAAATGTCAAGATATTACAAATCTATTGCACAATACTGTGAAATTAAAGCTAAATCTTTTTGAAATTTTCAAAAATATGAAATTTGTAAAATTTTGAAAAAAAGTTTAAACTCCTTAAAAAAATTGGAACCCCCCTTTAAGAAATTACCAACACACTCAATCCCAGCCTTTCCTTTGTAGTATGGAACCTTGTAGTACAATTTCAGAGAGATCCATATAATTCAATTATTGTCTGGAAAATAGAAAAATGCTGGTTTTTGGCCCTTTCTGGTCCTTAATTCCTGCATGAATTGTGCAATTACCCCCCAAACTCAATCCCAGACTTCCTTTTGTGATATGGAACCTTGTGGTACAATGTCAGAGAGATCGAAAAACTCACACACAAAATATTGGCCAGAAACTACAAAATTGCTTGTTTTTGGCCTTTTTTTCTTTAGACCTTTTAAAATTCCTAAACTGTTGGCACCATAACCCCTAAAATGAATCCAAACCTTCTACTTGTGGTATTAAACATTGTGGTATATTTTTAGAGCAATTGAAATACTTATACAAAAGTTATTATCCTGAAAGTAGAAAAACGCTTCTTTGGGTCCATAATTCCTAAACGGTTAAAACCATAATCCCCAAAATCATTCCAAACCTTCCCTTTGGGGTATTGGACCATCTTATAAAATTTCATAGGGATCCATAGACTTAAACTAAAGTTATTGTCCAGAAACCAAATGTGTCTTCGGACGATACAGATGACAACGACGACGACGACCATGAAGACATCATTCCATTCAATGATCCAAAAAAAATTTTGCAGTCGTATAAAAATAAACCACAATGGCCATGAATTATAATACCTCAAAATAACTCTTAAACAAACTGTGAAAGAAATTCTTCCAATTTTAAGTATTTAGTTCCTTTTACCCAATATTGACCTAAAGCAGTCATAAATATTTATCAAACATGTTAGGTCAGAAAAGAGTACCATTAAACATCTGTTTTGATGCTATAAAAGACAAGTTATTAATGAGCAGAACATACATTTTCACATAAAAAGAAACTTTATACATGCTCACAACAGGTGTATTCTCAGTAAACATAACATTGTAAATAAATTCTTTAACGAACGATTATTTGTAAATAAAATTTTACATTTTAAAGTGCAAATGATCATCAAATTGTACCATGCTCTATCATTATACAACAATTACATAATAAAACTGTTATGAAATTCTTCCTTTGTCTGATTTCACCAAGATAATTTAATTTTTTTAAATGCATGTCTGATTCCTGTCGGCAGTAAACCAGTCATAAGGCTGAATCATATTCAACTGTTAAACCGGTTAAATGCCTTGGAAACATAACATCAAAACTGAAGACATCAGTAAAATCCATTTGAAGAGAAAATCAAATTCTCAACAGAGTTAAATGTTAGTCGTAATTGAAATAAATCAAATCTATCTCCCGATTTTTTAGTCACATGATAAAAATAGAATAATTGAGACAGAATGATTGTTTGCCAAAGTCCAACTCCCAATTGGACTGAAATCCATAGTTTTACAAGAACAGTACATTGTAATGAGCATCTATTTATCAGTTGTACAAGGCATCGGGGATCACATATGTTCTTGTATGTCAGTACGTCATGTCCCTAGTTATTTTTATAATGTCATGGTTTTAAGCGTTAAACTTTATTTCCACTGATTTTTTGCTATTTGTTGCATTGTTTTGCTGTTATATCCCTGTTCTAGATCAGATGAGCATTATAGATTACAAATCTGCATTTTACAATTTCATGCCAAAATAATCCGTTTCATAGATATAATGTATAAAATTTAAATTTTGCTAGTTCATGCATGTTAATGAGAATAATGACTACAGCATTATTCCTGTAATAAAAAAAATAGCGGCTATACAATAAGCAATCATGTTCAGCTAAAATAAATACTTAGGTAGCTATTTAGAATTGCCAGTATATAAAATTGAGCCAGAGTGGCTGCCAGATACTACAACCACTACCTATACATTTGTATTCTTTTTTATGTGAAATCTGATTCGGATCATCCCCTTTATAGAAAATCAGGGCAGCTATGACCAAAACCAATCGGACCAAGACAACTCAGACCAATATTAAATAATAATTCATACTATTTGAGAAATGTTTCTTGGAATAACCAGGTAAGTCAAAACCTCAGCAGTTTCAGAAATCTGTTGTTAATTTGCACACTAACCTGCATGCCCTGATTTCCACTGGTCCACTGAACACATATGTAAAAGAGACCATGGTCTGGCAGCTTGGGCTTGACGGTTCATGTTGGCCACCACTGTAGTAGGCCCCATCAAGCCATAATTTATTCCTTTACTTTCTTCTGCCCCCATGGCTGACTAGAATATCCACCTGAAATAAGAAAAAACATTGATACAAAATTGCATTGCCTTTCCAATATCAAAAAGAGGCTAGCACTGTCATAGTCCAAAGACCATATTTCACTGTCATTTAATTCTTTATATTTTTGCAAATTATTATTTTAAACTTCTATCAAAATAAAAATAAAATAGCCATATTTCAAATTATAATTTTTTTATTTGTTTATTGATGAGGATGGGGATGTCAATCTAAGACTTTTCATAATGGACTAATTTATAGCAGCCAATGGCTCATGACTGTTTGATATTTTTCCCATTGTAATCTTTAGAAATGTAGCTATATATAGATGCATTGTAATAACACATTAACAGCAACTTTAAGCTAAGGGTGAGTCTACTACTAACTCCAAGGGAGGCAAACAATGTCAAATCTTCCAAAGTGATTCTCCATTGTACCCTATTTAGCTTGTATAGTACCCAGTTGTGTATAATATGCACAGCCTTTATATCCCTCCCTTTATTAATGTTTGAAATATTTTGTATTCAAAATTTTACAGTAGCTCTGATTGCAGCCTCATGTAGTATCTCAAGTTGTTTAGAACTTGATTTTTTTAGAGACAATTTTAAAATACATGTAGCTCTTTTTAAAATTACCAGAGTACTTTCTTGTATTTTTTTCTTCTATAAATACTGCAAATACTCAATTTCTGTTGCATCTACGTTCACTGAACTTGGAAAGCAGCCCAAAAGTACATACGCATGAATGCTACATTTTTTAAAGCATCAGTGAAAATTAAATGATCTAATTTTCAACACAATGCCATAGGCAATTGATTTACCCAATTAACAGACATTTTTGCATAGAAAATTTCTGTGAAATGTGCAATTAACAATTTCAAACTGCAAATTTCCCTTACCAAAAAACCACCTTTCATTGAAAATTTAATCAAGCCTAACAACTGCAATCTAATATTATGCAACTGCACGAAACCTGTCAATCATGATTCGTCTGATATCATACTTGAGTTGTAATTGTAACAGATTTTACATCAAGCTTCCTTTCAATCTACAGATGTACAATCAGCCTCCATGCACCCCCAAAAGCCATTAATGCATCCCTCAAAGCCAGGTCAAACTATAAATATACAATTAGTCTTGAGGCATCCCTAAAGCCAATGAGTCCCCAAAGCAGATCCAGGTCAATCTATAAATATACAATTAGTCTTGAGGCATCCCTAAAGCCAATGAGTCCCCAAAGCAGATCCAGGTCAATCTATAAATATACAATTAGTCTTGAGGCATCCCTAAACAATGAGTCTCCAAAGCAGATCCAGGTCAATCTATAAATATACAATTAGTCTTGAGGCATCCCTAAAGCCAATGAGTCCCCAAAGCAGATCCAGGTCAATCTATAAATATACAATTAGTCTTGAGGCATCCCTAAAGCCAATGAGTCTCAAAAACAGATCCAGGTCAAATCCATTAATGAGAGCAAGAAGGAAAAAAAATGCTGCAATGCAATTTAAGTGGTGACTAGCTCTGTCTTGCATCAATGTCATTAATGTCAGTTCCTTTTCAACAAAATGTACAAAAATAAGGCTTTTTATTCATACTGTGCATGTGTCCCTTTTGTTTTTCATTAATAGTTATTTCATAAATAAGGCAGTTAGTTTTTCTTATTTGAATTATTTCACATTTCATGTCAAGGCCTTTTATGGAAGACTTAATTATAGTACAGTTTTCTCATTGCCAAATTCATACCTCATCCCCTAATTTTTCTATCAATCACTAAAATTTGATTCATTTCAGAATTATTAGAGTTCCATTCAAGAAACAATTAACAATTCATGAAATTGATATAAAGAATCTCTTCCGCCATAAACAGGGACAGGACGCCAACTTCCGGTAATTGACTTTTAACATGATTTCCTAAGTTTGCATCAATTATAAGTCACAGCAGTTATAACGTTATGTATCCAAGCTATGTAATTGTTGGTTCAATGTTGTAATTTATTCCAATGAAGAAGACCGTAATGGCCGAGACTTATGGGAATTTTTGTTTTAGTTTTTATTATATATAAATATATATATGACTTTTCTTTTTGCCAGGATCATGTAAACTGGTTCATCAGTGACCAAGATAAGTAAAGAAACCAGGTGAATCTACATTAAAGTTATAATTGACCATGTTAATGATTTAATAGTACAGGATCACCAACTCCCACTTACTTCTCTGTTCAGTTGACCGTGAAATTGGGGTCAAAACTAAAAAGATCATCTCATAGGGAACATGTGTACTAAGTTTCAAGTTGATTGTACTTCAACTTCATCATAAACTACCTGGACCAAAAAACAAAACTCATTTGGCATTATCAACAATGCTACATGTATTAGTACCTATATATCTAAGTTCAAAAGTTTACATGTGACATTTAAAATTGACAAAGGCATATCAGGGTTGTTGATTGAAATATACATGTAATTGTTGGTTAAATATTTCTATTTATATCTAATGATTTTAACTTTCCTTCCATAATAAATATTTTCCTCAGATCAGTCACCTTCCTGTTTTTAAACTTCAATTGCATCAAAATAATGTTTATTGAAAGTTATGTCACCTTTAACATCTAACAACAAAGATATTTGATGCACTTCTGAAATACCTTTTAACATGTTCAATTTCAATCAATTCCATATGTTTACCTTGTTATATATATCTTTGAAGAAACATTTAATACCACCCAATAAAATGAAATATATATTTATCAAGTACAAAATAAATACCTGATACTCCCACATAGGTAACATATACTATTTGTAAATATACAAATGATGGCAATTATTAGGCTGGGTGAATTTAGACAGCTGATGAAATGGATTGGGCTCATTTCAGGATTTTTAAGATTTGCATTCAAATTTATTTTACCTTCAAAGAGGGGCGAAAGATATCAGAGGGACTGTTCAAACTCATTATTGAAGTAAAAAAAAACTGACATCGCCACCCGGGCTAAAAAAGAAAAAGACAAACAGACAAATAATAGTACACAAGACACAACATAGAAACTATATATAAAGACTAAGCAACACAAACTTCTTAAGAATTCAAATAAAAACTTTCTTGTTTTTGGCAACATTTGACTTGTGTTTTCTCTGCCTAAATGTCATTTTGATAATAAACTAGAGGCTCTCAAAAGCCTGTATCGCTCACCTGATTCTACTTGGGTTTTTGAAATCATATAAAAATTTGGCTACAAAGTAACAACACTTGACCAGCACCTCATTAAGAAAGGAACATTTATGCTATGTTTGCTTTCATTCAATTCAGTCAGGTTCTCTAAAAGAAGACATTTGTATGTATTTCCTATAGGGTCTTATGTTAAACCAAGTCCCCTGCTGGAAGCCACCTTGGTTGATGGATTGGCTACAAAGTAACAACACTTGGTCAGCATGTCATAAGGAACATTCATGCTATGTTTGACTTCATTCCATTCAGTGGTTCTCTATAAGAAGACATTTGTATGTATTTCCCATAGGGTCCTATGTTAAACTAAGTCCCCCGCTGGCAGCCATCTTGGATGATGGATCGGCTACAAAGTAACAACACTTGGTCAGCACCTCATAGGGAACATTCATGCCATGTTTGGTTTCATTCTATTCAGTGGTTCTTTAAAAGAAGTCATTTGTATGCGTTTCCCATAGGGTCCTATGTTAAACTAAGTCCTCCACTGGCGGCCATCTTGGATGATGGATTGGCTACAAAGTAACAACCCTTGGTCAGCACCTTATAAGGAACATTCATGCCATGTTTGGTTTCCTTCCATTCAGTGGTTCTCTAAAAGAAGTCATTTGTATGCATTTCCCATTGGGTCCAATGTTAAACTAAGTCCCCCGCTGGCGGCCATTTTGGATGATGGATCACCTACAAAGTAACAACACTTTGTCAGCATCTTATAAGGAACATTCATGCCATTTTTGGTTTCATTCCATTCAGTGGTTCTCTAAAAGAAGTCATTCGTATGCATTTCCCATAGGGTCCTATGTTAAACTAAGTCCCCCGCTGGCGGCCACATTGGATGATGGATCGGCTACAAAGTAACAACACTTTGTCAGCATCTTATAAGGAACATTCACGCCATTTTTGGTTTCATTCCATTCAGTGGTTCTCTAAAAGAAGTCATTCGTATGCATTTCCCATAGGGTCCTATGTTAAACTAAGTCCCCCGCTGGCGGCCACATTGGATGATGGATCGGCTACAAAGTAACAACACTTGGTCAGCACCTCATAGGGAACATTCATGCCATGTTTGGTTTTGTCCATTCAGTGGTTCTCTAAAAGAAGTCATTTGTATGCATTTCCCATTGGGTCCAATGTTAAACTAAGTCCCCCGCTGGCGGCCATTTTGGATGATGGATCACCTACAAAGTAACAACACTTGGTCAGCACCTCATAGGGAACATTCATGCCATGTTTGGTTTTATTGCATTCAGTGGTTCTCTAAAAGAAGTCATATGTATGCATTTCCCATTGGGTCCTATGTTAAACTAAGTCCCCCGCTTGCGGCCATCTTGGATGATGGATCGGCTACAAAGTAACAACACTTGGTCAGCACCTCATAAGGAACATTCATGCCATGTTTGGTTTAATTCCATTCAGTGGTTCTCTAGAAGAAGTTCAAAATGTAAAAAGTTAACGACGACGACGGACGACGGATGACGGACGACGGACGACGGACGCCAAGTGATGAGAAAAGCTCACATGGCCCTTCGGGCCAGGTGAGCTAAAAACTGCTTCCAAAAATGCCAAAGTCTGTATTTCAGTTCAATCATGTTTTGTATCAAAATTCTGGTAAAACTATATATTTTCATTTCTATTTTGCTATAAATTCGCGTTGTTATCATGTCTTGTGGAGTTATGTAATAAACAGCTGTAACATGACAACTCATTATTACGTAACAATTTATCACATAATTAGGCATTTTTTCCATGGAGATATAAACCAATGCAGGAAGAAGATTGATCTTTGTACCAGATAAAAGACAGATGTATTTTTAATTTAATTCTATATATATATAGAGTTATCATTTTTTTGTCTCTGATGGGTGACATTTACTTTTCACATACATCAGTGGCGGATCCAGGGGGAGGGTTCCGGGGTTGGAACCTCCCCCTTTTTTGGACGATCAATGCATTTGAATGGGGACATATAGTTGGAACCCCCCCCCCCCCCCCTTTGTCCTGGGTTGGGAACCCCCTTTTTCAAATGGCTGGATCCGCCACTGTACATTCAAGCCTTAACTTGATGGATGAATTAAAATTTTGACAATTATCAAACTACATGCACAGTATACATTTCATACTTTCTAGGAAAAATGTTTCAAATAAAATTATCAAGAATACCATTAAAACGTCAAACCTTTATCAAAAGATAAAAATATGCTACTCACAAATTGTATATATAACTTAACCCCTGTCAGTGTGCAGTTTGAACCATGGTTAGAACCATGGTTAACCATGGTTGTATGACCATGGTTGACCATGGTTTGACAAAATTGTTAATTGGCCGACCATGGTTAACCATGGTTTTAATGACCATGGTTGACCATTGTTAGAACCATGGTCAACCATGGTAGGAACCATGGTCAACCGTGGTTACAACCATGGTCAACCATGGTTCAAACCATGGTCAACCGTGGTCCCAACCATGGTCAACCGTGGTTCCAACCATGGTCAACCGTGGTTCCAACCATGGTCAACCATGGTTATTAATGAGTCAACCATGGTCAACCATCTCCATTAATCCATGGTTGGCCATTTTACATTCTTGTCAAATCAATCTTCAATTATCTTGAAACAGTTAGTCTACTTGTTATGGAGCCTGTATACTTCTCTTCCTTTTTGTGTCAGGACTACCAACAAATGCTAAATTGCATGAAACTCTTTAAAGCTACCCTTGCAGAAATGTTCATCCATAAAATGCAAAGCAGTTTCCACCTGCAAGAACATAAAATTTTCCACAAAGAATCAATTGTTCTTGATAATTTGTATACAATAACAGATTTTAAGGATCAAAAATGTTTTATCTTCTTTTGCAAATTTTCAATAATAAAAACACCCAACAAAATAAACATTATGAACATGTTTTTGTTTAAACAAATAATTGTAACCCCCCCTTTTTTTTTGGTTTACCTTTCAAACAAAAGAATGATTGTGTAAATTATTTTACCATTGACAAAATTTTCATATTGTACAGTTTTATCAGTTACACCTGGAATTAAAAACAATGAGGCTTGTATAGGGTATATTGGGATACGGGATATTTGCCATTTTAATTTTAGGGATATGGGATATTTGTCCTAAAAGTAAATGGGATATGGGATATTGATGCATTTATAAGGATATTGAACTTTTAACATGAAAAAAAAAATATGTGGAATTTGAAAGTCAAGTACAGAAATATTTACATCTCACTTGATAGTCCTTGATAAAATTGCCCAAAAAAGTTTAATATTAAAGGTCATTTTAGTGCTTTGTTGATTTTAATTGGGTTTATGGTCGTTTTATTTAAAAGTCATCCAAACCCAAGCGAAAAGTATTGATCTATTTTCGATATTTATATGCTCATGTGTACTGATAATTTTAAAAGTATTTGTTTTGCTTTCCATACCTCGTTCCTTATTGTTAATTTTCCTTTTTTAGATGGTGATGTTCCTTTGGCACTATCTTACGGTGTTTGTATATCACAACTCCTCCGCTTTGCCCGTGACTGTCTGTTGTAACGTTTTGGATTTTAATGAACGAAATATATGTATTACTGGTAATTATTAAGTCAGGAATTTCGTTACCACAAATCACTTAAAATCTTTACTAAATTCTAGATTTGGTTTTGAAGTTTGGTTCTACCTGTAGAAAACTTATTTCCAACGGGATAGCACATCCTCATTTTTACGGAGATGTTGTTTACCGTGCCATTGGATGCTGGATGTGTAATGATTGATAATTAAGTCTCAGATGCATTACTTTTTATTAGTTGTAATTGGCTTTGAACTAGCTGTCAGTAACTGCGAGTACTCTCAGATCTGTACTGAGTGTCTTTTTTTTTATGGGATGTACAAGTACTCGGTCACGTCCACTCTCTGTTTTTGTTAGATGTATTTCTATTTGTATCCATCTGATGAGTTAAGCCTTTTTCAACTGATTTGTATAGTTCGTTCTTATGTTGTACTGTTACACCACTGTCCCAGGTTAAGGGGAGGGTTGGGATTCCGCTAACATGTTTAACCTCGCCACATTCTGTATGTATGTGCCTGTCCAAAGTAAGGAGTCTTTAATTCAGTGGTTGTCGTTTGTTGCTGCGTTACATATTTGTTTTTTGTTCATTTTTTTATACATAAATTAGGCCGTTAGTTTTCTCGTTTGAATTGTTCTACATTTGTCATTTCAGGACCTTTTATAGCTAACTATGCGGTATGAGCTTTGTTCATTGTTGAAGGTCGTACGGTGACCTATAGTTGTTAATTTCTGTGTCACATGGTCTCTTGGCAATTGGCAATCATACCACATCTTTTTTTTTTTATATATTATATGCTTATACACATTGATAATTTTCTTAAAATAATCATAGATTTTTGTTAGATGTATCCATCTGATGAGTTAAGCCTTATTGTTGTCAATGTTTTTATTTGTTTTGATGCTTTATATGATTACAGGATATTTTCTAGTGTTTTACCTCTTGTTTTTTACGTGGCGAGGATCTTCAGAGGTCTCCACGTTTCACAGATTGCTCTGTTTTGCCAGACAAGCTGGGGCCGAGGGACGTCAGAGCACGTCCCATATCAAAAAGTAGATATTTCGCCGTATAAACTATGTTAATAACGAATAATTACTAAATAATCAATGTAAATTAATATATTTTCTTTCTATTACTGGTGTTGTGAGGAAGGAAATTAAAAAAAGTAACAAAAATATTGGGATCTATGTAATTCATAAATTTCAAGATCACAGAGTCAAATGTTGTGTTGTTTCTTTGCAAAGCAAGGGCTGTGCAAATTTTGCCTGCTGTAAAAATATTGCAACAGTTAAAGTGTAATGTAGGTACATTAGCAGAAAGCTTTCCTGTGATAAATTTTGAGTTATTGAACTTGCATGTTAAATATCCACTTTTTGTTTGATATGGACGTGCTCTGACGTCCCACAGTCTCAACTTGTCTGGCAAAACAGCCGTTGGATGTCAGAGCAATCTCGGACAAGAGACAGGATTGAGTCCTTCTGTTCTTCCCAACATAGGTTAACGTGTAGGATGAAGTTTCTTATCAATGAAAGAATAATGCTATCAAAATGAAATTTTACAGTCATATGCATCACGGTTTGAACAATTAAAAAAAAAGTCTGAAATTAGACCCCTTACATTAAATTTATCGTTTAAGATCACATAAAAAGAGATTGTTATACAAGGCTCTACGATGGAACACTTCATCTTTTGGACATATATATTCTTATTTAACACTGGAAGTATGCACTGTAAATTTCCTTTAACACAGTTTGTTTTCCCAGTCAAAATTGTTGACGTTGTGATGAGGGAAAAAATGGGCTTGGGAATGAATTTATAATGATTTTTTGGGATATTTCAAAATAGTTTTAGGGATATGGGATATTTGTAAAAAATATTTATTGGGATATTAGGGGTAAACATTATAGGGATACGGGATATTGGGATAAAAAGTTAATGGGATATGGGATATTGATACCCCCCCTAAACAAGCCTCAACAATTAAATATAAAATTTATGTTGATATGGATAACTGACACTGACAAAAAAATTTAAAGACCCATTTCAGGTGGCATGTGTTCAATTAATGAAAGCCAAATCAAATACTGTAACAATTTTTACATCTTTTAAACAAAATATCAAACAGATTTCCTGTGAATGTACTTATCTGATAACAAATCTTCTTTACGTGACAACACTGGACATCAAATCCTTCACTTGATTTTTAAAGCGCGAAATAACTTTAATGAGATCACGTGACGTTTGTTCCAAGTCATTTAAATGTTTCGCACTGAGTGAATCATTGTTAACGGTTGGTGATAATAATTGATCATGACGTCGCATGTGTTTCCGGTTGGGGAATAAACATAAACAATAAAGACTAAAGATATCACTCTGAAATGTTTTCAAGTTCTTAAAATATGCCGTATAATGATAAAGAAAGGCAGATTTATGAACTTGGAGAGAAAGTCAGAAATTACGTCTTTGGAAGAAAGAAATACATCGTTAAATGACAGCGTACAACTGTTAAAAAACAAGGAATACTGATCGAAAGTAAGTTCCAACTTCCAGTTTGTAAAAGTTTGTAAGTCCCAAATTTGACCCGACTGTAACTAGCATTCTCTGCCACTATAGCTTAACTGCTCAGTTTATATGTGTTTTAAAATGTATAGAGAATATATTGTTATTGAAATAATCATGAAAGGTCACAATTTACCTCTTGGGAAGAAAGAAATTAAAAATTGTCAATAACATTGTACCACTGAAAAGACGAGCACGATTTTTTAATATTGAAAGTCTCAAAGTAATTTACAATTTGTTATAAATTCCCATGGGTATAATCCAGATCAATATTTATTCACCATGGTCCAGGTTGTCAAGTTGACCATGGTCAGGTGCAAGACCATGGTTGTCAAATTGACCATGGTTGATTAGACCATGGTCAACCATGGTCAGATGTTTACCATGGTCACAAACGTGGAAAACCATGGTTAACCATGGTTAAATAGAGCATGGTCAACCATGGTCAGATGTTGACCATGGTCACAATCATGGTTAACCATGGTTAACCATGGTTTTCAGCACAGTCAACCATGGTTTGACCATGGTTATCAATGGTTAGCGATGGTAACCATGGTCAACCATGGTTGCATTTTGACAGGGGTATTATTCTCTACAGTATTGAATATTCTCATATACCTCAGATAGCTTTGATTATGTGACTTTTAATTTTTCACATATCACAATGAATTAATTTTTTTTACAAATGCTTACATGTAGATATCATGTACACATTCAATATTACTTCAAAAGGACAAAATTATTTCTACTTATTTTTTTTGTTAATTTGTGCATAAAAGAGAAATATATTTTACCTTTCAATAAAAAAAATTATAAAATATCTCCAAAGTTTTGATTTAAGCTCTCTATTTCACAGAAATTCCTGAATTCCTCCTTCCCGTGTCATTTTTCTCACATCTCTAAACTAAGTACAGGTGCACCAGTATGTCTGGATCTATACCATTTCAACTTTTAAGGGGTGATATTCATCACATATCAAGTACACTTTTATAACTGCTGATTTAAAATTTTATAGTGGATGAAATATACTGAGGAAATATACAGTATACATTTCATCATTTTTTTAAGTATAGAAAAGAAAAATAAAATTTCAAAAACATAATTTTATGTCAACCAAAATGGGAAAAAAATTGTCTAAAAAAATAGTAATTACGATGTGTTTGAGATTTTTATTTACACTTAATTTTCACCCCACAAATTCCTTATACGTTTGTACTTCCTTCCAGTTTTAAACATGTTTAATAACCGTTACAACATATGTTATCTACAATAATATCCAAGGACAAATATTTGTCATACAGGGGCCTTGAATAGCTTTACTGTATATTGTGGACTTACTCGTTGTTCAAGGTTATTCAAGACCCTATAAGATCTGCAGCATTATACTAAAGTTTTCAGCAATCTCTGAATTATGACCATATAGGTTTTAGATAAAACTTTTAATTTCATTCAAAATTTTTACAACAATTTTTATATGTATTTTCCCAATCCTAACACCCATCAATGCTGCACCCACCTCCTAAAATAAAGACATTTTTATAGTCAAAAATGATCCATTCTGTGGATATATTAATATTCCCCCTCCTTAATACCATGTCAAATGCATAAAGAACAATAGTCCACTTTCAAGTTATGTCCTCCACTGGAAAAGTTTGTAAATTTTAAAAAGCACTGAGACCTTAATGACGTCATTTACCAAATAGAGGCCTGGGACCGGCTGTATCCCTGCACTATTTAATTTATTTATTATAAGAAATTAATTTGCCAAATAATTCTTCCAATATTTAGAACATTATTTTTTTTTAACCTCCCTGACTAGATCAACATGTGAAAGAAGAATGATGTTCACTAATTACATGTGAACCAAAAATTTTGACGGAAATGCAACAAATTTAAAAGTAGACATTTTGAATCTCTGGTCACTGTGTGTAAGCTAATATGGAAAGATTTTGATGTTCATCTTTATTTAACGAATTTTGATACAATTTCTTCAGCAGGCATTGAAATTCTGCATAATTTTATGTCTGAAATTTTACTAAAATGTTTTGACTTCTCGAATAGTAGATAACAAAATGAGTGAATACTCAGTATCCCTTTTTAATATAAAATACTTCTACCATAGATGTAACTACCCATTGGGTATTACATTTATGCTTCTACTAATTTATATAAAATAAACTTACCAAAGTGTATAGTGGTATATTGTATATTAACTATACCACAACGAAGTCTTTATCTTAAATATGTAAACCTTTCATATAAAATAAGTAATTTGAATAAAATCTTTGCCAATAATAACCCTCTCTATCTATACACACATAATTGTTGATAACAATTATAACCTTCAAATTCCTGTGTAGCAAACAATATTTGTCCGATAATATACCTACCTAAATTCGATATACCAGTGCATTTTTTAAATCTAATTTGCTCAATAAATAATTAAGTGTGAATCAGCTAAATTTTATGAATTAAATTTCAACCATTTTTAAATTAAAATTAAAATTACTAAACTGAAATTATCTTAATAGGACAGTTTACAGTTAAACAGAGAAAGTAGATGTGGTATGGTTGCCGATAAAACAACTATTATCCAGAGACTAAAATATACATTGTACACTATAAACACGATAAGCAAAAGCCATACAGTATTAAAGATATATATTATGTATTTAAGGCCCCTGCATGGAAAAATATGAAACAATTCAAAATAGAAGGCCAGCAGCCTGATTTATACAATAACTAGAGGCTCTAAAGAGCCTGTGTTGCTCACCTTGGTCTATGTGACTTTAAACAAAGGAAGCAGATGGATTCATGACAAAATTGTATTTTGGAAATTTGGTGATGGTGATGTGTTTGTACATCTTACTTTACATCTTTGCTGCTTACAATTATCTCTATCTATAATGAACTTGGCCCAGTAGTTTCAGTGGAAAATGTAAGTAAAAATTTACAAATTTTATAAAAATTGTTGAAAATTGACTATAAAGGACAATAACTCCTTAGGGGGTCAATTGACCATTTCGGTCATGTTGACTTATTTGTAAATCTTACTTTGCTGAACATAATGGCTGTTTACAGTTTATCTCTATCTATTATAATATACAAGATAATAACCAAAAACAGCAAAATTTCCTTAAAATTACCAATTCAGGGGCAGCAACCCAACAACAGGTTGTCAGATTCATCTGAAAATTTCAGGGTAGATAGATCTTGACCTGATAAACAATTTTACCCCCATGTCAGATTTGCTCTAATTGCTTTGGTTTTTAAGTTATAAGCCAAAAACTGCATTTTACCCCTATGTTTTTATTTTTAGCCGTGGCGGCCATCTTGGTTGGTTGGCCGGGTCACCGGACACATTTTTTAAACTAGATACCCCAAGGATAATTGTGGCCAAGTTTGGATAAATTTGGCCCAGTAGTTTCAGAGGAGAAGATTTTTGTAAAAGATTACTAAGATTTACGAAAAATGGTTAAAAATTGACTATAAAGGGCAATAACTCCTATATGGGTATTTTTAAATCTTACTTTGCTGAACATTATTGCTATTTACCCCTGCAAAATGGTGTCCTGAAAAAATCTTGTCTTTCAGGATATCCCAGGAAGTCCTGGGATATCCTGAAAAATCCCAGCACTGGTAATTTTGTAAATCCTGAAATTTCAAGTGTCCCAGGAAGTCCCATGAAGTCCTGAAATCTGTTGTCCTGATATTTCAGGAATTTCCAAGACTTTAAATTTGTTTCAGGAATTTCAGGGATATTTCAGGACTTACAATATTTGATGAACACAAGTTTATCCTGATTTTTCAAGAACTCTTAGGACTTTAGATTATTAACAGGAATTACTGGGATATTTCAAGACTTTAAAGATATGGGTTTCTTTTCAAAACTTAGTCTTTTTTTGCAATTTGAATTCCACTTAAGTATATTTACAATTCCATTTAAAATTTAAGTTCCAAGAATTGTTTGTGCACAGTTCAACTTGTATATGATCATATTGATGAAAAATATTAGAACGCAATTTTGGAAAATGCAAAACTCACATATCACAAATCATGTCACATGCCCCAAGCCAAAATATGAGTAACAACATGAACAACACAACATGATTTTTTTTAATCATGTTAATTAAACATTATTTATTTTCAAAGCCCAATATTAAAGACATGATCATACAACCATAGATGTAATACCCAAGATAATAGATTAAATGTAAACAGGTTAAATTATATAATTGCAAGTATCTTAAAATGAACACACAAATAATTTTCATGCTTTAATTCTTTATCTTTGAAATGTGAGCCAGAGTGAATGAAATGTATAAATGTGCCATCTGGTTAATACTTATTTAAGTGTAGACACTGGACAGGAAGTGTGAGGCCAAATGCAGGGGATCACATATGGCTAAATTATACATTTTCTGCAATTACTATTATAACTTTAAACATTAAGATGGTAAATAAACAATAAATGGATATTTTTTTATTATAATATATATATATCAAATATTCAAGATAAATTTAATTTATTCAACCAGGGAACCTTTCAAAGAAAATAGAAATTTAACTCCTTAAATAACCCCTGACACAATTGGAATTTGAACTTGGACAACAAGCAAAGATGTCTAATATATATCCTAAACACAAAGTGAATGCAGATAAATGAAATTAACTAAGTTCCAACAGTTCTATATTTTAACATTATATTAATAGTGCAGATGTTTTCTTCTGGTGACATGACTTTGATTATTTTAAGGAGCATTAATTTGATGATTTCATGCATTTTGGATAATATCTTTTGGTAAGTACAAATACATTAGATTCCACCATTTTGAATATGTGCATGTTACAATAAGAGTAAAGAAAACAGTTATAGAATGTTTACATAAGATTTACTTTCATCACAATCATAAGGAATTAGCAATACATTGTTATTACTTATAATGAAAAAATATTTAAATTGTATAGGTATGCTTTTAATAATAATATAAAAAACTTAAACATAGAACAGCTACTAGTGAGAAAACTCACATTAAGATATATACCACAAAACAGGCTATTATTTAAACTTGGAATTATTTTTAATTATGGAATTTGCATAATTTCTTGTGTTTAAATTTTTTAATAAATTCCATGTTTATTTAGTATTATGATCTTTTGAGCGGTTAATAACACTTTCCATACAATGTATTTTGGTTAGATAGTGTTGTGCGCGGCACAGTACATTCTATTGAAAATATACTATTTTCTTTGTAATAGAAAGTGTTGTGCGCAGCACAGAACATTTTAGTACAGAAAAGCATGGAATTTATTAAAAATTTCAATAACAAGAAATCAAGGAAATTCCATAATTAAAAATAATTCCAAGTTCAAATAATAGCCTGTTACAAACAGTTTGCTGCAATATCTCTGAAATAAGTTGCTTAATTCATTAAGATACATACTTCTGGAATACTAGTACATGATTAATTTTACAAATTTTAAATAAATGATTGAGTAGGGGGAAAAAATGCTAAAAATAATTGTCAGGAGATATTTTAAAGTCTATGATATATGAATGAATCAAATGTCCTTAATGGCAGGGTACATTTATACACAAAATATATACATGTATGTACTCATTTAAATAAAGAAAAAAGCATGTTGACTTAAACAAATCTGACATACTAATGCATGAGTTTTGGTATTTAATTTTTAGCTCACCTGACCTGAAAGGTCAAGTGAGCTTTTCTCATCACTTGGCGTCCGTCGTCCGTCGTCCTGCGTCCGTCGTCCGTCGTCCATCGTCCGTCGTCTGTAAACTTTTACAAAAATCTTCTCCTCTGAAACTACTGGGCCAAATTCTACCAAACTTGGCCACAATCATCCTTGGGATATCTAGTTTAAAAAATGTGTGGCGTGACCCGTCAAACCAACCAAGATGGCCGCCATGGCTAAAAATAGAACATAGGGGTAAAATGCAGTTTTTGGCTTATAACTCAAAAACCAAAGCATTTAGAGCAAATCTGACATGGGGTAAAATTGTTTATCAGGTGAAGATCTATCTGCCCTGAAATTTTCAGACGAATCGGATAACCTGTTGTTGGGTTGCTGCCCCTGAAATGGTTATTTTAAGGAAATTTTGCAGTTTTTGGTTATTATCTTGAATACTATTATAGATAGAGATAAACTGTAAACAGCAATAATGTTCAGCAGAGTAAGACCTACAAATAAGTCAACATGACCAAAATTGCCAGTCGACCTCTTAAGGAGTTATTGCCCTTTATAGTCAATTTTTAACAACTTTTCATCATTTTTTGTAACTTTTCTAAAAATCTTCTTCTCTAAAACTACTTTGCCAAATTTAATCAAACTTGGCGACAATTATCATTGTGGTTTATAGTTTAAAAAATGTGTCCGATGACCCAGCCTACCAAACAAAATGGCCGACATGGCTAAAATTAGAACATAGTGGTAAAATGCAGTTTTTGCTTTATATCTTTGAAACCAAGACATTTAGGGCAAATCTTTCAAGATTTTAATGTCCATCAGAATAAGATATATCCCCTCACAAATTTTCAGTTGAATCGGACAACCTGTTGTTGGGTTGCTGCCCTTAAATTGGTTATTTTAAGAAAATTTTGCAGTTTTTGGTTATTATCTTGAATACTATTATAGATAGAGATAAACTGTAAACAGCAATAATGTTCAGCAAAGTAAGATCTACAAATAAGTCAGCATGATCAAAATTGTTAGAGGACCCCCTAAGGAGTTATTGCCCTTTAGAGTCAATATTAAACAACTTTTCCTCATTTTTGTAACTTGTATAAAAATCTTTTCTAAAACTACTTGGCCAAATTTAACCAAACTTGGCCACAATCATAATACTAGGGTATCTATTTTTAAAAAGAGTGTCTAATGACCCCGCCTACCAACAAAGATGGCCGACATCAGTAAACACATTAACAGGTGAGCGACACAGGCTCTTGAGAGCCTCTAGTTTTTATCAAACTTTAGATCCAAAACTTTTGTTTTGTTTCAGATTTACTGTTAAAGACCAGCAGCTCTGATTTATAAAAAAAAAAACTATAGTGAGGGCCAAGATACATTTATATGTGACCAGCTTAAACTAGTCAAGACAAGACGGCTTTTTGGAAAATTTGAGAGAACAGAAGATGATAACAATGAACAAAACAGTGACTGTACTATAGAAAATAAATTTGTTTTCAAGTAATTTGATTTTAAAAATGCCATCAAATGTGCTGTGAAGAAAAAAGTCGGAAGAATGAATACTGTCTTTTCATAGATTAAAAGGATAAGAGTCCATGTTATCCCCATGACTTTTTTTTGTTGATTTTTTGGTATGTCTTGAAATATCCCAGGACATCCCAGGAGTTCACAGGACAATATTAAAATAATTTACATGTAAACAAGTCCTGAAAAGTTTTTTAAACCTGGGACTTCTCAGGACAATCCTGGGATATTTCAGGTTTACTAGTCCTGAAAAGTCCTGAAACCCTGGGACTTCTCAGGACAATCCCGGGATATTTCAGGTTTACTAGTCCTGAAAAGTCCTGAAATGTCCCAATTGGTCCTATGCTTTTAGGATCAGGATTTCCTGGGATATCCCAGGAAGTCCTGTTCCAATACTCTCCCTAAAATTCCTGAAAAGTCTTGAAATTTCATTTCAGGAAGTCCTGGGATATCCCAAGAAAATATCTCAGGAAATCCCAGGAAGTTCTTGGGATATCCTAGGATATCCCAATAGATTCTTGCAAGGGTACAGTTTATTTCTATCTATAATAATTTTCCAAGATAATAACCAAAAACAGTAAAATTTCCTTAAAATTACCAATTCAGGGGCAGGAACCCAACAACGAGTTATCCGATTCATCTGAAAATTTCAGGGCAGATAGATCTTGACCTGATAAACAATTTTACCCTATGTCAGATTTGCTCTAAATGCTTTGGTTTTTGAGTTATAAGCCAAAAACTGCATTTTACCCCTATGTTCTATTTTTAGCCGTGGCGGCCATCTTGATTTGATGGCCGTGTCACAGGACACATTTTTTAAAATAGATACCCCCAACATGATTGTGGCCAAGTTTGGATTAATTTGTCCCAGTAGTTTCAGAGGAGAAGATTTTGTAAAAGATAACTAAGATTTACGAAAAATGGTTAAAAATGGACTAAAAAGGGCAATAACTCCTAAAGGGGTCAACTGACCATTTCGGTCACGTTGACTTATTTGTAAATCTTACTTTGCTGAACATTATTGCTGTTTACAGTTTATCTCCATCTATAATAATATTCAAGATAATAACCAAAAACAGCAAAATTTCCTTAAAATTATCAATTCAGTGGCAGCAACCCAACAACAGGTTGTTCGATTCATCTGAAAATTTCAGGGCAGATAGATCTTGACCTGATAAACAATTTTACCCCATGTCAGATTTGCTCTAAATGCTTTGGTTTTTGAGTTATAAGCCAAAAACCCCATTTTACCCCTATGTTCTATTTTTAGCCATGGTGGCCATCTTGGTTGGTTGGCCGGGTCACGCCACACATTTTTTAAACTAGATACCCCAATGATGATTGTGGCCGAGTTTGGTTTAATTTGGCCCAGTAGTTTCAGAGGAGAAGATTTTTGTAAAAATTAACGACGACGGACGACGACAACGGACGACGACGGACGCAAAGTGATGGGAAAGAAGGGCCAGGTGAGCTAAAAATGGTTAAAATTGACTATAAAGGGCAATAACTCCTAAAGGGGTCAACTGACCTTTTCGGTCATGTTGACTTATTTGTAAATCTTACTTTGCTGAACATAATGGCTGTTTACAGTTTATCTCTATCTATTATAATATACAAGATAATAACCAAAAACAGCAAAATTTCCTTAAAATTACCAATTCAGGGGCAGCAACCCAACAACAGGTTGTCAGATTCATCTGAAAATTTCAGGGTAGATAGATCTTGACCTGATAAACAATTTTACCCCCATGTCAGATTTGCTCTAATTGCTTTGGTTTTTAAGTTATAAGCCAAAAACTGCATTTTACCCCTATGTTTTTATTTTTAGCCGTGGCGGCCATCTTGGTTGGTTGGCCGGGTCACCGGACACATTTTTTAAACTAGATACCCCAAAGATAATTGTGGCCAAGTTTGGATAAATTTGGCCCAGTAGTTTCAGAGGAGAAGATTTTTGTAAAAGATTACTAAGATTTACGAAAAATGGTTAAAAATTGACTATAAAGGGCAATAACTCCTATATGGGTATTTGTAAATCTTACTTTGCTGAACATTATTGCTATTTACAGTTTATTTCTATCTATAATAATTTTCCAAGATAATAACCAAAAACAGTAAAATTTCTTTAAAATTACCAATTCAGGGGCAGGAACCCAACAACGAGTTATCCGATTCATCTGAAAATTTCAGGGCAGATAGATCTTGACCTGATAAACAATTTTACCCTATGTCAGATTTGCTCTAAATGCTTTGGTTTTTGAGTTATAAGCCAAAAACTGCATTTTACCCCTATGTTTTATTTTTAGCCATGGCAGCCATTTTGGTTGGTTGGCCGGGTCACCGGCAACATTTTTTAAACAAGATACCCCAATGATGATTGTGGCCAAGTTTGGTTTAATTTGGCCCAGTAGTTTCAGAGGAGAAGATTTTTGTAAAAGTTAACGCAGGACGACGACGGACGACGCCGGACGCCAAGTGATGGGAAAAGCTCACTTGGCCCTTCGGGCCAGGTGAGCTAAAAAACATATAAAGGGTGCCAAGGGCATTATTTGGCCTATTTTTCACAGAACTAAGATAAGGTTTTCAACTATTCCAAAGTTGATGTTCTATAAGGCCAATTTACAAATATTTATTTGTTATGTAAAATTGAATGCTTTTCTTTACCAAATTAAGTATTATTTTGATGATAATATTTGAAATATTTAAAATAGGGATGGTCTTTAAAAAAATTATCCAATTAAAAATAATTCTTATTTTCAGTATCAAAATTTAGAGGAAATTAGATGAAAATATAATATAAATTTAAGATGCATATTTCTTTTTGTTTTCTTTAGTTTTCCGATAACGATACATACCTTCAAAAATATACCTCTCTCTAACTAAGTCCAAAGGTTTAATTTCTGGGGTTTTGACAATGTGGTCAAAATTGAATAACTGACCTCATCTTCATATAAATAAAGGATCTTTATAAACATTTGACCTTGATTTGACCTGTCAATATTGTCATCTGATGACATAAGATGGGCTTTAATGGATTAAATAGATATTTAAATAGATTTATGTTTATTTATTTGTATATTCATTATACAATGTTATTCATATCCTTAAGCCTATCAGATACTTTTCAACTATATAAGGTCATCTTTTTAATATTTATAGAAACCTTTTGATCATATATAGAAATTATTCTCTATAAATATCTTGAAAAGATTAAATTATTATGTCCAACATCTTAAAAGGTTTGGTTTTTAATTACTGTAACAATGATTTATTAATGTGAATCATCAAAAACTAATACAGAATTAGGGACGACATCAAAAGATCCATGTAGGATAAAAAACTTAAATCAAATAGTTTTGGGGTGGGGGGTTAAAATTCTACAAGTTTTATATATCTAAAATCGATTTTTACATGTATTCCATCCCTATTGGTAAATCAATTTTTCCCAAATTAAGTTTAAGAGGGGGTGGGGGTGTCAGTGAAAAAACTATGTGAATTAAGTTTTTTTATCCTACATTGAACTTTTGATGTCATCCCTTCAGAAAGGCCACCTATGTAGATCTTCATTGAAAACAACATGATTATAAGAATAAAAACGATTTACTAAAATCCTGTTTGATAACCCTTTTATTCCCTTCAATTTTTGAATTTCAAGTCCCTAACCAGATGCTCCGCAGGGCACAGCTTTATACCACCACAGAATTTGAGCCCTGAACAGTTGGGGCAAGTATGGACACAACATTCAAGCTTGATACAGCTCTGAATTTGGATTGTGATTAAGTAGTTGACACAACATAGGTTTCTGACACAGAATGAATGTGGTCTAAGAACTTAAACTTAAAAACTTAAAATTTTTAAATTGGACATTTACCTATTATGGTCCAATATCAAAAATCTTAATACATGGTTAGATCCAGCATATATTAAAGAACCCTATATATTCAATTTTTGTTGAAATCAAACAAAGTTTAATTTTGGACCCCAATTTGGACCAACTTGAAAACTGGGCCTATAATCAAAAATCTAAATACATGTTCAGATTCAGCATATCAAAGAATCTCATGGATTCAATTTTTGTTGATATCAAACAAAGTTTAATTTTGGACCACGATTTGGACCAACTTGAAAACTCAGGCCCCATAAGCAAAAATCTTAATACATGTTTAGATTCAGCATATCAAAGAACCACAAGGATTGAATTTTTGTTGAAATTAGACATACAAAGTTTAATTTTGGACACCGATTTGGACCAACTTGAAAACTGGGCCAATAATCAAAAATCTAAGTACATGTTTAGATTCAGCATATCAAAAACCACAAGAATTCAATTTTTGTTAAAATCAAACTAAGTTTAATTTTGGACCCTTTGGACCTTAATGTAGACCAATTTGAAAACGGGACCAAAAATTAAGAATCTACATACACAGTTAGATTCTGCATATCAAAGAACCCCAATTATTCATTTTTTTATGAAATCAAACAAAGTTTAATTTTGGACCCTTTGGACCTTAATGTAGACCAATTTGAAAACGGGACCAAAAATTAAGAATCTACATACACAGTTAGTTTCTGCATATCAAAGAACCCCAATTATTCAATTTTTTATGAAATCAAACAAAGTTTAATTTTGGACCCTTTGGGCCCCTAATTCCTAAACTGTTGGGACCAAAACTCCTAAAATCAATCCCAACTTTCCTTTTATGTTCATAAACCTTGTGTTTAAATTTCATAGATTTCTATTTACTTGTACTAAAGTTATGGTGCGAAAACCAAGAAAAATGCTTATTTGGGCCCCTTTTTGGCCCCCAATTCCTTAACTGTTGGGACCAAAACTCCCAAAATCAATCCCAACCTTTCTTTTGTGTTCATAAACCTTGTGTTTAAATTTCATAGATTTCTATTCACTTATACTAAAGTTATAAAAATTTGTGCGAAAACCAAGAAAAATGCCTATTTGGGCCCTTTTTTTGGCCCCTTATTCCTAAACCATTTGGACCAAAACTCCCAAAATCAGTCCCAACCTTCCTTCTGTGGACATAAACCTAGTGGTTAAATTTCATAGATTTCTATTTACTTAAACTAAAGTTATATTGCGAAAACCAATGTGTCTTCGGATGAGGACGACAAGGAAGACGACAAGGAAGACAACGATGACGCCAACGTCATACCAATATACGACCGCAAAAATTTTTTGCGGTCATATAAAAACTGAGGCAACTGATTTATACACAAAATAAGGTAAATGGAGCATTACATGTAAATTATAACATCTGATATCTAGCTTTAACTGCTTACAGCAATATACAGTACCTTTATGCAAAAAGCTCTTAAATCCCAACTAGACCAAGAAAATGTTCCATGATTTGACACAAGTGACATTGTCTTATATGCATGCATGAATTGAATAAAAATTCAGGTATAAATCTTTTTATTTTTAAGCAAAAAGATGATATATCTATGTGTACAGTCATTTTCACTGAATCACTAAACTCTATAATAATGTACATCATAATCACTGAATCATCTTGTTTGTACTGTATATGCTTAGATCACTAAATTGCATGGTCTTTCTAGTCTTGCGATAAAACATGAGAAAAAAGCATGTTATCTTCTATGTTAGCTTAGAAATGTTAAAAAGCTTGAAGTTTCACTTACCTTATAAGGCCAATTTCACTATTGACTGATAATAGAGTCATGAAAAAAAGAAAATCCGTCTTAACTGTAATGCAATTACTAATTCCAATGGGCCCCCTCTGCTTTTACATTATCAAAATAGAATGCCTTTTATTGCTGTGGACCAAAGAATTTAATCAAAGACAATCTTTGTATACACAGAATTACTTGCATAAAAATGCAAACATTGAAAGATTGCGTAATTTCAAGTGCAGCCAACTATCTATTAATTGTATAGACATTTCCTTAAATCAATGATACTATCAATATTTTCTATATAGGTAAAGATACTTGAAACTTTGACAAAAGCAAACAATTAAAAAATAATGAATTGAAACGTCACTAAAAAGAAGCGAGAAATAGTTGATTTCTGACAATGTTAACTGAAAATATTCTGATGCGCCATGTGGTTGTCTGATATGTTGGTATTGTTTCTGTAATTTGAGGTGAAGGTGTCAGCCAATTTGAGACAGCATTTGTTAAACTTCTTTGCAAGATATTGCTTAAAATCTATCATTATAACACTGCAGCTGTGTTCTTTAATGAAATGGGATCTATATCTTGCAAAAAATTCTACTAAAATCATTACTAAGGGGCCATTTTGTTCTTTCAGTAAGGCCTGAGATATTGAACAAATTTGAATTCCACATTAAAACTTTTGAGATGAATAGAAATACAAATGCTGTTTCTGTTCTATCAAATTTGACAATTTAGAGCATGTTAAGTGACTTTGTGTCATGATTTAATATACAAATGTACCATGTATGGAAACTGATATAAATAGTTGTTTAGTGTCATTCAAGTACCTATAAATGGTTGATTATATTTGTTATAGAAGCACTCTTCTACTGCATTATTGTATATTATTTATTATAAAGTTATTACTAAAATGCACATTGCAAAGTCAAATTTGGTATGATACATACAGTGCACTGATTTTTAACACCGAAAACAATGATAATTTTGATTATCTGTCCATAATATAAGATTAAACAGACATATTTTTCAAAGAGGTAATAAATCAAAGAGCAGATTGCTCTGAGGGATACGATTGCCATTGTTTTTATTGACACATGTATATACATGTAGCTGGATAATATTATTTTCAAAACTAATTCAACTGCACATGAAAAATGTAAAATATACGGCCAATCCCGGATAAAAGTATGTGAACAATATACTTCGGCCTATTGTGTTTTAGTTTTGTACTATCAATTTTAAGTTTACTTTCCTCAGCAGTCACTGAGACTCATTATAGGGAGAGAAGGTATTTCACTTCATATCTTACATTTATCTATTTTCCTACATTAATTCTAGGAGGAACCCCATTCCTAACTCTTTAAATATTTAATTTCCTTTGGGTCAGTGATCATGACTTCTTTCCGTACACATTCCTCGATTTAAATTGCGATCGTTTTTAATATAACACGACCTTTATCAACAGAACAAGTTTATTTTTCTCAACGTTTTGATTCAGAATTCACGAAAGTTACTTCCAGAAGGGAGACAACTCGAAACGATAATATGGAAGATTCCATTTCGCCTGAAGGGGTGTGGTAGTTACTTTTACGATGTGGACTACATTTATTTTAATTTAAATGATGCATATGATTTAAAATTATGCAACAACAATAACCCTCAATAGCAGACATACATAGAAAGGATCCCAGGAGTTATAAATC
This sequence comes from Mytilus galloprovincialis, assembly GCA_037788925.1. Classification (NCBI taxonomy): domain Eukaryota; kingdom Metazoa; phylum Mollusca; class Bivalvia; order Mytilida; family Mytilidae; genus Mytilus; species Mytilus galloprovincialis. The sequence goes on from CM075337.1 coordinate 87,671,360, forward strand.
AATCAATTGAGTGGGGAATCCAGAGCAACCATTCAATCTAATACCCCTTGAAGTCAAGAAAACTATACGCATGCACATAATTACCTAAACAAACCCTGAGCAAGAACGTACATTAATTAAACGACCTAGATGGTTCTCTATTTCTTTATGGAAGTACATTATCAAATATCAGTTTCATAACAGTGACATATAAGAAAAACTTCACTTCAGTTCTTATATGACAGAAATAGATTTATCGGAATTCAGAGAACTCTCGCATTTTTATCACAACTGGGGAATTCCCTCTGACCTGTTTCTAAATTTATAAAAACACTAAATATAAATATAGCTTAATTCTGATTTTCCGTGTTGTTAAAAACATGCATATGAGTCAAGGGAAATATCAAACATGAAGATTATGAAAAGAACATTATAGGAAAGTTGTTTAAGTTCAATCCATTTGTTTGTTTTTAATTACCTTTTAAACCAAGACAATCATAAGAATCTGAGATGTTCCTTAATGTTTAGAATAAAACGGTTGACGTGAGGGCATGACACCCTGAGCCAATCGTATAAGTCTACAGATTGCTTGAAAGCAATCGTATCCCAAAAACAAAAATCTCCGTTCCAATGTGAACAAACTGAACACCACATAGTTTAAATATTATGTTTTTTAGGGCCAAACCTTATACTTTTTTCACATTTCTGACTTTGATATTGTTGTGTGAGGTATTATTTTTCATGAATTTATTTAATTCTTGAAATTAGTAAAAAATGTAAGTCCCCTCCCTCCAATTTCCATATCTTAATGATATCAAAGTACATGTTTAATGGTAGTGCTACTTATTGACATCACTGGTGTCCATCTTCTCTGTGGAATGTGATGATGTAGCAAAAAATGGTTAAAATTGTCAGCCATTGTTTCCTTGTCGAGTCATTTGCCTTTGGTGTTGAATTTTCAAGGGTACAGTATTGAAGGATAGATTTCTGTAGTTTTGGGTTTCAGAGTACTGTGGATTCATTTATTTTCGTGGGTACCAATTTTTGTGGATTGATGAAAACTTGCATATATGTGGATATGTAAATTCGTTGTTTTGGCAAATACTGCATACATTAATTTCGTTAGAAAATCTGTATTTTGCTGAACATTTAAATTCGTGGTTCCCCTGTCCCCACAAAATCCACGAAAATTGGTATCCAACGAATATTAATAAATCCACAGTAAATCTTATAGGTTTTCCATTTAAAAATTCATGGTTTAAACACTACATATGGTATCTGAATGTTAATTAGATCAGAAATGTTATCTACATCTTACAAATCAATTATTCCTGTACTTTCTCATCCAAAAACAATATCCACATCATATTTTCAAAAAAAGTTCTGATTTTATTCAATATTACATAATGTCTCAGTTATTACTTTTCCACGACACTAAACTTCAGAGTTTTTCTGATATCCATGCTCCTGTTGTAGCGAAGCCTTATTACACAATAGTATTATCAATTTAAAGACAAAACGAAACCTTGGTTAACCACTAATCTTATTCATTTATTGCTGAATTTGATTTGGTGAAAACATTTTATTTTTAGCAACTTGACATGCAAAAATAGTTCATTAGTCATCACTGTCATTTACACGATTGGAAATAGGGAATTGGTAATGAAAAATATTTTACTCGATGATGAGGAGTTCCGTAATTTAGAATCGTAATTGAAGTTTTGATCAAGTCACGGTAAGGGTTAATGGTGATGGTACATGTAGCAATTAAATCATCTAAAGAGATAGACAAATATAGAAATGTTTACTGTAATGACCATAATTACAATTATTCTTTAATAAATGTAATAGACTTAAAATAAACATGCAATGTGTTGGTAGTCTTGTTTGTATTTCTTTTAACCAACTTTGCAAACATAAAATATACTGATATTGTGAAGTCCCTAAGTAAGCTCTGTCACATGTGCTGTACTTTGCACAACTTACCGTTAAAATTTTTGTTTTCAAAATGTGGCTCTTTTTCCCCGAAAACAAATCAGTGGTTAAATTACTTGTTTAAATATAAAAAATGAATTTTAATTCTAAGTTTTTTGGTGGAAAGAGTCTAAGACAGATATGATAACTTACAGCAGAGTTGTAGCAAGTTATTTAAGAATACCTTAATTTTCATTTTATTTTAATTATGGAGTGCTTAAAATTTATATCAGATCAAAATCGTTGTTATTCTGCAAAATGCATACAGAGACCATTATAGCAAGACGCTTCTTTCAAAGTCCAAGGACCATAACTCTCCACAAAATCATAAGACCTGAACAAATTTCAAACTTGACCTATAACTTCTAATGATAAACTATAGCTATATACCAATTATTAAATCTTCAAGAATGATAAAAAAAAGTGAGGAAACTGATTATTTTAGTGAATTTTCTAAGTCAAAGGACCATAACTCTGCACCAAATCATAAGACCGATCAATATTCAACAATTTGATCTGTAATTTGGCATGATAAAACAATACACCAAATATTAAATCAATATCTTCGAAATCAAGCATAAAGAAAAAAAAAATGTGGTAAAATGATTTGTCAGACTGATGGATGGACACACAGACAGATGGAGTGACTGAGTGCAAACCTTAAGTCCCCTTTGATTTCATCAGGTGGGGACTAATAACTAAACATTAACTGGACAGCAACCCAAAAGTACCAATGGAATTGAAGACATCATTCTTAAAAGCACCAATGGAAAAAAAGGCATCATTCTACTGAGATCAATATACCTTCTTCAACAGTAAATTAAAATGCCAACACAATATGTGTAAGAAAGTATGGAATAAATTTATCAGCATCCATCAAAGATTTATTATCAACACCAAAATCCCTAAAGGATAATCACTATACATATAATGAGATTTGGTATGATTGCCAATAAGACAACTATCCAGTTGTGACAATTAGACAGATTTGTGAACTATCTCAGGTCACAGTACCAACTTCTTATGTAAAAGGTCAAGGTTAAAATCACTGAAATGTTAGGGTAAAGTAAATATATAAAGAAATCAAATCAAATCTAAAATCAGGAAAAAAATGTTATCTTATAGAAACACATAAAAGTGGGAATGGTCAGTTTATAGCTAGCTTAGGGTCCATGCCATTTTTTCAATAAAGATTTCCTTTCATACGATCATTACTAGAGCTTCTATGAGTGAATGACAGACAATAAAAACAGATACTAGAACATTCCTAGATGTACTACAAGATGTTCCACCTTAATGTACTATAAGATGTACCACCTAAATGTACAACAAGATGTTCCACCTAAATGTACAACAAGATGTTCCACCTAAATGTACTACAAGATGTTCCACCTGAATGAAATACAAGATGTTCCACCTAAATGCACTACAAATATTCCACCTGAATCTATTTCAAGATGTTCCACCTTAATGTACTACAAGATGTTCCACCTTAAAGAAACTTCAAGATGTTCCTCCTTCATGTACCACAAGATGTACTACAAGAAGTTCCACCTAAATGTATTACAAGATGTTCCACCTAAATGTACTACAAGATGTACTATAAGATGTTCCACCTAAATGTACTACAAGATGTACTATAAGAAGTTCCACCTAAATGTACTACAAGATGTTCCACCTAAATGTACTCCAAAAAATGTGCTACAAATGTTCCATCTGAATATACTACAAGATGTTAATTGCCTTCAAATAAAAAGCTTCTATATATAAATAAAGTCTTTCTTTACAATGGTTACATTTATTCCAATATTGAAAATAATGATATTTGAATGTTCCATTCCATTTTATTACAGAACTTTAAACTATTAACCCGGGGCAGATCAATTTAGCATTTGTTTTCTGAAATTGAGTTAACCATAAAACTTTTAATAAACTGGCTAGCTAATCAAAGAATCTTTATCAGTAGTTCTTTTCTTACAGACAATTATTTTTTATGTCTTACTAAAAGCTAATTCCAGAACTTCTAAAAATGAACTTCCTGTCGTAATGGCTCCATAATGATCAACTGTCAGCAAGCAAAATAATTGGTCATTAGGGGAGGTTCTAAAATAAACTACATCTTGTAAACAATGTGGAAGATGTTTTCTGCTTTTTATTGACCATCTTCTTTTCACCCACAGAATAATATAAAAGTGCATAATCACTTATTTAAGGTGGCAATGTTTTTTTCCCTCGGACCAAATAATATTTTCTTGCCAAAGCATTGATTCTACTTTTAGAAATGTATAATCAGAACTGTCATAGGTTCTTTTCAACCAAATTGCATATCTGTTTCCCACCCTCCCATTTCCTCCATTATCTATAATAGTTTAATCATTATTTGTTTGTTCAAGTTTGGGACAAGGGCCCCAAGATGCACATTTGTAACTATAAACAAGAGTGCACACGCTGAAATGTCTCGCCTTCTATACTAATCATTGATATTATGTTGATAGTCCTAAGTATAAAGCTTAGTTTTATTACAACTGTCTCATAAACTTAACATTAACCAAGATAACTAAACAAAGACCAATGAACCTTGAAAATGAGGTCAAGGTCAGATGAACCATGCCAGGCAGACATGTACAGCTAACAATGCTTCTATACAACATATATAGTTGACCCATTACTTATAGTTTAAGAAAAATAGACCAAAACACAAAAACTTAACACTGTGCAATGAACCGTGAAAATGAGGTCACCGTCAAATAAAACCTGCGCGACTGACATAAAGATCATAAAATATTTCCATACACCAAATATAGTTGACCTATGGCATACAGTATTAGATAAAAAGACCAAAACTCAAAAACTTAACTTTGACCACTGAACCATGAAAATGAGGTCAAGGTCAGATGACATCTGCCCGCTAGACATGAACACCTTACCATCATTCCATACAACAAATATAGTAGACCTATTGCATATAGTATGAGAAAAACAGACCAAAACACAAAAATTTAACTATAACCACTGAACCATGAAAATGAGGTCAAGGTCAGATGACACCTGCCAGTTGGACATGTACACCTTACAGTCCTTCCATACACCGAATATACTAGCCCTATTGCTTATAGTATCTGAGATATGGACTTGACCACCAAAACTTAACCTTGATCACTGATCCATGAAATGAGGTCATGGTCAAGTGAAAACTGTCTGACAGACATGAGGACCTTGCAAGGTACGCACATACCAAATATAGTTATCCTATTACTTAAAATAAGAGAGAATTCAACATTACAAAAAATTTGAACTTTTTTTTCAAGTGGTCACTGAACCATGAAAATGAGGTCAAGGACATTGGACATGTGACTGACGGAAACTTCATAACATGAAGCATCTATATACAAAGTATGAAGCATCCAGGTCTTCCACCTTCTGAAATATAAAGCTTTTAAGAAGTGAGCTAACACCGCCGCCGCCGCCGCCGCCGGATCACTATCCCTATGTCGAGCTTTCTGCAACAAAAGTTGCAGGCTCGACAATAATGACCTTCAATCAAACTTGTCATGATGTGAATCTAAAACATTGGTTATCTTTATGGAAATGTTATACTGGTAATAAGCATTTAAACAAATTTACAGAATTAGGAATAAACTGGATATCAGGGTATCACTAAACTGATTCAATTCTTCAGGAGGGGAGATAATTCAACTTGATTCAATTCAAGGGGAGATAATTAAACTGGATTCTATTCATGAGGAGATAATTAAACTGGATTCAAGTCAAGCGGAGATAATTTAACTGGATTCCATTCAGGAGGAGATCATAGAACTGAACACCACTGCAAACTGACCCGATTTTCTTCTCTAATTTATAGGGTATTAAAAAATTAAAAGGTGTACCCTTCCATTTTCTGTTATCTCATGAATGTAATAATTTTTTCAGCATTAACGGAATTAAGATTTTTTCTTTATAACGTTTGGTTTAATTCATTTAAGAATGACTTTACTATAAAATAAAATATTTCTTTAAATAAATCAAGTGATCTCTAATGCATTTTTTATAGTATCAAAAATATTCAATGGATATAAAATCAAACCATTATTAAGAATTTTATTTTTGAATCTATCTTTCATATTTTACATGTAAATTATCATATTCTCACGTATGTAATATGTAATGTGTAATTTCAGAGATCTTATTTATATTTCAACACTAAATTTCTGCATATTCCATAATAACACAGGTCTGGGAATAATACTTCAGACTAATTGGAATGGAAATAATCTGCATCCCACTGAGGCAAAACGAATCCTTTGTTAAATGGGGCAAATAGCAGTAATTCTATCTAAAACAATAACATACATGTACATATACATGTACATATCATTTAACCTAATGAATTTTACATTAAAAATAATGGTTTCAAATATTCATTAATTTTATATTCTGTGGTGGTATTCATTTTATAATATTATTGATGGAGCTAAAGTGAAAGGGCAGTAAATACATACAAAAGTCCATCATATTTTATTTTGTGAATACCAAATATATATTTATCAATGAATTTGAAGTAAAATTCATTTTTTACAAGCAAATTTTTGATACATCAGCTCATCTTTTCAATAAGTGTTGAATACTAGTATACTACTGTACATGTAGTAAAACATATAACATTTGGCTGGGAAATAATATATTTTTATCTTCTTTTTCAGCTTTGGGTTAGGAAATAAGCTTTATTTCCTGGCCACTTAATATATTAAACAAATGTAGCATTCAGTACGCTCACTATCGTACATATAATTTAAGTGCTTTTCCTGTACTTTTCCTTGTTATTTAGAATTCACTGGTTGAGAGCTCATAAAAGGGGGAGGGTTGTTGAAATGTCAATCACAATAGGTGTTTATTATTTGTATCTGTCCTAGTTAATACAAAGTGCTACTTTTAAAAAGAGAGATTCAGTCTATTTTTCTGAACTGAGAGCAGGATTGCTTTTACAAAATTCCTAAAAAAAATCATCAACAAGAGTGCACATTGCTGAGTTGTCTCACCTGCTTTATAGATCATGATTGAACTTTTATGTTGAAAGTCTAAAATATTAAGGTTTTACACAGATATCACACCCAACTTTATAAAAACATTATAAGAACCATGATAAGGTTAAATAGTGATATATAACCTTGCCAGATATGTGCACCTACCAAAAGGGTTTAATATGTTGCAAAATGGGAATCATTTAATGTGGGTCTCATTGGGGTCTAAGCGTTATGCAGGATTGCCGATTTTTTGTAAGAGTGACACGTGAAAGTCACATTATTGTGTCGTGAAAACAGGAAATGAAGTCTAGCGGGAAACAGGAAATTACAAAAAAATGAGAATTGCGTACATAGTGCAACTGGGTTACGGGAATCTGACAAAACAGTAAGGGGGATCCGGGATCAGAACCTCCCCAATGAGACCCACTTTAATTAAGTCTCAATTCTAATAGTCACAATTTGTCAAAAAAAAAAAACATCAATTCTTTGATATATTCCTTTCCACTATATTATTCCAAATTTTTGCAATTTTTTTAAAGTTTCAACAGTTTTCCTCAATTTTCCTCCCATTTTTATGTTTTAGAATAAATATGTTTACTTTAAATACCTGCTCATTATGTTACATCCTTACATTCATTCCAATTTGTAATTTATCTCCCTTGAAACTGTCTAAAACAGCATATTTACACATATTAGGCGTTTACTGTAAATATTATTATAATATGTATATTTTATGTCAAATCAACAAAAAATATAGTCCTTGATCATGATTTACAACAAAAATCAAGAAATAGTATTAGTTTTGCCGTAGGTAAATTGCATAAATACATAAGGTATGAAACAGATGTTTACAACTCTATTGTATAAAATACCAAAAATAAATATATGATATGGGAAAAAAATTGTTTATTTAAATGTTTATTTTATCAAGGCATGAAAAAAATATCAACAGATAAGTAAAAAAAAATATTTGAAATCTCAAAAATTAACTTAAAGATGCATTGTTCTAAGCTACCAGACAATTTTTAAATAAGGCCAAATAAAATAATATGTGTGGTTCCAGTTACATCTAACAAATATTAGGGTAGGTCGGTAGGGATTTTTCACGGGGGGTCTCAACATGGGATTTTGGGTACAGGTGTGCAGCTGGGATTTTAAAAACACCCCCCATTCATATATTGAATAATGGGAAATCCCTACCTATACATATATTTCACAGCGAAATCATAACCCATTCATATATTTATCACCCATTGATATATCACAATCGGTCAATTACTACCTATTTATATATTTCCTCGGTAAAATTGCACCCCATTGATATATTTGACGGATCAAAAAAGGGACCCATTCCAGCGGCACATATGTATATACCTTTATATAGGAAGAGAACCCCCCGTGGGATTTTTAAGAAATTTTTGTTTTATTCTTACATTGAGTCTATGGGAAAAACATTCTGACTTAACAGTGCTTAATGCAAAATGGCAAAAGTCTTTAGGGTAGGCAATTATAGAGACTAAAAAGTAGGGTGGTAGGGTACTGGAACCACGTGCACACATACATTTTTATATGGCCTAATTGAAATAAAATGCTTCACAGCTTGATACGTCCGCAAGTATTGACACAACATTCAAGCTTTGAAGCAGCTCTTAAATATTGTCCTGAGGCAAAGGAAATGCTTGTTTTAGGCCCATATTCATAAGCAGTTGGAACAAAATCCCTTCCTTTCGTGGTATAGAACCTTGTGGTACAATTTCATACAGATCCATACATATATATTTAAGTTGTTGTATAGAATCCAAATGTCTTTGGAAAATTTTGACGGCCCAATAAAATACAGTTTAAAAACAAGGATAGTTTGTATGCTTGCCACTGAGATTTACTTTCACCAAAGACTGACAAGGAACCAAACAGGAAAGTCAAAATCTAAGACAAAGATTGTTATTAATTTACAACCTCAAGTTTAAGTGCAATTATGTAATACAATGAACTGGAAATCTACATTACCAAATTAACTACAAAAGTACCAAAATGAATAAAAGCTCTTTAAAACTGGCCTCACAAAAACATTTTGGAAAGTATGATTTTATAATACTAGTAAGTTTATATTGTGTAAAAGTCAATCACTGGTACTTTTGACCACTATCAGTACATTAAAAAATTTATGGTCCAGTCAAAAGGCCATTTTAACTTTAATGAATGGAAGATATCAATATACCCTAAAGGTTGATGTGTATTCAATGATAATATTTGGTTTAGATTTAAAAGGTTAAGTAAATATTCACCCCAATTCAAAAAAGTTCAACAATCTCTTGTGTATATTTAAATGGCTAACACATAATAAGTAATTGTTAATTAAATGGACTTATATTAAGTGTCAATAGCCATAATGATTAGCAGGCTAAGCTACTTCAAACTGTTAATGACAGTTTTAATTGATTTATGCTAATCTTGCATGCCCTGCTATGAATCTTTAACCCTACCAGACACATCAAAAATGATCAAAATGTGATATGGGGTATCAGCTCTACAAGACAGCAACCTCACATCAATAAAGAAAAAAACATCTAGAGGCCAATAAACAATATAATTTCTTCAAGCAAAGACCACTGTTGAGGACTTTAAAATATGGAAATTTTTATTTCGATAAAAATGATAGATATTACAAAATGTATTAGTCCCAGAGGAAAGATGTGCCTTAAAAAATAGCTTGTTGCACATGACTAGCATGATTGCCTCCTGTATCTAAGACATAGACAGAAACAGGGGGAAAGGGGAGATGGGGGAATGGGTCTGGAAAGGATTCTGAATAGGATTATTAGGTCTTTCCACTTTTTTGTGGAAAGACCTACTGTTTTTCTTCTGATTATTTTTTTTTCTTCCGCCTAATTTTGTTCTTGTGATAAATATTTGTTTCACAATATGTCGCTTAGATATTTGGTATATGATATCAAACAGTTTATGCGCTTTTGAAATTTACCCTGCGTAACCGAATACTTTTCTTTGTAGGAGTTATCTCCCCAAACACTGTTTTCCTTGTGTCCACGACTCCTTCGCAACCGTAAAAGATTACGACAAATTTATTTTATGAAATTGCTCGTTATATCCTTCGCATGATTTGTCCAATTTCGACCGAAGCAATATGAACGTTCCATATGAGAGTTATTTCCCCTTTTGTATTAGAAATTTTGAAATGTATTTTAAACTGGAACACCATAAGTGATAGAGACCTAGGATCTTTTGATTTGAGGTCCTTGGTCCAAAAAAATGAAAATTAGGTCAAGGTCAAAGGTCAAGGTCATATTTTAATTTTTGAATTAGGCTTATTTCCACTAATTTCCAGAAACTGTATAAGATATCGACAAATTATTTTGACTAAATTGTTAGTTGCGACATGTCGTAACTTAATAATTTTAGTTGAAAAGGTGCGTAGACAATGAATGGGAGTTTTTGTCCCTATCATATCTAAAATTATGTGTAAAGTGATATAACTTATTAACCATACATATTAGAGACCTAGGGTCTTTAGATTTGAGATCCTCAGTTTGTGACCTTGAAATTGAGGTCAAGGTCATAGGTTAATTTGACGTTCTAGTTTTTGACCTTTGCTTTTAATTCATATCTATACATCATAAAGCCATATGAACTGACATTTTAGACAGATTTTTAATATTTTAATATCAAAATAGATATTAACTGGTGGAAAGACCTTCAATTGTTCTCTGAACAATTGGTTTTTAATTGTTCTCTTCTTTTTTTAAGCCAAGAAAACATGAAAATTATATTTCTTTGATTGTTCCCCTTTTTCTGTATTGTGAGATTAATCAAAATACCAACAAGAATGTGTCCATAACCCCGAAAGGATGCCCCATCCACACTATCACTTTCTATGGACCGTGAAAATGGGGTAAAATCTCTAATTTGGCATTAAAATAAGAAAGATCATTTCATAGGGAACATGTGTACTTAGTTTCAAGTTAATTGGACTTCAACTTCATCAAAAACTATCTCGACCAAAAACTTTAACCAGGAGCAGGACAGACGAACAGATGCACAGACCAAAAAACATAATGCCCATAAATGGGCCATAAAAATATTTACTGCAATTCTTGGACATCAATATAATCTTTCAGAATTCTTACATCTACAACAACAAAAATTATTTTATAGACTTATTAAGTTTTTAACTCTTGCACCCCTTTATGACTTTAAAAAGTTAAAATAATGTTTTTTAAATATCATAATTACTTATTTGAATTTAAAACATAACAAATATTGACTGTAATTGGCCATCATGAGTATCAAGGTCGTATCAATTATAAAAATAATAAATAAAAATATATATGCTATATTGTCATACTGTAAATTTAAAACCTTTTTATTGTTGTAATATTTGTCTACAAAAATAGCATTTACCTGACGTTCCCAGTAAATTCAAAAGACTTATATAAGACATTTATCTTACATTATAATAAAATCCGATGATTTGAAACTTCTGCACTGATGCACAATTATGATCAGTCCATTAATTTCATACACATTTTTTACGAGAATAATAAAATCATTGTCAAAACGGTTAGACTAGTCTTATGCTTGAAGCAATTAAACCTTTAAAAATCAAGATAGGAAGTCATATTATATCAAACTTCACTACCAAATATGTCAATAATTTCAAGGCGTTATACATAGTAACAAAGAGGATGTGATTCGCCTTTCTGATTTTTATCACATTCAGATATTCTATCATAGTTCGATTCAACATGAAAATCGGCATTACTAAGTTAAAAGCAAGTATTAATAAGCCATTAACAAGGTTTCCATATTAACAGCTCAGCTATCCAGTTTGTTTTACTTTTGTTTCTAATTGCCTGGGGTCAATTTGATTATAACTTAATCTTGGTGTTATGAGATGAAATGTTCTTATCTGATCTTCCATAGAAACTGGCTGCCACTAAACAGCCCATATAGTCTGATGGTACAAAAAGAGGAATTAAACACCAAAAACTCAATCAATCAATCTTATTTGATCCAATCTGATTAACTGGTTTAAAATGATATAAGGTTTCCAATTTTCTTTTAGCATGTTAAGTCCCAGATGCTTTGGTGAATTAATGTGGGACATTCCAATGCGCCAGCAAATCATAAAAAAAAATCTTCAGGGTTGAAACAATTTTAAGACTACATGTCTTCCGCAGGACTGAAAGTTTTGAAGAGGGTTAAAATCCTGACCCACAGGAACAAACTTATTCTTTAATATACTGACCCTGTAGAAACCTTTAGTCTCATTTCAATGATCTTTACATTTTTGTACATAAACATTGTACTGTAACAGTTGATGGTTAACAATCATTAATTATCCCTAAAACAAATAAGGTCTGAGGTATAATGTACATGAAGTCCTTAACAACTTTTGGTTTGATTTTGCAATTGGCTAGTTGTGATGGCACTATTGACACAAATCTACTGTGTACAATGACACAATTCTGTCTTTGACAGGTGGTATGTCTATGAGAATACAATATGAAGCACTATCAAGATCAATATTTCCTAATTTTAACAGCAGAAATCAGCACATTGAAGTGTTAATCAATTTTATGTGAGTGGTCACTCTAAGGCCAAAACAAAAAAAACTTATGTAGTGGTTAGAACCTCTTGAGTTTAAAAAAAAATATAAAGTGAATGGTCATTGAAAAATGTAAAACTAAATTGGCTAGTTGTCTCTTGAGAGATGTCTTAAAAATAAAAATGTGTGTGACACTGTGTGTACACACAATTCTGATGCCACAGGCTGGAAATAACAATAATACTTATAAAAAAGGAGATGTGGTATGATTATTGCCAATAAGACAACTCTTCACATGAGACTAAATGACACGGATATTAACAATTATAGGTCACTAAACAACCTTCAACAATGAGCAAAGGCCCATACCTTATAGTCAGCTATACAAGGCCCCGAAATTGACAAATGTAGAACAATTCAAACCAGAAAACTTAAATGGCCTAATTATATTTTTAATGTACAAAAAAATTATAATGAAAAAAATTTATAACCGAGCTGAGCAACAAAATTGTTTGGTTCAACTAATAGACCTGTAAATGTGCTACTATTTACATGCATTTTAAATAGTCCAATATCAGAAATTTTTGTTTGAAATATTAAATAGCTCAATAAAATCTTTTTAATTATGCATCAATTTTTAACATGTATAAAATTATAAATGCAAAATCAATATTTGCATACCTGAATTTTGAAAGCATCTAAAAATGAAAATGCATTATTTATTCATTCAATGATCTAATGATTTGTAGTAATTAACAGACATTTCATTCATACTTGACATTGACATTGTATATATCTGTCAATCACAAAAAGTCTTAGTATCTTTGATTGAAACATAAATAATTATAAATTTAATAAAAATTCCTTACCTAATTTGTCATGTCAACTTCTAAATCGTTTTTATTTACTCTTTCTCAATCGTTTTCTGTGTATTATGTGAGTTCTACATCTGATGAAATTTCCCAATACACAAAAATCTGACAATTCCATTCACAAATTCTGAGAGCTCTTGCTCTCAGCTGTTTCATCAAAATATTACAATTTACTGATATTTGATTGGTTAAAAAAATAATCTTACAATTTTTATCAATGGATAAAAAAATAAGACGTTTTCATAACAAATATTTTACATTGTTGATGAATTAAATAAATACTTTCTAACCAAGGACATGTACTAAATTTATTGAGTGATTTAAAAAAAAAATCTTTATAATATTTTCTCCGAGACTTCAATATGTCGGCGCCCATATTTATAGCAGACGATTTACGTAACTTTCTTCAAGTTTTGATGTCTGTGGTCACATAGGACAGAAATATCGATAATACGACTGTAATTTATTATCTATGACAGGTTAAAGGACATATTTAATTAATTTATATTTTAAATTTTTAGTTGTTATAAAATAGAATAGAATAGAATATGAGAAATAATTCAAATATGATAACATGGTTTTGCTCACGTTCAAATTATAAAACTGACCTGTGCAGTAGAATTGGTTTGTACCTATACCTGTTAGTTAGCATATCTTTGTGTCACGAGATTTAAAGTTTTGATGAAGGTCACATCATCCTTGATATGTTAATCTTGATTTTTGTAATAAATTTCTGATGTAATGTTTTGATTTAATTTCAAACACTGCATGCATAATTGAGTGGGGGTTGGACTGAAGGGGTCCTAATCCCGAAATCCCGACAGGGGTGTGGAAATATTTGTTGTGAGCACTTGTCCCTGGGCAAGTAAAACTAAAAAATTTACTTGTCCGGAAAAAAATTTACTTGCCCTGATGATCCCAATAAATATTGAAGTATTTCTTGTTAGCTAATATATGATTCTTACTTAGCACTATTGTGCATCACAAACGAATGAAATCCATTTGTTTATATGTGTAAAAAATTACGAAAGTAGGAAATGGGTCAACATCAGTGGGACAGAAACCTAACAGCAAACCAACCAATGAAATGACATGTAAAGGACAATTTTGCAGCAGTTTTGGAATAAAAATTGTAGCCAGTAGGTACATAATATACTAAATTTGAGGACAGTGATTCTCGCTTCCGTTTCTTTTTTTTTTAAATACTCTGTGTCCTCCGTTTGCATTTAAGGTTTTCTACTCGACTCATGATTCTTTTTGTCTTGCTTGCCCAGCTTTTTATTAAGTATTTGTCAATCTGAATCTCGATACAAAATTTAAAGAAATGACACAACCGGTAAATGATGGATAAAACTTAATCGACGATCCAGGGTCAATGGACAAAGCCAATGCAATGTTACACGACTCTGGTTCGCATACTTATTTTTATTTATTTTGGTAATCGATCTATTTCCAGTATCATGTAATATTTTATAATCGTCATGAACATTGATGTTTTCACTTGCTGAAGATTGGTTTCTTTTACATAAATTAAACATCTTTATACGTTTTGAAATTAATTTATGTCATGTTTTGTTGGATTTGAACTTTGTCTTGTACATGTTGTATATTTTTTTACTTGTCCACGGGCAACCAAGACAAAAATAATTACTTGTCCGGTTGTTCAAATTTATGAGTCGGGCGAGTCGGGCATAGCATTTCCACACCCCTGCCTGGGTTTAAAAACATGAAGTCCTGAGGTCCCAAATTTAAAGAAATTTTAAATCCCGACATCCTGAAATTTGAAAAAAGAGTTCCCGAAAGGATCAATTCCGAAATCCCGAGCTTAAAAACACCCGATCTTGACGACCCGAAAAAAGTCCTGCCTCCTCATAATGTCATTGTCCTGAAGTTGACGACACTACATCAACAGACTTTAAATTTACTTTGTTTATTCTTAACTTTAATCGTACTGAACATGCATGGAATATTTGCCACTGGACATTAAATCAATCAATCAAATTTTCTTAGCTTTAATGTCTGTTTGCACAACTTGAATCCCTGCTTGGGAGTCCTAACAGGGATACTTACATGGCAAAAAACAGTAACTATTAAGGCCAAATAAAAATATATGTGTGGTTCCAGTTACCCTACCATCCCTACTTTTTTGTCTTTAAAATAGCCTACCCTAAAGATTTTATTGTCATTTTTCATCAAGCACTGTTAAAGTCAGAATGTTGCTCCCATAGACTCAATGTAAAAAAAAACTTAAAATAAAAAAAAATCCCTACCTACCTACCCGAACTTATTTTCAGATGTAACTGGAACCACACATATATTTTTATTTGGCCTAATCTTGCCAAATTGTCCTAGTTATTTAACAACTTGGCAGGTTGTATAAAAATTGTGAATATGCCAGGGGTGAAATTCTCAGGTGAAAGTGTGACCACAAAAATATGGGTGAGTTGACTGGTATGGCTAACAGTAACATAAAATGGCATTCTTACCCTTCTACATTAAAAAATCCTGTACCGGTATATGCTACATGTATGCTCGTTAACTTCTTTTGTCTGGTAAGTATCATTAGTAAACGAAAATGAAAGACTTACTAGATGACCGTAACCAAACTGGAGGGACTTCTTGCATGGTGCCCATGGAGTGTGAAAATTTGATACAACCTTCAATTACTAAACCACTATCATCCTTTTTTATGCCCCCATCATAGGCAACGGGGTATCAAGTGCTACCCTTGACTGTCCATCCATCTGCCCCTTTTTTTGTTTCCCCACTCAGACTTAAGATTGTCTCATTTAAATTTTCTGAAATCCATACACGATGGTAAGAATCAAAACTTGCAGACAGAGCTCCAATTTATGTAGTGAGTACTTTAGATTCAAGAGATACATGTAGAGGAACATACATGTAACAAGAGACCATATAACAAGGAAATTAGCAACTATAGGTCACCAAGCGGCCTTCAACAATGACCATACTGCATAGTTTAAGTTAGCTACATGTACATGCTTAAAAGGCATGGAAATGACAAATGTAAAACAATTTAATTTACGGCCTAATTTATGCACAAAATAATGAACACTTTGATAAAGGAAAAACAAATATATTACACAGCAACAAATGACAACCAAGTTTCCTTGAATTACAGGCACATACAGAATTGCCTGAGGGAGTTAAAACCCTCATTTCTTTATAATTTCAAAATTTATAAATGTACAATTTTAGTAAGCCAAGGTTTGTTATAAATCATGTCAGTACTGATGATATCATTTGGGATTGATAGTATTAACCCATGGCCAGTGCTGTAAAAAAGGAAAACAACAGTTCAACAGTTTTTATGCCCCGTCTACGATAGTAGTAGGGGCATTATGTTTTCTGGTCTGTGCGTCCGTCTGTCTGTTCGTCCGTCCGTCTGTTCGTTCGTCCGTCCGTCTGTCCCGCTTCAGGTTAAAGTTTTTGGTCAAGGTAGTTTCTGATGAAGCTGAAGTCCAATCAACTTGAAACTTAGTATACATGTGCCCTATGATATGATCTTTCTAATTTAAATGCCAAATTAGAGTTTTGACCCCAATTTTACGGTTCACTGAACATAGAAAATGATAGTGCAAATTTCAGGTTAAAGTTTTTGGCTTCAGGTTAAAGTTTTTGGTCAAGGTAGTTTTTGATGAAGTTGAAGTCCAATCAACTTGAAACTTAGTATACATGTGCCCTATGATATGATCTTTCTAATTTAAATGCCAAATTAGAGTTTTGACCCCAATTTTACGGTTCACTGAACATAGAAAATGATAGTGCAAATTTCAGGTTAAAGTTTTTGGTCAAGGTAGTTTTTGATGAAGTTGAAGTCCAATCAACTTGAAACTTAGTATACATGTGCCCTATGATATGATCTTTCTAATTTAAATGCCAAATTAGAGTTTTGACCCCAATTTTACGGTTCACTGAACATAGAAAATGATAGTGCAAATTTCAGGTTAAAGTTTTTGGTCAAGGTAGTTTTTGATAAAGTAGAAGTCCAATCAACTTGAAACTTAGTATACATGTTCCCTTTGATAAGATCATTCTAATTTTAATGCCAAATTAGAGAATTTATTCCAATTTCACAGTCCTTTAAACATAGAAAATGATAGTGCGAGTGGGGCATCCGTGTACTGTGGACACATTCTTGTTTTGTTTTTTTTTAATTCAATAAATCAAATTTTTATATTGTAAATGTGTCTTTCTCAACTAATTTTAATATGGTAACATATAAAGCTGTTTTCAGCTGTTTTCAGCTCTTTGATGGGTTGTTGTCTCTTTGACACATTCCCCATTTCCATTCTCAATTTTAATTGGTATCACTTTTATCGTTCTTACTTCCCTTTATAACATTGTTTATGCAAGTGGACTGTGGGGTTATCATCTGTGACCCACAGACATATCTCTAATTATTTTCTGATTTACTTTTACCATTTTATTTAACTAAAACAGATAATTTGTAAAATGGCTTCAAGTTCACTTGTACGAATACCATGTCGTTGTATGAGCAAGATGGCTAGACAGAAACGCAGTAGAGAACTTGTGGACAAAATAATCCGTGTGGATCATGCAGGAGAGCTTGGCGCTGACAGAATTTACCAAGGACAGCTGGCTATATTGGGGAATACTTCCGTAGGACCAGTTATAAAGGTAATTATTGATGTGTCCAACACAGACTTTGGAACAGTGACCGTGATCCTCCAACCCTAATGTCTTTTTATTGCAACCTTTTGATTTCAAGCACTTGATCTTCTATGCATGAATCTTAAGTTTTGTGATAATATGAAGTAAAACTTTTTTATAAGTTTGGAAATAAATCATATCAAAAATTTTCATAGATAAATGTGATTAAAGCAATAAAGTTTAGACCAGGCAAAGTTCAAAGTTAGGTTTTTGAACTTTGTATGTTCAAATGATTCAAACTCAAACATTAAATTCTTTTGATTTTATTGAAACACATATGTATATTCAATGACAATGAATTGTGCATATTTGTATTTTTATTTAAGGATTTTAAATTGGAAATAGAATGTATTTTGCATCACTTGTTTGATTGGTCAACTTAATTAAAATCATTGTCTTTTTATAGTAAGAGCATTACGATGAACTGTTAAATCTACAGGCCCAGAGCTCAATTTTTGAAATTTTTTAGTTAGATTCTGTTGGCCTGTAGATATGATTTTTACAGGCCCCAGAGCAATTTTACAAGCCTTGGCTGTCTGGGCTGCCACTTAGCATGAAAGACTGCATATCTAAATACAACATATCATTTCAGAATTTTAAATTTGTTTACAATAGTTTCTAAAATTTAGAAATATGCAAATCCTCATGATCAGTTTAAGAGAATACATCATGATTCTTTTTAAAATGTATTTTTGTTAAGTAGCCTTGCAAAAAATTACTATAGCTTCAATCTAATGGACTAGAGAATTAAGTTACTGTATGAATGTATGTATTTGCATTTTTTGCTAATTTCAAAATTGTAAAACTATAGGACATATAAAAGCTGTTAAATATTTATGTTAGAAGCTAAATTGTAACAATGGAACATCAAAATTTAGCTCATAGTTTTCTGTGCACTTGTTTTGCTTTTATGCACCTCAACTGCACATATTTCAGTCTGTCAGAAAAACTGTTAAACAAGGCAAAACTCACATAAAGAAAATTTTATATTTAATTAAGAAAACTAATCAGATTTACATGGTCTTCTTTCAAGGTTTCTAGCGAAAATCAATGCCTTCTTCTATTTATCAGACTCAATTTTGTCTTAATAAACAGATTCATCACAAACGTTCAGTAATATTGTGGCATTGCATTGAATTGTTATAAAAGCATAAAACCTAAAGCTTTAGGTGTAGTAATTGGATATTAGTAGGCCCACACAAAATTATTACAATGTATTATTGTGTAGATAATATGATTATATACATGTGCATATTAACGCAAATGAAACTAGGAAATAATTTCAATTTATGGTATTTGTTTAGATAACGATTCAAATATAACTGAAAGATAATTAATTTATTATGGAGAGTGGATACAGTTTCACACTGTATTGTCATATTTGTGATTTATGATATGTGTTGCTGATGGAGATAAGTTCTTTGTATGAGATAAAACATAGCTCCCTGTTTGTTCTTTAGAAAATAATCTAAGACTCAAAAATTTTAAATGTTTGAAGTTTTGTGAAATTTTTCAGACACTTTTAAGATTATTTTTTTAAACTTAAATTTTTCTTTATAATGCAAATTAGTTTTGTTTAAAAAAAAAACTGTTATAGATAAACATAATCAGATATTGCTTTTTCAATGGTATGTTTAGATGCATTGTAGACGTTCCTGCATTAGATATGATGTTTCATTCTGAAAGGTTTAATACATTAATATTGTTTTGATATTACACATGTTATCTTTTAGAGATGCTGTAATTGCAATTGTGTCATTTTATCTAAAATATGAGATAATTTGTGATTATTGCAAGAATACAGTAAGGCGTACTGCGTCACAGCTTGTCAGAAAGTGCTTAATAAATTTCTACAAGGAAAGAGGCTCATGTCAAATATTTGCGTGACATGTCTTTATAAGTATCAGAATAAATGCATATACCATATTTATCTTCTAAAATATTCTGATTTTAAATACAATATTTAATGAGTATTAATTTGTTTGTTTAATGTGGAGTTTGTTTAAAGTGATCACATGATAAGTGAAAATTAATCCACATCAATTGATATATGTTACTAGGGATAATATCATGCAATATTAACAATTCTTATACATGTACTTTATATACCATTGTTTATATTAATGGTTATAATGGTTATAATGATTGATTGTTGTTTAGTATTGTCCAGTAGGTTGTAAGTTGATCTTAAGAGAAGGGATCTTTGAGCTTCATAAAAATGAGAGTCCTTGACTGGCATTGTCAGTAGATTCAATTTACCTGACAGAAAATTCCTTGTAATAGTTATAGGTTATTGTTGGTTCTTAAAATGAGAGGGAGTGTCCTCAGTTACAATTTTTGTAAAGGGCTTTAGGAGAGAGGTAGCAGAAAAACTTATTCATGTTTGAAAGACCAAAAAAAAATATCTTGGCAATGTTATGGCATTCCTTTTTTTTTCTTTTTTTTTTGACTGAGAAAAGCCAATCCCAAAGAGCTAGGTGACCTTTAATTACTCATGTCTATATCATTTTAATTCTTGTTCTCATTAGTAATCATACTACATCTACTGTTCAGAATTTGATAATCTTAAAAGTTCTTGTTCAGAATGTACATGAAATATTTGCCACTGGAACTTCAGCAATCAATAATCATTTTGATAAAATTTAATTACCGAAGATAAATTTATTTTGTGTAACACAAAAACTCATCAGTCTTTGTAATTGTTTAGATTAATTTTTCTCGAGGATGTGATCCAATTTAATTAGTGATTTACTTTTATCAAAATGACCTGAGGTATGAGTTGATAATAACGTTATAATAAAATGATTAAAATATGAAGATCAAATACATTTTCATCAATATTTACTTCTTTACAATGTCAACAAAGATAATTTACTATACATAATTGGTAGGAGTGCTCTTGGGGTTCTACTACCCCACCTTTTTCGTATAATTTAGATCTTCAAAATGTATCTTTTCTTATATTGCATAGGTAATATTAGTAACCTTTTTAAATACTATATTGGTTGGGTTTTCATGTGGTATGTTGGAAAAATGGAATATTTGAGTTTATCATATATTTCTGATAGATTTCTCCATCTATTAACATATATTTTCTAACTGGAAAATGTAACCTATTCCAGTGGCACATCCTATGATCCTATCACCTTGTAAAATTTTTGTAAGAATATTAATTTTTATATTACAGGAAATGTGGGAAGATGAAAAGATACATTTAGAAACATTCAACAAACTGATTGTTCAACACAGAGCTAGGCCTACTGTACTGTTGCCACTCTGGAATATAGCTGGATTTGCTTTAGGTATCATGCATTTAAAGTGACTAAGTTTTTTATACGACCAAAAAAATAATTTGGGATTGTATAATGGTATCATGTCGTTGTCTTTGTCATCCGAAGACACATTGGTGTCCGGACAATAACTTTAGTTTACGTGAATTGATCTCTATGAAATTTTTTAAGAAGGTTAAATACCACAAATGGAAGGTTGGGGATGATGGTCCCAACCGTTTATGCATTAGGAACCCAAAAGGGGCCTAAAACAAGCATTTTTCTACTTTCAGGATAATAACTTTTGTATAAGTATTTCAATTGCTCTGAAATTGTTCCACAATGTTTAATACCACACGTATCAGAAACCTATATTATGTCAAAAATTTGAAAACAATCCAAATTCAGACAGTATCAAGCTTGAATATTGTGTCCAAATTTGGCCCAACTGTTCAGTGTTCAACCTCTGCAGCCTGATCAGGCTGTGCTTAGCAAAGCATTTTATTTGACAGATGAATTTATCAGTTTATTGATTACTATCTAATACTGTAACCTTGAACAGATTCTGATTATACAAAATTAATTAGCACAAAGACACCTTGTCTATCAGATGGAGGCAAAAGTAAATATTATTTGCATACATGTATGATGAACAGCTGTAAGCGGATTATATTTTACGATTTATTTCATTATTTCACTTCATTGTCCAAGGCTTAGTCATACTTTAAACAAAATGCTGACTCAAAAATGGTGAAATGCAAATCATGTGAAGAGAATTAACATTTCCTGGATGGTACAAGAAAACGCCTTTAATCATCTCAAATTGAAACACCGTACAGAATTTTCATACTTGGTCAATTTGCAAAGATTAAGAAGATTTCCAACTTCTCAATTTGAAGTTATTTCAAGCATTACTATAGATAAGGATTATTAAAAGTCGAACTTCTCCAGGAATGCCAAGCCTTATATTATAAAACTGTGCATTTTTGGCGCACTGTAGACTGCTGACTATGGGGTATAGGCTTTGCTCATTGTTGAAGGCCGTACAGTGAGCTATAGTTGTTAATTTCTGTGTCATTTGGTCTCTGGTGGAGAGTTGTCTCAATGACAATCATGCCACATCTTTTTTATATAAAGCCTTTAAGCACCAACTTAAACATTGGTTAGCCAGTTAATCAATCAAAAGATTATCTGAATAACCTGTTAGGCAAAACTGTTCAATTTGACAACACTATTTAAAATAACTTATCCAGTTAACAAAATAAAATGTGTATAAAAGAAATTATCAATTGTTATAAAGTAACTAGCAAATTCCCTAAAGAAATAACAAATTCATGTTTGGCAATAGCCAAATAGGGAATAAAAAAAGCAACAAAAGAAAATGAACAACTGAACTAAAGAACTAAATAAACCAAAAGATACATCAAAGGAAATGCAAAAAGAATGTGACTTTTTTTTAAATTTGAAACACAAAAGCACTATATGTTTACAAAATGGTTGACCTTGGCACAATGGTTGTAAAATTTAAGACATTTTTCTACATTTATTAAATGTGTACTAATTTGACTTTACAGGAGCAGGAACTGCATTGTTAGGGAAAGAGGGAGCCATGGCATGTACTGTAGCTGTAGAAGCTGTAATAGGAGATCATTATAATAGGTTAGTTTGATCATTGTTAGGGACAGAGGGAGCCATGGCATGTACTGTAGCTGTAGAAGCTGTAATAGGAGATCATTATAATAGGTTAGTTTGATCATTCTCTGATGGTTACAGTAACTTATGGTTGTTTATTAAGCCCTGTGCATTATGTGGTATGGTCTGTCCATCCACCTATTCCATATCAGGTTAGTTAAGGGTAACTGGTAATTTGTGGTCACATCAACTTTTCCATTCTCAATTTTATTTGTATATATGTTTTAAAAGACATCTATATGCACTGTACCAAACAAGTATTTTGATACAGATTTTACCATTTACTACAAATTTGATAAATTATGGTTTTAGTTAACATAAAAATTAGAAGGTGTGGAATGATTGCCAATGCAACAACTATCCACCAGAAATCAAATGTCATAGATGAAAGCAGTAATAGGTCAACATACTGAAAAAAAGCTAAGGTTATTTGAGATGACTATCAAGAAGTTTGCAGGAACGGCAACTTCTCGTGAACAGGATAACTTTGCGTAATATTTGTGGTCTCAAAACTCAATTAAAGAGTCTTGGAAATTTTTTATATACTTATACTTGAAACTTGGAACATGTTCTTTAGTATGTAAACCATTTAATATAATTAAATGTCATAAAACAGTTTTGAGCATGGTTCATTGAACATGTAAATGCGATAGTGTGAGTGAGACATGGTGTGACCTATGGACAACCTTCAGTGATATTGTTTGCCTTAAATTAGTGGAGAAAAATCCCAATTTGAAAAAAAATGGCTTAAAATTATTCCCAAAAAGACAACTTTTTTCCCAAACAGTGCAGTTTCAGTAGTAATTGTGCATGAATACAAACTGAAAATCACTCATTTAAACATTTTTTATTCCTAAAAATAACTATATGTGCACATTTGAGGGTCTGTTTATGTATCATCACTGACAAAATGGGGTTGTATTTTAAAGCAAGGTTTGACTCTTGAAAATGGGTCTGTAAATTAAAGTTTCAGTCAAATTCATGGTTTAATTATTTTAAATTTCCCAATTTGATGAAAATGACTCATATTTTCCCAATAAAAAAGGGTAGAGTTAGTTTTGAAAAAAGCCAATAATATCACTGACCTTTCTTGTTTATCATTTATTTCTGTAAGTACATGTATACCATGGATACTTTCCTTACATTTATCTCAAATTTCAACGTAATATCAAATTCAAAAATGTAAAGAAAACTCTTTGTAATAGTATAAATAAACAATTAACAACAAAGGTAAAGTTTATATCCAATAAAGAGGGCGAAATAATATAGTGAGTAAATTTAATGCAAGAGTTTATACTAACGAAAATCTAGTTTGAACCAGTGTGATTACTGAGGTGTAAAAATATAAATTTCACTGTTTTGCTAATTAAATAATTTAAATCTTAAATTAAACCAAAAATTCTAAGCAGAATGACTGCATATTTAATCAGCAGGTTGACAGTATTGAGTTGTAACTCGTGAGCACTTTTCTGAAACCTATTTCCTCTCTGTAGATACTTTTGTTCATAATTATATATTAGGAGGAATTAAGGATGAAAATTTAATGACAGTATTAAAATCTAGCGCCAATTCAGTAAAGCTCAATTGTATACCCAGTATATATTATATATTGAGCTTTACTGAATTGGTGCTGGATTTTATATTATAAATATAGAAATTTCATATTAATATTTTTTGTTTATTTTTATTCATATATTCACAGTCAGATCAGAGACTTGATGGAAGATGACCCTGAAAAACATGAAGAATTATTAAAGGTAGTGATTGTCGGTTCTTTGTCCATCTTTGGGATCAGAGATATATACAGACATCAATATACTGTAAACTAACTTATTTTCGCCACTTTCACATGTAGACAAATAAGGTGAAAATAAATCGTCGCAAATATATACAAATAAGATTGTTCCTCATTCAACTACTTCTAGTAAATTTGAAAATCGTGAAATTAAATTGCCATGGAAAGGGATAAAAGAGCTGAACACAAAATGAAATTATCCGTAAAAATAAGTTGGTATAGGATTAAACACATTTTTTCCTAGACATGCTAGAAGTTATTGATGTGTAAACCGGGGCGATTAACTCACAAACTGAATAAAAGTCCAAAGGACTTTTATGTAAAGTTTGTGAGTAAGAGACCCGGTTTACACATCAATAACCTCTAGAAAAAATGTGTTTAATTCTTATAATTCTTCAGCCAAAGATACGCCATTATTAATTTACATTATTTGGTTGACGGCTACTATATTTACCATCAAAAGCACAATGTCATGTCGTAACTAAAGAGTACGCCACCATCTTGACTTTCTAAAAACCATAAATGTCCAATAAATGCAACAGAATCTAAAATGAAATAGCACCTACCTCAAAAACTTCATTTTAATTAGATATTATCCGAATTTGAAGCGTACACGTTACGAAATAATCTTTCCCTTGAAAACTTTCATTCGTGTGACGTCGTGTTTTGCCATGACGTAAATTCAACAAATCCTTCATGAAATTTCACGGAATTTTATCAAAATTTTATTTTCATACATTTTCTAAGCTTTAGGGCATTTATTTTTTTTGTTTTTTTGTTATATGCATTATAATAGAAACAACTACTATGCAACAGTCTGCACGGTTAGCCACTAGTCCGATGCCCCAGATTAGTTAAATTTCATTCGGGCTAGTAAGTATTTTCAAAACTTTGTTTGGACCAATAAGAAAAATATCAGAATATTGGTCTTCGGACTAGTAGTTGAAAAAGTTTTTGGTGCAGACTGATGCAATTGTTTTACAATCTCAATTTGCTGAAAATCCCAGTATCCTAGCAAGAATGTGTATCGCGCATGAATAGATTACGAAAGTAGTTTCGGAAACATGGTTTATCGAAGTGTAAACCAAGATAAATATTCTAATTGACCAATCCAATTCAAGTATTTATAGATATGCAAATGATATAAGAATTATTTTACAGTAGTTTATTTCAATACTGAAAGATACATGATAGAAATGAAATATATGTGCACAACACCTTTCTGAAACATCCTTCATCAGGTTTTGTTAGAAAATTATAGTAATTCTATAACAATATATATAGTGTCGGATATTAGTTTATTTAAGATTTACCAAAATAATTTTATGATGTTCCTGAGTTTCTTTAGGAAATTGAAAATTTATCAAAAGTTGAGTTAAGTTTTCCTTAATTACTTCCTCATCTTTTTATGCCCATGCTTAAGGTGACAGGGGGGTTACATGTTACCCTTGACCACTGTCTTTCTGTCTTTCCATCTGAACTTTGGTCGCATTTTAAAGCTTGATCTTGAACATATTAGGCGAGTGATAATTTTCAAAAAGCACTTAGTTAACGACTTTAATGCACCCACCTAACATACGGCTATATTATACATGTATATCATTCGAAAGATTATTACCTGTACTTTCTTTTTTGCCTGGTTGTCAATATTTCGTCTGTGCAATTTTCGTGAAATCAAGGTCAAAGGTCAAAACTGAACATTCAAAAAATTAAACAAATTACCATGATTGCAAATCAAGTGCAAAGTTAAATGTTGATTGCGTTTTATTAACAGAAAATTGAATTTCTTGAAAAAACTTTCAAAAATGATAAAATTGCAATAAAATCTAAATGTTTTCTGAATTTTGAGTATTTGTATGTCAAAAATATAATAGATTTATTGTTTATAGACCGAGGGAATTTTTTAATCATTTTAAACTACAATTAATATGATGTAGGTTCAGATACAACCTTCTAATAAAACTTTTGTACATCTACAAATGGGGATCATTTTGCTTTCTTTTTGCTAGATAATATTGCTTATTTCGGCAGATAATGATCAACCATAATTTAAAAAAAGAGTAATGGAAGAACTTTAAGGAACAAAAGAAGTTTATTTGGAAAAAAAATAGTTTTCCGATGTTGAAAGACATGTTACGAAGAAATTTCTCGTTCAATGTTCAAATGAAAACTGTCTGTACCATACGCTATTCAATGTCTAATCCGGTGAATTCCTTTTAATGTTAGCCCATTATTATATACTTTGTTAGTTGTTTTATTTAATATGACTGAAACTTAATGATTTGTTGTAGTGTTCACACAATTCTGTTTAGTGTTTTAAGAAGATTGGTTTGTCTGTTCTACTTTTTCACAATGGTCATGCTGTCATCTGTTTTTATTCGACTATAGTTTGAGACTTCTTCCTCATTATTTTATCCCTTCTTTAAATCAAGGAAAAGAAAACCATAAATTTCAAAGCTGAGCGAAAAAAGACAACAGAAATTAAAACTCAGATATTGATGCAAAAAATAAAAATAGTAAAACAACATAAATTACCGACTCCAAGTGAAATAACAAAACGGAAAGCCTCTTATCAAATGACAAACCCAAAAGCTGAAACACATCAAACAATTGGAAAACAGTTGTGATAGACCTCGTTGTCCTCTCCATCTCTATCTATCTTATATGACATAGCAGAATTGTCAGAATCATCTTGTTCCTTTGTTCTTTTTTCTTTTGTTCTGTCCATTCACATATATATCCATATGTAAGTGTCAAAATTGTAATGAGCAATATTCCTCATACATTGCTTGGAAGAATTATGGAAGTTCAAAGTGCACATATGGAGGTTATACGTGTCAGAAGGGATTTGTTTCATAAAGGTCATTTTCAAATAGGGCTAAAAATAGTAATCGCTTTGAATTTACCAAAACATACATGCTTTTAACCCTCATCTTATTAGAATGTAGTTCTCTGATTGCGTTATTCTTATGCGTATATGAGCAGACGAGTCGTGGTTGATCTGAATTTTAATCACATTGTTTTAACCCATGTTTTTAACATTTATACATAACATTTTGTACGGTTAATTTGTTTATGTCAATTTATATCACTTATTATTGTTAAGAGATCTTCAAACCATTAGAAACTTGAACCGAAAAATATGAAAACAAAGAGATGAAATCGGCAAAAGTTGCTGTCATATCAACAACAGAAGACTCAGTGCACAATAAATATCCACGAACATAATTTAAGATCAGATGACATAAAACCATTTAAAAACCTGGATATATTCAACCCATGTTTTTCATTTCTCACAATTGTATAGATTTTTAAGAATAAAATGACTTCATTTTAACCATATGTATTCTTAATACACATGACTATCCAATATTATAAAAATCCATGAATGTTCAACCAATGCTTAATAGATAATCTACTAAAATAGTGGGGCTTTCTTTAAATGTCTTAAATGTAAAATGTTGCACATCTAAATTGAAATTTTAATGCAAAATCATAGCCAATTAAATTTGAAATAAAAGTGGTTCAAATGCATTTAATTATTCTGTTTCTATTAAGCAACTTGACTTGTAAAAAATTTAGCTGAAGTAAACATAAGCATCAAAACTGCTGTGTTTGGTTAGAGGCTGCCTACTTTTACAAAAGGTGATTTGTGTTGTGACACCTACGCAGTAACTTCGTCCTTGGATACTAGTAGCTAAAAGTAATGTATTGTTGATGGAGATTGCCTAAGGTTGGTGGTTCCTTTGGAACTCCATGGGCCTAAACCATTTAAAACTGATCGTCGCAAGATATTTTAGTAGACAAACATGCTAAACCGAAAATTGCATCAAACTTTAACACCAACAATCAATCAATCATCTTTATATTCATGTTTATATGTAAAATATTCAGGGAGTAAAATTAATTAATGGAAATGTATTTATTGTTATTGCGAATAGCTAGATTACCCAATTCAAAATCTAATGTAAGTAAACATAATTGCGAGAGTCTCAATTTATTTACAAGAAATTACGTAGTTTGATACGATGAAATATCTTGGCCAGGTATGAAGAATATTTCAGTGGCTAGAACATAATAGTTTTTACTTCCTTAGTCAATGTAAGATGCAGTATAAGCAACCAAGAAAACATACAAATATTGAAATACTGAAATATCAAAGTTTTGCTCCCAAACTTTTCCATAAATTCATGAATTTCCAGTGTATTCTATCTATCCTTTACCATTTTTCCACTTTACAATAAGTGTTTTTCAATATAATATCGACTACATACAAATTGTTTGAACAAAGATCAGGCTATTTTTTTCGCAGATGGCGGTATTTTGGGCAACTGCATATTTGTTATAATTGGCTGTTTTATTGACCAGAAGCGTAATTGCAGTATTTTAATGATGTCAAAAACATCTTTAGCACTATATAAAATATGTTATTTGGTTTTATGGTGAATAACAGTTGAATGACAGACATAAAATTTGATTTTCATGCATTTTTTGTCATTTTCAATGGAAATTCTGGAAAACAGCGCTATTTATTAACAAGAACTATCTTTAAAAAAGATATCCGACGTATTTAAATTTGAGTATATGTTTAAAATTATCATTTCGATAACCTTCAGAAGCACAAAGATACCATTTAAATAACGTTTTCTCTGTTTGTGTTCAGTATTCTCGGTCCTCATATCTTTCTGTTTACATTCACCAAAACCTCGCGGAAATCTCACATGCGTAGGTGCGTTCTAAAAGTCCTGTACGTTCATACAACAAAGTTTACATTAAAAATTATATAATTGTCCCGAATAAACAGCTGTCACGGATGCAAAGAGCTATTGGAGAAACAATTATTTTAATAAAAATATAAATCTTTGTAAGATCTAGTTCAAATATTTATAGTTTTTCACTTGCTTTCCATCACGATATAATTAACGAGACGTTTTTTCAAACACAACCAAATCACCCACCATGACAGCATTTTGTCCAATCACAGAAAGGATTTTCGAGCATGCGTATTCTGTTGCCATAGTTAAGCGTCCTTAAGTTCAAAGGGCACAAACCGAAACTATACCGACTACGTCGGAAAAATCCTACATTTATATTTTAAAGTGCTTTTGATAAGTTACTATTAACATCTGTTTTTACAGCTTTCAATATGTCCATACAAAATATCATTATTTAGAAGACAGAATATGCAAAAATGCTGACTTCTTGTAAAATTAGAAGTTGTCCGTCCTTGACCTTTCGTTGTGATTTGACGGAAACTGCGCCATACAAATTTTTGACGACCAGGCAAAAAAGGTAGTATAGATGATGTGCTTTCGAATGGTATATGATTTAGCCGTATGCTAGGTGGGTGCATTAAAAACAAAATTTTATGGTTAATCTCACTCGTCTATATGTGTGGTCAGACACAGTCTTATTTTATTATCAATAAAATGGTCAATTTTGATGCAGATTCCTTCAATGTTAATCATGCTTTTAAAGTTACCGGTACCTGCAACAGGCATTACTATTTTTTTTATTTGTTTTAGATAATAAAGAA
This sequence comes from Mytilus galloprovincialis, assembly GCA_037788925.1. NCBI lineage: Eukaryota > Metazoa > Mollusca > Bivalvia > Mytilida > Mytilidae > Mytilus > Mytilus galloprovincialis. The sequence continues at coordinate 87,701,756 of CM075337.1, forward strand.
GTTCCGTGATGATGAACTCCATCACCATGATACAGGACTAGAACATGATGCTGAAAAGGTACATTTATTAAAACTTAAGTGGATAGTTGTCTCCCATTGTCATTTGTGAAGTTACATTGTCATTGAGAAGTTACATTGTCATTTGAGAAGTTACGTTGTCATTTGAGAAGTTACATTGTCATTTGAGAAGTTACATTGTCATTTAAGAAGTTACATTGTCACAGGAGATAGATTTTTAATCCCAGCTAGTGTTTTAACAATAAAATGACAAAGTGTATAGAAATACTGCTATCAATTCCAAGTGGTTCCTTTCTTCTCATTTGAATCAATTGAATTTGTAATTGATTTTCTTGTTTTTAACTTATTCTGCTTTGTTTCAAAGCTACAACTACTTTAAATTTGTTATGTTTTAGATTTATTGCAATCAATTCTATTGTTCACAGAAAAGAATCAATTGTTATTGATTGATTGATTGGTGCAGCATGAGTGCAAAAAGGCTATATTGCAGCGAGAGCTAATTCAAATAATTTTACAATTTAAAGTATATTTTTAAAATCAGACAAAAGGTTCTTCAATAAACTTAAATTCAAGTCTAAATCAAATTGTTTATTTACGAATAAAATTCAATAATTATTAATTTTTATAATTTACATCGATCTCTTTATTTTAATGTCTCTAGTTAAAAAATATATAAACCTAAAAACTTGTTTCAAATTAGCTTGAATTGATTTACCACTAATACTTTAAATCGAATGACAACCATTCTTTAAAATAGTCACATATAATGAGATGGTGATCCTTATTGAATTTGAGGTCATTGTGTCAAAGGTCAAGGCCATATGTACTAAAAATATGGCAATTCAACAGTACTTGCTTATATAAATATGGCCATATATAATGAGTTTGATTTTTAGGTCACACAATCCAAGGTCATAATTACTAAATATAGACTGAAATTGTGTAGGAAAGAAATTTCTTGAAGCTAAATCAAATACTACATATGAGATTTAGGAGATAATTGCATTGTATTTTAAGCTCCCACAGCATCAATTGGTGATTAAATGGTCGCAAATTGAGTTTACTGGCAACGCAGCCAGAAAAAAACTGCATCTAGAGGTGGGCCTCAGCTGACCCCTACATAAAGATGTGTACTAGTTCAGTGACAATGGAAGTCATACTAAACTCCAAAACATATAAATGAACTAAAATAAAAATAAAAAACATACAAGACTAACATTGGCAAAAGGTTCCTGACTTGGGTCAGGCACAAAAAATGTTGCTGGGTTTTGTGGGATCTTTTCTTCAAATAAAAAAAAACCACTATGCCATCATGTTATTGTAAGCTTCTTCACATCTTTGATTGAGTAATATATATGTTATTCTCTGTGTAACCCCAGATGACATTGAGTAAGATATATGTTATTCTCTGTGTAACCCCAGATGACATTGAGTAAGATATATGTTATTCTCTGTGTAACCCCAGATGACATTGAGTAAGATATATGTTATTCTCTGTGTAACCCCAGATGTCATTGAGTAAGATATATGTTATTCTCTGTATAACCCCAGATGACATTGAGTAAGATATATGTTATTCTCTGTGTAACCCCAGATGACATTGAGTAAGATATATGTTATTTTCTGTGTAACCCCAGATGACATTGAGTAAGATATATGTTATTCTCTGTATAACCCCAGATGACATTGAGTAAGATATATGTTATTCTCTGTGTAACCCCAGATGACATTGAGTAAGATATATGTTATTCTCTGTATAACCCCAGATGACATTGAGTAAGATATATGTTATTCTCTGTATAACCCCAGATGACATTTATCTTGATTGAGTAAGATATATGTTATTATCTGTATAACACCAGATGACATTGAGTAAGATATATGTTATTCTCTGTATAACCCCAGATGACATTTATCTTGATTGAGTAAGATATATGTTATTCTGTGTATAACCCCAGATGACATTGAGTAAGATATATGTTATTCTCTGTATAACCCCAGATGACATGTATCTTGATTGAGTAAGATATATGTTATTCTCTGTATAACCCCAGATGACATTTATCTTGATTGAGTAAGATATATGTTATTCTGTGTATAACCCCAGATGACATTTATCTTGATTGAGTAATATATATGTTATTCTCTGTATAACCCCAGATGACATTTATCTTGATTGAGTAATATATATGTTATTCTCCGTATAACCCCAGATGACATTTATCTTGATTGAGTAAGATATATGTTATTCTCTGTATAACCCCAGATGACATTTACTTTGATTGAGTAAGATATATGTTATTCTGTGTATAACCCCACATGACATTTATTTTGATTGAGTAATATATATGTTATTCTGTGTATGACCCCAGATGATATTGAGTAAGATATGTGTTATTCTCTGTATAAGCCCAGATGACATTTATCTTGATTGAGTAAGATATATGTTATTCTCTGTATAACCCCAGATGACATTTATCTTGATTGAGTAAGATATATGTTATTCTCTGTATAACCCCAGATGACATTTATCTTGATTGAGTAATGTATATGTTATTCTCTGTATAACCCCAGATGACATTTACTTTGATTGAGTAAGATATATGTTATTCTGTGTATAACCCCACATGACATTTATTTTGATTGAGTAAGATATATGTTATTCTCTGTATAACCCCAGATGACATTTATTTTGATTGAGTAAGATATTATTCTCTGTATAACCCCAGATGACATTTATCTTGATTGAGTAAGATATATGTTAAGATCTGTATAACACCAGATGACATTTATCTTGATTGAGTAAGATATATGTTAAGATCTGTATAACCCCAGATGACATTTATCTTGATTGAGTAAGATGTTATTCTCTGTATAACCCCAGATGACATTTATCTTGATTGAGTAAGATGATATTCTCTGTATAACCCCAGATGACATTTATTTTGATTGAGTAAGATGTTATTCTCTGTATAACCCCATTTAATGCAGTATATTGCAAAGACAGGGATAACTGTAGTGTATTTTTATCAAAACCAATGTGATTTAGATTTTAAACTTGTAATTTGCAAATATCTCGTTTTCAACTCTACTGATGTCTTTTGCAGAAAGAATCATTTTGGACAGTTTTTTAGTTAGTCCTTAATTGTTTGTCCTTTCTATCTTTCATTGGGTAAAGCCAGGATTTTTTTTTGTTTAGTAATATTGATCTATTTTCTAATTGACAGGCACCATTTTATAAAGCACTAACACAAGTTATTAAAGTTGGATGTAAAGGAGCTGTATGGATCTCAGAGAAGATATGATCATGTAACTTTAGATAACGTATGAACTTGGACTTCAGAGAATATTTGATCATGTGACTTTAGACAATATGCAGGATCATTTGACGTTAAAGAAGTATAGGAAGAACATAATCTTTTATATTTATTCAGTTATTTTTTATATATGCAAGATCATGAACTATAGAGCAGCTGAATAGATGTAAGATTTATGTATGAACAGGTGAAATTATATCCATATATGTATGTATGATGTTTTGTTTATAAATGATTTATTGGTTTTTACTAAATTTCTGTGTTGAGATGTTTTTACTTAGTGAGAATCTGAGACTAAAAAGTGTATTTTGTTTATCTCCCCTTGAGAACAACTGTATGTAAAAGCCTCATGTCAATAAGTATTCTTTTCAGTAAATAAGGAAATCTAGCATAGATATATATATATATCCATTCAATGAAATATCTATGATATGTTAGATCAAAAGATAGAGTACTTACAAAAATGTAGGAGCTAGGCATATAAATAATAATATGAAAATAAGAAGATGTGGTATGATTGCCAAGGAGACTCTTAACTAAGGACCAAATAACTTAGAAGTTTACAACTACAGGTCAAAGGGCAAAACTCCTACCACATAGTTAGCTATATACAGCCCTGAAATGTAAAACAATCGTCCTGATTTATTTACACAACGTTACAATAAATGAAAAACAAACAATAACAAACAACCACTGATTCCATGTTCCCGACCTGGGGCAGGCATATATAGAGTAATAAATGAACTTTGCCTTATATATATCTATTAAGCTGATTGATTGCTTTTATTCTCAAATGCTATGAGGCAGCAACTATCAATTTTCAAGTCTGTTTTTACAAGGCTTAGAATGGGTAACACGTACGAATGACAAAATAACACTTGAAATTTTAGTATTAGCACATATTGGTGACTTTTTAATATTCATTTACAGAAAGCAGATAAGTTCATAAAGATGATTTTAAATCATGTGTACACCTAACATGGCGACCATTGTGATTTCTGTGGTTGCCATGTTGGGTGTATCTGCTTATCTGCTTTCTGTATATCATTTTCAAGTTATAAAATACATCGATAATATACTATTGTTTAATAATCAAAGTTTAAAAGACACCAATATGTGCTAATATTAAAATATCAAGTGTTATTTGGATATTAACAGTGATATATGGTCATTCAAGGTACCAGGCTTAAAATCATATTGTAAATATCCAGCTATCAAGGTGAGCTCACTACCATGTCAGAAATTACAGAAGCAGTTCATAAGATAATAGTTTGTGGGAAGATATCAACTTACTTGGACACAATCATTCTCAGTCACTCAAAAGTCTTTGCATTTGATTTTAAAATCATGATGGCACAAATACTAATCCAAATAGTCTTTCTAATGATCAAGAGCAGGATCATACAAATAACTTCCTGCTCTGGAGACGAGCACCTTACTCAAAATTATGGAGTTAGTTATGAAGACAAGGAGATTAGGCCTTAAAATAAAAACATCCATCCAAAATTGTGCCTGTCCCAAGTCAAGAGCCTCTAGCTTTTGTTAGTCTTGCAGGATTTTTAATTTCAGTTCATTTGTATATTTCAGAGTTTAGTATGACGTCCATTATCACTGAACTATTTTTGTTTAGGGGGCAGTATTTTTCTCGCTGTATTGAAGACTAATTGGTGGCAATCGACTTTGGTCAGGTTGTTGTCCCTTTGACAAATTCCTCATTTCCATTCACAATTTTATTAAACGGAGAGGGTTGAGAACTTAAAGAAACTGATTTAAGCTCGTCAAACTGCAATGTACTTGTATCAGTTCTGTCATGGACCATCTTAGTTTACTTTTGTCCTTCATAAAGTTTTAAGTTTTAATAACAATTTTTTGTATGTATCTGATAAATTTGTTAACTTCTTTTTCTTGTTTTGGGGCATTCAACAGTAGTTTTTTTGTGGTAAAGAGGTTGTGGTCTCATAGATATATATCCCAATCTCTATATTTAAATGTTATTTTTCTTAATAGCTTGTTTCTTTTGGTCAGTGATAAATGTAAACAAAAGTGGACAACTCATGCTACAGAGGCACAAACCTTGTGCTGAAAAACTAAACCGGACCACTGGATTGCTACATACATTTAGTTGCAAATATCCCATAAATAACTCTAGCGTTGCAATATTGATCCTGTATATGTCTAAGAGCAGTTGTATTGGCTCAAGACCGCAGTCACTTGGTGGAATGGACCCCCATTTTATCCCTCCAAAGTATACTGTGTAGTGTACCGTTGTCTGTCAGTCCATTGCATTTTGATTGAATAGTAATCTCCAAATGTAAGAAATGAATCATGTAGGTAAGTTAGAAAAGTGTATAGTCGCCAAAAATTTAAAAAAAAACAAGTGTAACTGCAATATACTGCTCACTGATGATATCCCAGCCAAATACTTGATGGTCAACAGGAAGTTGTTGAGCAAGGAATCTTCAAATACATATACGGTAAAGCTGACTTATATAAACCCTACCAAATTTTGGAAATCCTTGTAATGTAGTTCCCGAGAAAGATGCAACAAAAAATATTCAGGGGACTTTCAATCTAATTAAAACCAATCTCTCATCGCTCCCGTTTTCTGATATGTTGTGTGGGAGATCTAATGAAACCCGCTTTGAGGTCACACGTGAGTGAACTAGAAGTTATGAATTTATAATGATATGCAAATGATTTGACATCCTATCAATAAGCCAATCAAAAAAGTTTATGAATTCTTTGGACTGACGATTTCTTCGTAAATAAAATGAGTTACATCCCTTTACCTCACGATAAACTTTCAAGATCGTCGAAGACTCATTTTTATTGGTCGAAAAAGACACACCTACACATGTGACCTCAAAGCGGGTTTCGTTAGATTTCCACACGACATTTCAGAAAACTGGAGCAATGAGAGAAAGGTTTTTAATAAGATTGACTGACGGATGGATGGACAAAGGTAAAACAGTATACCCCACTTTTTTTAAAATCAGGGGTATAAATATGGGAAACTTTTCAAACTTTTGGAACTTCATAATTCATTCCTTGCATTTGGAGTTATCAGCAGTCATGGGTTATCATGGTTGTGAATTTTGGAATGGTGACTATTACTGTGGGCATATAGGAATAAGAATAGTATATCTACTGTTCTGAAGTGCCTTACAATACACTGATAGTTTATCAGAGGTATAATGAATTGATCAAAAACTTGGACTGATTCTAATTTGAAAATCACGAGAGACAGTGCTGATGTAACCCTTTAAAATAAATGTCATTAATATCCTAACATTTCTTACAAGTCTTTTGACATCAGGATTTTTACATCCTAAAAGAGGTCAAGGTTATATGATATATGTCTGAAAAACATAATGTTCCAAGGAATCTATATTAAATATCATTGATAATAGTTTACTGAGGCACATGCCATCACTGCAGGAATGTGGATGTTTGGTTTTGACAGAAGTCCGAATCTTATTTCAATTTTTTATGCCAATCTAAACCCTTTGAGACATGGTGGTGCCATATATGGTTACAAGTGTTGAAATTATTTATTTTATGACGCATACAAAAAACCATTTCGTACAATTAAAAGATTTTTATTACAAAGTTAATGTTATGACAAGTTGATTCTCAAATGTATAAATATGACCATGCATGTTAATAGCATTCATCTTACAGTAGATGTACATTTCAATTTTTGATGTTAAATACTTTCCCAAAGAAATAAAATGGTTTTCACAGAATTTTGCTAAACAATCTTTTATTGCTGGTTCACATAAAAAATAATCACATTACTACATCAAATATTCACACATTAACTACACATGGTATTCTGTCTATAAAGTTGTTAATTCATAGTAAATTTCCAATCTGTATACAAACAAAAATTAGAAGGGTTCCAGAGTTCATTACTATGACGAAAGTCTAAAAAAAAAAGAATTGGACAATCACTCTTTAATTTCCAAACTTTAATCTTATAAAAACTCTTTTAAGTCTTGAACAATTCAGTACTACTTGGAATCAATGTAAGTCAAATATTTTCAAAAATGGACTGTTGGACAAAAGGAAAGTCCTTTCAAAAATTTAAGAATTCTAAACCCTCACCTCCTTTCTTGAATGTTATAAAAGGTCATGCTTGGTGGGTAGAATTCAATACATGGATTTCTTATTAAACATACCAGTATGTATAATGACAGTCATTTACAACAAAAAACAAACAATGAAAACAACAAATACCATTGAACTCGCTTTAAACAGGTACTAAAACTAATATAAACTATTCCCTCTTAACTCAACCCTCTCATAAGATAAGTCAAACCCTCCCTCTTAACTAAACCCTCTCATAAGATAAGTCAAACCCTCCCTCTTAACTAAACCCTCTCATAAGATAAGTCAAACCCTCCCTCTTAACTAAACCCTCTCATAAGATAAGTCAAACCCTCCCTCTTAACTCAACCCTCTCATAAGATAAGTCAAACCCTCCCTCTTAACTAAACCCTCTCATAAGATAAGTCAAACCCTCCCTCTTAACTAAACCCTCTCATAAGATAAGTCAAACCCTCCCTCTTAACTAAACCCTCTCATAAGATAAATCAAACCCTCCCTCTTAACTAAACCCTCTCATAAGATAAGTCAAACCCTCCCTATTAACTAAACCCTCTCATAAGATAAATCAAACCCTTAAGACAAAACAACACCAGTTATAAACATCAACAGTGCCCACTAAATATAACATTATTGGTCATAATTTAGGATGAATTTTCAAACTTTTTTTATAAGGTGACAGATTTTTGGCAGATGTGATGATTCATGCTTGATATCACAATAAGAAAACATTGCACTTAAAATTACATGTAATGATAATAATTTAAAAAAAAACAATGAAAACAGTGAAAACAATTGATTCTAAATTCTGAGTATAAAATCTGTCTAAACAGAATTTCTGTTTTGCAAAACTTAAATGAAATTTCTCTTTATTTTTCAAAGCACCTTGTACATATTTCATCAAAAATCATCAAATAATTTTATATATTGTTCAAGGCTCTTAACAACTTTTCTGTACCTAAAGGTTGGTTTCATACACAATAACCTCTGGTATTGTGCCTCGTAATTGTAAAAGGACAAGAAGTTCCAAATTCCAAATAATATTTTTTATAGGGTATTGAAAATTTGAAGATATCTACAGTAATAAAGCAGAAATTGTATTTACTCCAACAGAGCATGGTCAACATGAACAACTCTTGTATTATCTTTTTTCTAATGGAACAGCCATAAATAACACTTAAACATATTAAAAAAATATCTTAAGTAATAGTTCCATTATACACTTGATACAAGTGAAATGATTTACAAATTCACAAACAAATTAAAAATTTTCACTTACAATCAGCAGACAATTTATGGATTTCTAGAACACAGTAACAAAAAACAAAATGTCACCAAAAACATTTCTGGTAAACCAGGTATATCAAGCGATAAAAAAAATTTGATTAATAAATTGGTTTGTTTTTTTAAATGACAACTATATGGCATCCTATTTTTACAACATGGATACAAAGAAACTAACAACAGTATCTAATCATAATTTAACAAAGAAATGATTAATCTATAACATGTTTTCATATAAATATATTAAGATAGGTTTTGACAAGTTTTTTCATCTTTAAATCATAAAACACATTAAACATTAACTAAACTGTATTTCTATGATATAAAATCTTTTTTGTTCGTTTGAGATGATTTTTCATATAGATCTAATGGTTTTGATAAATTAAATGTAACAAAAATATATAAGGAACCAAATATTTGCAATCATAAAAAAAATGTCACGTACACAAATATATATTAATATTTAAATCCACTTATTTACAATAAAAGTTTGAATAAATTAAAAATGATTTTTAGAAGTTTGAGTTAAGATTTGTTTTCTTTTCCAATCCTTTCCATATGTGCCTGCATTATTTTGAGTTCCTTTTCTTCCTTCTTCTTATTTCTTGCTTCATAGTGTAACCTGAAGAAAGTGTGATAGATGTATGTTTACTAATACTGGTACTACTGCTATCTAAATAATACTAGCAAGATATATAGGCAGAAATTTATAACAATTGCCTACACAGTAAGGCAAAGTAATAGAACACTGTTCCAATGTTTTTGATTTTTTTCAACTTCAAAAATACATATTTTGTTTCTTTAAAACTTATTTTTACAAATATCTTTTCAAGAAATGCATGAAATCATTTACAATGTAATTTTTAATATAATCTATATTTCCTAAGAGCATGATTTAAAAAAAAAATATAGTTGATTGACACTGATTTTCAAACATATGCACATCCAGTATTTCAATGTCTCTGATACTGCAAACAATATAGGGATTTTTTTTTAACCTAGCACAATATAAAAGGGGGTGGTGGGAGTGGTCCTGATTCCAAAATCCTGGGATTAAAAACATGAAATCGAGCGATACCTAATTTAAGGAAATTTATATCCCGACATTCCAAAATACCAAAAAAAGAATTCCTGGAACTCGAAAGAATCAATCCAGAAAGCCCGAGCTTAAAAACACCTGATTCCGTAGTCCAGATAAAGGTCTGACCCGCACCACCCCCACCCCATTTAAAGAAACTGACTAATGACGCCAAACTTACCTATGTGAAATGATTCTCTCTATAATCTTCTGAGTTGTCATATCATTGTTACTAGCTATAGTTTCTTACCTATGAGAAATGATTCTCTCTATAATCTTCTGAGTTGTCATATCATTGTTACTAGCTATAGTTTTAAATTGTCCTCTTCTTTTAGGCTCCTGAAATAAAGTGTAAAGACTTAAAATATCATAACTATCAAGATATCAGTCACAGTTCATTCATGTCAACCAAATCACACATTTTAATTGTTCAAAGTTTATTTTGTGTCTCAAATGAATGAAACAGCTACAAAATGCTTAAGGACTCGTCACTTTGTAATATGTGCAAAAGTTTGCTTTTTTTAGTTACCGGTAATTTGACCACAATAAAGTAAAAAAACTTTATTTGCTTTCGTCTTAAAACTGTATGATGATAAGATTTCAGGAATTCCTCATTAATTTCCAACATGTTCTTTAATTGTGATGATTTACTATTATCATGGTATACAAATTTCTGTGAATTTGTGGTCAACACTTAACCACTAATTTATCCTGCAATTGGGTGTTCTACTATACAGATACAGCCCTACTGATATCGCTATGCTGTATCTGTATACTATACAGATATCACTCTAAAGCTCCGCCCACTGCCGGACTGGGTATTGTATGAACCTGCGTGACCTCAGGATGTGTATTTAACGATTATTTTTAAACGTTCTGTTTTTTTTCAAACATTTATTTAGAGCAATAAGAATCACACCAATTTTCTGATAACATACACACATGAGCAGCAGTCTTTTCTACGATGACAACTATCAATTTCAAAACTTGAATGAGTATGATTGTGTAACAAAAACAACCATGTCAATTTCAGCATGAATGTTTAGTGAATGTCAAATCTGAAGCGAAGGACAACTCGTACACCCCTGTTTTAAATTGGACAATGTTTTGTTATTTGTTTTTACTGTTGAAATTAGTTGTTATGTTAAAATAGATAATTATTCACCTTGAGTGATGTATTATTGTTGACTATTCGAGATTCTTTTTTGGCGAACCCGTTTTCAGCTGAATGTGTGATTACTGTATCGTATTACTAAACGGGCCTCAAGGGATTTCAAATCGAAAATAAATGCAAAACATGTGTTTTGTGTCTTTCAAAACACAAATAATATACAGAATTAATTGCAGGATAAAGACAATAACTGTTAAGTGTCTTTAAATATCAGCTGTATTTGTAATCGGCTCGAAACAGGTGTAATAGCTCGCTAAAAGCTCGCATACACCGTTTCTTAGCCTCGTACGAATACAGCTGGTATTTAAAGACACTAAACAGTTATTGTCCATGTAAATGTTCAACAAAGCAAAATTTTCTATATTCTTTTTCTGCAAAAATACAAAATCAAATGTCCACAAAAACATACTGTTTCATTAATCCACAGTATTTGATAGTTTAAATTTTGTTTGATACTCTCAGATTTTCCAATTATAACATGTGGTTTTCTAAAAATGTTCTTTTAACATTTTCTAATAGAAGGTGATTTGTTTAACTCTACAAACAAGGCCTGATTGATGTGATGTAAAATTGATAACAGCAAAAAGTATAATCCACGCTAAATTATTGCATGTGTGTAATAAGACTGGTTGCATTAACCATAAACAGGTATACAGTAACAAGATTAACTTACAGCAAATGGATCAGACCCATCTACATCATCCATAATAGGTGTGTCACCATGACAGACCAAATCAACCTGTAAAAAGAAACAAAATAAGTTTATTCTCAAGTATATCTTAAATTAGTGGGTTTTTTTGTCCTTGAAAACTTGCAAGTTTTTTCAAGCATTGTTTTGTTAATTTGTTTATTTTCAGATCATGTTTTTATTTTTTTCATATTAAATCTGAGGTAATCCTTAATGGCCAATACAATTTATAAGTGTCACATATTAAGAAAACCACAAAATTGTGAAATCAAATGAATATCAGATTAACTTTATATCATGAAGTGATTTTTTGGGCAATTGGTTCAATATACATCAATATGCAGAAACTTGACAATCATTACATATTAAATGAAAAGTTAATCCTCCTTCATATTTGCCTTTACAAAATTATCTATCTCACCTTAAAGTGATCCAAAAGGTCTGCAGTAACAGCATAAGGAGCACCAATTACTACTTCATTTACATACTAAAATTAAAAGGTCAAATACATTGAAACAATACTGTAAATACAAAATTCAAAACCTTCATTTATTTTTGTGAATCCTTGACAAATGACAATAATGCAAGATAAATTAATAGGATGTTTGTTTAAAAAGTTGTTGAATATTACTAAAATAAATAAAATCTGAGCTTGAAGGTATGAGTACAATAGTATAAGTACAGCAATTTTAGAAAATATACAAAATGATAAAAATCCTTATAGAGAAACAGGTAAAATGCATAAAAAAGACAAACCATTTAACATGTTTAACTACACTTATTACCAATATATAGTGTTTTGGAAGTTTGCAGCGTAAATTCAAAATTTACACACATTCAAAAGACAAAAGTAATTGTGTCTTTTGAGCTTCGTATCAATGTCTTGAGTTAAGCTATTTACAAATGAATTTTACAGTTTGTTCATATGTTTTACTGTTTCACCAATGTCCAAGGTACTTATAAACATGTTGAACTGCCACATGTCTGTCCCAAATCAGGAGCCTGAAATTCTCTGTTGTTGTTGGTTACTGTCTCTCATTTATTTGTTACCAGTATTTTTTTTTTGTCTGATTTTCTCGTTTAAATTGTTCACATTTTGTCATCTCATGGACTTTTATTTATTACAGATTTTTTATCACTGTTAAAGGCGTTACAGTGACCTGTAGTTGAATAATTCATTTTATTTTATCTCTAGTAGATAGTTGGTCTCAATAGCAATTGTACCAAATCTTATCATTTTTATAATGATTTTAAATGTGAAATTAAACTATTTCATGTGCATGATGTGGGTACATAATAAATTAATAATGATTAAAAATTGCCTTTACACAAAATATGTTTATCTGCAATCGAATGGAAATATTTATATTAATTGTACTTACTCTGCATGCTAAAACACTGAGAACTCGCTCATGAAGATTCATTATAGGAAAATTAGAACCTTTATATCTGTTTACAACCTTTAAAATAAAACATTAAACATAAAACCTTCTTGTCAGAAATACAGAAATATTTTTTTTTATTTCTAACTCAAACTATAACATCATTATTGTATGAGGTTAGCTTATCGGTGAAATTATTTGGGATTTCATTTCACATATGAAATCATCTTCTTTTCGCTGTTTTTTATTCTTCAAATAGCCCATTGGTAATCTCATGTGCTCAGTTTAGGATAAGCAGATCCTGCACCACTAGTTACACCCCAGACCCTGATTTCATTTCCATCCAACGTTATCAAATTGGGAACTCTACTCAAACAGAAAAGAGTTGCAACAAAAGTTAAATTGATTATTTAATAGTAGTCAGTAATGTGTTTCTTAAAAGTGTGTACAAGTTTTAACTAAAATGTACTAACAAAAAAATAAAGTATAGTTAAAATCCTCTAGGCATCTTTCAGAATTTTTGGTCTTTAAGGTGGTACCTAACACTTTCACTAAAATTAATTTGGCTTGTTTAATTTTGATAAAATTTTGACAAAGTATTTACTTTGACCCTTTAACAAAAATATAAAAATTTCAAAAATTTGGAACCAACCGTTTTGTCAGAAAAATTACACTGGTTATATAGCAATTTGACAACAACCAATTTTGATCACATCGTAATTAAAAGGTTTAGCTGACTTTACAGAGTTATCTCCCTGTAGTGTTAGGTACCACCTTAAACTTGGTACTGTTTTTTGTTTTGAGTGTCATTGATGAGTTTTTTAAAGATGAAAATCAATTCTGGTGCAGGATTCTCTTGTTCTGTTGAAGAACCATTGGTGGCCTTCAGTTGCTTTTTGTTCGTGGTGATGTCTCTTTGACACATTCCCCATTTCCATTCTTAATTTTAAAATTCAAGGCCTGGTATCTTTGATGATATTTTTTTCATGTACAAGATTAAGAATGGTGTCATGACTTTAAATACTTACAGGATCTGTGTGCAGACCTACAATTATAAAATCTCCTTCTTTGGATACCTTCTCTAGAAAATCTACAAAACCAACATCTATCTAAAGTTAAGAAGAAATCTTTAATATTATCATACTCATTTTTAAAATCATTGAAAATGGTTAATTTAGCACTTGTTTGCCTAGTTAGAAAATAATTTTAAGTTCAAATATATAGAAGACTAAAACAAATTTTTCTCATGTGAAATTTATGATAATCTTGGAGAAATTAAAATTAAGTAGGCTGTTTTCAATATAGCAATATTGATTTTCTAAATTTGCAATCTGCAATCTGCAAATATGTTGATTATAAAGGATACGGAAAAGATCAAATGCTCCTGCAACATAAACAATCTTGTCTCCAGGATTAGGTGACTTCCCATCAGCAAACTGTATAATCTTATTTGATGTAGGTAGAAATTGTGAAACTCCAGTATATGGACTTTTTGCTGTACTACACTGAAAAAGAGAAAATATTTCTACAAATGCATTCACTTTAGATTGTTTTGGTAAAATCTAAATGTACCAGTAAAATGAAACCTACTTTAAATTTTGTTAATAATCTGTGACAAATGCAATGCATTTCATATCTATTACTGCTTTCATGCTTAAATTAACTCCCTTCTTACAAATATTCTGCAGTGAATATTATGTTTAAAAAAAATGAACCAGTCAGCTTTTAAAAAATATAAATAATATTTAAAAACACTGAAATTCAGTATCTTTTACCTGGCTGGTAACCATGGTAACAGTTTAGTCTATATAACTTATGTTTTTTTTTAATAACATATACACACTCTGACTTATATTTACCTATGTTATTAATCAACTAACATGGAAAACAAATTTGGAGGTCATCATAGCATTTCTAACAAAAGACGAGGGTCTATACAATAAGGGAAGCTGAATTAATCAGAAAAGTCTGAAGTTCTTGACATGCTTCAATATCATTTTTGTATATTTATGATATTTTTTATATTACTTTCTGACTGTAAAATGTTTGCATAGTTGCAGTGCTGTATAATATGGCAAAATTTTTATAATGCATTTAAATGGCACTATGAATTTGAAATGACCTTAATGCATATATTTTGAATGAAAGTGTCCACAACAGTCCAATTCATAGTACTTTAATGTAAAGTGTATAAATTCAGTACTATGTATCAATATTTATATGGTATACTTGATCATACTCATTCACACATATAAACTCTGTTGGTGACCTTCTGCTGTTGTCTGCTCTATGGTCGGGTTGTTGTCTCTTTGGCACATTCCCCATTTCCATTCTCAATTTTATTCTATTTATAAGCATGAAATAAAATCCAACTATGTCCATCTGCTATTACAAATGTTCAATATACCAGAAAACTATAACAGATATCTACATGTGCTGCAGGAAAGACGACAAATAAGAACTTCGGAGTAATGAGAGAATTAATATTAATATTAAAAACATTGAATCATTGTCATCAGATATATGTGCATCATTTACTTCTGAATCATTCTTGCTCTATACATAATAACTCTGAAAACAAAGTTATATAAATTTAGCTGATCTTTTAATCTTTTAAACAGTGTACTCCTCATGTCTTTATATGGTAGTAATTAGACTGGTTCCATGATGCTGTCTGAATCAGAATATATTTTATAAAAGTATGTTTTATAAATGTGGTGCTATAATTTAAGGGGGAAATTGCTGTTTGAAAGTGCTGAGTAGAACACTAAATTCACACTTGGATAAAAGATGATTTATTTTACTAAGTTAGCTTCAGGAGCCAAGTTCTTTTTTAGTTTAATAGCAATTTCCAGAAAACAATTGATTAAATATTACTAATTTATTATCAGAGATATCAATCTGAGGTATATGGTTAGTTAACAGATATTTTCCATACAAATGTATAGTCTTCAAAACACTGAAGATGTTGATTTGAAAAGGGGCTTCAGTCAATGCAATAAAATTTCAGGAGAAGATTAGATAAGTCAAAGTGAAATGCCAAAAAAATGAATCTCAAACCTAGAAAAATAGATTTAAAGGGTCACACGGTGACTTTGTGATTTTAAATGTCAGAGCGAAATTGATAAATGAAATAGTGTACTGTTAAATTCCACAAAATGCTTGAGAGGAAGGCTGGTGGAAAGAATATGATTGGGTAGAAATACTCTGTGCTGAAAATTATCAGTTTCTAATTCTAGACCTGATAAATTGAACAATAATCTACCAATCATTCTAGAAGGTAGAACTAGTTAAGGGAGATAACTCATAAATAGAACTATCACTTTTGTGTGAAGAATATTCATAAAAATATTCTAAGCAGGTACATAACATAGAGAATTCTAACTCTATGTTACATGAATGCTTATATAGCTTCAATAAAACTGCTGATTACAAACATTTCACTGATTTATACAGTAATCGCCCTAAAGGCGATACCAAACATTGTGACTAAAATCAATTTGGCTCATTTAATTTTCATAAAATTATGACAAAATATTTACTTTGACCCTTTAACAAAAATTTCGAAAAACTTGTAGCACATGCTTTGTAAAAATAAATCTTACTGGATATAAAGCAGTTTGACAAACACTTATTTTGATCATTGAGAAGCTTAACATTTCCATAACAATTATAATGTGATTAAAACGTTCAGCCGATTTGTAAAGAGTTATCTCCCTGTAGTGTTATGTATCCTCTTATAAAACTAGCTCTACCTTTTGATAAAATTGATTTTATTACCACTATTTTAACACATATATTTAGAATACTATTAATACATTAACTAAAATATATAGATAATTCCACAAAAAATTCTGTATAATATTGCAAAGACCACCAATTTATAGGTAAACTTTATTTCAAATAATAAATTCATTATTTTTGGAGCTATTTGTAAAATTAAACTTTTTCTGTATTAAAAATTACTCAAGCAGACTTTCACTTACTTATATTTTTAAATTTGAATTCTGCTAAGTAATTTTTATTTCTACTTTCAACTATCTCTAGTAAAATCAGGTAAATAGAATAACAAGAACATTTATGACAGTCTTTGCATTAACAAAAGAAAAAATCCTAAATAAGAAAATAAATTCAGGAGTAATTCATGAAGGTTAAAGTGTGTGGGGTTCTCTCACCTTGTTAGCAGCTGACATCTGTACAAAATTGATTTTTTTATTTAAAAATGTATAGATATTCAAAACTAATTCAAAAGTACAGAGGGAAATGTTTTATCCTTTTTTTGTATCATCCCTCAAAGGTAAATATAAGACAATTGCAATGGTGGTTTCATACAAATTGAATTAGGATAGTGAACAGTATACATGGTAGCCTATTTCTATTTAAAATTATAAGAATCTTAATCATATGTGATATTTGACAGTCAAATGAAACAACCTAAGATAGTCAGGATTTCAACTTTTTTGTATTGCTTCCAGAAAAAAACCTCTGAGAAAAAAGCACCCTTCATCCATCAACTTGGTTTGATTGACAATTATCAGTCCTGTTGACTGTTCTGTTTTTGCTTTTTTTATAATTTCTTACTTGTATGTCAACCCAGAGTTTATTCAACATTTCATTATACATGTAAAAGATTTATAAGAAAAAAAAATGGGGGTCCATTGGCAATTTTTTTAAGGCATTCAAATAGATAAAACCAGAGAATTTCGAAAATCTGACAAAAATTCCAAAACATGACAAGCAAACATCCTTAATGTGTATAAACAAATCAATGTGTCTTCAAACAGACAGCAACTGCCTGGCAGATCTTAAAATGGCTTACATGGTACACATCAAAATAAGAAGTTCCAGAACCAATTTAAAATTATTTTGTTTTATACCAGGCAAGTGCATTGTACCACCAATCCAGTGAGTGAGGATAGAATTAAATGCATGCTTAATTTGACTTAAATTTTGACAATTTAAACGGGATTTACTTCTCATATTTAAAATAACAATTCTGTAGGATTAAACAGGCATACTTCACATGTTAAACATAACAATATATAAAACTGAACAGAACATTATAATTTGGGAAATTGGACAGAGCTGGTTCACATGTGTAAAACAACTGTTTTTGAAACAAACAGAGATAATTCAGATGTTATAAACACATATATTTTTCAGAAATAAAAACACTGATATTTTACATGTTGAACAAATCAATTAGGAAATTTAAATGGAGTTTCTTCACATGTAAAATTGATTAAATAGGCAGAGTTCACAAATATTCTTCACATATTATATACAACAATTAAGCACAATTACAGGAATATAAAACACCATACATAACAAAGTAAGCTATTAGCATACTAGTAAATTTCAATACCTTTCCAATATCTGCTACTTTTTCTTTGTCCATTACTTTCTCTTCATCCCTTTCATGATGCTGTTTTGTAACCAACAACATTCTAAAAAGAATTTGAAATTGTTAAAAATAACCTACAGGAAATGTGCAGTATACATTAATTAGACAGAAAGAATACACAAACCCACCTTTGCCAAATTATGTAGATGTCAATTCATGGTCCGACTTATTTTACTATTTTTAAGCTCCAAATAATCACGAGTCTCAAGCAATTGTCAATAATTATATATAAAATAATTAGATAGTTAAATTTTCAAAGAAGATATTTCTTCAAGAATGTGTATAACTCATAACTTAATAGTCAGTCAAACATTCTTGTTTCAATATATTCCTAAATTAAGAGAAAGCTTTAATTGCAGGCAATTTTTTTTTTAAATATTTTGTAAGGTTAAAAGTTTTCCGTATTCAAAATTTTATTTCATTTATCATGTTTATTCTTCTTTTTTTTAAATTCAATTTTTTACCTGACCCATTTTTATATGTTCTAACATATTATATTGTAAAAAACTTAAGAAAAACAATTTGTATACCTTCCTACTAAATCAGTTGTTGATACTCCAGCTGTTCTTTTACATTCTCTGAAGAAGAAAAAAGATAACCAATAAGTTTGTATCATTTCTTAATAAAAAAGTCAATTTTACTGGTTTATACTATTTGCAAAATAATAAAGCTTTTATATGCTAAATGCAACAATGGTAATTGCAATATGGAGTTGCTCCCCTTTTGTTCTGTTTTCATAATTATCTACAACAATTGATTTTTAAAAGGAATTTGACGAGGCCAATTCATTGATGTATACCTAAAATATATAAAATCTACGGTGAAAAGCTTACTTTAGAATGTGAAACAAGTTACAGACAAAAATTACAAATTGTTAACCTTCATATGCTGTGGCTTAATAATCCTTCTTTGAATCTGAAAATAATCTATCGACACAAATATCTGTCTTGCTTATAGCATAATGCAAATGTTGAAATGTTAATGGATTTGATTTGGGGTTGCTTTTTTGGCGATTTAACAAACACCACTTTTAAGCACCACTTTTGGGCTATTTCGTGACAAACAGTTTTATTATTTTTATTTTCATGTAAACTATGCAAAACATTTAGGGTTATTTAGATGTAGTGAGAGATATTACTTTCTTATTTTACCAAATATATAAAGAAAACTTATGTGCTGAGCAAAATGTGACAAAGATTTCAAAGATGAAAGTTTTTGGGAAAGAGGAAGGGGATCATTAAAAGAACTGTCACACAAGAAAGTGCTTGGTGCATCAATCAAGAAACTATGTCATGTAGTTACTGAACGTGTTAAATGTGGCTGGAGAGGGAGTAAGGAAAATAAGTATCTTACTTGTATTTTCCATTAGCTTTGACAAGGTAGTATGTATCTGTACCATCAGCAGTTGTTGTGATATCATCTGAAAAAATGAAAGAAACATTCGAATATGAATACTGAACTATAAGTTAGGACTTTCGTATTATTTAAGGAATGACTGTAATATTTTTTCTGTCTATGAAGAAATAACATAAAAAATGTGGTGCACACTGAATAACCTGTGTAGCATTTATTGTAAAAATAGATAATTTGTAGTAATATAAAAATACAGAAATCAGTAACATCATCCTCAGCATGTTGAAGTCAGTAAAGAAAAAATAACCTTTTTCTTTACAACAGGTCCAATAGTTGTCCCTTTATCTATTTGTATTTTTTTTGTATATTTCTATTTCCTCTTATATTGTTTTTTTTATATAGATTTCCTATCATTTTTTTACAATATATTACAATATGGGTTCCTAGTTTACCTACATACTCATTTTATATCTTGAGTGTGGGCGGATCTACTTATAAATAGAATCTGTTCATTAATCAATTTTGAAACAATTAAATGATCATTGATTCATTATTCTGCAAGATTATTTTTTTTACAAAAAATGATTGATTTAAACTTATAATTTTCAGTTGTTGATATAAAAATAAGGAATTTTGCCAGCAGTGACCATTGGGTTGTGGATGGAAACGTACATCCTTGAAAATAAGAAAAACTGAATAATTAGATATAAAAAGGGGAATATGCCTCATTATTCTAAAACAAATTATATAAATGTTGGTACAGTATATGATATAGAAAATTATAGAAAATTTAATATAAAAAGTAAATGAAACAAAAATGTGTCCATAGTACACGGATGCCCCACACACACTATCATTTTCTATGTTCAGTGGACCGGGAAATTTGGGTCAAAACTCTAATTTGGCATTAAAATTAGAAAGATCATATCAAGGTGAACATGTGTACTAAGTTTCAAGTTGATTGGACTTCAACTTCATCAAAAACTACCTTGACCAAAACTTTAACCTGAAGCGGGACAGACTCACAGACAAACGAACAGAAGGAGGAACAAACAGAAGCACAGGCCAGATAACATAATCCCCATAAATGGGATATAAAAAAATCTTTCACTGAATGCTGGCAATCTGATTGGTGTAAAGAGTAGCATGTGACTCAAAAATTAGTTGTTGATAAATCCATAATAAAAGGCTCAAGAGATAACAAAGACTATTACCTCCATGTACACAGAAGTCACAGTCATATTCTTCCAATGTTTCAAGGGTTGTTACATATGGAGCATCCTC
The DNA here is from genome assembly GCA_037788925.1 of Mytilus galloprovincialis. Taxonomy (NCBI): domain Eukaryota; kingdom Metazoa; phylum Mollusca; class Bivalvia; order Mytilida; family Mytilidae; genus Mytilus; species Mytilus galloprovincialis. The sequence continues at coordinate 87,722,842 of CM075337.1, forward strand.
TACAACCTGCAAAAAATAATCAAAGAACACTATAGATTATTATACACTATGGATTTCTACAACAACTAGAACAGATGTTTACTCCCTGTACTGTAGTGTATCATATGTGAAAGCAGTGTCTGTTGCTGTGTAACATATTGTTTTTCATTCATTATTTTGTACATAGTTTTCTCATTTAATTTTTTCACATTTGTAATTTTGAAGCCTTTTATAGCTGACTATGTGGTATGGGCTTTCATTATTGTTAAGTCCATACGATGACCTTGGTTGTTAATTTTTGTGCTGTTTGGTCTCTTGTGGACAGTTGTCTCATTGGCAATTAATCATACCAATTTTTTAGGTGGGGTTTGCATTACTCAGTATCCAGTTTTTTAGACTGGTATCCACTTATCAGAGAACTGGATAAAGCATAAGCTAATTAGGTCAAATTAGGTAAATTCTGTATATTTTCATTGATCATCTCACATTTATTTTGTCTAAATAAACCTAATACTATAATGCTAGTTATCATATTACCTGGTCAACCCATTTAATAGCTCTAACCATCTTGTATCTTTCTTCCTCACTGTAAACTGGTGGTCCTTTATTTTTGGTTATTTCAGCTAAAATATAAAAAAATATATATTGCAATTAAGGCGAAGTGTACGTAATTAAACTACACAATAGATTTTTTTAAAATTTTACATGTAGATTCTGCTTGTAAAAATAAATCGGAAAATAAAATAAAAAAAGGGGGTAACCATTTTCGTTTTTGAGATACGAGCTGTTGAAGTTAACAGCATCATACACCAAAATTACAAAGGATATATAGGGAAAATCGTGAAATTCGGCAGGAATTGTTACATTTCCAAGATTTTCTATTATATTAGACAATCGATTTTTTTTAAAATTTATGAGACGATTCTAAAATGTCTGAGGAATCGATTGGTGCAAAGAAAGTCCTTAGCATCCGTGCTACTTTTCAAGCTATACCCTGTGAAAGTTGAATCTTGAGTGTAAAAAAACAAAAAACAACGACAACGTTATTGACGTCGCTGCAACACTTACGACGCTTCATATAGTTCTATACTTGTATGAAATATAGACCGTTTTGTTGGAGTTCGTGTTGCTCGGTCTTTAGTTCTTTATGTTACGTTTTGTGTACTATTGTATTGTATTTGTCTATTATATTCGGGTGGATGCGAAGATCGCCAAGCTAGAAAACGGTTGACATTTTCTTCATTATGAACTAGAACTATTTTCGACCTTGGTGCCTTCTTTTTGTTAAAATCTAAACACTGCGACGTGTTTTCAAAATCTTTGTTCCCATAAACTTCATTTCATTAAGGTCTCTTAGTATATCAGCCATCTGTCTGGCACAGGATAACAACTCAATATTTAAGTAAATTTAAGTTGTGTGGTAATTGTTAGTACATTTGGGTAAATTAATCTTATCTTTGTGCCGCATAAGCATCTCTATAATTCAACACATCCCTGAGCCACGACATTATATATTTTATGCACTGCATGCGCTTCTTTTTATCACAATCCAGACCGGCTAGTAACCGTTGTATAACTTTACACGTCTGAAGACGAATATTTGCGTGAAACATTTTTGTATGATTTTTATTTCTGGAAATCAATCTGAAATCTACAACAGTCCTTTTCCGAAAGTCGGGCTTGACCTTTACTTTTATGTGCATTCGGGATTTACACAAATTGTAACCCGAATAATTCAGTCGTATTATTCAGCTGATGTACGAATGCTACATTCCTCGTGTGGGAGAAAATCAGACATGGAAGTTTTAAGGGCTTGAATTATTCGAGTTAGTCAAATTGAAACTCTGGAATATATTTCTAGCTGTTCGGAATTCGCGGAAACAAATGATTGTTTTTCGGCATTACGGTATTGAACCAATATGAGTCAGAGATACCAATTATTTCTATCAATTTGGGGGGGGGGGGGGGGGGGGGGGGGGGGTCAACATTGATAGTCAAAATCCGTTGAAATATTCGATAAAAAACGTTGAATGTAAATTATATGAACTCCAAAGTCTCATATTATAAGACTAGTAAACCACAGTCTTCTCAATTCTTGTATGATCATGAACTAGGTGAAAACCTAGAGCTGACCGAGTGCGAGATCCTCATGGATAATCATCGAGGTCGTTAAACACCCCTTGCAGTAAACTTGGGTTAAATTTAAAAAAAAATCAAAATGTAATAGTCTGAACACATTTCACCTCTCATTTCAATAAATATTAAATTGCAGTTACAAGTATCACAAAACTTCCCTGACCTCTTTTCTTTAACCATAATAGAGGGAGGAGGGAAGGAGGGATCCAGATCCCGAAATCCCGGGCTTAAAAACACGAAATCCCGAGGTCCCGAATTTCAAAAAAATTAAATCCCGACTACCCGAAATTCGGAAATAGAATTCCCGGATCGCGAAAGTGTCAATCCCGAAATCCCCAGCTTAAAAACACCCGATCCCGGAGTTCCGATAAAGGTCCTACCCCCCCCCTTTTCCCCCCGTAATTCTATATTCTATTCATTCATAATCTTGAATTGAGACTTGATACTTCAAAATGACATTCTCTAATTTTGAATGATGCACACAGGCACAATAAAAGAAAACAGATTTCGCTATATCTCTTCGAAATTGGAATTTGTGAAAGAAGAAATGACATGTTATATTTTATCTTATATGTGTACTTTCAATTTCAATATGGTTCTAAATTTAGATTTAGTTTTCCCATAAATTGCGGACGGAATAGAAGACACCCTGTTTATTTTCTGCACATGTAGAAAAAGTTGAAAACTGGGAGTTGAATGACATAATTTTTACTTATTTTAAGATAAATGTTGCAGTGAGACAACTTTTAAGTTACTGAGTAATTTTGGGGCATAATTTGTTTATTTTTTGTTTGATTTCCGTCTTTGTTCTTCCTACTTGTAAGTGTTGCACTAGTGGTCAAATTATTCTCTTGGTATCGTATGATATCTTGTATGAAAATAAATCATGTCCTTAAATTTTCAATTGCACAAAATACGAACATTTCAACGTCTTTTTAATTAAACAATTAAATTCACACGTCTTTCATTAATTATTTGTAACCTTTTATAAAACTTTACGTTGAGTACTGTGTTTTTCGTTCAAGACTACGGCTTTTTAAACGATATTAATGGGTCAATTCAGGTTTTATTTTAATTAATTTGATATCAATAGAAGAAAATTTTTTACATGTTTATTTCTTTATTTCTTTATAATATGTTGTGAGGCGTTTTTTTCTTTCTGATGATATCATAAACACGAAATGCCTTCTCCTACGTATCTAAAACAAAAAAAAAGTGTTTATAAGTCAGGCTGCACACAGAACAACGTACAGAATGCTGTGATTTCTAGTTGGAGTTATTTAGATAATTTCTATGAGGTTTAAGACAGCACAGGCGTGCTTGTTGGATTCATTGTAGACCGCAGAAAGTAGTTTCTCTTTCGTGTGTCCTTTCTTGGAGTAAGGGAGATAACTTGCGTAACTAACGACGAACGTTTTTAATCCCGTATTCCGCTAGAGGCGTGCAATTACGTACACTTCGCCTTAATATCAAGTTTTTGCCAGGACAATACATATTTTAACCATGAAAGAAGTAACTATTTTTCTTGAAAGTGGTCAATTGTATTGAAAATTAAGAAATTTTGCCAATGTTTACTATCATCAACAATAAGTTTAGATATTTTCTGAGTTCAAATTTCATGACTTAGGCCAATAATGTTCCAACAACTTAAATTTCAGTTTCACTTGATAAACATGATAAACATGATAAAAGGTTTATGTAGAATCCTGCCTGACTATTGTACATTTTGTATTTCTATTTCATTTTTAGATTGAAAATATATAAATTTACAATGAATTGATGTCCATAGTAACCATATGCATTTTACTGAGAAACTCTCTAAACATATGAACATACATACCATCAGAATGTACTCCAACTATTAAATAATCACCCATTTCTTTGGCCTGTTATGACAGAAACAAAAAATCATTTATAAGGTTTTCAAATTTTCATACATTGTCATACTAAACATGTAATATTAACTCATTAGTATTTTTTTTTCCCTGTTCAAAATTGTTAAATTGTACATTTTACATGTAGTAATAAAACAAAATAGCAATATGACCGTCCAAAACTTCCATCCTTTACATGTACCAATTGTTTTAAAGAAATACCCACACATTTATCAATTGTATGGACTAAATATCATAACCAGTTGGATTCATAGTTAAGATTCTTATACTTTTAAGGGCATTATTTGTTCAATACATGTATATTTCAAGAGTTCAAGATGTAATGTTACAAATAATAAAGTAAGGGCAATGCTCCATAGTTTTACTATCTTTTGTTTGGTCACATCTGATAATTTTGTTTGTATTAAACAAATCTAAATATAAAGAATTATGATAATCTGAAATGATAAAATAATCTGTGTGCATGATAAGATAAATTCAAAAGTACATGAGGCCTATAAAATATGTGTTTGTTTAGGGTTACCCTAGTTACAAATATAAATGTAAATATATCTTTCTTTTTTCCAAAATACTTCTGGTTTTCTACACATTTATATCATGCATATCAGCTGCAAGCCACAGTACTAGTGTCTGCAGCAAAAGAACAAAAATATTCATATTGCATCTACATTTATATCTTCACACGATGTAAGATAATCTGTTATTTCTACTACCTTAAAAACAGTTTTACTTATGATGAAAGAAAGTGATAAAATCTCCTCTGATTTTACTAATAACTTCTTCGTGAACACTGTCACATTTCTTATAAGTTCTGCTCAAATCTCATAATCTCAAATGGAAAAATCAAAAGCTCAAACACATAAAACGAATGGAAAACAACAGTTATTTTCCTGAATTGGTACAGGCATTTCCTGAACAATGCTGAACAGAAATTGGTGGATTAAACCTGGTTTTATAGCTAGCTAGACAATATACATTTGATTTGTACATGAACAAGTACATGTAAGGACACACACATTCATTTTGTGTGGACTTACATGTATAAGTACAAATGTAAATTAAAACTACATTACCTGTCTAATGGCATTTGCATGTCCAAAATGTGCCATGTCAAAACTGAAAGAAAAATTACAAATTATTAATGTGTCACTCGAGGTCTTATTTGCTGTTTCAGAATCTAACGCATCCCAGGTAATATTTCCTAAAGCGTACACCAAAAAGTTTTGATTGGTTTAAAATGTTCTAAACATTGGAAATTCAACCAATGACGTAAAGAAATTTTCATTTAGGTGTACAAACAATGAGATTACCAATAGTCCTATAGATTTTTCAACAGGGAATCGATGGATGGTCTGCTCAGGCAGGTAAGACAAGAAGTGACATGAATTATAATTTTTTGCCATTCTTCAAAAAGTCATGAAAGTAAAGAAATAAGTAAATGTATTGTAATTGAATTTGTCTATTTTCTAGGAGTCTTAGTATTGTCTATGTTGCTTTGGTCTGTTGAAATGTATGTTTATAGGTAATTGAGGCCTGTGTACTTATAGTACCGTCACTACATGTACTAATATGGGAAGCAGTGCCATATCCAGGGGGTCCTAGGGGTTGGGAAACCCCTTTGGAAAACAACTGGATCCGCTCTTGAAATTACAGGCTTTGGACTTTGATAAATTGTTGAAATTTCCAGTACTGCAGCGATCAGTCTGAACCAAATGGCTACGAAGACACAAATTAAATTCATCAGTTGACAGTTCACATTTTTTGTTAAATTGCTTTTTAGAGTCGTCTGCATAGTTATTATACAAGAATATACTGCAGCTGTACTATTTGAGCAGTCAAATTGCATTGACCGTATATTCATATGTGATAAACAGTCACTGACCGTATATCACCTTGTTTATGACGTTGACAATGTGTTTCCGTAGAGTTTTATTTATGACGTCGATAAAACATACAGGTTCGCAGAAATTTTACGTCTTCCGCTCAAATTTAAAAAATGATGTCTTTTTCATTTAGAACATTTATAAGAGTTGTACTCAGCTCGAAACAGGTATACCAGTTTCTAAGTCTTGTACAAAAAACAATGTATGGTTAATCTATATTAATAATCCCTTATTGGTGACATTTTGTATCATAAATAAGTTGTTTGATTACGTCAAAGTAGTGGCTGAAAATAAAAACGTACGTGTGTTTTAAAAAGTAGTAAATACTGTAAAAAAATTAACACATTCGTCAAAAGACGTTATCGCGTAACCAAAAACCAAATAAATTTACCATCCATCAACCCAAACTCGAACTTGTTTTTTCTTCTTTCTACCTGCATCTCCCGCTTCACTTTGAGTTCGTTTTGATGACATTGCAAACTGAAAATGAATATGAACGTGGAATTTGGTTGCGAAGTCTAAACAAGCATGGACTGGAAAGTGTACATAGGAGAGCAAACTGGAAACCAGTATACTTTTAATCTTGAATCGTATACGGATTTGTTAGGTTCCGGTTTCGAGAATATGTGTTCGATAGCTTTGTTTCTGTTTATATTAATTCTTTCATAATACAGTCAGGGTACTACTTGTACAAGTGTATAATACTTGAAGAAGTGAAAAAAATATACACATATAAGTAAATAAATAATGTTTGAATAATCTCCCCTTAATTTTCTAAAAAAAATACTTGTATAAGTAAATTTTTCTTACAATCCCACAAAAATCCTCAAGTTTTGAGATGTAAAATCATGCCTTTAATGATTTTTCCCAGGTTTGCTCAAATTTTTTCATTAAAGTTCAATGTTTCATCTCATTCATTCATCAAAGAAACTGATTGAGCAAAGATCTTGTATATTTGCGCATTAAGGCAATCAAAAATTTCTCCTTTGGATATTGTAAATGAGCAGTGTTATGAAGATAACAGACAAATGGGATTTTCATTGTCCATGAAATTACACTCAAATCATTAGTAAAGACATCTGTAAAGGGTACACAATTTAAAATTCTATTAGAGCAAAGAAATCTTAAGAATTCAAGAAAAGGAGAAAGGATGATTTTTTTCACTTATACAAGTAAACTAGAGGCTCTAAAGAGCCTGTGTCGCTAACCTTGGTCTATGTGAATAATAAAAAAAGGAAGCAGATGGATTCATGACAAAATTGTGTTTTGGTGATGGTGATGTGTTGGTACATCTTACTTTACTGAACATTCTTGCTGCTTACAATTATCTCTATTTATAATGAACTTGGCCCAGTAGTTTCAGTGGAAAATGTGAGTAAAAATTTACAAATTTTATGAAAATTGTTAAAAATTGACTATAAAGGACAATAACTCCTTAGGGGGTCAATTGACCATTTCGGTTATTTGACTTATTTGTAAATCTTACTTTGCTGAACATTATTGCTGTTTACAGTTTATCTTTATCTATAATAATATTCAATATAATAACCAAAAACGGCAAAATTTCCTTAAATTTACCAATTCAGGGGCAGCAACCCAACAAAGATTGATTAAAGAAAAATGATTAAAAATTGACTATAAAGGGCAATCACTCCTAAAGGGGTCAACTGACCATTTCGCTAATTTGACTTACTTTTGCTGAACATTATTGCTGTTTGCAGTTTATCTTTATCTATAATAATATTCAATATAATAACCAAAAACGGCAAAATTTCCTTAAATTTACCAATTCAGGGGCAGTAACCCAACAAAGGGTTGTTTGATTCATCTAAAAATTTCAGGACAGATAGATCTTGACCTGATAAACAATTTTACACCCTGTCAGATTTGCTCTAAATGCTTTGGTTTTTGAGTAATAAGCCAAAAACTGCATTTTACCCCTATGTTCTATTTTTAGCCGTGGCGGCCATCTTGGTTGGTTGGCTGGGTCACCGGACACATTTTATAAACTAGACACCCCAAAGATGATTGTGGCCAAGTTTGGATTAATTTGGCCCAGTAGATTCAGAGGAGAGGATTTTTGTAAAAGATTACTAAGATTTAGGAAAAATGGTTAAAAATTGACTATTAAGGACAATAACTCCTAAAGGGATCAACTGACCATTTCGGTCATGTTGACTTATTTGTAAATCTTACTTTGCTGAACATTATTGCTGTTTACAGTTTATCTCTATCTATAATAATATTTAAGATAATGATAACCAAAAAAAGTAAAATTTCCTTAAAATTACCAATTTAGGGGCAGCAACCTAACAAAGGGTTGTTCGATTCATCTGAAAATTTCAGGGAAGATAGATCCTGACCTGATAGACAATTTTACACCCTGTCAGATTTGCTCTAAATGCTTTGGTTTTTGAGTAATAAGCCAAAAACTGCATTTTACCCCTATGTTCTATTTTTAGCCGTGGCGGCCATCTTGGTTGGATGGCTGGGTCACCGGACACATTTTTTAAACTTGATACCCCAAAGATGATTGTGGTCAAGTTTGGATTAATTTGCCCAGTAGTTTCAGAGGAGATGATTTTTGTAAAAGATACATGTAACTAAGATTTACGAAAAATGATTAAAAATTAACTATAAAGGGCAATCACTCCTAAAGGGGTCAACTGACCATTTCGCTAATTTGACTTATTTGTAAATCTTACTTTGCTGAACATTATTGCTGTTTACAGTTTATCTTTATCTATAATAATATTCAATATAATAACCAAAAACGGCAAAATTTCCTTAAATTTACCAATTCAGGGGCAGCAACCCAACAAAGGGTTGTTCGATTCATCTGAAAATTTCAGGGAAGATAGATCCTGCACTGATAAACAATTTTACACCCTGTCAGATTTGCTCTAAATGCTTTGGTTTTTTGAGTAATAAGCCAAAAACTGCATTTTACCCCTATGTTCTATTTTTAGCCGTGGCGGCCATCTTGGTTGGTTGGCTTGGTCACCGGACACATTTTATAAACTAGACACCCCAAAGATGATTATGGCCAAGTTTGGATCAATTTGGCCCAGTAGATTCAGAGGAGAAGATTTTTGTAAAAGATTACTAAGATTTAGGAAAAATGGTTAAAAATTGACTATAAAGGACAATAACTCCTAAAGGGGTCAACTGACCATTTCGGTCATGTTGACTTATTTGTAAATCTTACTTTGCTGAACATTATTGCTGTTTACAGTTTATCTCTATCTATAATAATATTCAAGATAATAATAACCAAAAAAAGTAAAATTTCCTTAAAATTACCAATTTAGGGACAGCAACCCAACAACGGGTTGTCCGATTCATCTGAAAATTTCCGGGAAGATAGATCTTGACCTGATAAACAATTTTACCGCGTCAGATTTGCTCTAAATGCTTTGGTTTTTGAGTTATAAGCCAAAAACTGCATTTTACCCCTGTGATCTATTTTTAGCCATGGCGGCCATCTTGGATTGTTGGCCGGGTCACCGGACACATTTTTTAAACTAGATACCCCAATGATGATTGTGGCCAAGTTTGGTTTAATTTGGCCCAGTAGTTTCAGAAGAGATGATTTTTGTAAAAGTTAACGCAGGACGACGACGGACGACGGACGCCAAGTGATGAGAAAAGCTCACTTGGCCCTTCGGGCCAGGTGAGCTAAAAATTCTGAGTGCCTAAGGGACATAAGTAAGCTAATTTTTTTTTTACCTATACAAGTACATAAAATTCACTTGTATAAGTATCCTACAAAGGAGTAGGTTCAGTAAGACCCCTTTTTGGCCCCAAAATATAGGAGTTTTAGAAAATTGTGAAAATGTAATCTTTAATCTATGTTTTGGAAAGTAAAATGCTTCTGCTACATAAATATGAACTGTTTTTGACAATACAATGCACAAATATCGCGTACTAGCATCATTAAGTCATGCTAAATTACTGAAATCTTCAAAACTTTAGAATTTTGGTTAATTTTTAGACGGTTTCCGTCTAAAATGAAAGTGGCCGCATTCGTGTTCATTCATAATATTGAAATGTAAGTTGTATTTGATGATAATACAAAACATACATAAAGGTTGAGGATGAACACGGATGCTTGAATCAGAGCGTTTTTAATGACTAAATCAGTTAAAATCTTTCACATAAACTAATCTAATCAATTGAAGTAGACACTTTCGTGTTTAAAAAGTGTCCAAAAACTTTCGTTAGATGAACCTAAAATTTGAGGCCAAAATCGGCCCTTACCGGACCTACTCCTTTACTTATATGTGAATATTTTTTTTTTACTTCTTCAAGTGAATAAAAAGTAAAATCACAAAAATACTGAACTAAGAGGAAAATCAATTCGGAAAGTCCATAATCACATGGCAAAATCAAATAACAAAACGTATCAAAAACGAATGGACAAGAACTGTCATATTCCTGACTTGGTACAGGCATTTTCAAATGTAGAAAATGGTGGATTAAACCTAGTTCTATAGCGTTAACCCTCTCACTTTAATGACAGTCTCATCAAATTCCGTTATATTTACATTGATGCGTTAAATAAACAGACACAATAAATAAAATAGTCAAAATATGGGTACATCTTATAATACACTTGTACAAGCAGTACCCCTGACTGTATTATAATGTACTAACATTTAGATGATTTTTTTAATATATATATATAGTTCAATTGTCGGCACCTTTTTCTTATATATCAGCACTTATGCTGATGGATTTGTCGACAGATATTAATATTATTATTTATTTTTTAATTTAAATATTTAAGGAATGACTGTAATATTTTTTCTGTTATGAAGAAATAACATAAAAAATTTGGTGCACACTGAATAACGCGCGTGGCGGGTTATTCGACAGTGTGCACCACATTTTTAGCTCACCTGGCCCAAAGGGCCAAGTCAGCTTTTCTCATCCATTGGCGTCCGTCGTCCGTCGTCGTCGTCGTCGTCGTCGTCGTCCGTCGTTAGCTTTTACAAAAATCTTCTCCTCTGAAACTACAGAAGAAGCGTTACATTTAAAATTAAATTATTAATTAATAGAACCTATTCTTAATATTGAATATTGTTTTTTAATATCAATAAATATGATCTATTTTTTAATATTGAATACTGTTTTTAAATATTAATAAATCAAATTTATATAATATTAAAAAAATAATTTTTAGTCATATGAAATAAAACCCATTTATTATATTAAAAATGACTAAAACATGTAAAAAAATCGATTTTTTTAATACCAGTAATGATTGTTTATATTAATAAATAGAGAATAAATTCCACAACGGTTTGCCATATAGTTGTCTTGTACAAGATAAGATAATTTTATTAACCTATCATGGTTCCCCAAATTAGAGTTATATATATATAAGTACAATTGAATGAATTACAAAATAAAGCACAGAAAATGATTAGAATGATTACAGTGCATTTAAACAAAACCAAAAAGAAACACAAAAAAAAACAACACTCATTCACTAATTAACCTGATACAAACCAAGTTATTGAAAAAACGTAGTTGTTAAGAGTACCACTGTGACCTGGAGAAATTACATAATTCTTAATAGTTCTAGGTCTATGGGAGACAACTCATGATCAATTTTATTTGCTATATAATATATTAATACATATTGTTTTTCTTTTATTTTCAAACAACAATAATATTTTCTTTAATTTTCTTTCGTTCTTCAAAAAGGGAGTGCAATAAATTTGATAAGTTTGAAGTAACAAACAAATCTTCAGATGAAAGAATCCAAACAAATTTAATTTCATCAGATAATCTAGAAAAGTTTTTGAATTTAGAATTTAAATTAGATAGATATATGTTGAGTTCGAGAATCTTTTAGAACAGGACATTTTAAAAGAAAATGTAGTTCGTCTTCAACTGCGTTCTTACATAGCTTACACTTTTTATCTTCAGCTTTAATTCCAATATACCTCCCTCTTTCGATTTCAAGATCATGACAGCTAGTTCTAAATTTTCTGATTATTTGCCTGCCTTTTTTTTAATTCATTTTTAAATATGGTTCAAACATAAAAATATTTTCAAATTTTCTGTAAGTTTTTAATTTATTGCCAGATTGTATATTAGTACACTTTCCAGTATTGCTTTCTAAACTAGCTAACCAGCTTTCTTTAGATTTAATAGTTAAAGATGTTTTTCCTTTTTTTAGAATATGGTTTTGTTTAAAGTTTGACTGGTTAAACAAATAGATATTCTAAGTTTAGAAATTTGAATATATGTTTAATGCTTCCTATCCAAGATTCCTGGTTAGGTTTGTCCATAGAATGGGATAGATTTATGGCTTCCCTTAGAATAATATTTGAAGGTTCAATATCTTTCATAAGATGGATCCAATATTTTACCATATTCATTATAACATAATAAAGTGTAGGGAGTGAACCTAGTTCTCCTCTACATGCCATATTTGATGTTTTTATATTAACACCAAGTGAAAATTTACAAAGCTTAGTATGAATTTTCTCTAAAGCAAGATAATCAGTTTCTTTTGATATAAAGTAATCCAAATGTTTTTGTTTCTTATGTGGTATATAACCCCAAATTTCAGATCCATACAACAAGATCGGCCGTATTGTATGGTTATAGATGTGTAATAAAGAACTTGGTTTTGGGCTTTCCACTGAAAAGGTCTTCCTTAATTTGAAATATGCTTTCATTCCTTTGTTATAAAGTTTTTTCTTTGCCATTTGGAAACTCCCAGATGATGAAAAATTTATACCCAAGTATGTGTAGTCTGTACACATTTTAAAGTCTGGGTTTCTAATGATATTTTAATATTTTTAAGTCTTCCTGATTTGTTAAATACAAGAACCTTGGTCTTTTTTGTGTTAACTGTCATTTTATAATCAACTGTAAATTTATTTAATTTGTTAACACAATTTTGAAGTCCATGCTCTTATGATAATAATAGAACTACATCATCAGCATACATTAAAATATTTAAGGGATGTGTATTTAATGGGATTGGGTCACATGTTTGGTCAAAATAGGTTGGCAAATCATTTAAATATATATTAAAGAGACAGGGACTAAGATTATCCCCTTGTCTAAGTCCTATATTTTGTGTACAAGATGTAAGTTTGTACAAATTATCAATTGTACAGGGTTTTTGTACAAGTTATAAGTTTTTTGATATATACCTTCTTGTACCAGGTGATAAAAGTTTATCTTTTAAAATGTAGCACAATACAAAGATTTTATAACTCCAACTCCCAATTTTTAAAATGCTGTAACTTTCTTAATAATGCTTGGAAATTTATAAAAGTGGTAGTTATGGATAGCTAACATATTACTCTTTCAAATAAATGCAATGTTAGTATGGTGCAACAATTATGTAACCAATTATAATGTTAACTGTGTCTAAAATATTTTTCCTCAAATTTCCACTTTCAATTGAAATTAGCTTTCTCATAGGTATTCTAGAGGATTGATTTTATTATATGTTGTTCCTATGGCCATTATCTACAAAAGATTGTCTCAGATTTCAGATAGAATGTATAGAACAAATTTTACACCTAATTAAACATTATCTTCTTTTAATGTGGTTAGGATGTTCACACTAATTAGAGATTTATGAGAGAATGAAATACCATAGGGACAATTTGAGACACCCTTTTGAAGCCCATGATGTGTTGATTAAGATTTCGTTAAAATTTTCTGTATAATTAAAGAGATGAAAGAGCTAAATTCGTTCAAGTGAACTGACCGAGATTTTGCCACTAATTACATAATAATTGATTACATAATGATTGCATAATAAAAATATTGCATTCTTTTAAAAGTTTAATCTTTTATCTATCTATATATACCTCTTTTATTATTTTGTATGCATTCATAAGAAAGTTACAGCATTTTAGAGGTTAGTGATTGGAAGTAAAAAAATCTTTGTATTGTGCTACCTTTGTCAACGTATATTTGTTCCACCTAACAGAAGTTCCAACAGAAACTTTGTTATAAACATTGTCATAATATCTATTCCTGTTGGAACAAATAGTCTATTCCATTTATTCCGTTAGGAACAAATACTGTAATATTTACTCCTGTGGAAATAATATTCCAGAATATATTTTCCTTTTGGAACTTATATTATGAAGGAACTTCTATTCCGTGACACCTTAATGTCTTATATTCAAATTTATATGCTTCAACCTAACAATTGGAACTATTCTCTTTGTCCTCAAACTTGAAATGAGGATACCTCAATGGTTTAAATTTTAATTTTATTTTTCTCCTACCAAAATCATATCCATAAACAATTGTTTTGTGTTCTTTTAATGTTTCTGTATCAATGCTCAGTATTAGACTGTATCATGTAGTTGTAGAAATATGACAGAAATATTGGAAACAATAGACTGTGTGCTTGCATCCTAATGAATTTGTGTTCTGCTGCTCATAAAACACTGAATAACTTGTACAAAAATGCTGTACAAATTATAATTTGTACAACAGTACAACTTATACACAACATATATACCGACTTTCAAGAAAGCTTAATATATCATTACGATAATGAAAGAGGAAACTATTTTTCCTGGAGCATATGAGTTATGGGACCCTCTGAGATTGGTTATGGCTCCTCATATGTATATATAGTATACTCATGTCCGGGTATTTAATAACATGAATGTTGTCGACCAGTTACTCTTTAAGATGTCATACATTAAGGGTTGCCAGAATTTACTTTTGATATTTAATCATATATGGAAGTCATTGTTACATAGATATAAGAAGATAAGAAGATGTGGTATGAGTCGGCCAATGAGTACATCATTAAAGCTAGATCAAAGAAGGTCTTCAATACGGAGCATTGGCTCACACCGAACAGGAAGCTATAAAGGGCCCTAACAATTACTAATGTAACATTCAAACAGGAAACCCAACGGTATAATCTATATAAAAAACGAGAAACACTTTTATGAACCACATTAACAAAAGATAACAACTGAACATCAGGTTCCTGACTCAGGACAAGTGCAAACACATTCAACAGGTTTAAACGTTTTACTAGGTACCAGCATTCACCCTTACATGAAACAATAGTGTAACATCACAACATAGTAAGACACACTTTAAAATATCAACTGAAATGACTTAACTCAATCAAACAATATCGTAACAGTTAACAAAAACATGTGAACATACACTTAGCGTTTAAATTTAATCTATGGCACATGCAATACAAACTCAATAAAATTAAGTGGTGAGATGTTAATCAATATCAGAAAGACAACCATCACCTAGAACAAAATGTATATGTTACAGTAAATAGGTGAAATTAGGAATTACATGTAATTACTGAAATTTAGGAATTACATGTAATCCCCAATGTACTTAGTAAATACAAGTAATTCCTGAAACGGCCCAGTTATTACCAGTAATTACTAATTTTAAAATGAATTTTTACACCTATTTACTAACTGCTAAAACAATGTTGTAATATGGTCAGCTGAACAAAAGTTAAGGTCATACT
Organism: Mytilus galloprovincialis; assembly: GCA_037788925.1. Classification (NCBI taxonomy): domain Eukaryota; kingdom Metazoa; phylum Mollusca; class Bivalvia; order Mytilida; family Mytilidae; genus Mytilus; species Mytilus galloprovincialis. Next base: position 87,738,243 of record CM075337.1, read on the forward strand.
AACTATAGAAGATCAGTGAGCACTTTTAAAACGTGATCAGCCTAAAATGGTAATTTTTGAAATCTCAAGAAGAGATTTTATATGAATTTATAGGGTTAAACATACTTACCATGAAATTACATTTATATTATATAGAATATGTTTGCTTTCACAACATGTTCTCATCGCAATTAACTAGGTGATTAAAAATTACATCCGTGAGATGTACTCACCTACGTCATAGTTTACCTGTGTAACATACACTAGCTTTAGTTTTAATTTGTCGTTTAATTGATTAATTTCAATTAAGTGAACAAAAAACTGAATTTATTCCAGGGGTGGTGGTGGATTGTGGTAAGTATATTTAACCCTATAAATTCATATAAAATCTCTTCTTGAGATTTCAAAAATTACCATTTATCTGAATTTGGTTAAATATACTTACCATGAAATTACATTTATATTATATAGAATATTTACTGATTAACAAGCAGTATTTCATTTGGTGGAAGATAAATTCTCTCACACATATACAATTTCAACATATAAAACATATGTCAATTCTTTTAAAAAGTAACTCCATTAAATTTTGTAAATACAGATATTAGTTAAAAACCGAAATTACTGGATTTATTATACAATGAAGCTATGCTGCATAACTATATGTATCAATGGCAAACTTTGCAGATTGTATAAATACAAGTATGCAAAATTAATAGACTTGATGTAGAGTTGTCTCATTGGCACTCATATGTATATACATGTATACCCCATCTTTCTATATCTGATGAATAAATAATCTGCAGGTCAGTATAGAAATAATTATATTAAAGCTCCTTCATTATGAGCTAAATGTGTTGTTATATTTATGCAACAGTAAATAAGCATTTATTTCTGAAAAGGTTGTTCTTGTTGCTTGTACAAAACGACAAGCACTAATCCAACCTTAATTTCATTTACTTTCAACTTTGAAACTTAATTCAGTTTATTTGAAAACATTATTACCTTTCTTTAACTTTCCATTGTTTTCTCTATATTAATGTAATAACAGATAATATATCATGTATATGATTGCTGTCGTCTTTTGATAACCTGATCAATATCACATCTTTCGAAATAAATTCTTTTCTACTTAATGAAAGAATTATAATCAATTAAAATATACTTTGTAAATAAGTGTCCTTCATAAAAAAACAAAGTTTAATAAAGACTCAAACCAAAGTTGTTTCATGATTATGCTAAATCTGGATTAATCTTTAAACTTTTTAAAGTTATAGTCTTCCTGAGATTTGCTTCTCTGCTAGATATACTACTCCTTTTAATATTTTATAGATTTAGAATAAAATATTTTTATCAAGAGAAGTCTTGTACTATTATAGAATGACAATTTTATAAACTGACTAAATTTTAAAATCTGATAAAATCTCTATGAGTGGTAGAACCTTTGAATACAATGTCTACCAGTTCAACCATGAACAATATTTTTGTTTCGTATTGGACTACTCAAGTGTAAAAATACAGAAAATGGACAAATCAGTGGAAAAGTTTAAGTATACATGTTTTCCAATGATATACTGCTTCCACAGAGCATTTGGATGTTGAGCTGAATTAAAGCCATGATTGTTGTCCTTATAATCCAAAAAGAATGCTAACAGATGATTTTCTCCAGCTATGAAAAATCTGTCTAAAAAAAGATGTTTTGATATTTCTAATTAACATTTCACAATGGTTAACTGTCTAGAATTAAAGAAACAAAAATTTGACATAATGAACAACTCTTGTACTGTTGCTCTTGACAATTGTTTTTATTTGTTTCAGAAATTATTTCGCTATCAGAAATACTAACATGTAACTTGTCAAATATAGTTCTATAATTGTATTTAAAGAAAAACACTTGTTTGGCAATATGGAAAACACTTGTACTAACTTGCAGACTTCAGTGTTCTTAGTTATTTCAGAAATGTTTTCACCATCAAAAATGTTCATTTTATTTCTGTCTTGGTTCACCTCATCTGAATCCTATACATTCTGATATGATTCAATATATATCAACCAAAAAGCTTTTGGTAGTATTTTGTGACTTCAACCCAGTCATTTGGTTATCTAAAAGTCACTCAAAAGAATTTTGCATTTGTCTACAGATTTGACAAAAACAAAATTAATGTGATTTAAATAATGACATCTTTCAAAAGTGTATTGAATCAAAATTCAAAGTAATTGTTTAAAATAAACACATTTCAATTTTGTGTAGCATATTCTTGCATAAGATACTAACTCTATGCTATATATATTTATATTATTCTTCAAAGTTCTGCAGAAAACGGACTAAGAACTATTGTTTGATAATTGGCTGGTGATATGAAAATTGAATAGTGAATACCATCAATTCCGAGATTAAAATCACATGCACTCGGAAACCTTCCTGCATGTAGATAAGACACAACTTGACTTTAACAAGACTAGATTTATTTATTTTTTAAATTAATGCTTATAATAAGCAAAAATAAAAATAAACAGTGACATTTTAAATTTAGGTATTAAGAAAATGTCTCGCATTTGATTTGATATAATCATGGAATTATCATATTATATTTTACTTCCATGTACTATAAGACTATTGAAAGTTATTTGCTAACTATTAATCAGTCTTTTAAATAGAATGCTTTTCCTGCATTCTGCTGTTAGATTAACTGCTTCTACACTGGTGCTAAAATTTGAGAACCAATTGAAATGTATATATATTATATGTATATATTGGTACATCATGTGTTACTCCCAAAACACCTCTTCTTGTTTCTGCATCTCGTAAAGACTGGCTAAATAAAAGGTTTATATAAAGAGATGTATAATAGATAGTTCATTTTTTCAAATCTTGTGAACTACTTCAATTTCCTAGACCATGTCTAGCATTTTAAATAAATACTGCACCCACATTTGCTTTAAAATTTTTTTTTTTTTTTTTTTTTTTACCAATATTTTACTAATTTTTACAGAATCTAAATTAATGTTAATCTTGTTTCTATAAATCAGCATATTTGAGTCCTCTGTAGTTCAGAATTCTGAATCAATATGTAACTCTAGGAAAAACAGTGAGTAGCCGTTGCATAAACTGTTGGGTTCTACCAATCTCACATTAAGAATAAAACAGACCCAATGAATGAATCCCTTATAGCAGAACCTTGCCCATCTGTTGGCATTGCTTAGAAAACTTAAGATGTAAATTAAGGCATAATTTTCTATCTTTAAAAGAGCATCCAAAACTCCTTTCGCTTTCATGATTGGAAGATATATGTATAATTTGACAGTGATTCCCATATAGTGAGGGTAAAATAGTCCCTTAAGTCTTATGTTATCACCTCTTTTTTGTGTACTCAACACAAAACAGAATTAGTACATATTATTTTATATGCATTGGCAATGTACACTCTGAATTATGTAATCAAAATATAAGCCATTACCTTGAATGAGTCTTTGTGAAATGCATCATGGCATCCCCTAAACTCTTTATTTAATAGACAATCTAATGTTTACATAAAAACATATAAAAGTCTTTGTTTCCTTACTGCCGACAAAAACAAACAATTGGATAAAGCAGTTCATACTTATAATATTCATGTTCTTCTTGTCATAAGTATACTAACCATGAACATTAAATATTAGTAAAAAGAGTTGCCACAAGCTAGTCAACTGTATTTAGAACAGTGTTCCATTCTTACTGACTCCACGTCTGTTAGAGAATTGGAGAATTATTTAAAAGAAGTATGTATTGGTATGCTTGAACTGCAATCACATTTGTATTGTACTAGATAACAATGTATTATTTTAGTGTGTTTAATATCTGTCTTGACTATTTCCAGACACATTTTCAATATATTATCAATATGAGCAAATATGTAAATTGACTAAACTGGTGGTTCATCACAAAAAACAATGTGTAACCAAATATTAGCTATGCTTGTGTTGTTTTAAAATATAATAAAAGTAGACATAATGTTCCCTGGATGGAAGGATGTCTACAAAAGTCAGATAGACCTGGACTAAAATTTACTAGTCTGATTGTAATTTATTTTATTTGCAACAATCATCTACGTGCAATGCTCCATAAATATCAATGTGCAATCAATAAATAGTTATGATTAAATTTTATGCAAGATATCAAATCTGTATTTTAGTAGAAAGAATGCAACTTACTGATCCCAAATCATGTATGTTGTTCTAGTTCCTATGTTTTCTGTAGGAAACACGTCAACATTAATCAAATAGACTTGGGCAAAATCCCTATTCTATTTTAATTCTATAGTGATCCATTGAGCACGTTTTATTTTCAATAAATATGGTTTATGTTCCCTGAATGGAAGGTTAACCAAATAAACATCATCAGTTGTGGGCAAAATCCCTATTCTGATTGTGATGTATTTATCAACTGTTAAAACAAATCACTGTTGGTCTACGCTCCCTGTATGGAACGTTATCCAAATAAAAACAATCTGAAATGGGCAGATTCCCTTTTCTGATTGAAATTTATTGAACCAGAGGTTCTAGTCACAATAGTGGTATACGCTCCCATTCGGACGTTATCCACATTAAAATAATCAGATCTGGTCAAAATACCTATTCTGATTTAATAGTGATGTGTTTACAGTCTCGTGCACAGACTGCACATTGTAAACAATCGACAATAGTGGTATACGCTCCCATACGGACGTTATCCACATTAAAATAATCAGATCTGGTCAAAATACCTATTCTGATTTAATAGTGATGTGTTTACAGTCTCGTGCACAGACTGCACATTGTAAACAATCGACAATAGTGGTATACGCTCCCATACGGACGTTTTCCACATTAAAATAATCAGATCTGGTCAAAATACCTATTCTGATTTTAATATAGTGATGTCTTTACACAGTCTCGTGTACAGACTGCAAATTGTAAACAATCGACTTTATCCAAACTTTCCACTCGACCCGTTTCGTAGCATTGCTCTAATGCAGTGAAAAATCCGGCCAGCGTGAAAAAAAAAAATAAAATAAATAAACATCCGTTTATATATATATCTTTTTTTTTTAAAAAACGTAGCATTCACGTAACATGTCCGATTTTGACAGCTAAATTCGGCCTTTCCTCGGACCCGATTTAATGTTTGAAAATGGCGGCTAAACAAAGGTCATTTTCTAGGTCGTCGTATTTCCAGACTCGTAAGCTGTAAAATTGACGAAAACGTACATATATCAGAAACTTGATAGAATCGCTGTATTCTGATTCACATTAAATTAATCGTATACCGATATTCCGAAAACATATAATGTCTTTTATAAAACATAAGGATTTTCAACAGTAAACTGTTAAAAATCCTTGTCGACGAGAAACATGCGTTCTCTTGAACGCAAAAATTAAAACTAAAGCTAGTGTATGTTACACAGGTAAACTATGACGTAGGTGAGTACATCTCATGGATGTAATTTTTAATCACCTAGTTAATTGCGATGAGAACATGTTGTGAAAGCAAACATATTCTATATAATATAAATGTAATTTCATGGTAAGTATATTTAACCAAATTCATATAAAATGTTCCTTTTTGTGATAGGAGCATTAGCTACGAGATATAAAAAAAAAGATGATGTTTGCTTGATAAATCATTAATGAATATGATATAATGAAATTACAATTCACTTTTAGCAGTCAATCTTTGTCTATTTTACTTAAATAAGCTGAGAAACCTGGTTGATGAGCTGTCCACTTCCAAGTGAATAATTGGACCCCATTGAATACGTATCCATGTGACACAGGCACTCGTCTCAGAAAAAAGATTTCCTATATACCTTTATATATATAAAAATTTTGAGACGAGTGACCGTGCCATGTGACCTTCAATTCAACTCCTAGCTGTAGATAGGTTACCGATGTATTCAGATTTAAAATTGTAGGTGGTTTGCGGAACCCAATATATCGCCTAATTTTGCTGTAAGTCGCATGCTCAACAAACTGTAAGAAGCTTCTGTTCAAATTTGGTTAAAATCCAGGATGGTTTATAAAGTTTAATGAATGTTTAAAAAAAACTTTAACCGCAGGGTGTATGCAATGTTATCAATCATCATTCTTTATGTTAAAGTCACATCTTCAAATGCAATCAATGACTCCAACGCAGTCTTTTTTCTTTCCAAGCAAAGAGAGAACCGTATCACAACCGGTAAATCATTGATCACAATAAGTGTGTGTGATCACTTATTTCCTAGTACATTTGAAAGACCATTGCTAGATAGTAATCCAAAGTGTTTTGCCTTCCCAAACACAATCCATAGTTCGTCTACCCCTATGTCACGGAATAGCGAAACAGTAATGACAGCATCATCAGTAACGACTGTTTCGAATCATGACTCGCTTAAGTTCGTGTTTCACTGCATCAGACACATGCACCATGATTCTAGTGTCAGCCTCTTAATGTGAACATGTGCTAAATTTGAAATAAATCACGTGGTGTATAACACTGAAAATCCTGAGCATTTGTTGCTACAACTACCATACTCATCAAAAATTTCATCCACTCTTGTTAGTTCAAGGTATTTTATTAAGGCAAGGACATAATAATCAGCATACTCGTTAGGAAACACCTTGAAACTGTAACAATAGTGGAAGTAGTCTCGGATGCGTACATAGACAATACTGGTAGTTTGAAGGCTGCTACAAGAAGCAAGAACTACATTTTGGGGAAAGAAAATACACAGACGAATCCGGGGTTAAAACAAATTCCTCAAAATTGGCAAAGTGTTCTGAGAGATGACGACAATAAGGAAGAAATTTTTAATTTTCATTCACAGCAGCTTGCTCAATAAAATTTTGAGGAAAAGGTAATTATAACAAAAAATGCTCAGGATCTTCAGTGTTATCCACCACTTGATGATGTTTCAAGTTAAGCATCATCGAACAGTCAATACTGATGTCATTTCTGTTTCGCTATTCCGTGACAAAGGGGCAGACGAACTTTGGTTTGCATTTGGAAGTGGGAAAACTTTAGATATATATCTATAAATGACCTTTCAAATGCACTAGGCATTGAGAGATTACACGTTTGCTGGAAAAGGAACTGCGTTGGTGACATGGATGGCGTTTGAAGATGTGACTTTAGCATTTAGAATGAGTACAAAGCAAGAAAACATGCGTTTTTGGGAGAGGAAAGACTTATTGAGGCTATTCCCACGACTCGGTCTAGTCTTTTATAGCATGTAAAGCGTGCAATAAACCATAGCGGCTATAAATGAGTAACAAGCTTGGAATTGGTTCCAATGCTTACTAGTCCAGACGCTTATGAATGACAAAGGAACAAATATGATCCATAGGAACCCTTTTGAACTCTTAGTGAGGCCTCTTCATCTTATCAAGAGCTTGTACATTATGGATGAAAGAAACAATAGCAGTCTTTGTAAATGTGGAAAATCAGCTCTCCGATTGTGAATAAACATGTATTTGCGGGCTAACGAGTATGCTGATTTGGTATTATGTCCTTACCTCAATAAAATACCTTGAAACTGTAACACGAGTGGATGAATTCTCGGATGTGTATGGTATTTGTAGCAAAAAATGTTCAGGATATTCTATCTTATCCATCACGTTATGTATTTCAAGTTTAGCACTATGTTCACATTAAGAGGCAGACACTAGAATCATGGTGCATGTATCTGATGCAGTGAAACACGAACTTAGACGAGTCATGATTCGAACAGTCGTTACTGTTGATGCTATCATTACTGTTTCGCTTCTCCGTGACATAGGGGTAGACGAACTATGGATTGTGTTTGGGAGGGCAAAAAACTTTGAATTAATATCTATCAATGAATTTTCAAATGCACTAGTCAATGAGTGATCACACACACTTATTGTGATCCATGCCTTTACCAGTTGTGATACAGTTCTATCTTTGCTCGAAAAGAAAAAAGACTGCGTGTGAGACATTGATGGCATTTGAAAATGTGACTTTAACATAAAGAATGATGATTGATCAACCTAAATCACCGGGGTTTTACTATAAGATCGCACCACAAATTTAACAGATTGGGTTAACATGGTTAACGAAGCAAGAAAATAACTATTTGCACAGAAGAGAAGGCTAATTGAGGCTATTCCCTCAACTTGATCTAGTCTTTTCCAGCATGCAAAACGTGCAATAAACTAAAGCAGGTATTTAGGGGGACGAGCTTGGAATTGGCTTTTATGCTACCCAGTCCAGGTGCTAATGGATGGCGAAGGGACAAAGAGGATCTCTTTTAAAAAAACTCTTTCTGAAGCCTCATCATTTTGTCAGAAGCTTGTACATGTGGATGTAAGAAAGGATGATGTGAAAAATCGTGTCTCCCGTAGACCGCCTTGTGTGCATGAGGTGGTGATCGGGAATGAACATGTATTTTTGGCCGAATTGTAGTAGCAGTTTTAAAAATGTTTTAGTACTTAAGTAATTTTATTTTGTTTTAATCAATCTATCCAAAACTCTACATCGAAGATATGGATTGAGGACTCATCTTTGAACTTTACGCCAGATTGTGGTTTTTTTTACCGGAAGTGATAACTTTGTATTTAAACATTTACAACAGAATAGAATAAGTGGTTTTGAGGCAAACTTAAAGCCAGCACAATAAACAACATTGTCTTTCCATTTTGAAAAAAGTTGAATATATAAAAAAAGAAATTGATATTTCTATGTCCGCCATTTTGGATATTAACGGAAGTAAGGGTTTTAAAGAAATATGTCTTATACATTGTATCTATGAGAAGCACCAAAGAAATGGTTCCTGCACAATGTAATGATAGTACCAATATGTTTAAACATATTTCAATTACCCTCCCTAAAAAATAAGCTTATTTTAGTACAATGATCGCCATATTAGATTTTACCGGAAGTAGACATCTAATCTATATAATATATCCAAAAGTAGTAAACAAAAAAAGGTTTGTACCAAATATTATGATAGTAGCATGATTATAACACCTTTTTCACATACTAGCCTTCGATATTGGGCTGATTTAAGTATGAAGTCCGCCATTTTGGATTTTACCGGAAGTGTGACATTTTTTTCAAATGCCTCCCTATCTGAAATAAAAGAGTAATAGATGAGGAAGGTCTATGCCAAATTTCATGCTTGTAGCAGGATGTGCACAATTTTTCACAAAGCCGCCGTACTATATTAACTTATGATCATTAACAAGCCCTTGTCCAAGTTTTGTAGAAATCCAGGATATTTTTAGAAAGTTACTAAAATTTTAAAAAATTTAACCACAGTGTGAATGTTATGCTTACTGGCATAAAAACTAAGTCTATTTTTATGTAAAATACGGTAAAACTTTATTTATTTTTACAAATTTACTTCTTGGAAATTATCTGATGACCATTAACAAGCTTCTGTTCAAGTCTGGTAGAAATCCAGGATAATTTAAGAAAGTTATCAAAATTTAAAGAACTTTAACCACATAGTGAATATTTGTGGACGCTGCTGACGACAGAATGGTTTGCTATGTCTCGACAAAAAGAAACAGAATGACAACATTGAAAGTAAAACAATAGGGATGGAACATTTACATGTAGTTGACTCATTCAATCCACAAAAAAGATGATCTGTATACAAGTAAAAACGATGATAAACTTTTGTTGCAGGTATTAAACTTTAGTTTGGAGGTCTTGAAAAACTAATGAAAAAGAGAAACACAGAAATGTGAAATGTGACTCTTAATAGATATAGGAAGATATGGTATGAGTGCCAATGAGACAACTCTCCATCCAAACAACAATTTATAAAAGTAAACCATTATAGGTCAAGGTACGGCCTTCAACACGGAACCCTGTCTCAACACCACGAAGTTGTTTAAAAAAATTGTCTGTGAAGAATGTCCGCTTCATTGCAACAGTCTGACAAAAGAAGTCTTACATAAACCTATTTTGTAAATGGAATTTATCTTATCTTGTAATTGGGCAAAGTTATATGCAAAGTATGCCTGATGGAGATTTTAAATTAAATATGAATCAAAATTATTCAATCAAATTTGGCATTATCGAATGTATATCATCAAAAAGAGGTGGCGAAGTTGCCTTTAAACTTTCTCACAAAAATTTTCAATTTTGGATTGATATCACTGTCTTGCATGCTGAAAAGATTTTTATGGAGTTTTTAAACTTTTAAAACAACAATTTTTCTAGTTTCAATTCACAAACACTACAGAGTATACACTTTTGATGTGCCTTATATTCCTTAATCCTTAATTAAGTAAGGCCTAAAATACCTATCTTTTGCTTTCTTATTTTGTATCTTGAATTATATCTAATTTTAAAACAAAAATATCAAGTTAGTAAATAGCTGTAAAATTGACAAAAAAATCAGTGAATACCAGTAATCACTGAAACAACTAGGAAATACATGTAATTACTAATTTGGCTAGTAATTACAGGTATTTACTGAAATGTTTAGTAATTACGTGTAATTCATAATTTCACCTATTTACTGTAACATATAAAAGTGAATTTTACCCATAAGCTTAAGTTATAACTTAAAAAAAAGTGATAATATAAAAACAAAGTTTTACAGAACTTGAAATAAATCCCATTGATGGCCTTCTTCTGTTTTCTACTCTTTAGTTGGGCCGTTGAATCTTTATTTTGACACATTTTTCATTTCCATTCTCAATTTAAATGGAGATAGCCTAGTAACAGTAAGCTCAATAAAGACAAAACTAGTATCTCAATTGTTTGTAAAACAATTGAAAGGTCTTTCCTGTAAAAGTGATGTTTTCGTAATGTACTTTGTGCGACCTTTCGTTTGATATACGACAAGCATACCTTCTGAAACTTTTTGCTTTTTACACTTAATGACCTCATCCGCCTACATTTTTGAGATCGGAAGTATGATATATGTAACATAGACTTGATGATCTTTCATTTGATATGCGACAACACCATGTTCTAGAAAGTTTGATTTTTTGCAATTGATAAACTCATCCAACTAATTTATGGAGGTCAGGAATTTGATATTTCAAATGTACACATCATGACGTTTCATTTGATATACAACAACCCTATCTTAAAAGAAACCATATTGTTTTTCACTCAATTACCCCACCCAACCAATTTTTGGGGGACGTCAATTTGAAATTTGAAATGTACGCTTTATGTTCTTTCATTTGATATGCGACAACCTTACCATCTGAGAAATTTGAATTTTTGCACTAAATGACCCCACCCTTCCCCCTGGGATGAAAAAGGGATTTAAAATTTTAATTTATAAATAGAGCTTATTAAGACCTTCAATTTGAGAGATCAGATGACCCCATTTGACAAAGTGCCAAAAATGATGCAATATCAACTATATAAATAGAAGTTATGAATTTACAAAGTCAATGCAAAACTTAAAAATTCAAATTGATTTTTTAGTGTTTTTTTCCATGGAATGTTTTTGGTATTTGGTAAAACATATAACTATGTTAACCTCTTCACTTTCTAAACCATTTTAAGTGGTAAGCTGTTGTTGATTCAGAAATACATGCCTCCGCTCGCAAAATTTCAAACTGCATTATCTCTAAAACGGCAATAGATATCTCAAATCTGTTCGAAGATAAATAATCTGTAGTTAAAATTGGGACAATTCCAAAATTCATCAAGGTCACAATGAATCATCAAATATGATACAATCGAAACTTGAGAACCGGAAGTCGTAGAGACATGGGACTACCACATTCACCTCAGGACAACTTGACTTTTCAAATATCACAAGGTCAAGGTCACAATATACTGTGAAGGTCAAGGTGAAATTTCATCATGACCTGACATCGACCTCAAATTGAAGGTTTTGAATTACTGATCATCTTTGCAGTTTATAGCAGGTTGATATCTTTTACTTTTTAAAAGATATACACATGTTACTATAGTATAAAGAATTATGTTGATGTAACTTTTGAACAGACGGTCAGACAATTTTGAGCTTAATGTATAAAATGTAGAGCTCCTCGAGAGGAACATTTTATACATAGTATGTATGCAGCAAACTCTTATCGTTTTCTTAATATGCAAGCTTGAAATTGCAGCGTATTTTTTTTTTGCACTCTGTGACCTTTGACCTTGGGTGTAAATTAAAGGTCACATGAACTTAAGAAATATTGGTATAGGTCCAAAGTCTCTACGACTTCCGGTGTTCGAAATACAATTTTTCAAAAATTGTGTATTTTTTTTCAAGTGAAATTTTATTATATAAGTTATATTGTGACATGAAAAATGGTTGAAGTCCATAACTTGAAAACGCCGTTACAAAATATGAAGCTGCTAAACCCTGCATAAGTAATGTTGCAGGCGAGAGCAAGTTTTTTCGACAGAGAATGTTCTATCTCTAATACTTTTTGAGAAAAATGCAAATAAAAGAAATTGCTTCAAGGGGATATAACTCTCATAGGGGATGATGAAATCTTACGCAGCCTCATATGGTAATACATCATGATGAGATCTACCTATTGTCCAGATAACGCCATGATATATTAAAAACAACGAGGGGGGACATGTCGAAAAAAAAACAATAAAAGGGAGATAACGTCTACAGGGGATGCTGAAATCCTACACAGCCTCATCTGTTAGTACTTCATGATGAGATCTACCGATGGTCCATATTTGGTCTTAATAACTCCAATAGAAACGGGGGTGGCCATGTAAAAAAAATGCTGGAAGTAAAAAAAAAAAAGAAAAAAATATGAGAAAATCAATAAGGTCTTTCCTCGCGTACAGGAAAGACCTTAAAAACAATTCACGTAGGGGAAAGACCTTTTTACACTTAATGACCCAATCTTCCGTCATTTTCGAGATCGGAAGTATGATATATGTAACGTAGACTTGATGATCTTCCATTAGATATGCGACAACGCCATGTTCTAGAAAGTTTGATTTTTGCACTTGATAACCCTATCCAACTCGTTTTGGAGGACAGGAATTTGATATTTCAAATGTACACATCATGACCTTTCATTTGATATACTACAACCTTATCTTAAAAGAAAATTTAAGTTTTGCACTCAATTACCCCACCCAACCCAATTTTGGGGACGTCAATTTGATATTTGAAATGTATGCTTGATGGCCGTTCATTTGATATGCGACAACCTAACCATCTGAGAAGTTTGAATTTTTTGCACTAAATGACCCAACCCTTCCCACTGGGATGAAAAAGGAGTTTGAAATTTTCATTTTTGAGTAGACTGCATTAAGACCTTCAATTTGGTATATCAAATGACCCCATTTGGCAAAGTGCCAAAAATGATGCAATATCAATTATATAAATAGATCTTATGAAACTTACACCGTTAATTTTATTACTATCACTGGGTCGATGCCTCTGCTGGTGGACTATTAGTCCCCAAGGGTATCACCAGCCCAGTAGCCAGTACTTCGGTACTGGCATGAAAATACGGATTTTTTTGTGTTATTAAAATTTGCTGTTACAAAATGATAGAAATTATTATAAATTAAGTATCTCCCTCATGCAAAGCTCTGATTCCTTTCACGGATTTGGCTATACTTTTTGGACCTTTTGGATTATAGCTCTTCATCTTTTATATAAGCTTTGGATTTCAAATATTTTGGCCACGAGCGTCACTGAAGAGACATGTATTGTCGAAATGCGCATCTGGTGCAAGAAAAATGATACCGTTAATTTTATTACTATCACTGGGTCGATGCCTCTGCTGGTGGACTATTAGTCCCCGAGGGTATCACCATACCAGTAGCCAGTACTTCGGTACTGGCATGAAAATATGGATTTTTTTTGTGTTATTAAAATTTGCTGTTACAAAATGATAGAAATTATTACAAATTAAGGAATGTATCTCCCTCATGCAAAGCTCTGATTCCTTTCACGGATTTGGCTATACTTTTTGGACCTTTTGGATTATAGCTCTTCATCTTTTATATAAGCTTTGGATTTCAAATATTTTGGCCACGAGCATCACTGAAGAGACATGTATTGTCGAAATGCGCATCTGGTGCAAGAAAATTGATACCGTTAATTTTATTACTATCACTGGGTCGATTCCTCTGCTGGTGGACTATTAGTCCCCAAGGGTATCACCAGCCCAGTAGCCAGTACTTCGGTACTGGCATGAAAATACGGATTTTTTTGTGTTATTAAAATTTGCTGTTACAAAATGATAGAAATTATTATAAATTAAGGAATGTATCTCCCTCATGCAAAGCTCTGATTCCTTTCACGGATTTGGCTATACTTTTTGGACCTTTTGGATTATAGCTCTTCATCTTTTATATAAGCTTTGGATTTCAAATATTTTGACCACGAGCATCACTGAAGAGACATGTATTGTCAAAATGCGCATCTGGTGCAAGAAAATTGATACCGTTAATTTTATTACATAGTCAATGCAAAACATGAAAATTTCAAATTGACTTTTTTGGTGTTTTTTTTCATCGAATGTTTTTGTTATTTGGTAAAACATATAACCATGTTAAACTCATCAATTTCATAAAATAGCAGGAGGTAACCTGTTGGTGCTTCAGAAATATGCCTCCGCTCGCAAAATTTCAAACTGCAATTTCTCTAAAACGACAGCAGATATCTTAAATCTGTTAAGTGATAAATGATCTGCAGTTGAAGGACAACATTGTAGAAAACAAATGAACACTTCTAAGGTTCATCAAGGTCACAACGAATTTTCAAATATATGATGCAATACCAAACTTGAGAACAGGAAGTGGTAGAGACATGCTACTACCACCATTCAACTCAGGACTTCTTGACCTTTCAAATGTCAAAAGTTCAAATTCATAGTACACTTTGAAGGTCAAGGTGAAATTTCATCATGACCTGACAATGACCTCAAATTGAAAGTTTTGAATTACTCATCATCTTTGCAGTTTAAATTAGGTTGATATCGTTACCTTTTAAAAGATATACACATGTAACTATACTTTTGAGAATTATGTTGATGTAACTTTTGAACTGACGGTCGGACATTTTTAAGCTTAATTTATAAAATGTAGAGCTCATCGAGAGCATCATTTTATACACAGAATGTATGCAGCAAACTCTTATCGTTTTCTTAATTTGCAAGCATGAAATTGCAGCGTAATTTTTTTTTGCATTCGGTGACCTTTGACCTTGGATGCAAATTGAAGGTCACATGAACTTAGGATTATTGGTGTAGGTCCCAAGTCTCTACGACTTCCGGTTCTCGAAATACAATTTTTCAAAAATTAAGTTTATTTTTTCAAGGGAAATAACTCCTTATAAGGGTTAATAACTAAATGATTGTATATGTTCATTGACATTGCCATCTGTTCCTTTACATGTTGCAGTTTTCAAATCGGTTCTATCTCTAATACTTTTTGAGAAAAAGGCAAATAAAAGAAATTGCTTCAAGGGTATATAACTCTCATAGGGGATAATGGAATCCTATTCACCCTCACATGTTAATACATAATGATGAGATCTACCAATGGTCCTAATAAGGTCATGGTATCTTTAAAAACAACGAGGGGGGCTTTGTTGAAAAAATCAATAAAAGGGAGATAACCTCTTAAGGGGATGATGAAATCCTAAACAATGTCATCTGGTAATACTTCATAATGAGGTCTATCGATGGTCCATATTTGGTCTTCATAACTTCAAAAGAAAAAAGAGGAGGGCATGTCAAAAAAATGTTGGAAGAAAAAAAAAGGAAAAAAAAAACATTAGAAAAACAATAAGGTCTTTCCTCGCGTAGAGGAAAGATCTTAGACAAAAACATTAGAAAATCAATAAAGTCTTTCCTCGCGTAGAAAAAAGACCTTAAATAAGCCTTAGAGTAATAGTAGTTACCACCGACGTTGATATTTTGGTGGCTGATGCAACATCAATACTTAAACTTATCAATGCAACTAGAAGGAAAGTGCAGGATTCAAAATGTCGATTTAACTAGACAATAAAGTTATTGTAGGGGTGAAAAGTTCTGGTTGAATAATACCCGTCACAAGAAGAAGGATAGTAATTATAATGGATAAAGACGGGATCAAGAAAACTGTGTATGAACATACTAAGAACAAACAGAGATTACTGACATACCCACAGAGTATTACAAGTACTGCTAATGGGACTGTCGTTGTTGCAGACCTTACTCATGATTGTGCAAATAGCAGCAGAATTTCGGCATTGGATAAAGATGGAAACATCTTAAATAAGTACAAAGGTCATCCGGAAATAAATACTGTGAACAAACCATTTCAACCAGAGGATACCACAAGTACACCATTTAGATCATGTTATCATTCCTGATTTAGATTTCCATATCATTCACATTCTTGACAATTCTTGTATTAAACTGATATCATACATGAGAGACATAGGGAAAAGAGTATCCACACTGCATTGCATTTCAAACAAGCACAACAACTTTTTATCTTTGATGTGCCCAACCTACAGGTAGTTCCAAAAAATGCGAAACTTTTTAAAATCGAGTATTCTGGGTTTTTTGAAATATCAACGATTGGAAACATTGCGAGAATGCAAATCAATTCATAGAATTTGTTGTCACTTTGATATTTTAAAAAATTACAATTATTTCATACAAGTAGTCAATTTCAATCAGGAAAGCCATGGTCCAATTCTTAGTCAAGTTATAAAAAATACAGAAATGTTTGCTCTTTTAAGGAAACCGTCAACCATGACAGGAAAGATTTGTATTTATTAGTATTGCTTGGAAGAAAAGGAAGTCATACTACTAAAAGCAAAATAGTAGTAGAAATAGTGATATATGAAAGTTTTCGTCTAAATTGTCTATGAGACTATTTTTGTTTTTGTTAAATATATTGATACCTTTATGTTCCATTGTTGTTACAATCCATAGGACAAAAAAAGTTAAAAGAGGTTTGAAAACTAGCAGGAACATTTTAATATTTGGGTAGGAAAATTTGCCTTTCAATCTAAATATGATAACTGTGGTGCGATGATTTCGATATAACATTTTAAAAATGAAAAAAAAAAAAAAAACAATAACATCATAAAAACATGATAAAAAAAAGGTTAATCAAAACTCATTGGTCGAAGAGAGACTGAAGAAACCATGATAACTTGACAGGGAGAAACGACGAATTAGACAACAAACAACTTCTAAACTACATATATGACTGGAAGGAAGATGTGTCAATGGTATTACAATTGCATTTTTAATACCATAGACCTCCCACGAAAGTGGTTTACAAATAAACAAATAAACATTTTCAACTATGAAATTATTGTATTATTTTGTTTTTACATTTTAAAAGGTAAAAAGGGTGGATGATACAAAAGGGATAATAAAAGCTCTTAGGTCAAATAAAAACAGCCAACATCCATGGTAACATAGAGGAAGCGACGAATGAACAACAACCACCAACTAAATGCTACTTAGAAAACTAAAGACTGCGAAACACGAAACCCGATAAGAACTGGTTCGGATAGTTAGTTTTCCGTAAGGACATGCATATCTTACTCCACTAGTCGTGTTGCTCTTGGTGGCTACAATCTATGTGGTATGTTTAGTCGATGATGTCTCAGTCTAGGAAGACAGATTCATCTAATGTATAAATCAAAGGTAAATGTTCACAAATAATTCACAATTGAAGGAATACGTTGAAATAAAAACAACTTTTGTATCGGTATTACACGATGATTCGTGCATAACATTTGTCCAGTTTTTTTATCTTTATTATAAATATAGAAAAATGCAATTTCTAGCAGATATTTTAAAATAACTTTATTGTTTATTCTTTTGAGCTGTTTACTTCAATCCTTAAGGTATGAAATCCACTAAAAGGAATGGATATTCGAACTAATGAGCTGAAATGATTTAAGACTATATAGACTCAAGATTAGATGCTCAAAGTTTTGTTTGACCGAAACGATATCGAGATATCTTAAATTATTAGATACAATAAAAGACTAATTGGAGGTGTTGGGCTGTTCTATGATCGGATTGTTGTCTCTTTGAAACATCCCCCTTACCATTCTCTGTTCTTTTATCTGTAATTGAACCGATTGTGCCATTTTAACTGAGTGTGGAGGATACCTTCAGATGGGGATGCATGCATTTGTGAAAACGTTGAATATACCATTGAACACGGTCCGTCTCATTCTGAGTCCTTGGAAATCCATAAGTTTTCGTTTTTCAATGTTTTTAAATCGATACGTGTTTATTTCAAAACTCTCTTGTTTATAATTTTCACAGTTACTCAAGATGCACTGTTTTCACAGAAAAATAGGTAGACAATGATTTTATTTTCATAATTTGTATACACATGAATATGTAGTTTGATGCTTATCTTAACGAGCACTACCACTGGTGTTAAACTGATAACCGTAACTGGAATTATGACGATCCCAATATGGTAAAGGTAGAAGAAGGTAAAATCTTTACAATCATTTTTTCTCAAATGTAGCATGTTTTTGTCAATAGATACGCAGCTGCAAGGTTTTTTTTTATACCATCACATCATATTTCAATCGTAACGGTGCACTGTAATTGTCTAAGCGTTTAGAAAATTGCCGTTGAAAAATTCGGGATGATAATCGTAACTCTATGGCATAATTCTTGTTTGATAATCGTTATTTCTTTATCGGATAATAGTTACTGAAATATAATAAATGTGTCTTCCATCATTGCAATAGTATTTTGTGGGTAAAACCGCAAATGTCCAGTTAAACAATGACATTAACGCAAAAAAAAAATGAAGCAGCTGTCGAGTCAGTTATTGTTGTAAGTAGATATTTGAATTTCATTCAAAGTTTCAATGTTGTGTGCGCGTTGAAGGTTGTTTTTTAAAGGGGGTAATTAGCAATATCCAATATCCAAAATTGCAATCCTTTCAATTCACTGCGCTTAATGAAAGTCCCGTATACCACATTTTAATATGTCATACCAGTATGTTTTTCCTCCAATATCACGTTTATACTAAAATTCTGCGCTAAATGAACAAAATTTTCCATCAATAACTTTATAACTGCATTATCGGATTTAGCAGTTGATACTTGTATCGGTGGATATGAGTGTTCATATTGCCCTTTACCTTATATTTAAATAAAAAATGTATATAGTTTGATTTTGGAGTGATATGTATAATCCCGGTTAAAATAGCCGTTCATATTTTTTCCCGTGGATTCACTTTTTTTCTGTTTAACACTGGTAGTTTATGATTTAAAAAATTAAATTCAAATGTTTTGATTAAATACCCATGTATTTTAGGATGTTTCTTTAAACAGTGTGGATGCATTTCACCCGACAATTATTGCCATATATCATAACTTTCGAATTACGATTGTCATCCCGAATTTTCAACGGCAATTTTTAAAGCCCTTATACAATTATAGTGCACCGTTGCGATTCAAATATAATGTAATGGTATAGAAAAAAACTTGCAGCTGAGTAACCATTGACAAAAACATGCTACATTTGAGAAAAATAACTGTAAAGATTTTACTTATTTCTGCCGTCGCCATATTGGGATCGTCGTAATTCCAGTTGCGGTTATCAGTTTAACACCAGTGACTACAGAAAAAACGTAGAAATGATAAAGCAAAATAACATAAATATTACAAACTGCCACGTCAGGCATAACAAATTATTGCATACAGTATTCGCCTTTCAATAAGTTTTCAGTAGAAATCATTAAAAACTTGCTAGACATTTAAATTAGTTTTATCACGAAATCCCTTTAGAAATCTATATACATGATATATACAATACTTACAAACGTGTAAAAAATCTACTATTTGCGGTTTATAAAAAAGCATCGTTAAAAACGAAGGTGTCGGGCAAATGAAGTAATTCTGTGCCGACATGAATTATCATTGAGATAAATTAACTGTTGACAAAACTTTTAAATTTTTGAAATACTAAGGCTTTTCTACCACAAGAATAGATTACCTTAGCTGTATTTGGCAACACTTTTAGAACTTTTGGTCCTCAATACTCTTCAACTTCGTTTTTTATTTTGCCTTTTTAACTTTTTTGGGTTCGAGCGTCACTGATGAGTCTTTTGTAGACGAAACGCGCGTCTGGCGTAAATACAAAATTTCATCCTGGTATCTATGATGAGTTTATTTACAACCACTTGGTCGATGCCATTGCTGGTGGAGATTTAATTCCCCGAGGGTATCACCACCCTAGTAGTCAGTTGACATGAATTTTCATTGATTTATATGGTCATATTTATAAATTAGCTGTTCACAAAACTTTTGAAATACTAAGGCTTTGCTACATCAGGAATAGATTACATGAGCTGCATTTGGCAAAACGTTTTTGGAAATGAGGTCCTCAATGCTCTTCAACTTAATAATTTATTTTTCTATTTTTTTTTTTTATATAACTCTTTTGGATTCGAGCGTCACTGATGAGTCTTTTGTAGACGAAATCGCGTCTGGCGTAAACACAAAATGTAATCCTGGTATCTATGATGAGGTTATTTGCAAAGCGATACTACTATTACCCTTACTTGCGTCTATTCATACGAACGTACAATGACTAGTTCATACGTGCATGCTGATAATGAATCTGTATTTTTTTTACATATGATTCAAAACAGTGGAAAAGCAAAAAAAAAAAAAAAAAAGTTTTTTCACCAAACAATCGACATTTCCATTGGAACTAAACGTGGTTCTCGTCACTTCTTACCGACATGTTCTTTTATTCATATCCGGCCGACATAAAACAAAAGCTTTTCGGGAATAAAAATGTTATCGATAAAAGAGTCTAACATTTTAATGATATCGATTTTTTTGTATTAGTTGTGGAAATCAGGGAGGTTCTTAACACTTGATCATCATATAACATGTATAAAACGAACAATTTGTATTTACTTTTCCTATTTATGTAGAATAATAAGACGTTGAGTCGATATTTTAGTTACTAGTTACTAGACCTTTTCAACAATTGTCTACACCTACAGTTGAGAACGACTACGACAGGTAAAATGTACAGGGTCGTCTCAAAAGTAAAAATTGAAAATAATCATACTGATTTTATTGCTTGAAATTTATTTTATTGGCAATAATTCAACTTTCCAAAAGATTCTAAATAACAGGTAGTTTTTATTTTAAATTTAGTATGTAGAAAAGGATAGGCTTTAAATCACATTTCATCTTTTTATACGTTGAGCATAATGTCAAAATATCACACCATTAACTAAAACTTCTACTGTGTTAAAGACGTACAAACTACCACCATATTCAGGACTTGTTTCAAGCGCACAAAACATGCGACAGAGATTTACTAGTCTTATTGGATAAAAAAAACGTCCTTATGTATTGTCAGAGATAAAATTTAAAAAGAATCATAAGTTCGAAAGAAAAATAGGTTACCTGCCGGACCAGAATTTTTCTTCATCAAATTGGGAATTATAATTTTTTTTTACCTCCTACCCCCGAAGTTAAATTTTCGATCCCTAAACATTTTACAGATAAAAACTATCGTTATTGTAATGCGGCACAATCTTTGGAAGACTCGCATACTCATAAATTGAAAGGAAAGCTGATCAGAATGCGGAATGATTGCAGAGATGTTTTAATCAATTAAACGTGAAATGTCGGGTTAATACATGTAATAAGCATATTATTTCGGCCCTCTTTTATATGATAGTGAAATATATTTATGTAATATGTGAGATATGTTCTGTAGCTATTTAGTCAATACAGTATAAAACCGCCAAATCGAATATGCATACGATATGATAATCCTGATGGATTTTTTTTTTATATTTGAGACGACCCTTCCATTTTACCTGTAAACTGTAGGTGTCATTAGTCGGTGTCGAGCGATGTTGAAAAGGTCTATTAAGCATGGTAAATAGTAGTGGAAAAGGAAGAAAAATAACCGATTTGATCAAATTGTTTATCACGATAGTATTATATGTCACTTTTTTTATAAATGAACTAACGAAAACATAAAGTGTTTATATATATATATACGCATCACTTCACCGCTACAATATAAGTATCAAATAGCAGGTTTTTAAATGACCTTTTTATATTACTGTTTAATATTTCGACAAACTAATCTGCAACATTTAGGAAGAAAAAATGACAATTCTTTTGTTTGGACAGTTTGTAATGATTGGGATTATTTGTAAAGGTAATTAATCTTTCTGTTTTCTTTCTTTTAGATACATCGAAAAGCTTTAAAAGTCAAGTTTCTGACTTTAGAATTATTCAATAATAGGTTCTCCATTGAAATTAGATAGCTATTCATTTTTTTATTAATGTTGCATTTTGTCATACAAGCTGGAGACTTTGCTTACTATAAAAATAGGTTATCGAATTCTTGTAATACATGTACGTTATTGTCTTGAAGTAAGCATTCTCGGTAATGAACATGATGAAGTTGATTATCATCTTAATTACGTGTTGTATTGTTCTGTTTATTTGCTTTGCATATTTACTCCTTTCCGGTTAGTCCACTTTTTATAATATCCTTGTCGCGAGTCTTGATATTTATATATTCCCGCCACTGTGTTATTATACAATGGTCATTTTTTGTATTCTCCTCTTTCATTTTTGCGTCTCTGCTTTGTCTATAGATTTCCTAACTACACATATAAGAAGATGAAGTATGATTGTTAATAAGACAATTCTGCACAAGATACCAAATGACACAGAAACTAATGAATTTAGGTCACAGTTGAACCTGAACAAAACCCATACCATATTGTTAGCTACATAAGTAAAAACAAATCGAACGAGAAAACTAACGGCCTAATTTGTGTACAAAATAATGAATGACATGGATTTAAAAGCACATTTCCCGGGAACAAGTTCTTGAGATATTCTTCCGCATGCGTTAACATTCTTTTCTGTATGTGTGCATAGATATTAATATCTTTTACTTATATATTTCTAACGACAAACATTTTCATATCACTTATTTATGTTCTAAAAAAAATTATTTTTGTGTATTTATTGAAAAAAAGGAATTTATAACAAGAGATAAGGTACGTTAGTTTTCACTCGATAATGACAGCGTATTCATAGATCGGTTACAAGTCAAAAACGAAAGTTACATAAGTTGAAATCTCTATGGCAAGAAAACGGTCATCACGATGTAAAAAAGTCGACTTTTGTGCCCCAATTCCTTATATTTTGTACACAATACATCTGTTTTCTTTGATCAATCATCAATATTGTCAATATAATAGAATGCTATCCCATTGTCATACAAGTTAGAAGTTTAGCTAGCTATAAAATCAGGTTCAATCCACCAATTTTCTACATCTGTAGGAAAATATTACAGTTGTTTTCCATTCGTTTAATAGGTTCGAGCTTTTAATTTTACCCTTTTGAATTATCCTGGGAGTTCGGTATTTTTTATTATTTTACTTTTTTTAAACTTATAAGTCGTAAATAAACTGAGATCGCCATGTAAAAAAAACCCGAAAAGGTTCTTTAATGCATAACGTTTATCTTGACAACACGAGAACTTATAAAGAATTGCATTTACATGTACCTGGACTGTGAGAGTACTTAAAAGTATTGTGTCTATCTTGACATGAAGGTTATATATTTACCGGATTTGTAATCACATAAGCAACACGACGGGTGCCACATGTGGAGCAGGATCTGCTTACCCTTCCGGAGCACCTGAGATCACCCCTAGTTTTGGTGGGGTTCGTGTTGTTTATTCTTTAGTTTTCTATGTTGTGTCATGTGTACTCTTGTTTTTCTGTTTGTCTTTTTCATTTTTAGCCATGGCTTTGTCAGTTTGTTTTAGATTTATGAGTTTGACTGTCCTTTTGATATCTTTCGTCCCTCTTTTATACATTTAAAGCATCTCGGTTATCTTGAGAATACTTTTAAAGCAACGCGTCAATAAGCTGCTGAAGACAAATACGGTGGTTCAAGTAAAAGGAAAACGACAGTAGAAAAAAATCCAAGTTTAAATATAAAGTCTAGTTTGAAAGATTGACCTTAATTTCGAAGTCCTGTGCTTAAGTTTCTTATATTCTGTATTAGATATGCAGCAGTTCGAATATTTATGAAGTCTGCTTATGTGTACTCATATAGCCCCAAATTTTGTATTTTAGAATTTTACCCATTACAAATTACTGTAGAAAAAAGTAAATTTGAGATAGCGTTTGAGCAGGGGGACAAGATCGTATACCCTTATACTATAGCCTTTATGCCTAAATTTTGAGTCCACAAGCCAGACGCTCAATTATTTGAAAACTTAAGTTGGATTCTGTTGGCATCTAGAGAAGGATTTTACAAGCAAGAGAGCTATGTTACAAGCCAATGCCGTAGGACTTGTGGTTGAGCATGAAGACTGATGCTAAATAAATAATTATCAGGTTTTGTCTACATTTTTTTTGTATCAACTATAAATAAATTATCAGACAAGAGTTTATATGCCTACAGATCAATATTCTAATTTAACTGTGTTTCAGGAAAACATAAACCCCAAACACAGGGTGTAATATTTGCAACATGTTCAATTGTAGGAGTTAGTTCATTACAAGTGAATATGAATTCTCACATCACGGCGGCCGTCGGCGATTCAGATGTAGAGCTCAGATGCAAGTTTACAACAGAAAACGATGATTTTGTCAACCTGATTTATCTAACAGCCAGAAATAAAACAACTGAAAACTTCTACAGGATAGTAAATTTTTATCCACCACATCGTAATAAAGCGGCACAATTAAGCACAGGCGGAGAATATCTCAGTGGCCGTGTTTCACTTACGAACCCATCTGATTCTCTCAGCGTCACCATCATGTCTTATCAGTCAGTACAATGTAAAGATGACACTGACTATAGATGTGATATACTTTATGATAATAATGGACAGTTAAATACAATGCAATCTGATCCTACAACGATAACTATCACAAGTATGTATTCTAAAATCATATTAATTTCAAAACTGAGAAACCTTATCAAAACAACGTTTATTTTGTAGTATGAGAACTCTGAAGGACACAAAATTTCCCCCAATAAATATTAAAAATAGAAGATGTGGTGTGATGTTTTTAATCGGTTCTATCACTTCAGAATTTTTTAACTATTTCTATAGAAGCTTGCAATCGCAAATCTGCATTTTTCTCTGAATTAAGTGCTTTTTGTCTATGACTAAACGTTAACACTAACGCCATATTTTCATGGTTTTAGATCTACATCGATCATTAGTAATGTCGTCTAATCTATTATTTTACCTATTATGAAATGTTAAATGGAAATTAAAAACTACATTATTGGTTAACAAATATTTTTTGAAAAATAAATGTACTTTCTCATTTCCATAAAAACAGAGATCTGATTCCCGCCAAAAACAAAACCGTTTAAATAATCATTTATACACGCAAGATTGTATCACAATGAAAGAAATTTTGATCAATTTATAAACAATATTCCAGGTCCTTCATCAAGGCCAGACAGTGTTACAATGTTTCCTTCCGCTGGCATAGTACACGGGGATTATGCTTCTTTCATTTGTCAGGGTGATGTAGGTAGTCCAGCAGGAAAATTCATCTGGAGAAAACATCCTGCTGGTTTACATGACCCTGTAGTTTATAGCCTCACCATGACGATTTCAACGGAGAAACCCAACACTTGCAGTTTCCTGGGTACCAGTAACTTGACAATACAACTCACAGAGGATGATAATGGTGCGACAATAAGCTGTGTAGAACAGTCATACCAGGTAGAGAATATGATGAGAAAAACGTCACCATTAAAAATACATTGTAAGTGTTTTAAAAGATTCTGCTTTTGTTACGTAAATAATTATCAAAGGTACCAGGCTTATGATTTGATATGTCAGACGCGCGTTTCGTCTACATAAGACTCATCAGTGACGCTCAGATCAAAATAGTTAGAAAGCCAAAACAAAGTTAAAGAGCATTGAGGACCCAAAATTCCAAAAAGTTGTTAGTTTAAACATATTTATTTATAGTGGATTGGGAAACAAATTTTGCAACTTATATTAATCCCTTTCCACTTTGTGGGTGCGAGTGCTGCCTTGTAGCGGCATTAGCCTGCTCTTTATCGAAATCTACAAGGGTGTCTTTCAAGTACAAGATATATGGCTCTCTCTTAACACGGGTCACCCATTTATCGTCCCCTTCCGACGAACTATCATCGTTTCCTCAAGACCATACTCGCAAAAGTTGTGCCAAATACGGCTAAGATAATCTATGCCTGGGATAAGAAAATCTTTAGTATTTCAAAAATGCAAACTTTTTCAAACAGTAAATTAAAAAAAATGACCATATAATTGAAGTGCTGACTACTGGGCTGGTGATACCCTCGGGAATGAAACGTTCACCAGCAGTGGCATCGACCCAGTGGTGTCAATAATTACTAAAGTCACCAGGTTTATAAGGCTTATTTACGTAAGTTTGTGGTTTAAGATGTCATTAAATATCTATTTATGACACGAAAACTTAACTTTTGAAATACCAAACTCTATCATGAATATTATATCAAACACAATTCCAAAAGTGAAGTTGAAAATGAATCATAAATCAAAGTACTGAAGTACTAAACATCGGATGACCTTGAAGTTCTTGTGGATGGTCAAAAGCACTTATCTCAGAAAAAAAATCACATATCTCTTTACCTGAAACTGAGATTAATGTACAGAGATATATTTTTTTCTGAGACAAGTTCGTGTGTGGATGACGAATAAATGACAGGAAATTCAACTTCACCGTAATAACTATTATGTTGTAGTGATACAAACCACGCTGATTTGTTGTTACATATTATATTAAAATAAAAGTTACATTTATATATGATTTCCATCTATTTGTATATCATTCTATTCTTCTATTCTACTTATGATAGTGCAATGCAAGTGCATGGCGGACACTTTTCTGTAAAAAATCGATTTTTCTAAAAGTTTGGATACGAATAACCATACATATGTTCCCGCAAATTATATTTATTCGAACCGAAAGTCCGCTTACGATATTGAGAATATTGTATCAGATTCCCAGACTATCGGTAAG
This sequence comes from Mytilus galloprovincialis, assembly GCA_037788925.1. NCBI lineage: Eukaryota > Metazoa > Mollusca > Bivalvia > Mytilida > Mytilidae > Mytilus > Mytilus galloprovincialis. The sequence continues at coordinate 87,765,202 of CM075337.1, forward strand.
TGTCACTGTGCATTGATATAATCAATGATTGTTTTACTTATATATATATATATATGTGAAGCCCAAGTGGCCGTGCGGTCTAGATAGCGGGACGACTACAGTGCAGGCGATTTGGTGTCACCATATCTCAGTAGCATGGTTTCGAATCCCGGCGAGGGAAGAACAAAAACATTTGCGAAAGCAAATTTACAGATCTAACATTGTTGGGTTGATGTTTAGACGAGTTGTATATACATAATGTACACAGCCATGTATCACCATCATTGCTGGTGATCCGATGGATAAATCTGTTGTAGAGTTGTCACTGACTCAGACGTACTTATATATATGTATTGTCACTGACTCAGACGTACTTATATATATATATATACCATATCATTGCTGGCAATGATGGTGATACATGGCTGTATATATATATATATATATATATATATATATATATATATATATATATATATATATATATATATATATATATATATATATATATATATATATATATTATACATATGTAGGACTCGGAACCCCGATGGTACTCCGAACCGCGATGGTCACGCTGAAGTGCGATGGTGTACGCTGAAGTGCGTTGATTAACACGCTGAAGTGCGATGGTAACATTGTGACGTTAACTTGTTGATATCTACGCTGAAGTGCGATGATGGTTACGCTGAAGTGCGATGGCGGCTCTGTCAGAGATGGTCTAACTATAAAGTTGACTTTAATGAAACTGTGTGATGGTTTATTCCAGCTAAATGCGATGGTCTGAAGTAAGAACTCTATTGAATGAGGTGTGGTGTAGTGGTTAGCGTTCTAGCTTCGCATTTGGGAGATCGGTTTCAATTTTTAGTCAGGTCTAATAAAAAATACATACAATTCTAATTTGCTAATCATCCGCTTACCACGGAGAAGTATGGAGTCAGAAAAAATGGGCTAGATGGCATTAATTTAGTATACGCGATTCGAGTTGGAGGAAATGTCAAGTGCGCCAAAAAAAAAAAAAAAAGGTTCACGTGTCGGTCTATATAGTGCTACGCAGGGTCCATCTTATTTTATCAAATATAACTTGTTCTCGTCATATCATAGCCGAGAAATTGCTCATAAGACACTCATTCATCCATTTATATAATATCGTAACAGTTTTTAACAAATAAAAGCCATCAAGTACATGTATATATGCTTGACTTATAGCGAAACGTGACGCGAGTTCTGTGAAAACTTTAGAATAAGCTGATTTTCCGCTATTCCGCAGACTAACCTGTTGCAGAAGAATTATACTGTAAGAACAATACAATTAGACTTATATGTAGTGCGAGTTTTCTTACAAAGCAGAATTCATCTCAATAATAAAGCAAAATTATATCGACTCGATAAATATGATTGCTTTTAATAAATTTTATTCTATTTAAAAAAAAATCACATATAATTCAGTGAAACATACTTGAACCAAAGACCTAGACATTTTATTGGTCGTACAAAATGTGTGCGGCATAACACCGAACGCTAGATAACCAATCTGCAGACCAAGATCATCTTTTAGCCGATTTGTTCCTTATGATTTGTAGCATGACTTAGTTATAAATTATTTTGTAACCTCAACCTCTAATGCTCAAAACTGTTCTGGACTTGAATTGTTCGTTACTTTGTTTTTTTTTTGTTTTTTTTTGTTTTTAATTACTTTGTTCGCAATAAATCTTAATCTAAATAATCTTATCCACCTGCCTGCGAATCCGTGTTGTTTAGAAAACGTCAAAACAACTAAAAGTCCTGCTAAACCATCGCACTTCAGCGAAAGGACCATCGCACTTCGGCGTAGACCATCGCACTTCAGCGTGACCATCGCACCTCCGAGTCCTACATATGTTATACATTTACCGTTGTGCAAATTTTTAGACTGATATATATATACGGGTATATATATACTAGTACTACACAAAATATTTTTATCAGTATTCATTGAAGAGATGTATTTATATCAAACGATAAGGAATTTTATTTTGCACTAGTTTATGTCGCGTATTTATCATGTTTATAGATCGGTTAAAATCCAAAAAGTAATTTGCATAATTTATGCATTAATGGAAATTAAGCCGATAGCAATACATCGAAATGACATCAAGGTCATCGCGATGTAAAAATTGATTTTACTATAAGAAGGGAAATTTTCGTCTATTTCGCGATGATCACGTAAAATACACGAAAATATCATTCACACGAAATAGTACAATATCGACGTGGATGGCAATATATCGTTGATGTGTATATTTGACCACCGCTGGAAATAAATTGTTCATTGAAATCGCGCAATTAAAAACTAAGGTAAATATAACGTTTAATGCTCTTTAGTAAACCAGAATTCTCTGTTTATTCATGATCATTTATTTATTATGTTTGGAGAAAGTTCCTAAAATTGTCCAAAATAAGGAAGAGTTTGAAACAATTTTTCCAATTTGTTGTTATTTTATTTTTTCGTTTTTTTTTTTAAAGTTTGCTTGATTACGACTAGCCTTTTTTTGCAATTTAAAATTCAAATCTGGTTTCCTAGAACTTTTTTTCAGCCATCGCAGTTTGCTTCATATTATAAAAAAAACTATAGAGCACGGTAAACGGAAGGATGAAACAAACTAATGACAATAAAGAAATAAAGAAAGAAAGTAATGATAAAATTAAGAAAACACTTTTCGCGGTCAAGTGGAGTTATGATTTAGGCAGTATAGATGTCGATATTTCATTTGCATGTCATCACCATAACAGTAATTCACAATTTATTATTTATTGAAATATCATCAGTTACATATCTAAACAGACAAATATTGAGCATAATTTTTTTAAAACGCTGAAAGTTAAATAGGGTTTTCCAAAATAGAAATGTTCATTGAATTCGCATAGGGTTTTTATTCACATGTCCTGTTTACATAACTCTCCCTATGTCTCTGGTTTTATTCCTATTAGACTTCATGCGATAATATTTTGGTATGTTTATACCCACTATATGACATTCCAACAAAAAATAAGTGTAATGCATCATTTCGAATGCTATTTTATGACTAAGACTGTATTTTCTATTTCAAGACCTACAATTAATATTAAAAAATCTAAAATTCGTTGTATTTCATAATATCTCCTACTTCATTAACCTAAAAAAAACATTTAATATTTTATATCTCAAAGTCATATGAAACGAGTGAACGGTGAATAATTATGTTAATCCAATTCTTAAACCAATGCATAAACTACCATAAACTTAGTCTTCTGTGCACGATTTTATCATTTTTTCGCATAAATTTCGTTTAATCGTCAAAAGATATTTCAATCGGTCAGTGTTGTTGTGAAAATATGGCAGGTAATTTATGGTCGTGTTTTGAAGCCGTTTGTCTCCCGTTTGTAAACAATCAACAAAGAAGCATGGATTTTCAGGTAAGCACGTGTATAACAGGTACAATAAGATATAGTTTACTAGTATCATAATTACGGAGCGATGGTTACGTTTGTTTTTCCATTCATTATGGCGTATTGTGAGCACCAGCTTTTTACGAGAAAGGTCACGCTGCATACTGAAAACATTTCGGCGAATTGTTTGCTGGAAGCAAGCAGTTCAAAAAAGTAAACTCCTTCTGAATTTGGACAAATTATATAATTTTCAAGAGAAAAAAAGTATATGTACATAAGTTTTATAATAAAAACTAGCTATTTAGTTATAAAAACATATGCATAATTTTTTTTAATTTGAAGTTTCATGTGACTTTAATATGCTTTAGATAAAGTGAGAAATGTTGAGATAAACCCGGATGTAGAAGCTTATATTGCTGAAACTACGAACCAAATAAACTTAACATGCGAAGCAGAGGGAAATCCTTCACCTTTTTATAACTGGTATAAAGAACCAGATTTGGAGACCGTTTTGTCATCTGGCGATACATTGATCATCAAAGAAATATCTACAAAAATAAACGGTATCTACAGATGCAAAGCCTACCACTACATAAATGGTGTAATGTACAGTGATTATCAGATGGTCAACATTACAATAGGTTTGTTCCCGCAAATTATTGAATAACAACATTTCATAGTTTATGGCCTTTTTGCATTTTCGATTATGACAGTGGATTATTAGAAGAATTTGCTAGATTAGAGTTTGACGGCAATGTTTTTAATGGATTGGATGAAGTTCGTTTTCGATAATATAAACTGGAACCAGTATAACTTGTAAGTTCGTGAGCAGGACATATTCATGTTGCATGGTTTATTTACAAATACTGAGTTACACTTATGATGTACAATCGTATAAATTGTGCCTTTCTTTTCTAATAATTATGATTAATTGTTTAGTTAATATCATACATATTTAGGACAACTAACAATCACAGATTTTGGTATTATACATAATTTGTATGTTATACTGCCTACGCCATTTCTTCAACTTAAAATCATTGTTCATTCAATTTGGGAAAATGCTTCTTTTTTCGATTCTATTAAAAAGCAAGCTAATTGTTTGTTTTAGAATTCAATCACTTAATTTCACGTATAATGCAATATCTAATGATATGTTATTCACTTAAAGGTCATAGTGAGAAAGCAGCACATGGATTACCTAAAAATATCAAAAGTGGAAGTACAGGTCAGACATAACATTTTTTGTAAAGAATCTTTCAACAATGGTATATATAAAATAACAAATTCAATGTAAGATAAAGATCATTTCTGTAGGTATAAAAAAGAGAAAATAGTAAACATAAATCAGCAGAAACTAGACCCAGCAGAACAATACCTACAAAAAAATGAGTGAGCAGTTTAAGCTTCTTTGATAATATATATAGCCTATAGCCGAAACAAGATTTAATTATACAAAATGTATTCAGTAAGTATTGAAATCCATTATTCATAAGGCAATAAAAAGAATCAAAACAATCCGCGCTAACAAAAGCGTAAAATATTTAATGGACCAATGAGAAATAATAAGTCGAGGAAAAATCACAATAGCATGACACAAGAAAAATACTAACAAAAATAAACCACTACACAGAAAACAAAAAAATATAACACCATCAAAAACTGTAAAATGATCAGTTGCTCCGGATGTTTAGCAGTTCCTGCTCTAATAGTAAAGCCCGTCTTGTGAGTCATATTACATTTATTAACTTCAATCGAAATTAACCAGCTGTCTGTACACGGTAAGCACATGCTTCTGTTTATACAAACCTAAGTGATCTTCCATTCCATACCAAGCAAATTCATATATCGAGACAAGTTAGACATATTGAAAATAACGACCTATACTATAGTCGTTAATTTCTGTGTTATTTTGGTCTCTTGTGGGCAGTTGTCTCATTGGCAAATCATACCACATCTACTTTTTTATATATAAGATGCCAAAGATAAGAAAAAAAAAGGCATTTCATTCACCCGACGTTTAGTAGAGTTAATAGTATGAGTATTTTTTTAAAGTTTGACTTCTTATCGATTCACCATTTCTTAAAAACTCATTTAGGATATCAAGCTTATAGTAATCATTTCGCCTGCGTAACAGACGAATGAAGCATTTCGAAGGTAAAAACAATTGTACTTTTTGAGTTGAAGCGCAGGGAAATTTCAAATAGCTTGGCAAAATAAGACCATCTATTCGAAGGGGTAGTGTTTTGGCAGTTTAAATAGTACATAAATAAGGCCGTTAGTTTTCTCGTTTGAACTGTTTTATATTGTTACTTCGGGGCCTTTTATTGCTGACTATGCGGTATGAGCTTTGCTCATTGTTAAAAGCCGTACGGTGATCTATAGTTGTTAATTTGTGTGTAATTTTGGTCTTTTATGTTGTGGAGAGTTGTTTCATTTGCAATCATACCACATCTTTTTTTTTTTTACATAATAAACCTCTTTGAAACGATTTATGACTGGCTAAATAATGCAATGAGAGTATTGATGAAACAGCTGTCCCAGAACCTTAATAGCAAATTTATTTATTTTCTGTTGTAGTAATTATAGTATGCGTACTAGCTTTAGGAGTGGCTATATCGTTTGTGGTTCTTGGCTTTATTTACTACCGCAGGAAAAAGTAAGTAAATTAACTGTAGTGTTTACTGTAATAGCAGAAACCCTATTAGACAGTGATAGTTTTTGCTAGAGAACATTTAGAATAAGACAGATGTTATCCATTCGTTGGGTGTGTTTGAGCTTTTGATTTTGCCCATTTGACTATGTACTTTCCGTTATAAAGTTGGGTATTTTTGTTATTTTACCTTTTAAATGATTTGAAAAACCTCAAAATAATTGTTTGGAAAATTTATTTATATTTTTTTACCACATTTTATATATAAATATATAAACACCCACAAAATATTGATTTGAAATCGTGACATTCATCCTAAAGTATTTTTTTATCATGACACATTCATATCGTCTCATCGAACGTTCCTACACTAAAAATGCGTCGTCAAAGAGAGTTTTTGACTTCGATTAATTTTTGCAAGTTTATTCGTTTTTTTAATGTTGTTGGTTGATCCTGGTTCTGTTCCTTTTGTCATTTCATTTTATCATAAATTACCTCAAGGTGTGGAAATCGATTTAATAATATTTACCCTTTAAGTTATTTCACCTAAAAATGCAGTACTGTTGCAAGTAATGTAGGATGGAAAAATGGGACGGAAGTACATGTATACAGTTTTCCATAAATAAATTTATTATTTTTAGATGTACAAAACTTTTATCATAAGATGTTTAACCTTCATGGTGCATAACATCTGTCATTGTAAAATTTCTATATCTTAATTGAACCCCAATACAAATATATCTAACACTCTGCAATTAAAATCGAAACATTTTTACCCTTGATTAATTTAAATAGAATTGTATTTTGTATAGTAGGCGAGTGACATTCAGACCTTAAAAATATTATTAATGCACCTATCTAACACACAGCTATATTATATATTATTCGAAAGGAAAACATGTGTAGATTCCATTTTTCCTGGTCGTAAAAGTGAAATATGGTGCAATTTTTTTAAAATTGGGATGAAAGGTCATTCATAAAAATCGAAAGAGTAACACTTTTGTAGTATTATTGTCTTATTCGAAGCAGCTGGTAATACAGTTAATTCAAATTTTACTTTACACGATACTATGATAACGTCTTTTTGATTCTTAGTTGCATATCGTTCATGGTTTGGCGATTATTGACGTAATTTTGACGTTTTCACTCTGCTATAGGTAAAACGGTACTTTTTACAATAACGACGTATAATAACAAATATTTGACCTTGAATGTGTTGATATTTACTGTAATTGATGGTGTACCATGCAAAATAAAAAAGTTATAATGAAATATTTGTAAGTTGGACGAGTAAAAGGGAGAGAAACAACGTAATAAAGAGAGTAAAAAGTAGACGTCTTTGTCACACCAACAGTGACAATAGTCTCCTGTTTGTTAACAGTCTACAAACCGTGTCAAGATCGGAAATCACTGTCTTACATGTTTAATAAAACCACAAGCAAAGTTAAAGAGGATATACGAATCACATTTCAAGTCTGTCTGTCCGTCATTTCCCACTTGTTCGCGGCCCGTGTCGAATTAAATCAGGTAACTTATACATGTATACAGATATACAGTTCATCCAAAAACCAATGATTTCAAATATAAAATGCATTGCTTTGAACTATAGAACTGATGTTAAACACACATAGTTCAGAGATGTATTATGGAATGACACGAGGTTCTTCATAACTTAAATCAGTTCATTTTGACATTGACATTGACATTTGAGCCGTCAAGTTTTCAAACATTGTTTGATTCGTGCTTGTCTGGTTTGTGTCCGGTCCATATCTTTTGAAGGGTTTCCTGGATTTTCCAAACTAAGTATGCATATTATGCATATACATCATGTAATAGGGGATGGTCATAAACTAAAATCACGTCACTGTGATATGGATCCAATCATAATGGAATCCTGCCCGCGACATTTATAGATGCAAAGGTAAGGTTTACCAAACTTCCGATACAGATGTCGGTTTCACAAAAAAACTTAAGACAAGAATAATCGTAAGTAAACTGAACTTTTCATGACTTACGACCAGCTTTAGTCGTAAGATTTGTTTTGAAACTCACCCCATATGCAAAACTTATAATGCGGTGATTTACAAAATAAGGTAAGGTCCCACGTTGACCTTTATTTTGACATTTGGGATTATATACTTTACAAACACTTTGATTTCTTAACGTATTTTTTTATTACGACTGCATTTATTTTCATTCACATTTGTACAGTCAAAAGGTTTGCAGTTAAAAATGCAAGCATTAATTTCTTACCAGTATTCAAAACTGAGATATAAAGAGAGAAATTTATCAACTAATATGAATTTGCAGGATTTAGATCGGCTAAACCTATGTATAGGTTTTATTTTGTCATTCTGGAGGAGTTTCTGTGAATTATCTATTTCTTTAAAAGAAACGAAATAAATTTATTTACTACATATAATTCAATTTTAAATTTTGTGGTTTTTAACAATATAAGACAGTCGAAATTCATATTTTTAAACTGAGCCTGTGAAGCTTTTGCTTTACTGGAACAATTTCTGATACTTCGCTGTTACTGACATAATTCAGAGTAACAAAGGCTTACAATGATTTCAGTACATGCACAAGTTCCCTAATGCATTATATTTTTTCTTCACAAGAACAAATTTATCAAATCCTGAAGAAAGTATGACGTATTAAGACCACTTTCGTCATCCTTACTCATACTTTGGTAAACCTACTATCGTATTTGTTTGTTATGACACCATGTCTGTGTTTGCAAGCTTTCAGAACATGTAGTGACACGATGGCAATCTTTTTGGTTGGAAGTCTGATATGTAGCTTGCTCAAATCGTCTTGATAAGACTTATACATACTTATTTTTGGTTTCGGACACTTTAGAGTTTTCTTGCAGCTCCGATCTACGTGTCAATATGAATTTTGTTTTATTTGTGATAGACCCGCCATATATTGATGATTTCGAAAGCGTTAAAAGAGAGTTTTCTTAGGAACAAAGATAGATGATGAGCTGTTAGAACATGTATGAGCATGAACTGCTGGTTAAGGTACATACATTTAATTAAAAAAACTATACATGCACAATAAACATGGTGCATCGCTAACCATAATTCCCACTGGTTATAGAACTCGTAAACAGCACACAGTTGTTCCATGTCTAGAATACAACGAAGTGTCAGGTCATCGTTGGACCTCTGACATTACTCCTCTTAAATTGTTAATCCGTATTTAGAATAAGAAGCCTGAAGATATCATATTATAAGCCCGGTTCCTTTGATAGTATGATTAAAAGGACTCTATGACGTCTGTTTACCAGAGACTAAATGCTTTGAGGTAAACAACTATATCTTATCGTATGGCCTAAAACAAGAAGCAATAGCCGACACGGTATAATAAGCTATTAAGGTTCTAAAACGAATTTTAATTAGATACCCAAAAGCTTGATTCATGCTCGAAACTACAAACAAAAGCAAAAATCATAAAAAAACAACCTATAGCGACAACCATAATGAATAAAAAATCAATTTGAAAGATATCAGACATATGATGGATTGTTTACGTTAGACACACGTTTCGTTTACATAAGACCCATCGGTGACGCTCGAACCAACTAAAACTTCAAAGAATATTTAAAAGCATATAATCCTATTTAAAATACGGATTAGGTTATATATAGGCCTGAGGTAGAACATGTGTTGTATTTCAAATATCTACGAAGAATTAAAAATTTGTCAACTGAATGAATAGATATCCCCATATATTAAAGTATTTATAGCATGTCAGCATACAGGCTCTTGACGTGGCCCTAGCACATATATATACTAGGCTTCCTCTAAAATACTGACCAAATTTGCACCATCAATAGGTCTACCGTATGCGATGGTTAAAACGGTAGGATATTTAAAAGGTGGACATATCTCACGTTCAAGTTCATGGGGAAAATATCAGATTTGATACATTTTTACGTTATTTTAGTTGCTAAACTAAAATGTGCATAGATCCAATTGAGAAAGGAATAGTTTTCAATAGTTATTCATAATCTCTGCCTTTTGTAAGTGCAAAATGACTAAGAATAATAAGATATTGGGTTTCTACCAAGAAGAAACGTTGACATCTCAGCTTCCATGGTCCTTTGAATTTTTTTTTTATAATTTGCGTAATATTTGTACCATAAAAATTGCCTTCATAGTTATTCATACTCTTTTTCGAAGCGTTTAAGTCCGTTAACTTGAGGGAAATTAACAGAGAAAGTGATTTCAGAAATTTGATTAAAAAGGGGGAGTGTGTAAAAGTGTATAAAATCCAGAATAATACAGTGATAACGATATGTATTAGACAAGTAATGAACATTTGAATAATACGAACGTTAGTTTTGGTTTCAAGCCGAAAATATCTAGGAAATGAAAAAAAATATGAAAATTGGCACCATATTTACAAAACAATCCAAAAATGTTACAAAAATCTTTTTTTTTTTCGCAAAAATTACTTCTTTTATTTTTGAAAAGTATTTTTTTTTATACATTGACATGTTAAACGTGCATAATTTTTGCATTGTGACAACAGAAAAAAAAGCTACATGTTAATGTTTCACGCTTCACCACTGTGGTCATTTTTCAATTTGGAATTATTTCTCGATTTTAATTCAATTTTTATAAAAATTGCACCGTACGACTTTTTTACGACCGACCAAAAAAGGAAGTTCAGATATTATACTATAACATATGAAAAAATCAGCTGTGTGTTAGGTGGGTGCATTAAAGTCACTAACTGAGCGTCTTTTCTGAAAATGTCACTCGCCTATAGGCACATAATTTGTCGAAATACACCCCTATACTTACTTAAACATTGGCTTGAGAATTATTTCCCAAGTCATCTAAAATTGCTTGCTTTAATTGTTTAACTTCTGATATACATTTTAGAATATAGTTATCTACTCCTGGATCGCCCGTAAAAACGGCTAATATAATCCCGGGTTTTATTTATTCAATGAAACGGTTTTCGTCGCTGTTTGGGATAAGTCTTTCAATTACCTCCATTTCATGCACAAGTTCATATTGACGAAAAGTTCCGGCTTCGCTATTTACTTTCATCACGACAGTTACAACATGAATAGTAGGTCAAATCGCGAAGTAAAACATTCCGTTGACTTGTATTAAGTCTTTTAATATTGGTGAATGCACCTTACTTGAAGTGACGACTTTAAATGATCTATTTCGAAGTATTTCCGCAACATAAATCAAAATTCGCATTTTACATTTAGAGGACTGTCTTGGTGTCTCCAATTTGTCTTTGCAAAAGTTGAACGAAGTTCATGTAATGATGTGTTTTTCCATTTCACCATTCTTTTAAATAAATCTTTAAAAGCTATAAACGAAAAATAATAAAAAATGCAAAATTTGACCTGACTCGATTCTATGTCCCCGGTCGGAGTCTATTGCAACAAGCACCATTATTTTTTTTTCGACAGCCATCAACATCTTTTTTCCAAATTTCACCACACGATTTGTTTTTACTACCATGAACATAATTGAAATTGTCGCCCATATAACGTCAGAAATTAGCGTTTTTCGGATTTTTCGACGTTTTCAGACGTTTGGACAAATTGGTTACCGTTTTGAAATGCGTGGAAGCATTTTTCCTTTAAGACCAAAATATGTAGTTAATAAGAAAATAATCTTGGGATGTTGTACTCTTCGTGTATCGAACTTTTGTTTTGATCAATTATTAATAACTTACCGCTTAAAAAACGACTGTGTAGAGAAGATTTTATAGAATCTGCAATATTTGAACTCACGAACAATGAGGCAAATACTTGTACTTTTGGTAGATATTATTATTGTCTTACTCTTTTTATTAATTTTTGCTCTATCTACTTATAAAATTCACTTTCAGTCGTTGAATTAACGAAAAACGGCGAAACGTCGTTGGATATTTTTCTTATTCCAGCTCAATATGTAGCCACCGATTCAAATTTTTGTCGTAGTAATTATTTTGTGAAATAACGGCTTTAACGCCACAAAGAAGCGAAACATGTCGTTATTCCTGCCAAATTTGTGGAAGATCAGAGAAAATGAAATTGGATCATTATACATAAGAGTTAAAACAGTTTTTCATAAATGTTACGTTGGACATTCGTTTTTTTTTTTCACATAGCTTTGTTATTTTAATCCTCAAATATACTAGATATTACTTAGTATATGATCAAGAGCTATAAAAACATAATTAAAAACATATATTGAATTTGTTTAAATAGTGGTTCGTGTTTGCTAACATTTTTATTTTGTTTTGCGGAGGAAATTTCGAAGATTCTGTTTTAAATCCTATGTGTTGTAGGAACAGCATGCGTAACGTTATTAGGCTCGACCTCTATACGTATTATGCAGATGTAAAATCAAAAGCTCAAACACATCAAACGAATAGATAACAACTGTCATATTCTAAATGTTCTGTAGCAAAAAGTATCACTGTCTAAAAAGTAAAATCACAAAAATACTGAACTCCGAGGGAATTAAAAAAGGAAAGTCCCTATTCAAACGGCAAACACATCGAACGAATGTATCACAACCGATATATTCCTGACTTGGTACAGGCATTTTCTTATGTAGAAATGGCGGATAAAACCTTATGTTAAAGCTAGCTAAACCTCACACTTGAATGACAGTCGCATCAAATTCAACTAGGGTTTCTGTACTAAGTATTATACGATATAACCGGGCTTGTATTTCCTATCATGATGTCTTGATAGGGGCTTGCTGCTCACAAGGAAGCTATCAAATCAATATTTCTAAATGATAAAGGTGAAACCATCGCTTACTTAATCTTAAAGACGCCATCACGAATTAGTTGACCGTTATGGAATATCCGTTTCCTAGATAATAGCGGATATGTTCCTTTTGTCTTTATTACAAACCCGTTCCCTTTTCACGAATTTGACGAACCAAATTAGACTCATAACCGAGTTTGTACTAACATTACCAACACGACGGGCGCCACTTGAGGAGCAGGATCTGATAACCCTTCTGCCGCACCCCCAGTTTTTGGTTTAGTTCATATTGCTAGTCTTTATTTTCTATGTTGTGTTTTGTGTACTTTTGTTTGTTAGTTTGTCTTTTTTTTTAAACCGTGGCGTTGTCAATTTATTTTCGATTTATGAGTTTGAATGTCCCTCTGGTATCTTTCGCCCCTTTTTCAGTAGACCAACACATGTTTTTGCTCAAATGCAATTATTTTGTAGGTGAAATAAGCTTTATTGGTACAATGAAAATACTTGAGTCTCAGTTAGAAGTATTGTCGTTTCCATATAGCTTGAAAAAAAGTTATGAAGGTTTTCAGATGTTTTACTTCTAAGTCTATAAAAAAAACCTTTAGATTTGTCAACAAATCAATCAATGTATGTCAACACTAAGCAAATATGACTAACTAATTTGATCTGCAGCATTTAGTTTCCAACAAAGCCTTTAAAAAAAGTCTTTTCTAATGATTCTATCGTGAAATAGTATCCACTTAACTCAACACTACAACACTTTCTAAATATTTTTATTTACTTTATTTCAATTTTTAAAAAGACAACAGTCAATGTTGAAGAGAAGTCAGGACAATTCCATACGAAATGGTTCAAACTTGTATGAAAATAGCATCAGAACAGAACAATCTAATTATCAGGACCTGGCGCAAATTAGAAACGATGGTAATTCAATATATGCAGTCACACACAATTCTAATGAATATTATAACACTGTTCAAACTGGTGACATAGGATTGAATACGAGTTAAAAGGAAACTTGAAGTCTGCATATCAATGTTTTATAATATTTATATCTAAATCACAAGTTTAATATAAAATTAGTAATGTAAATGCATGAAATTTATAACGTGTTATTTTCATTTTGTTTTTTACTTATTCAATAACGTGCAGGCAAAGTAAAATCACAAAAATACTGAACTTAGAGGAAGATCAATTGGGAAAGTCCATAATCACATGGCAAAATCAAATAACAAAACGCATCAAAAACGAATGGACAAGAACTGTCATATTCCTGACTTGGTACAGGCATTTTCAAATGTAGAAAATGGTGGATTAAACCTGGTTCTATAGCGCTTACCCTCTCACTTTTGTAATGACAGTCTCATCAATTTCCGATATTTTTACATTGATGCGTTAAATAAACAGACACAATAAATATAATAGTCAAAATATGGGTACATCAGTCATCATCGTTTAACAATTTTAAAAGGAACAATTTAACAGAACACAAAAACATCTACTATCTACGAACACATTTATTGAGTGTCTGACGTCAGAAAATTTTATACGTCACATAAATTTGTCGTTCAATGTGCGTACAAACAATTTTAAAATTTTCATGGGAATGTTAGCATACAGGGTTAAAAAATCAAAAGTATGTAAGAATAAATTTAAGAAATAGACCGAGATTTAAACTAGTCCAAAAGTTATATATAGAATTTATAAGAATCCAAAAATAGTTAATACCACTACGCGATTGAATGATTTTGACGTTTGTGGTTCAACGTATATTGTAATTCATAATAGAAATATATCATAATGACATATAATAGAACAATATCATACTGACGGGATCTTTTAAAGTACAGAGTCAGGTACAACATTCCATTACTACAGATACGAATGGATATTTGTTTTGTTATTTAAAGTATATATACCAATGAACGAGCCATTAATTTTTAGACTTATATCTCGAATTTGACTTACACAGTCATCTCAGTACCAGAATCTATGACAAACGAGACGATTTTAATTTTGAAATTATAAATTTCCCACACCTTAGTAGCAATATACCAACTTCACCTGCATATGGGATATATATTTCCCAACTTATTCGATATTCAAGAGCTTGCAGCTCCTACTCAGACTTTGTAAAACGTCATCAGTGTCTGAGTAGAAAGTTGATGAACCAGGGGTATGTCAAAGAATGTCTCGTCCTTTTTCTAAAAAATTTCATCGGAAGGTACCAAGACCTTGTTGATAAATATTTCGTATCAACTTCACAAATAATACACGATGGTCTTGATGTATAGATTCTGCGTACTGATGTTGTTTGTCATCTTAACAACGTGTTTTAAATTTCTTTCATTTGTCTTTGTTCTATTATTAATATTACTTTTACTGTTGAATTGTTTTATGTGGTATCCCTTTGACGTGGCTCGGTACTTATACATCTCGTAAATGTGTTTGTATTGTCTTTCATTTTTTGGTGGCGTGTTTTAGATAAGCGACTTTTTGTATTTCTTTGGTTCTTATAACGTGACTCTTTACTTTAAAAGATCCCGTCAGTATGATATTGTTCTATTTTATGTCATTGATATATTTCTATTGTGAATTACAAAATATGTTGAACCATAAACGTCAAAATCATTCAATCGCATAGTGGAATTAACTATTTGTGGATTCTTATATATTCTATATATAACTTTTGGACTATTTTCAATCTCGGTCTATTTTTGAAATTTATTCTTACATACTTTTGATTTTTTAACCCTATATGCTAACTTGCCTATGCAAATTTTAAAATTGTTTGTATGCACATTGAACGACAAATCTATGTGACGTATAAAATTTTCTGACGTCAGACACACAAATCAATAAATGTGTTTGTAGATAGATGTTTTTGTGTTCTGTTAAATTGTTCCTTTTAAAATTGTTATACGATAAATTCTATATATAACTTTTGGACTATTTTCAATCTCGGTCTATTTCTGAAAGTTATTCTTACATACTTTTGATTTTTTAACCCTATATGCTAACATTGCCTATGTAAATTTTAAAATTGTTTGTATGCACATTGAAGGACAAATCTATGTGACGTATAAAATTTTCTGACGTCAGACACACAAATCAATGAATGTCTTTGTAGATAGATGTTTTTGTGTTCTGTTAAATTGTTCCTTTTAAAATTGTTATACGATAAATTCTATATATAACTTTTGGACTATTTTCAATCTCGGTCTATTTCTGAAATTTATTCTTACATACTTTTAATTTTTAACCCTATATGCTAACATTGCCTATGTAAATTTTAGAATTGTTTGTATGCACATTGAACGACAAATTTATGTGACGTATAAAATTTTCTGACGTGAGACACACAAATCAATAAATGTGTTTGTAGATAGATGTTTTTGTGTTCTGTTAAATTGTTATACGGTGATGACTGATGTACCCATATTTTGACTATTTTATTTATTGTGTCTGTTTAGTTAACGCATCAATGTAATGATAACGGAATTTGATGAGACTGTCATCAAAGTGAGAGGTTTAGCGCTATAAAACCAGGTTTAATCCACCATTTTCTACATTTGAAAATGCCTGTACCAAGTCAAGAATATAACAGTTCTTGTCCATTCGTTTTTGATGCGTTTTAATTGATTTTGCCATGTGATTATGGACTTTCCGAATTGATTTTCCTCTAAGCTCAGTATTTTTGTGATTTTACTTTTTATCACCAACCAATGATAAAACGTTAATGAAAACAAATTTTATGGGATACGATTAAGGAACCAATCTTTATATTTTAATATATTTGACAGCTTCATTCTATGAAGCAAGTAGGTTATTCCTACCATAAGTACAAATTACAATCAAACATTTTCCCTTTGAAAGTGATTCGTATCATAAGAAGAAAACTTTTATTGTTGCGAATTTTAAGTTATTATAACGCCTCATCTAGCATCTCCTTTACTTTGAATACATTTCCCTTATTTTAAGTTTTCTACTGGAAATTTGTCGAATTTAAAAACAAGTGTCACTGTTATAACTACTTTACCATCCAGAGCACACGAAAACAATATCGGCTGTTCATTTACTTCGTATTACATTTTTATATGTATAATCTCTATTGCATCTAAAGCATCACAAAATATTTTATAGATTCTTGCACAACACAGTTTGACCTCCAAAACCGTGTCTCAGATTTTTCCTATTGTATTTCATTCTCTCATAAATCTTCAATGAAGTTTGCAACATCAATTCATAAGAGATTACTAAATTCAATTGGGTATAAAATTTGTTCTATTAATGTTTTTGGAAATCTGAGACACAATTTTGGAGGTCAAGCTGTGTTGTACAAGAATCTATAAAATATTTTGAAATGCTATGAAGAACAAAGACGCTCAACTCATTCAAGTGTGGACATCACAATAAAGCAACTAATTACATAACAATTAATTATGTAATAATTATGTCATAATGAAATTATCGCAATTTGAAAGATTAATCTTTCTTCTTTTGGTACCTCATTTATAAAATATAAAGAAGGATGAAATGAATTACATCAGTTTAAAGTTGTCTGATTGGGAGTGAAAAAATCTTTGTATTGTGCTACCTTAAAGTCGTTGTTTTGCTAATTCGACATACAGACAGCATATCAAAATAGCAATTTCTTAAAATTATAATTGGAAAGGCATTTCATGCACCATGATATTTATGTTTTATAATTAAAATAAGACCTTTATTCTTAAGGTAGCACAATACAAAGATTTTTTTACTTCCAATCACTAACCTTTGAAATGCTGTAACTTTCTTATGAATGCATAGAAAATAATAAAAGAGGTATATATAGATAGATAAAAGATTTATCTTTTAAATGAATGCAATATTTTTATTATGCAATCATTATGTAATCAATTATTATGTAATTAGTGGCAAAATCTGGGTAAGTTCACTTGAATGAATTTAGCTCTATCATCTCTTTAACTATACAGAAAATTTTACCGAAATCTTAATCAACACATTTTGGGCTTCAAAAGTGTGTCTCAGATTGTCTCTATGGTATTCCATTCTTTCATAAATCTCTAATTAGTGTAAACATTCTAACCACATAAAAGAAGATAATGATTAATTAGGTGTAAAATTTGTTCTATACATTCTATCTAAAATCTGAGACACCCTTTTGTAGATAATGGCCATAGGAACAACATGTGATAAAATCAACCCTCTAGGGATACCTATGCAGAAGCTAATTTCATTTGAAAGTGGAAATTTGGTGAAAAATATTTTAGACACAGTTAACATTATAATTGGTTACATAATTGTTGCATAATACTAACATTGCATTTTTTTGAAAGAGTAATCTGTTGGCTATCCAAAACTACCACTTTTATAAATTTTCAGGCTTTATTAAAAAAGTTACAGCATTTAAAAACTTGGGAATTGGAGTTATAAAAATATTCAAAGTCAATGAACCATGACTGAGGTAAATGTATTAGATAAAATAAAATAAAAGGTAACAAAGAAACAGGCCGGTAACAACCGTTGCCGGATAGTTTTTCTGCACGAGTAGTCAGGTCAAGGTCCTAGGCGATAGCAAAAAAACTATTTAGCTGGTTGTTACCGCGCTGTTTCTTTTGTTACTTTTGTTTGTTATCTGACTTGTACGACGTTTCAAGAAAGTAATAACACATTTTACAAGACTAAACATTTGAGAAACTTAGGTAGCCATAAAGCAGTAAATGTAAGTTATAGTATAAACACTTTATTTTTCATTTCCCTTCAACCGAGATTTTTTTTCAAGAAAAAAAATCAGGAATCTAAAAATTTGATAAAAAAAAGAACCATTTCAAGTAAAAGATGAATGTTGCACACATTTAAGACTTTTTAAAATGCAACTTCGTAATAAAGTAATATATTAAAGAAATATTTTAGTGGCAAGCAGGATAACGTTTGATTTTTATAGATGAAACGGAAAACGGGGAGGGGGGAGGGCTAATAAATTTTATAATAAACAGGCTGTGATCTTTATTTTTGATGAAAAAATGCAGGATGTGCCATTCCATCCCCCCACCCCCTTAAAAAAATCGTAAAAATCGCGCGTTTGTTGCCAAAACATGAATTTAATATTCAGTGGTGGGGGTCCCGGTGGTTGGAACAACCCTTTTTTGGATGATCAATGCATTTAAATGGGGACATAAAGTTGGACCCCCCCCCCCTGTTTTTTCCAGGATTTGGACCTGGATCCGACACAGATAAAAATTCGATAACAATATAAATGTATCAAAAGAATGAATTTCCTACTTCATTAGTAAATGAAATGTTTATGAAAAAATCGATTTTGTCTTAATATTATATGTATTCAGGCATATACTTTAATTTTATTTAATTCATGCTCGTCTCTAGATCTGATCGGGAATTAACACGTGTTACATTATGCTCCAATCGCAGCTTACCGCCCGAAATTGACGACATAAGTTGAATGATTTTCTTCTAGATTTGCTGCTTATTTGGACGTGTATTACATGAACACTTTTTGTTTAAAAGATCAATCGTGCATTGGTGAGTTGATAGAGATTTTATCTTTTGATCAGATTTGAATTTTATTTACTTATTTCCTGTCTTATTTTTATTGAAATATACACGTCAGTATCATCATTTCTGTACTTTCAGCATTGTCCAAAATGCTATGCATATCCATATATTGAAGAAAACATTTATTTACCGAATATTTTGCTTCATAAAGGGGGCGGTATGTTCTTTTTTGAGTGTATAAACTATTTACTTTCAAGGAATCATGCAAAACATTAATTTGTCATCTGCTTGACCATAATAGTTTTTTCTCATAAAATTTGGGATCAAAATATCTTTTTTAGGAGATAACCATACCCCTCCCCCCTTTTGAAGTTAAATGTCTAATCCCTTAGTGTATATGCTATGAATAGTATTTTACTGGAAATGTTTAAAAAAAGATATTGATGCAAACGTAAATATTTTGTTCAATAAAAAGGCAGGAAATAAGTCGGTGAACCAAAAAAGTTCAAATCTAATTGAAAGTTAAAGTGCCCATGAACTCACTGATCATGCACGAGTGATTCTATTCATAAAAAGTGTCCGTGTAACAACTACAAAGAGTCCGTGTATCATCTAAAAAGAGTCCGTGTAACACCCGTTAATGTACTGTTTTTCTATAGCTCTGCGGGGGGCAAAGTCGTACAAAACTAAACAATCTCCATGTAAGTGAGATGTGTCAAAGCTAGTACAACTGCATACCAAATACCATTGACTTATCATAAGTCGTTCCCTTTAAATAAACCTAAACACAAACATTAACTTGTAAACTATGTAAAAGTTTCAAAGTCTATAACCCATGAAGAGAGGGCTATACAATGTCCTTGGAAACGATACTTGCAAATACCAAATATCATTGACTTAACATAGGCAGTTAATCTTAAACTGATCTGATCACAAAATGATGCATGTAAACTAAGCAAAACGTTCTAAGTCGATATATCATGACTGAGGGGCGGGGCCACATATTCTCCACGTAATTGAGATGTGCTAATGCTTATACAACTGAATATCAATTAAGATTTGCCTACCCTAAATGGTTCCTCTTGAACTGACCTAAATACAAACTAATACATGTTAACATAGCAAAATTTTCAAAGTCAATAGAACATAACCAAGGGGACAGAGCCAAATAATCTCCAAGGAAATGAGATATGCCAATGCTTATACAACTGCATACTAAATATCATTGACCTACCACTAGTGGTTCCCCATAAACTGACCTAATCACAAATTAATACATGTAAAAATAAGCAAAAGTTTCAAAGTCAATAGACCATGACTGAGGGGAGACAGGGCAAAATGATATCCTTGGAAATGAGAAGTGCTAATGCTTATACAACTGAATATCAATTAACGTTTGCTTACCCTAAATGGCTCCTCTTGAACTGACCTAAATACAAACTAATACATGTTAACTTAGCAAATTTTTCAAAGTCAATAGACCATAACCAAGGGGACAGAGCCAAATAATCTCCAAGGAAATGAGATATGCCAATGCTTATACAACTGCATACTAAATATCATTGACCTACCACTAGTGGTTCCCCATCAACTGACCTAATCAAAAACTAATACGTGTAAAAATAAGCAAAAGTTTCAGTCAATAGACCATGACTGAGGGGACAGGGCGAAAAGATATCCATGGAAATGAGATGTGCAAATGCTAATACAACTGAACACCAAATATGATTGACCTACCACTTGTGGTTCACCATAAACTAGACTTCATCACAAACAAACACACTGTTGACAACCCCCTTTCCCCCCTAATCAACCAATATGGCCGATATTGCTAAAAATAGAACATTGGGGTAAAATGCAGTTGTCGGTTAGTATTATAACGCTGCCTCCCTGGGGTTAGCACTGTCGAGGCTAACTTCTAATATCGTATACAGAAAACAATACAACCATACAGTTTGACGTTTACTTCATTATAACATAACAGCTAAGGCGACGTCGCACACTGACGTCAACCCTAGATACATAACGGTAAATTGCGACGCCTTGACTCCCGCGGTATTCTCGACATTCTCCGGGCGGCGAAAAGTAAATATCAAAATTAAATTACAATCAAGAAAAAAAATTTAAATTACTGTCTCTTAAATTCAAAACTTCAACTTAAAACTTTAGCACAGTCACTAGCTTCCAGACTAGTTATCTTTCGGTTCACAATGAGTCTATTTCGATAATTAACAGTGTCTGTATTTTCCGCGCACCTGTTCACATAGTCAAATAATTGGTTTTGCACTTAGCCAATTAAATCAAGCATATTCGTAAAAGTCCATGATAAATCTGAACGGTTAATGGGTTACGCATTATTTAGTCCATTTTTTACTATTTTTACTGGCTCTTGTGGCTGCTTCTCTGTTTGGCAATATCCGGTTTGTGGTCGCACTTGGTTCTTTCTTCTGTCGAGCTTCTTCGTCCTTTGATGTTTCGATGTCTGTACAAAGTTCAAGGGGATACAACTTGACGATCGGACGTGATGTGGTTCCAGTTTTGGTTCGAATAATAGCGGAACGAACTAGTCCATCATTTCCTTTGGTTAGGTTTTCCACAATCCCGGTTTTCCACATTATTCTTCTGTTTTCATCATGAATCTGAACAATATCGCCTATTCTGATTATAGTGGAATTGTTTCCCGTTTTCTTGTGGAATTCACGCAATGACGTCAAATACTCTGTTTTCCATCTGTTCCAGAATTGTTGTAAGAGTAATGATTATCTTTGAACACGTTTGATAAACTTTGTTTTGTTCATAAATGTCTCATTAAACATGTCAATTTCATGAGTATCCATGTACGGTAATGTATTTATCCTACGTCCATAAAGAAGATGAGCTGGCGTAAGTGGTTGAAGATCCTCCGGGTCTGAAGACACATATGTTAAGGGTCGATCATTTAAGACGGATTCTATCTCTGTAACGATTGTCTGAAGAGTCTCTAAATTTACAAGTGATTTTCCTAGTACTTTTTTCAGATTCGTTTTCGTCATTCCAATAAGACGCTCCCACCATCCACCAAACCATGGAGCACGTTTAGGGATGAAAAACCAGTCGATTCCTTGTGCTGATAATGTCTCTTTTAACTTTTTTGAATTACAAAGTTGTTTGATGTCTTCTGACGCGGATACAAAAGTAGAACC
Source organism: Mytilus galloprovincialis (assembly GCA_037788925.1). Classification (NCBI taxonomy): domain Eukaryota; kingdom Metazoa; phylum Mollusca; class Bivalvia; order Mytilida; family Mytilidae; genus Mytilus; species Mytilus galloprovincialis. Next base: position 87,787,682 of record CM075337.1, read on the forward strand.
ATTGTCTGTCATAACTACTTTTGGTAAAGATTTTCTGCTTGAAAAGCGCCGAAAAGCTTGTAAAAATGTTTCTTCTGACAAATTTGTAACGACTTCAAGGTGTATCGCTCTAGTAGAGGCACAAGTGAATAAACATATGTAGACTTTCTTTATGACATTTTCGTTATCTTTTACTTGTAATGCGCCTGTGAAATCTATCCCTGTAGCTGTAAAAGGGTCAGCTTCTTGTAGTCGAATTTTAGGCAATGGCGGCGGATCCGGTGCTGCATATGGTTGTCCAACAACCTTCCTACAAGTAACACATTTCCTGAGTGTTTTTCGAACAAACTGTCGGATAGCGGGTATCCAAAAACTTTGTCTCAGATGTACGATTGTGGCATTTACTCCGGAATGACAAATTCTTTCATGGGCATTTAATACAATAAGTTTAGAAATTGTATGATCGTTAGGTAAGATATACGGAAATTTAGTGGACTCCGATAAGGGCGCATTCTGGATTCTTCCTCCACATCTGATGATGTTCCTGTCGTCAAGAAATAATCTTAATTGTCTGATTCTCGGTAAACTGTTCCGTGATTTACTGTTATATTTCAATGCGTTATATTCCGTAGCAAAAGCCGTTTCCTGACAATTTCGAATCCATAACTCAACAGATTTGGATAATTCACTTGGTTTTAAATGTTCTAGTGTCCTTAAACTCTTTTCAATTCTACAGTTTTCTATAAACCGTAGTACATATGACGTTATACGTAACAGTTTCTGGTACGACGAATAACGTTCAATATCAATAATAAAGTTAATTCCAAATTGACAAACTGAATCGTCCTTTGATTGGCTAATACATGTACTTTCATTTTCTGTTAACAAAACTGATAAAGACGTATCGATTGATGTTGATTTTGGGTATGTTGAATTGTCTGTTAACCAATGCGGACCTTTAATCCATAATTTGCTGTTTGTGTATTGTTCGGCCGTTATCCCTCGTGTTACTAGATCAGCTGGGTTATCGCTTGTAGGGCAATACTTCCATTCCCATGATGTTGTCAATTCGTTTATTTCATTCACACGATTTTGTATGAAACGTTTTAATGTCTTTGTTGTTTTAAGCCAGTGTAAAACAATCTGGCTATCCGACCAAAACGTGATGTTTTCGCACTCCAACGTTGATTGAAGGTGTTTAGCTAAGCGTGCTCCGATTACGGCTGCCATTAACTCAAGTTGTGGGAGTGTCAGTTCCTTTAACGGGGCTACTCGTGACTTTGCCATTACAAGTGCCGTCTCTTCTCCATTACATATATATCCTACCGCGCCATATGCCTTTGTACTTGCGTCAACAAATATGTGAAGACTGTGTTGTGTTGATCCTGTAGTCTCAGTGAAATAATATCGAGGAAATACTGTTTGTGTAGCGGTCTCAATATTCTCGCGTATACCGATCCATTGGTTACATATGTCTCCTTCTATTATACTGTCCCATTGTAATCCTCGTTTCCATATTTCTTGCAACAAAATTTTAGCCGTTATTGTCACTGGACTCAGTAATCCTAGCGGATCGTAAATTCCTGACGAATATCTCAATATTTCTCGTTTAGTTACAAGTTTTGTCGTACTTTCTTCTTTGCATTTGTGTGGATAGAAAAGATAATCTGTGTTACTATTCCATCTCATTCCCAATACTTTCGTGTCTGTGTCCGTGTCTAAAACAGTCTGAGATACTGCTTGTTGTCGTACCTTTATGCTGTTCGAATTCCAAGACCTTAAATTAAATCCTGCCTTACTCATCATCTCCCTTGCTTGCTCAAAGAAGTTCAAAGCGTCACTCTCTCTGTCAATGCTAGTCAAAATGTTATCCACATATAAATCACGTTCAAGCATTCTTGCGGTATTACTGTTGGTTTGCTGTAAATGTTTTAACAGAGTAGCGCTCAAGATAAATGGTGAGCAAGTTGCTCCAAATAGTACCACTTTAAATCTATACGTCATTAACGGACTGGTTACGTCTGAAGGGTTACTTAACCATAGAAATCGTGTTACATCTCGGTCGTCTTTGTTGAGTCCTACATGTAAAAAAGCCTTCTCAATATCGGTAGTGATAGCATAACGATGAAGTCTAAATCTTACCAAGATCTTGGATAAGTCGTTTAACTCTGGAGGAGTCTTCATTAAGCAATCATTCAGACTAGGTTGATTTTGATACATCTTACAACTGCAGTCATACACTATGCGTATTGGTGTTGTACTGGAATCTTTCTTAACAACGGTATATAATGTACCTTGTTAATTGTCGGTTCTAATTCATCAACCCTCTCAATAAATCCGCGAAGTTCCTGTTCCTTTATAATATCTCCGTATTTCTTTAACATGGTCGCATCTTTGCCTATTCTTCTGATAACATTTTCCGTTCTCCTTTTTGCGACATCATAATTTGACGGTAATTCTTCGTAATCTTGTTTCCATGGTAATTTCGCCGAATACCTATCTCCTAGAAATTCAATTGATGACTCCTGATAGTCTTTCAAATAATTTGTCTCTTTCTCTTGATTTTCGGATGAATCTATGCCTATCGATTCAAGTTTCCAGAACGCTTCCAAATTAAATTCTTCTGATTTGTGCGAAACTAGTAAGTTAAAGATGCCAGCTGTCGTAGACGAACGTGCTATACCTGACTGTAAGGGTCCCGATAGCAAATACCCAAGCTTTGATCTTACCGCGGTCGGTCCATCTCCTCGTATAACCTCGTCTTCAATAAAATCCCAATAATAGTCGGCACCAATAAGTAAAGAAATTTCAAAAGAATCTTCTTTGGTAACTGGATGAGCGAGTCTCAATCCTTTTAGATAGTTCATATCTCGGTTAACGTTGTGCATGTGATTCTGAAGTGGGACTGCTATTGTAGGTACAATTAGAACTTCAATTGGAAATTTACGCCTATTTCCTGTTTCAATGTGTACGGTGGATTTACGTAGTTCTCTAATGCTAGTGTTGTCCTTTCCAAATGCCGATAGGTGTACAACTTCAACTCCTTCAGTTTTCAAATTCAATTTTTTCGCTAGATCATCTGTTAAAAAAAATCTTTGTGCACCTTCATCAAATAAAATATTCGTATCCGTACATATACTACCTGACCATACAGGAGCTACAGCCGTCTTCAATAGCACAGTTGTGCGCATCTGTGTCGATGAATGTAAAATGTTCGTATCTTCCTTGTTTTCAGTAGTATTGATGAGACTTACAGATGTAGATTGATTCTGACTTTGATTATTCTGTATCTCTGGGTTGTTTTCAGTTTCCCTGTTACCATGGTTACTTACATTACATAAGCTGGAATGATGTCTCTTGTCACAGTTTCTACACGTTCTTTTAGATTTACACTCATTAGCATGATGATTTCCTAAACAATTAAAGCACAAATTGTCTCGTTTGACTATAGATATGCGGGATTTAGGATCACTAACCTTGGTACAGTATGTAGGTGGATGTATGTCTTTACAAAAAACACATGGTCTCTCCTTAATATTCCGGGGCTGGCTTTTCTTCGCGTTGTGTGTTGTGTTTCCTTGTGGTGAATTATTTCCTGTGTGAAATGTACTTATAGATGAGTTTGCAAACTGGTGGTCTATAGAATCAAGATAAGTACCTGTATTTTGTCCTGCCTCCATGATTTGAATTTCGTTCAGTATACTCTTCCTCAAATCATTCAAATTCCAACTTGACGGTCCGTGTTGTCTTGCTAGGTTTTGGCGTATTTCTGCGGGCAACTTGTTCAGAATAACGGGTATCAGTAGTGAACCATAAGTGTCTGTAGTCTGTCCGAGTGACTCTAGACCTCGTACGTAAGTTTCAGTTTTGTCATAATAATTGCGGAGGCTTACTAAAGTATAAATTGGCGGCGAAATCTCAAGTAGAGCTTGCATGTATGTTTGTATTATAGTATGTATCTGTCCATACCTCTCTTGTAACAACGAAATAGCTTTGCCGTAATTAGTGTTTGTCATAGAAAAACCTGATATGGTCTGAAACGCTTCTCCCTGTAGTAGTGACTTTAAGTAGTTAAACTTCTGTACGTCGCTGAGTGTTGGATTTGTGTGAATAGATGTCTCATATGAATCCCAAAAAGATTGCCAATCTAGAATATTCCCTTTAAAAGTAGGCAAGTTCAACTTTGGTAATTTGTGGTACTGATTATTTGTGCTAGAAGACGAATGTAAACTTGGAATATGCATAGACGGGTTTGTAGTAGGAATAATCTCTGATATAGCGGGGTTACTTGTATAAAACGAGGCTGCATTCGATTGTACATGAGATGTCGACGTGAAACAATTGGCGTGCAGGTTCAATTGAGATGAGTCGCTTGCGGGTATACTATTTGCTGGAGGTGGAATCAAGGTATGCATGGGTGTATCAGAGGCAGTAACGTTACTAGCTTGAAAAACGGTAGTATTGACGGGTAAATTATGACTTTTCGACTGGGAGGGATTAATGAGTTTTCTAATTTGACGAATTTTTGAATCTAAATCGAACATGTACTCATCTGTTTGTTGAATTTCATCCACCACGTCTTCATCCGAGCTTGCGTCCACAATTTTATCATTCAGATCTTTAAGAATATCCTTTTTCTGTAACACGGAATCTAAAATAGCTGTGATGTCCTCAATTTCTATTTCGGAAGTGTCTCGTATGTCTCCAAAATTCTTCCAAAGTCTTGTAATTGCTCCTTTATGTCCGGAACGAATGGCTTTCAGCTTTGTATCCATTTTCCCTTTTGGTCACGGCACCATAAATGTCGAGGCTAACTTCTAATATCGTATACAGAAAACAATACAACCATACAGTTTGACGTTTACTTCATTATAACATAACAGCTAAGGCGACGTCGCACACTGACGTCAACCCTAGATACATAACGGTAAATTGCGACGTCTTGACTCCCGCGGTATTCTCGACAAGCACATCATCTCACAGACATATCTGTATTATTATTTGTACTTAATAAAACGTACAGCATATCCAAAAAGGGGGGATTGACGGCATTACAATATCTCAAAAACTAAAGCATTAGGACAAATCTGACATGAATTTAACATGTTCATTAGGTCATTTAATTTTGAAACGCGTCAGATAATTTGTCGTTGTGTTGCTGACCCTGAATTGGTAATTTTAAGGATATTTTGCAGTTTTTAGGTATTATAATGGATGTCATAATAGATGGAGATAAACTGTAAACAGCAGAATTGTTCACCAAAGTCAGATCTACAAAGAAGTCGGCATGACAAAAAATATCAATTAATCCCATAAGGAGTTATTGCACTCTAAAGTATTTTTTTGTAATCTTTACAAAAATGTCCTCCTCTGGAAGGACCTGCAAGTACTGTGCCAAATTAAACCACTATGCCTAAATCATCCTTAGGGTATTTAGTTTCCAAAAATATTTCCGATGACACCACTCTTAACCTTTAATCAAGATGGCCGACACAATTATTACAAAAGAGGGAAATCTCAAGAATCTGACATTACTGAGTTTATTTTATATCATTATTTTACTAGTATCTTGGGAACGATATAAATATAAACTTTTTTCAACTGCACATGTCTATATGTATTCAGCATATGTTTTTAAGGTGTAAAAACAGAAATGTTTTGTTCAGTTGTTATGATGTTTTGTCCTGGAGTTTTTGGAAGTAATAGTCAAACTCATGTGGACTTGTGTATCACGAATCGATGACACGAGTGTTATTAGGTCATAGATAATAAAAATTACATTATTCGCACAAAAGTATAAAATATAGATAGAAAGTTAATAGTTTGATTTTGGATTATAATACTAATATAATAAAAGTCCCAGTTTTGGATCTTACTTTACTTAATGATATACACAAAAGAGATATTGATTTACGAATGCATAAACATTTTCTTGTTTATGTTAGGTGGACAAAACAGTCTGACATTTGATTTATTCAATGTTATTGATAATATATGACTCATTATCAATGTGTAATCTCAATCAGTTTTGTCACGTATATATTTGACGCAAAGTAGTCACAGTCCAGGAAGTGATTTAACTGTGAAATATGGCTTTGTCAAAATATGTCATGAGAGCTCAGGATATTATTCCGTGTTATCTTTGTGAATCAGAGACAAAATTAAAATGGAAATGTCTTGATTGTGACTTATTAATGTGCATAAACTGCAATGATAAAATTCACCCAAAGTTTAAAAACGCGAATGAACACACAATAGTTGATATAAAAGACGTCGCACTTGGCGATGCTAATAGAATCATGAACTTTACAAACGTTAAATGTAAAGCACACAAGCCACAGTTATGCTGCCTTTTTTGTAGTAACTGTGACGATTTGGTTTGTCCAATTTGCATCGCAAAGATTCATGCTGGACACACTTTTATAGAAATCAGGGAAGCATATGTCTTAAAGCTCGAAAAACTTAAGACTATAAAAATGAAAATGGAAAATGCAGAAAAAAGGCTGACTGATGACAAAAGAAAGCTTGCTCAATTGAATATTACAGAGAACACTAAAGGTAAAAATGTTTTGAAAGACATTCAAACCCAGAAAGACGAATTCAACAAAAATGCCGATCAACTTACCGAAGAAGTACAGCAGATGATGAAGGTCAGTGACGATTCTATATCTAGAGAAGAAAAACAAGTAATAGATTCAAGACAAAAAGTTCAAGAGGTTTTCAGAGAAGTAGACGACCTAATTAATTCCAAAGATACTTTACAAGTTTTTGAATATATTGATAAGGTTGAAAAATCTTTAAAAGTTGGATTACAACCTAATATTCAGCTTTGGAATTCCTATATACCAAAATTCCTTCCCAGACGAAGAGATTCATCAAGTGTTGGGTCATTGACTGTTGATAAGGTAGAATTGAGAGTAAACAAGCAGTACATTACAGAGTTAAAGTATTGCCACTCTATGTCTATGTGTTCTGATTATTTACTTTGGTTAAATGATTGTGTGAGTAGCGTTTTAATGAAGGTAAAACTCGATGAAGAAAATATCACAATAACAAACATAAAGACAACAATACGAGGCTTTGCCATTACTACCGACAGTGATATCGTGCTAGCAGATGCAACACCACGACTTAAACTTCTCAGTGGACAAAATGGGAAAATTAAGGAATCAAAATACAGCGTTGTGCCATTAACGATAATTTCAGTTTGTATAACAAGAGAACACAGAGTTATTGTAGGTGCAGAGTCCTGGTCCAATTATACCTGTCACAGGAAGACGAGTGGTGAAAGTAATGGATAAAGACGGGGCCCATGAAACTGTGTATGAATATGATAAAAACAAACAGAGATTAATGACATATCCGCACAGTATAACCACTACATCTAATGGGAATATCTTTGTTGCAGATTATGCTGTTGATGATAAAAATAACAGCAAGATACTTGCATTAGATAGAGATGGGAGTGTCCTTGATAGGTACAATGGGCTACAAAATATAAACACGATAAACAATCCATTTCAACCTGTGGATATAACAAGTACACCATTAGACAACATTGTGATATCTGATCTTTGCCTAAATATAATTCACATCCTAGACAGCTCATGTAACCTGATATCATTCTATAAAACGACAGACATTGGAATTGAGTATCCACGATGCACTGTTTTTACTAATGCAAAAACATTTTATATCTGATGTTCTGCCCCTAAATTAAATTGCAGTACTACAAATTCAAAACTTTATGAGATCGAATATTCTGGTTTCTAAATATCAGTTCGATAATTCATCCGGTTGATGGACTGAACTTAAGTTGGAAGAAAATACTGTTCCGGCATATATGTAATACCACCAAATCATAGTACGTCACATGCGGTTGCATACGATAAAGGGTCGTACAAAGATGTTCCCTTGAATTTGAAAGTTGAGGGAAATTAATCCTACATTTCAATGCAGTAAAAAAAACAATCTGAGTCATAAGCATATATTTTGTGTGTATCAAAGCACCATAATTTTTTATTTGGTGTTTCTATAGAATATTTTGGAAACTGAAGGTTACATTGTTACTAATGCTTGTAAACAGGTTAAATAAGGGGTGAACATTTGATTTGTTAACTTCAAGTGATGTTTATTTTCTTATGTGCAATGAAATGTTATGTGAAATGTTGTCTATAGTACTGGACAGAATAAAACTATAATCATGCCAAGTATTTCTTTTTTTGAAACAAAGATAAATTCTGCACAATTGATCTTAAAGTGTAAATTTAACAAAGACTTATAGTGGAACTCAATGGTTGTATTACATCTATATGGTATTAAAAATTTTAAGCAGGTGACATGTGTCAGTGTATAAATAACAACTATCTGAAGAATGTGCGTGTTCAACACTGAAGTGATTGAACATTATAGGGACTCTTAACAGCTTGTTTGTTTTTATAAATTTTGATGCTGTTTTTATTGTGTATGGTTGATGTATAAAAAAAAAACGATGTGGTATGATTGTCAATGAGACAATTGTCCACAAGAGACCAAAATGACACACAGACATTGACAACTATAGGTCACCGTACGGCCTTCAACAATGAGCAAAGCCCATACCGTATAGTCAGCTATTAGGCCCCGATATGACAAGGTGTGCATATATGTTTATTGTGTTATTAGTAATACGTGTTGGTCACAAACTGAAAAGATAATACAATTAAATACTTGATTTGATTTGACTTGAATTATTCAACATTGTGGACTAGGATAGAAAAAAGTAAAATCACAAAAATAAAGTTTCGAGGAAAATTCAAATCGGAGTCTAATCAAATGAAATCAAGAGCTCAAACACTTCAAACGATTGGATAACAAATGTCATATTCCTGACTTGGAACAGGCATTTTGTCGTTCAAAGTATGAAAAGAATAGTCTATAGTTCTTTCAGGTACATCCTCTGCAGAATGTAAATTAGAAGTTTACCTTGTCCTTCTTGTCGCTTGTCTATTGTCATTGTGTATCACTTTTAAAAAAGAGCCACTTCATTATGTATCAAAAAAGGGGATACAAAGCATTAGCAAATATGAAAGACAGGAATATAACAAGAGTACACATGCTGAAATGTCTGGCCTTCTTTACTAAACATTGATATTATGTTGATAGTCCTTAATATAAATCTTTACTACAACTGCCACATACACTTAACATGATCTAAGAAAATGAGGTTTAAGTCAGATTAACCAAACGAGAAATACATGTATACCTTGCAATCATTCAATACTCTAAATATAGTTGACCTATTGCTTATAGTTTCTAAGAAACAGACTTAACCAAGAGAACATAAAATTGACCAATGAAGCATGAAAATGAGGTCAAGTGAGAGGAACCGTGTCAGGCAGACATGTACACCTTACAATCAATATCTGCATTAGATATAGTTGACCTATTGCTTATAGTTGAGAAAAACATACCAAAACACAACAAGAGGCTGTCACATGTACAACGACAGCAAACCGGATTTATTAACCTTTATTTGTGTCCTGGCAATATCACAAGAACCATAACTGATGAACGGTGAAAGTGAAAATCGTCAATATCAAATTTGACCTGCATTTTGTCATCAGTATCAACATATTAAAATTTGAAAGAGCTTAGGTTGAATAGTTCATGAGTAAATGCAACAACATGAATGAAATGCCATTTTTTTATCTTTCAAGAACCATAACTCCTGAACGGTATAAGTCAAAATCGACATTATTGAACTTGACCTTCATTTTGTCATCAGTAACAACATATTAAAATTTGAAAAGCTTTGGTTGAACAGTTCGTGAGTAAATGCACGGACACGACTGGAAACGCCATTTTTCAATCTTTCAAGAACCCTAACTCCTGAACGGTAAAAGTCAAAATCGTCATTCTTGAACTTGACCTCCATTTTGTCATCAGTAACAACATATTAAAATTTGGGAAGCTTTGGTTGAACAGTTCATGCGTAAATGCACGGACACGACTGGAAACGCCATTTTTCAATCTTTCAAGAACCATAACTCCTGAACGGTAAAAGTCAAAATTGTCATTCTTAAAGTTGACCTTCATTTTGTTGTCAGTAACAACATGTTCAAATTTTAAAAGCTTTGGATGAATGGTTGATGAGTAAATGCACGGACAACATTTGGTTGCCGCCCGCCCGACCGACCGTCCGACCGCCCGACTGCCCGCCGTACATCCCCAAATCAATAACCGACATTTTTGTCACAAAAATCCGGTTAAAAACCATACTGACCGACTCGAGCAATGAACCTTGAAAAAAAGGTCAAGGTCAAATAAATCTGCGAGACTGAAATGTACATTATAAAATGTATATGCATACACCAAATAAAGTTGACCTATTACATATAGTAATATAAAAAAGACCAAAACTCAAAAACTTAAATATAACCACTGAACAATGAAAATGAGGTCAAAGTCAGGATGACACCTGCCATTTGAACTTGTACACCTTACAATCCTTCCATAAACCAAATTTACCTATTGCTTATAGTAATTGAGATATGGACTTGAACCACCAAACTTTAACGTTGTTTACTGATCCATGTACTAAGGTCGAGGTCAAGTGAAAACCGTCTGATGTGTATGATGACCTTGCAAAGTACGCATACACAAAATATAGTTATCCTTTTACTCATAATAAGAGAAATTAACATTAAAAAAATCTTAACTATTTTTTCAAGTTGTCACTGAACCATGAAAATGACGTAAAAAGTAAAATCACAAAAATACTGAACTCCGAGGAAAATTCCAAACGGAAAGACCCTAATAAATAATGTCAAAATCAAATGACAAAACACACCAAACGAATGAACAAAAACTGTCATATTGCTGACTTGGTAAAGGACAATGGACATGTGACAGATGAAAACTTTGTTACATAAGGCATCTATATATCAAGTATGAAGCATTCGGGTATTCCACCTTGTAAAATATAAAGCTTTTAACAAGTGGTCTAACGCAGCCGACGTAGACGTCGCCGGATCACTATCCCTATGTCGAGCTTTCTGCGATAAAAGTCGCAGGCTCGACAAAACTTATAACAGAACAATAACACATTCGCGGTATGTTTAAGTACAGATCCACTGTATATGTATCAAGAAAAAAAAAAAGTCACACAAAGGACAAAGCACGTAAGCAAACATGAAAGATAATACAAACAACACAATGACTGAAGGTATAAGTACAGAGCCACATCAAATGGATATTACAAAAAACAAATCAAACAGTATAATTAATATTAATAAAAACAAAAGAATAGAAGGCAACTATCTCTTTTTTGTTGACCTTGTATTGTTGAAATTTTTTCTCTCTATATCTTTAGTTTTTGTCCAAAACATCAAAGAGGTCATTTTAACATGTTTAAAGTCTGATTTCAAATTCGACAAAAAATTACTTATTTGTAGATTTACTGATCATTTTTACCTATCTACATGACGTATTCATGATAGTTTTTCAGATATTAGACAAAAAGGCACAATAAAATGATTTTAAAAATAGTAACAATACAGACTTATTCTATTTTCATCTGTTTGTCTTACTGATAAAGTTTATTCAAGTTATCTCTCTCTATTATAGTTGTTCAGTTATAGGTTTCTGGCTGTCCAAAGGTTGCATGTTAGGTCTCTGAATGTCCAAAAGGTTTTATGATAGGTCTCTGGATGTCCAAAATGTTTTATGATAGGTCTCTGGATGTCCACAGGTTTTATGGTAGGTCTGTGGGTGTCCAAGGTTTTATGTTAGGTCTCTGGATGTCCAAAGGTTTATATGGTAGGTCTCTGGATGTCCACAGGTTTTATTGTAGGTCTCTTGATGTCCACAGGTTTTATGATAGGTCCGTGGGTGTCCAAAGGTTTTATGTTAGGTCTCTGGATGTTCAAAGGTTTATATGGTAGGTCTCTGGATGTCCACAGGTTTTATTGTAGGTCTCTTGATGTCCACAGGTTTTATGATAGGTATGTGGGTGTCCAAAGGTTTTATGTTAGGTCTCTGGATGTCCAAAGGTTTATATGGTAGGTCTCTGGATGTCCACAGGTTTTATTGTAGGTCTCTTGATGTCAACAGGTTTTATGATAGGTATGTGGGTGTCCACAGGTTTTATGTTAGGTCTCTGGATGTCCAAAAGTTTATATGGTAGGTCTCTGGATGTCCATAGGTTTTATTGTAGGTCTCTTGATATCCAAAGGTTTTATGATAGGTCTGTGGGTGTCCAAAGGTTTTATGTTAGGTCTCTGGATGTCCAAAGGTTTATATGATAGGTCTCTGGATGTCCACAGGTTTTATTGTAGGTCTCTGGATGTTCACAGGTTTATATGGTAGTTCTCTGGATGTCCACAGGTTTTATGATAGGTCTCTGGATGTCCAAAGGTTTATATGGTAGTTCTCTGGATGTCTACAGGTTATATAGTAGTTCTCTGGATGTCCATGGTTTTATGGTAGGTCTCTGGATGTCCACAGGTTATATGGTAGTTCTCTGGATGTCCAAAGGTTTTATAGTAGGTCTGTGGGTGTCCAAAGGTTTATATGGTAGGTCTCTGGATGTCCAAAACGTTGAATGGTATGTCTCTGGATGTATGGTGGGCAATATATCTATTCTTTGTGTCTATTGTGTTTTAGTCAGTTGCTTTGGGGATTTGTATGATGATTTGAAATCTTTTCAACTGATGTTTTTAGTTTGTTCCAGATTATGTTGTGCTGTTACACCACTGTCCCAAGATAAAGGCAGGGATGGGCACCCATAATATTTCTAACCATGCAACATGTCTGAGACATAAGTCTGTAATTCAGTGGATATTGTTTGTAGCTATATATCATATTTGTTTTTATCTATTGTCTTGTACAGAAATAAGGTTGCTTGGAATGGGTTTTGCTAATTATTCTAGGCTATCTATGACACTAAAATGCTTATTTTATGTTGCTGGTGGAGAATTGTCTCATTGGCAATCATATCACATCATCTTATTTCTATAAAGTTGGTAAACTGGTCTGTGTGTGTTTTTCTTCATATTCTTTAGTACAGATGATTATATGAATACACAGTGTTACTTTTTCAGAAGTTTAATGAAAAAAATTGAGACTAAAACTTTGGGAAATAGTCCCAACATTACAAAATCTTTCTGTTGATAACTTTTTGTACAAATGATCCGACCAGCAGACAAGTTCATAATGATTAAAACCAACTAATAGTAAATATAAATTGTGTCTGCATCTTAGGTATTTTGTCCTCTTAAGACAGAACCTCTTATTGAACGAATTTAACACAGGTGATCCATAGGATTTAAAAGATACTGATTTTGTTTGTGCTTTCATTTGGAATACATGTATATATAATCTCACAATTAATTAAAAGTCTCTGTTTTGAATACATTCAAAGGTAACTACAATTAATTACTGAAAAATTTGTATTTATACAAGGTGCTGATGTTTATATTCCTTCAATTAATGCCCAATAATAATTAAAAATTTGCTATCCCCTGTCCCATTTATTTGTATGAAATTTGAAATAGAAATTTCTGTACATAAAATTATTTATCATGTGATGTATAAATTATAATTCAAATTTAATATTTAAAAAGTTCACACTTCCATTATATTCATGATATATTATTAGGTACTATTTCTAATTGGGGTATTAATCTAACATGTCTAATTTGATGTCTCTTGAAAATTTCAAGAAATTTCTGTTACAGTCTTTTTTCACTTCCATCCTTTAGTAAAAAGTAATATCACAAAAATACTGAACTCCAAGGAAAATTCAAAATGAAAAGTCCCTAATCAAATGGCAAAATCAAATGATAAAACATATCAAACAAATGGACAACAACTGTCATATTCCTGACTTGGTACAGGCATTTTCAAATGTAGAAAATGGTGGATAGAACCTGGTAATTTGTTCCTTGGCAATAATGGGAATAGTAACCTATTAAAATACATGTTCACATATGAATTACAAAACTATGTCAGTCTTATGAGGGGAGGTAACAAATGCAATAATACTGATTTAAAATCATCAGCAGTTCAGAAAATATGCTTGATCAGTATTTACGTTCAAATTTGGTTCACAATAGCATTAACATCAGTCTTATAAAGTGATGGTAACCAATGTCATAAAACTGCTACAAAAACCTTAGCAGATCACAGAATATAAGTTTGATCAGCATTTATGTTCAATTCATTTCTTATCATAGTACATGTATATTAGTTGCAACTACATTCGTCTGATTAAGGAGAGGTAAAAAATACAATTATACTGCTTTAAAATAATCATCAGTTCAAAAAAAAATGTTTGATCAGTATTTGCGTTCAAATTTTGTTCACAATAGCAATTACATCAGTAACAAATGTAATAATACTGCTAAAAAAAAACTTAGCAGTTCACATAATATATGTTTGATCAGCATTTCCCTTTAATTCATTTTTTATCACAGTAGCAACGACATCATTCCTATAAAGGGGAGATAATAAATGGCATAATACTGCTTCAAAATCCTCAACAGTTAAAATATGTTTGATCAATTTTTATGGTTCAATTCAATTTAATTCTTGTTGAAAAATTAGCAAACACCCATTTTGGCTTTGGAATTCTTCCTTCCATATATACTGAGTGCCAATGAAAACGCAACACTTTTGTTTTTCAAAAACGTCTGATAATTTTTATTTATTTTATATTACAACTTTGTAAAGTTGGTTGAAAATGACTTTAAAGACAATTGTCGACAACTTTACGGTTGGGTGATTTTTGGAACAAATGCGAAGTAAGGGTTATTTTGAACGGACATAAACCGAGTTCACCGCTTTTCAATATACGCACCATTTTCACGATTTTGTCATTTAAAGCTTGGCTAATGTCATGAATTTTCCCACCCTTATTGTAAGGAAACTGCAATAAACATCTGAGTAAATGCCAGGACTTTCTGACAACCAGCGACATGCAGTTTCCGGCATGATCCAATGAAGCCTTTCACAGCATACAATTTCGAGAAGACTGTAGCCTCTACAATAACCCAAATCATCCACAAATTCAACAAAAATGGATCAGTTAATGATAAGCCACATCCCGGGGTTCAAAAAGCAAGAAACGCTCAGCAAAACCAATACATTTGGTCTTTAACATATCCGATATCGACTCTGATGGATGTCCAAAGGTCACGAGAGTTCAATGGTGGTCACGGTAGATCCTCTGGAGCAATTTCAGTAAAGCACCATTTGCGCAGAAATTCAACAGTTAAAGAGCACCACAGCCGACATCTTAACGGCCGTCTGGCGTAAACATCGAATTCTGTAGACCAAAAATCATTTATTATGTACCAAAAATCGTCAGTGGTGGTTACATAGACGTTTGGCACCCGCCTTTGCCAAAAGTCATGCGTTTCGCCAGATTTAGGTCCGATAGAGCAAATTTTGCATCAGATTTGACATGGTTTAGACGATGAAAACCACCACCAATATCAAAAAGTCAGCTTGAGTTTGTTTTGCGGGACAAGTGGAATAATATTCCTCGAGATCACATTAAACGTCCGGGATGATCAATTCCACGGCGCTGTCGAGATTGCGCTGCACAACAGGGTTGTAACATTTTTTGTTAGGACTGATTTGATGATTCAACATTGGATGTTTCGTTTATCTATTGCGACCGAAAGAAGACAATGAAACATTTTTGTTTGATATCGATCTATTGTTAGAATTGTTAATTTTCAAGAACAATTCATTTTGAAAGATCATGATTTCTAATATAAATTTTATTTTTGAATAACCAAGTGTTGCGTTTTCATTGGCACTCAGTATATTTTCCCTTGGTTATTCTGTGTATAGTAACCTGTTGCCATATTATACACAAGGTAAATTACAGCAGTAATATCAATGGTAATAATGAGATAGCAAATGTCAATTTACTCTTCCATAATATTCCACAACAGCACATTATAGTACTCCAAGGACCTCAAAAGAAATGACTAATCAGTGGTGGCTTTGATCTGTCACACACACATTGGCACTTTATAGTATTCCAAGGACATCAAAAGAAATGTCTGATCAGTGGTGTCACTATCCTTATCCATAATGGCACATGTCTATCCTGTTGTAAGAATGTCTCCCTAGAAACAAGAGTTGAACCCTGGTAAAGTCTGATATGTTCCTGAAAAAGATGATATAGTTAAGTTCCTTGTAAGCAATATATTTGAAAAAATTGACATATAAATAAAATAACCAAGGATTTGATGTTAATCACCTTAATTATAATAAATAAACACGTTCAAAAATATAAACTTCAATCTCAATATATCATAAAAAAATGTTTCATCACGCTGACAGTTTATAAATGAATACTTTAAGTTTAAAAACCCCATATTTACCTCCTTCAACTGTTGCTGTAGTTGATTGTTGTTAGTTACTATTGCACACTGACATTCCAAGTCTCTGTATACAGATCTGTATCCTAAAACAGAAAGTCAAGTGGTTTGAGTATCATCTGCATTAAATCTAACCCCATCAATTCACACATATTACAAAAAAAATAAATTGCTTCATAGAGCCCAGCTGGATACATCCAGAGGTCCAACCCTGAACAGTTGGGTCAAAAAAGGACAAATATGCTTGCTTGATACTGGGTCTGAATGAATTTGGATTGCAGTTAAACATTTGACACATAATAGGTTTCTTACACAGAATAACAAATTTTAGCTTTTGTGCAATACAGTGAATACACTATGCTGTTGTGAATTGAAAAAAAAATGCCCCCCCTTCCCTCTTTAGGCTTTGGGCTAATATAGTTACGATACTGTTGTCGGGTCATTAAAGTTTGCATATTTTGGCTTTAATATTGATTCACTTATAGGGTCTTTGCATTGGAATTAAACACATTTATTTAAAAACCAGTTGTTGGCATGACATGGGTTATGTTATTTTCATATATTTTATGATGGTATAATACTAAACCCCTGACAGGAGGGATTGTGCCTGATATTCATAAATGAAGACATAATCTTTCAATCAGTTTAATTGAAATCTGGAGCTGGCAAGTCAGTAACTGCTAGTAGTCTGTTGTTATTTATGTATTAAGGTGGTATGGGTGTCTTCCTCCATCTTGGATTGTAAAAAACATAGAATCAAAGGTCCAGATTTTCCATCAAGTTAGCAAAATTTGATGCAGGAATGCAGATGTTTAATGTACATTTTCATATAAAAGTACCAATTTATAAGAATATAACTTCTAAATATTGATATTTTTGCAAATGTTAATTATTTTTGGTTGTTTTTATCTTTTTTAAAAATTGGCATTTTAAGGGGAGGTAACTCTAAAAAAGAGAATTTTCTGAAGGATTCTGTATGGAATTTTCCTATTTTGTATTTTAGCCGAAAAAAACGTACGGTGATCCAATCTTTTCTTTTGATATTCTCAAAGCAGTGTCTGAAAGCTATCTTTTCCTGAAGTATTTAACAATTCTATCATTTTGTTTAGTTTCTAATCACAAAATGGTGTTTTTTCCTGTATAATCCATACAAAATGTGTCATTTTGTCCCGTCCTGTAGCTTGAGAAAATGCGCGGTGACCTTTCATTTTTATTATATTTTTCAACATGTATCAATAGATACAACGTTTTGGCAAAGTATGAACAAATTCTATCATTTTTATTTTAGACTCACATACCACCTTAATGTCATTTTGTTTATTTTCTTTTGTTACCTCTCTTGACATCGGACTCGGACTTCTCTTAAACTAAATTTTACTGTGCGTATTGTAATGCATTTACATTTCTACATTGGCTAGAGGTATAGGAGGAGGGTTGAGATCTCCATAAACACGTTTTAACCCCACACATTTTTGTGCCTGTCCCAAGTCAGTAGCCTCTGGCCTTTGTTAGTCTTATATGATTTTTAATTTCAGTTTCGTGTGTATAATTTGGAGTTTAGTATGGCGTCCATTTTCACTATACCAATATAGATATTTGTTTGAGGGCCAGCTGAAGGACGTCTCCGGGTGAGTGAGTTTCTCACTGCATTGAAGATAAATTGGTGACTTTCTGCTGTTGTCTGTTCTATGTTCGGGTTATTGTCTCTTTGACACATTCTCCATTTCCATTCTCAACTTTATTTGCCTTTTTTTTATTTGAAGAAATTTTCTTTTGAATTTTTATATGCCCGTCAAAATTTTATACACCCGTCAAAATTTTGACAGGACGTATTATGGTATACAAATGTCCGGTGTCCGTCCGTCTGTCCGTCTGTCTGTCCGGCGTAAACATGTCGCACCGTAACTTAAGAACGACTTATCCAAATTTCATGAAACTTAATATACAACAATGTAGTTGTTTCTCATGATGGTCAAATGATCTGTATACTTTTTGGTGAAAATAAGATTTAAACTTTTTGAGTTACAGCACTTTGTAACTAAAACAGGGGTGTGTTTTTTTCACATGCCGCACCGACTCGATTCTTGATTATGGATTAAAACTTTAAACACTTCTTAGTTATATTAATCTTAATATCTGTATATTTTTTTGGTGATAATTGAAAATTCCATTTTTGAGTTATTGAGTATTTTGTAAAAAAGGGGG
This sequence comes from Mytilus galloprovincialis, assembly GCA_037788925.1. Lineage (NCBI taxonomy): Eukaryota > Metazoa > Mollusca > Bivalvia > Mytilida > Mytilidae > Mytilus > Mytilus galloprovincialis. Next base: position 87,806,242 of record CM075337.1, read on the forward strand.
AGGTTTTTTTTACATGTCGCGCCATATCTCAAAAACGATTTACGATTATTGCTTAAAACTTTACACATGTCTTTGTTGTATTAATCTAAAGATCTGTATACTTTTTGGTGATGATTCAAAATTTCATTTTTGAATTATTGAGTATTTTGTAAAAAAGGGGGAGGTTTTTTTTTACATGTTGTGCCGTATCTCAAAAACAATTTATGATTATTGCTTAAAACTTTACACACTTCTTTGTTATATTAATATAAAGATGTGTATACTTTTTGGTGATGATTAAAAGTTTCATTTTTGAGTTATTGAGTATTTTGTTAAACAGGGGAGGTTTTTTTTACATGTCGCGCAGTATCTCAAAAATAATTTATGATTATTGCTTAAAACTTTACACACTTCTTTGTTATATTAATCTAAAGATCTGTATACTTTTTGGTTTTGATTCAAAATTTTATTTTAGTGATATTTAGTTTTTTGTAAAAAAAAAAACAGGGTGGGGGTTTCACATGTCCCGCCGTGTCTCAAAAACAATATATCGTTATTGCTTAAAATGTTCTCAGAAACTATGTATGATTATTGCATAATACTTCCATACAAGACGTCGGGGGTATCATGCGCTCATGGTGAGCTGTTTATTTAAATCTGAATCGAGAAAAAAAATTGTCCTCCCGCAATCCTTCCCCCCCCACCCGAATTTTTTTTACAACCCCACCCCCCTCTTTTTTCCCTTTTTAATTAAAAAAGTATTCCCATAAGATGAGGTCATACTCTGTATTCAAATTTGGAGAGTTTGCAATCATAATTATCCATTTAAATAAATCATACAAGTTTAAAATAGAAACTGATATACATGATCATGGCTAAAATTAACAGCTAATCACCTTAAAACAATACAACATTTCTGTATACATAATTTATAAGCAGTGTAAGGGGGGTAATCCACACATGTGTTTGGATAACCTTCCTTACACTGCTTTTAAATTGCCTTAATTAATTGTCCATTAACCAGGAAATCCTTATCCCCCCCCATTTTTTTGCCCCTAATTCCTAAACAATTTGAGCCATAACCCCCACAAGCTAATCCTAACCATCCCTTTGTGGTATGGAAACTTGCAGTATAATTTCAGAGAGATTCATACACCGTTCCACAAGTTATTGTCTGGAAACTAGAAAATGCTTATGTGGCCCTTAATTCTTAACACTGTTAGGACCATAACCCCAAAAATCAATCCCAACCTTCCTTTTGCGGTTACGTTGACAACGAAGACTTGATACCAAAATACAACTGCAAATTTTTTTGCAGTCGTATAAAAGTGAATTCAATGAAACACAAAGGAGCTACAAAACACATAGCAAAGAAGCAAATAATTGAAATAAAATTAAATAAAGAGCTTAGAACATGTAGAATTATAATTACTTAAAGTAAGGTCAATACCATTGTAAGCCCTTCTATAGATACCAAATTATGAGGGGTAAATCCATGAAGTAGCATGTGAATCTGTGAGCTACTGCTCACTAATGATACCCTTGCTAAAAGTACATGGAAACATGAAGTTTTGAGTGATGAATCTGAAAACATATTACACTGTATAGCTAACTCATGTACATAATTTGAAAACAAAAAATCCTTGAAAAGTTCCTGAGAAATATGTGATGGACAGACAGAGGTAAAACAGTATATCCCACTACTTACCAAAATTAGCAGATCCCACTATAGACATTGAGGGTAGTGAATCTTTCTTTAGGTAATACCATAATCCTTTCACATGAAATGTCCATTTATCTCGGAAGTATTCTCGTAATTTGATCCTGTCATGTTGTTCATATTTACCCGTAAGTCTGAAAAATCTCTTAGCTATATGAATGTAGGCTGCTGGAACAGCACCAACAAAACCTTTGGCACCAAAAAATCCATTTACCTGTGAAGAATAAGATGTAATTTTTTAACTACAACACAAGTTTGAGAAAAAATTCATGCATGTTTGAACAAAATGATCTGGCCTACAGTCTTTACTAAGTACTCAAGTACAAAATGCATGCTTCATTTATCAAATCCAGTATACTGATTGTTTGATTTCTGAGTCCGAGTACAATTAGTACTCAAAATGTGTATGACTGTTAGGCCTGGTGCCATGTATTCATTAATATGTCACCTTTAGGAATTTTTATTGTGCAATTATCAGATCTATTTTTGCTTTTAAAACATATTTGAAAATATCCAAAATGTATCAATTTGATTTTTTGATTATTAGTTTATAGTCAGAAGCACCATAGATGTATAGATGACTTTCGAAAATGTGCGTTTTCTCGTATATTTCCTATGTCACAATACTTATGTTGTGCACACTAACATCTAATTGCTTAATGACATTGTTTATGCATATCAACCAATGCGTTGCATTCATAAAAAACAACTCAAAATTGGTGTATTCTGATCATAGCCGATTTAATGAAACCTACCTCTGGTGATGCCATGAGTATATCAAATTTTGATTGTGACTCTTGTAAAATGACTTGTAGATAATGATCCGTTAAATTGAAATAACCAGATGCTAAAAATATTTCCTCTCCTTTTTCGGCAGTTCTAAAAATAGCTTTCATTGCCACTTCATCATCTACAATACCGAATGGTCCCATTTGGATCAATGGGTAAATCCAAGTATCTATTTCACTTTGTTCTGAGTTTGAATCACTACCTGTCACATGATTATCAATATTTATAGTCACATTTGATTGGTCTAAAGAATTTGAATTTCCTAAACTGTCTGGATTTAATATCTCAGGTATTTGAACACTTTCATTGTCATTTCTTTTCTTCAAAAGGTTCAAAATTCTTTTCTTGGCTTCCATTTTGAATTCATAATCTGAACCTGTAAAAAAGATAAGTATGAAATTATAACAGCAGTTAGCAGAGACAAAGACCAGGTAAGGCATAGTAATACAAAAGCAAATAAATTGAAAATGTTTCATTTGGACACAGATGATGCCCCTGCATAAAAAGACTCTCATAAACATCCAGCTTTAGTTAAGGTTATTTCTATTACTAGGAGCACAGAGGCAGACTGCACATTGATTGATATTTACTGTTGCTACTTCATAAAGTCCCAATTCCCCTTTTGTATAGCTATGACAGAGTCCACATTGGCAACTGTAAGTTCCTGAAATTAATTGGATTAAAAAAATATGTTGATTTTGAAATAGAACTTTCACTTAGTACCTGAATTTCAACTGTCACAGAGTTATTTATAATTTAGTCTTATATTAATGATATGGTACCAATTCATAAAACCAATATTACCTTCAAATGGATGAATATTGCACTGAGGATGAAGTTCAACAGAGTTATCTTCCTTTAGTTGGAATGAAAATGAACCAACTGTTTTCACTAAGTCTGTAAAGAAGTTAGACAACTCTGAACAGTTATTAAACAGGATATATCTGTCTTGTCTGTTTGTGAAGTAATCAGTACTTAGATTAGCGCTGAAAAAGAAAACATAAGAAATGCTAAATAACATTAATTAAGGGAATAATAATTCCTAACTTTAAAATAGATGTGCATGAATGAATTGAAAAATCACAAATACAATATCTAATCTGCAGTAGCTGTCATTCTTCCTTTGATAAAGTATTTTAAGTATTGTTCATTTTGTATTGTTTTTGGTTTGTAATATCAACATGATAATAAACAGTCTAGATATGTTCATAATTGTATAATTAACACCCTGAATATGCATGATATATCTGCAAGAGAATGGAGTTTTAAAAATATCTTTGACAGAAAGTAGTACATATTTGATGTGTTTATTCTATTAAATATTACTATTCAAATTTATTGAAGACTTTGAAATATCTGCTGATTTCAAACCAATAAAAAGTCTTAAATTAACATTGGGTCAAAAAATAGCTCATATTTTATGGAGCAAATAATAATGAACTTCCGAAGATGAAAACCTTAGCACTTAGCAGTTTTGGAATATAATCAATTAGTGATTTGAACCCCTCCCATTTGATTTGAACCCCTCCCATTCAGCCATACTTTTATGTTTATTTTATGTCCATCTGTCTGCTGTGATTCATATTCATAATTTTCTAGTTTTTATGATGTATTCTTATAAGAATAGATTTCACAAAGGTAAGTTTTACAAATATTCACAATGATTTATTTTTTGAATTTATTTCCTACTCACGAAAGTCACTGAAATAAATTGCTTGTGAAAATAAATTGGTTTACATTATTTGCATGAGACAACAATCTGTGTAATTCTTAATAATATTGCCCTTACCCACTAATAACAAAACTGTCATCAAACAAATAAATCTTCATATGATTTAGTCCAATAACTTCACTCATTTTTCCTGTGAGCAGTCTCTTACATATTCCTCTTAAATCAGGGGTATGGTATAGATGGACTGAGATTATATCTTTATACTCCTTCAACAATGGTGTCAACATAGTCCGAGAAGTTTTCTCCACACCACGAGACCCACGATTGTAGTCCAGCAAGATATGTACTTCTAAATTATTGTTGCCATTTGTTTTTGCTGTATGGCATGCTTCTTTAATGGCATCTACCTAAAATACAAAAAGGTAAAGAATTGAAGTTCTGTACGCAGAACTATAAAAAGTATACCCAATGCTACAGATAAAGTTATGCAGAGTAAGTATTGATCAAGTGATAAAGTTCTAATATGTAGGATGCTGAACGAAGATGGTCATGTTAAGGTGCGATGGTTTGAAGCAGATGTGTTTTTTTTTTTATCATGCTTAAGTGTGACAGTGGCATTGTGACGCTATCTTGTTGATAGTTATGCCCAAGTAGGATGGTGGTAACACTGAAATGCTATGGTCTACACAAAAAAAACTTTTCAATGCTTTTCATGATAGTGTAGATATCAATTTGTATGTTAGAAGCAGTTTTTTATATTTTCAAGTTGATAAGGGGCTGATAAACTTTAAATAAGGCAAGTAACGCGGATGTATAGGGGAAAGTTAACCTTCTGTAGTTATTTTTTTTTAACTATAAAAAGGTTCCTTTTTATGTACAATGGAGCATTTTATTCTCTAAATGCATATGTCCGTCAATACTTGTCAATTAAAAATGGAGTCAAATTACGCTCTTATGAGCAAGACTTGCATTTCAAATTTTGAAATAAACATAACAGGAGATACAATGTACATTAATATCACCTGTATTGCACAACTTTTCTGGGTTTTTTTTGTGGTTTTCAATGCTATTTAATTTCATATTTGATTTGAGAGCCACTGATGAGTCTTATGCATGTTATGAAGTTGAAACATGCATCTTGTGTACCAAATTATTAATGAGTCTATGTTTTCCCAGTCCTGAATATGATTAAAAGATTAAATGCTGGACTTTAAATTATTCCTTTTGACTTGAAGACAAACTTACTAGTTCTTGCTCTAGTTCACCTGTACCCAAGTATAGAGACGTAAATACAATCCTTTGGGTGGCTTTTCTAGCATTTGACTGGAAAAGAAAAAGAAGATTATAAGCCTAAGTCTAGCTTATATTTTGATCTTGTTGTTCCTTAAATAGTATTATAGTAATGAAAAATGATACTATGATTAATCCTTGGAATCGTAATTCATTAAAAAATAAATACATGTATTTTCTAAATTTTTTCTCAATATATTTTTTGTTTTTTGTAATACAACATATGTGTGTGTGTGTGTGCATGTTTTAAAATCACCAGATGCCTAAAATAAAAACTGCAGAAAACTGAGAACAAAAATAAGAATGCAAAGGATGATTAAGGTTGGCAAAAAGTTTGTGCCAAGAAAGATCATTATTAAGTACAAATCAACAATAGTGAAATGTAGATTTCACATGTTTTGCTACTGTTTTTGAAGATCTATTGTATAACATGTTAGTTCTTCAAAAATAATAGAGAGATCAGGCTTGTTTCTGATTTTTTTATATAGATTAGACCGTTGGTTTTCCTGTTTGAATGGTTTCACACTTTTTATTTTTGGGACCCTTTATAGCTTGCTGCTCGGCTGCAAATGAAAGACTGTACTCATTTATGCGTTAGATATTTGTTTTTCTTTCATTTTTTTATATAAATAAGGCTGTTAGTTTTCTCGTTTGAATTGTTTTACATTGTCTTATCGAGGCCTTTTATAGCTGACTATGCAGTATGGGCTTTGCTCATTGTTGAAGGCTGTACAGTGACCAATAGTTGTTAATGTCTGTGTCATTTTGGTGAACAGTTGTCTCATTTTGTCTCATTGGCAATCATACTGCATCTTCTTTTTTATATTTGACCTATAATGGTTTACTTTTACAAATTGTGCCTTGGTTGGACAGTTTTTTCACATTGGCACTCATACCACATCTTCTTATATCTGAGAAACACTATAGCCACAAAAACAGAGTTTACAATCATTTTGACTAAAGTAATTACAATGATTCATAGAGTTTTATTCAATAGATAATGATAATATATACCTTTAAGATCTCATGAAAGTGTTTTGGTTCATCAATGATCTGAAGATTGTTACCATTTACACCAAAACATGGTGCTATATCTCCCAACCATGAGAAAGCATGAGGTGCTGATACAGAACCATGAGATGACAAATCTTTACTTCGGAGGAATTCATTCTTTGGCTTGTGACTTGATACTAATCTGAAGAAAGAAATTATATCATAACAATTGTTTCTTAAAGGTTTCATATTTTCATCAATATAAACTGACCAACCAATTTTTGTAATGTGTCACAGATAGATATGGTAATTAACTTAACCAAACATGAGTTGTCTCCCTTTTAATTTTGGAGCCATATGCATCTTTTTTGACAGGTAGTCACAGAGTATAAAATCATGCATAGTTGGTCCTTGAAATGAAATAACCAACTGTGCAAGGGCCAGACAAGGTCGTTAAAAACTTCCATATGTACATTGTAGATGTTGTTTACATGAAGATAGTATTAACAAAATGTAATAATAAAATACATCTTCATCTTGAGTATTATAAACTTTAATCTATTTTTAATAACTTTTTCAAAATCAAGCCAAATGGGAGATAACTCTGAACAAATTTCACAGATCAAATATTATAGGGAATATTGATGCCATTGAGACATATAAACTATCTATTTAGAGTCATATTAACAGATATCAAAATCTGTGTATAAATCATAATGTAAAAATTAGCATGCTGAACTTACAAGTTTATCTACAAATTAAATAGACTTGGCTGTGAGTATAAACAGTCATTCATAATTCAATCTGATATTTTTCGATTTAAAGCCTTCAGGTAAAACAGTATATATTTCTCCCCTACTTTTACCCATTCCTACTCATTGGTCCAACAAACATTGTGCTGTTGGATAGGTTTACTCGCTTCAACACTCCCCCACCTTTCCTTCCATGTACAGTGTATTTCAGCAATCCTGATGATTGTTAATGACTGCATTAATACCATTACTGGTGAATTTTATATATATACTCAAAATAATATAAAGCAGCCTGTATTCAATGGCCCAGTATCGTTTACATACATTTTGTTAAACAATTTAAATTTATACTAACTGTTATTTCTAATGGCAACACTTAAATTGATGAATTTTATATATTTATTTTTTAACAGTTTATCTCCAGGCCAATATATCTATGTGTAGACTGCAGCAGATGAGGTAAGAGATTACAGAAAAGAAACAGGGAATGAGTCAAATAGACAACAACCAAACCAAAAAGCAGAAAACAGACACCAATGGGTCTTCAACAGCAAGAAAATTTTGCACACAGAGGTGGACTTCAGATGGTCCCTAAACAATGACTTTTAAATATTTCATGCAAATTCAGAAAGATTTTCAACTTAGATAAAGTATTCATTTGAAGGATCACTTTTTAAAATTTAATAGACAATAAACATTCACATATTTTTCTTTATTTATAACATTTGAGTTTTCATGGCAACAAATTTTATTTAACAATTGTTTTACTACGCCCAAACTATGGTAACCTGCAGTCTTCACACTTAACTTTTGAGTCAACATTGAACCAGAAGCTAATTTTTAATTTTATAGTTGGATTCTGTTGGCTTGTAGAGAAGAATTTTACAGGCCTGAAAGCAATTTTACAAGCCATATATTGCAATACTGTAGGTTATGTGTGAAGAATGACTCTGTTATAAATGTTACCACTTCCTTCTTTGGTGATTTTGATGACAATGCCCAAGGCTCTTAAATATGTTTATGTTATTAAATGTCTGTAATCTATAATGTGCTGTTATATTTCAATATTTTATTTAAGTCTCATTTTTCAATAATATAGCATACAACATAACATTAAGCATGTTAAGTGTAAATTATTATTATAGATATAAAATATATGTGTACAAGTCTCTATATTTATTGTTTCTAGAGAATTACTATCTCAGCTTCAGATGAGATATAAACAAGATAAATCAAAATCTTAAAAACACAGTGCAAATTCAAATGAAAAATTAGGCCTATATATACATGTACATGATCATAAGCCTAAATCCCTTAGTAAATCCTTATTGGATTTTATGTCCTATAGATAAAATTTGACCTGACTATATTTTTATACATGAAATTCTAAAACAGATATGATTGATTATAGATTATAATAAAACTTCCTTCCATATTTTACTACCTCATGTAATCAGTCAAAACTCATGTTTAGGAAGAAGAATATATCCCCTCCAGATATGTAAACATTTATTTACGAAAGGATTAAAAAAATCAGGTTAACATTTTCAAAAATTAGTAAACATGTATAACTATTATAAATCTTGTTAAATATAAGAGATTCCAAATGTTTCTTTTAGATAAGTTGAGATATCTTAGAAATGGTCCAAACTTTAAAAAAAAATCTTTAATTATCTTCATTTTGTAAAAATCAATTACAAAATTTATGCAAATTTTCTTGTGCATTTGTACATCATTTCATAAGTGATCTCAAGGAAATTGGATACAAATATATTGTGGTAATGTCTACGGACAAGACAATTTCAGTTAAAAAAAATCTGTTAGAATTAATTGTGACTATATTTATGTTGAAAATACTGAGTTTTAATTTGAATAGATAACTTTCATCACCTATAAATAAGATTTAAGTTCCATAGCAGACAAATAATTGAATCCAATTAACCATTGTTAAATTTATATAAAGAATTTTATTATTATTATTATTATTACATTCGATGCCATAATTGGGTGTCTCATTGGGGGGGTTCTGATCTCGGATCCAACTTACTGTTTTATCAGATTCCTGTATCCCACTTACACTATATACTTAAGCAATTCTCATTTTGTTTGTCATTTCCCGGGTCCCGCAAGACCTCATTTCCCGTTTTCACGACACAATAATTTGACTTTCACATGTCACGCTTACAAAAAATCGGCAATCCCGCGTCACACTTAGACCCCAATGAGACCCACATTATCAAAAAGTGACTGTTGCTTGATGTCAGAAGTTTAATCAGACAAAATCTGTGAAATATCAAAAGGGTACATATGTCTATTATGTGGACATCTGAAATTTAATTAAATAAGCGATAAGCATTGTGACATGAGGGTCTGGATTGGAGGGGGTCTGTTATTCTGTAAACATTTAATTTTCACCCCTTTTTTCTCTAATCTTCAAAAAATTAGACCACATTTCATTAATCTTCCTTTTTTGCCGTTATTCTTTAATCTTCATTTTTTAAGGGCATTATTCTTTAATCATTTAATAAATTAACCCCATCCAAACCCTCGGACATTGTAGTAGAAAATGCATGAATGCGAAAAATAGTCTATATGCTATAGCGCTTGGTATAAGTTTTATCCAAAATATCAATCATAATTTTGAAGACAAAAAATGTTGAGTTTTTATATAAGCCAGTGACCCCTAAGTTCTGTCTTGCCACTATAAGACATTATTCTTATCTCAGATTTGTTCTAAAAGTGATTGTCATTAAAATATCTATATATTACCTGACACCAGTGAAAACTCCCATAAATCCAACAAAGCGCTGACCAAAACGATAGATTCTTTGTAAAACCATCCCTCACCTGTCTGCTCAAAAGTAGCACATGATGAAACTTTGTTTACAGAAAGATAAGATAAATCCCGATTCCAGTGTTATAACGTAAAGTCAAGAGAGCACCTACCGGAAATGACGATCGCAGTGATATCTATTTACATGACAACGCTCCTGGTTACAAATAGCAAACACAAGCACTTGTTGAAATATCGATGAATTGAGCGTTTCATGGACAGTTCCTAAGTTATATCAGAAAATTTATAGCGCGTTTGTAGGCATCTTAAATTTCCACAATGTCGGGGGTGGAAGAATTAGAGCTGAATGATTCCCGTGTGGATTTCATGGCAGATTATGTCATTAAAACTCTGAAGATCAAACCTGACAGATTCGGGAAGATGTATGGTGTTGAAGATACTAGACAAATGTACATGGATTTCTTTGAAAAACCTGAATGCATGTCTCTTGTTGTTGGTCAACCTGCGGGAACTCTGATCACCTCATTTACATGGCCAAATAAACCAAAAGCAAAGGCTTGCTATTTTGTCAAGACTGCTCGTGAAGCCATCAGCAAAGACGCAAATTTGAGAACAGCTTTGATATATGGAGATCTTTCATATGCTCCACTTGACCAATTGTCAGCTTTCGTGGACGAGGTAGTAATTCAAACATGCTATAATCCTCATAGTTTAGTTACTGCATGATGTTCTATCATACCTTTAGTAGATCCTCTGTCTTTACTTTAGTTGTGGGTTCTTTTCATTAGTAAACTTAGACTCTTAACCCTATCTGTATTTCTTTCTTTTAGTGGCTAGTTTTAGTTAAGTAAATATTATATATAATATCTTCAATGAGCCTTCACGTCACTTTATGTGTATCTGTATGGGTACGTTGTCGATACCAATACTGGCTTTGATACAACGGTATGAGAGAGCGCCGCTGATTTATTGACGGGGCGTGAGAGCAGATTTAAAGCTCTCTACGCTTGATGCGCCCACTTATCAGAAGCCTTACAGGACGTAAAATGTTACCGAAAAATAAAGAAAATTAACAAGCCATATGAATTTAAGGAAACTTTTTGGGCTGCTTAGTCTGAAAAAAATTAATGGAATGGTGCATGTGGTAGGGAGAGATTAAGTTAGCACTACAGACTACAAAAAGATTGATTGTTAATACTAATAGTTGCTTAACATCCAGTGGAAAATATTTCACGCGTGTTCAGGCATGCATGTAAAACAGTAAAAATTTTCAAAGAACATTCATCATCAAAAGTTCATTCCTCAAACCACATTTAGTAGTTTTCATGTCATGTCTCTCACATTTTTTGGACTTTTTAGTTTTAGACTGTATACATTGAATTATTTTCTAGCTAGTGTTGCATATAGTGTTGATTGCTAGACAAAATTTAGCAATATTATAATAAATTGAATGTAAATGTATTCAAGACAAACTATATCATGTTGAATTGCAATTGTGCATTTAAAAAATAATCAAACTGGTGGGAAAATTATTTTACAACAGTCAGGATGATACATGTGTCTGAAGTAAAATTACCAACACCTAATTATAGTCTAATATTAGCAAATATATTTATTTACATTCAGTAAAAACCATTTGGGTAGCAGCTTTAGAAGATATGATAAAGTCACTTTTTTAACCATTTTAAAACTATTAAAATACTTTTAATCTAAAACAAGGAATTATTTGAATCTTAAATAATTTTGAAATCTGGAAAATTAATACGAAATGTATTATGGAATTTAATCTAATTATGGAGGGTTAGACATGCATGGCTAAGAAGGTTAGTTAGTTCATACTGAATTACAAGTGAAAGTAAAGATTAACCTTAGCAATGCTTTCATGACTCACCCTTTTTAAGTTTTGTTAGTTAATTTTTATCATATTTTTCTTATCATTAATATTACCCGAATTATAAGATAATTCCAGAAATCAGTTATAGTAATTTAATAGGGTTTTCTTGCTTAAAAGCTGTAATTTTTCTGTGGTTATAACTTTGTAGAAATATGGTATAATTATAAATGTTTTATTCTCATTGGCTAAAACAGAAAAGAGCTTTTGTAAATAATTGATATAGTTTATGAACTTTTTATGGGGGTGTATTTATAAATTGATTTTTATTAAATGACCAAATAAATGTTAACCAACCTTTGCATACTCTCATAAAAGCATTTTGATAAAGCAGAAAATCTGAAATGTGCATGTACATGTATGTCGGACAGAACATCGAACAATTTGTATGACAGACTGTAAAAATCAAAAACAACAAATCACACAAAAACATCATATTTTTATTGAATTATTAAGTCATTGAATCAATCATATTAAAAGTATTTTTTTTTATTATTAAAATGAACTGTACAAATGTTCATGTATGCAGTTTAAAAAGTTCCAGATCTGTTTACATTTAAAGCTTTGTGTCGCCATATTGAATGATATATTTCATGATACATGTACATACATACATGACATATAAACTTGGATACATTTTCATTTCATTTTGTAAATTGTACTTCAATAAATTTTGAATTTCCCTGTTCAAGAAAAAGTCTCTCTATATATAAATATACATTCCGTATGTTTTATCACATTAAAATTGATTTGGTAATAACATATTTTTTCTAAAGTTGCTGTTTTCCAGTCATATGATTTTAGCAACGTTTCAACTATAGTTTTTCTGCCTTTTTATACGACCGCAAAATTTGAAAAATTTTTCGTCGTATATTGCTATCACGTTGGCGTCGTCGTCGTCGTCCGAATACTTTTAGTTTTCGCACTCTAACTTTAGTAAAAGTGAATGGAAATCTATGAAATTTTAACACAAGGTTTATGACCACAAAAGGAAGGTTGGTATTGATTTTGGGAGTTTTGGTCCCAACATTTTAGGAATTAGGGGCCAAAAAGGGCCCAAATAAGCATTTTCTTGGTTTTCGCACTATAACTTTAGTTTAAGTTAATAGAAATCTATGAAATTTTGACACAAGGTTTATGACCACAAAAGAACGGTTGGGATTGATTTTGGGAGTTTTGGTTTCAACAGTTTAGGAATTAGGGGCCAAAAAAGGGCCCAAATAAGCATTATTCTTGGTTTTCGCACAATAACTTTAGTTTAAGTAAATAGAAATCAATGAAATTTAAACACAATGTTAATGACTACAAAAGGAAGGTTGGTATTGATTTTGGGAGTTTAGGTCCCAACAGTTTAGGAATTAGGGGCCAAAAAGGGACCCAAATAAGCATTTTTCTTGGTTTTCGCACCATAACGTTAGTATAAGTAAATAGAAATCTATGAAATTTAAACACAAGGTTTATGACCATAAAAGGAAGGTTGGTATTGATTTTGGATGTTTTGGTCCCAACAGAATAAGGGGCCCAAAGGGTCCAAAATTAAACTTTGTTTGATTTCATCAAAATTGAATAATTGGGGTTCTTTGATATGCCGAATCTAACTGTCATGACTGTGTATGTAGATTCTTAACTTTTGGTCCCGTTTTCAAATTGGTCTACATTAAGGTCCAAAGGGTCCAAAATTAAACTTAGTTTGATTTTGACAAAAAATGAATCAGTTAGGTTCTTTGAAATTGATATGCTGAATCTAAAAATGTACTTAGATTCTTGATTATTGGCCCAGTTTTCAAGTTGGTCCAAATCGGGGTCCAAAATTAAACTTTGTTTGATTTCATCAAAAATTGAATAAATGGGGTTCTTTGATATACCAAATCTAACTGTGTATGTAGATTCTTCATTTTTGGTCCTGTTTTCAAATTGGTCTACACTAAAGTCCAAAGGGTCCAAAATTAAACTTAGTCTGATTTTAACAAAAATTGAAATCTTGGGGTTCTTTGATATGCTGAATCCAAAAATGTACTATAGATTTTTTATTATGGGCCCAGTTTTCAAGTTGGTCCAAATCAGGATCTAAAATTATTATATATTTAGTATTGTGCAATAGCAAGTCTTTTCAATTGCACAGTATTACACAATGGCAAGAAATATCTAATTGCACAATATTGTGAAATAGCAATTTTTTTTTTAATTAGAGTTATTTTTCTTTGTCTAGAATAGTAAGCAAGAAATATCTAATTGCAAAATATTGTGCAATAGCAAGATTTTTTTTTAATTGGAGTTATCTTTCTTTGTCCAGAATCAACTTAAATCTTTGTTATATACAATATACAATGGATATTCACTTTTTACTACCAACTGATAAATTAAAATAATCTTTACCATTCAGTGATAACAAGCAGTTTTTTTACATCTTAATATTTTATGATGTATTTAAATGAGTAGTTATTGTTGCAAACTCCATTAGAAATTTTAATTGAGATTAGTTTTGGAATAAGGGAAAGGGGGATGTGATTAAAAAAATTGGGTTCAATTTTTCTCATTTGAAATTTCATAAATAAAAAAGAAAATTTCTTCAAACATTTTTTTGAGAGGATTAATATTCAACAGCATAGTGAATTGCTCTAAGAGAAAACAAAAATTTTAAGTTCATTAGAACACATTCATTCTGTGTCAGAAACCTATGCTGTGTCAACTATTTAATCACAATCCAAATTTAGAGCTGAATCCAGCTTGAATGTTGTGTCCATACTTGCCCCAACCGTTCAGGGTTCAACCTCTGCGGTCGTATAAAGCTATGCCCTGCGGAGCATCTGGTTAATCTTAGGCAAAAGCTTTTCTTTATTTAGTTTCATTGTAAATATTCTGTTCATAGAACCTAACATAATTATTATATTATATTTTTCCCTAGGTCTTGGTTCCATTATTGTCCAATGATAGAAACCATGATCACTGGCCACAAGTTGTTTCTGCTGATGTCACAACACACTCCCACAGACTTAAAAGTGATGTATATGTTGTCTCAGGACAAGCCAAAGGGAAAACCTTACTGCCACTTCCTGTTGGCGCTGATCAAGTGGATGATGAAGATGACAGGTATAATCCTTTACACTTATAGTGTTACAGTTTATTATTATACATCTTTACAATAAAATCACTGGATCACTGTGTATATCTATTGTTTCTTTTGTTGTTTTAATAAAAATTTCTTAAAAATCTTAAACTTTCTGATTTGTGGATTTTGATATACAACACTATCATACAGAACACACAAAGCAATTCAATTAAAAACCACACTTTCTAGTGTGAAGTGGACATGATTCAAGTTTAAAACTTGTTATTATCTAACCTATCATACAGAACGCACAACCTCATGACAAAGTTATTCTGCTAAAAACCATGCATCAGAATGGCCTAAAGGTGGTACCTAACACTTTAACTAATATTAATTTGGCTCGTTTAATTTTCTTTGTATTTACTTTGACCCTTTTACAAAAATATAAAAAATCAAAAAATTTGAACCAAGCGGTTTATCAGAAAAACTACACTGGTTATATAGCAGTTTGACAAACACTAATTTTGATCATTGTGAAGCTTTATATTGCCTTCACAAGGCAATGTAATTGAAACGTTTAGCTGATTTTACAGAGTTATCTCCCCGTAGTGTTAGGTACCACCTTAAATGTTTTGCTGATCCAAGAATATATATATTAATTAGTAAACAATACACAGATTTCTGAATAAGTCAATTGAAATATGATTGTTTATTATATAACTCAAATAATAATATGTCTTTTCAGAACTGACACCATGGATAGACAACTAATCCATGCTATTGAATCAGTGGTGATAGAGTGGACTCATCAGATCAGAGATGTACTGAAGAAAGATTCAGCTCAGCCTTTGTTAGAGGGTCTTAATCCTACGCCTTTTGTAGAAATTGAGTTCTGGAAAAACAAGTCAACCAATCTTGAATGTATTTATGAGCAGGTAAGTGGCTACCCTGTATAACATGTGTCAGTAATTTTTGGAGGGATTAGGTTTGGTGATACCGAGATTTGTTTTTAGTAGAATAATTATACATAGAATTGATCATAAATCAAATGAAAGAAATTTAAAACGACAATTTTTTCTGATATGGAGTTTGAAGTAGGCAACCTCCAGTTTAAGTAGGACTATAAAATATAATGGTTTTCCGTTTTGATATAGGTGATCCTTAAATCTCAACACAGAATCTTGGATACAAATAGAATAATATAATTTCTAGTAGGTTAAATAAAGGCAACAGTAGTATACCGCTGAACTCATAAATCCATGGACAAAAAACAAAATTTGGGTAACAAACTAAAACCGAGGGAAACACATTAAATATAAGAGAACAACGAAACAACACTACAATGTAACACACACAGAAACGGACTAAGCATTAGACAAAATCCCATGAGAATAACAAATATAACATAAAAACCAAATACATGAATTTGGGATAGACAAGTACCGTGACACGCAATGTGAATTTACACTCACACTTCAAGGCTGTTTTAAATTAAGCTTAGTGTTCTTATCATTTGAAAATTTGTACACAATGTTTGGAAAATAAAAAAATACTTTTGCCAAATTATGGATTTTATCAAAATATTACTGCTCACTAAACATGGACACGTAATTGTGTGAGCTGGGCTTATTGTTGTACAAACACACCTTGTTTAAATGGTTGATTTTTTGTTCATTTATTAATCTCTAAAAACCCAACACACATAATAAGTAAGGATTTTGTTATTCTATTAGGATTGTTAATCAAGCCTAAAATATACCTTTCACCTTTTCTATATAATGTTGCCTAAAATATACCTTTCACCTTTTTCTATATAATGTTATAGCTGAGAGACCCAAAAGTAAGAAAGATGGCTGAACTTTTAGAGAGAACACAAAGCAGCTATTTCCCAGTATTCAAGGATATTTTCAGGGATGTAGTAGCAGGTTTGTATCCTTTTGTCATGTAATATTCAATCTTATTTAAGGGGTTAGACCTTGGTTCAGGGAGATAACTCTTTAAATCAGTTAAGCGTTTGCAAAAGTCAAGTTCATCAATGTATTTTAAGCATTTACATGAAACAGATTGAAAATAATCTATGTAACCTAGAAGCTTAGAATATATTTTTAAAAATGGTTGACACAAATGTACTGATGATTTTAAGAGTTACTTCCCTTAACCTAGGTCTACCTCCTTAATAATGGTTTTCATTTAGATTTACTGTTATGTTACTAAAGTCAAAACAATAAAAAAAATATTACTTTTACATATTAAGAATACAGCATTGCTGCAGAACTTCTTTGCATACTAGATATATAAACCAATAGCCATGATGAGATATTTTGGCATTTAACACCAGAATTTTGCAACAATATAGCTATAAGATGTTGGAACAACTGAGACTTATTCTTAAAGTGCATGTAAAGGTTCCTTTAATGAATATTGCAAAAAACAAAATTGAAGAAGAACAGGATTTAGATGGAGACCAAATTAAGTACCAATGTGCACACTTTTTAAATGACATGAAGTGCCGAAGTCTAGGGGAAATAGTAATTTTTACCCACCTGGAGTTTGTGATATAAGACATATTAGAAAAGATATCTATGCATTTTTAAGATTTAAAATGGTTAATTTAATTTTTTTAGCACTTGAGGAGGCCAAGGACATAAATATGTACCTTAGACCAGCCAGACATCACTTTGAGGATTATGAACAGTCTGAATTTGATGAAAGTGGTCCATTGATGGCCCCTATGATGCATACAATTGCTTTGATATGGGTCCACTCTCAGTACTACAATACACCAGCTCGAATTATTGTACTGCTTCAGGAAATGTGCAACATGATTATCAATCACGTAAATAGATTTTGGATTATCTGCCCTTTGTTAATTACATCCCAACAATTAACTGACCAGTAAGATGACCTCAATTAATTTACCTTTGTTACCAGTCTATGTGATATACTACCAAAACTTGAGGCTTTTACATTGTGTTAATTCAAAGTTTAATCCAATCTATAGATTATGGTATTATAAGTATTTCAGAATTATGTCCAACTGTAGAAATGACTTTGAATTGTAAAATTGTAAAATCTCAGTTGGAGTGAAATTCCTCATTAGTAAATTGGTTCTGAATGAAAAAAATTTTTCCCTTTCATAAGAATGAACAAGTTGTTTTTATTGTTAATCATCAAATGTATTTCAAGGGAAAATAAAATTGTTCAAATTTAAGTTTCTAAACAATATTGGCCTGGTTCCATGTGACCTTATTATCAGGTACTTATAGTGTATTATTTAACTCACACATTATGAAAATTTAAAGGCCAAAAATCAATGAAAGATTTTAAACACTTTTAACAAACTACTTTTTGCAAGAGATTTATTTTCGCAACTTTTGTATTTAGAGAAATAACGTGAACAAGAATTGTCACAAAAATTTAAAGCTTCAATCTTTCCATATCTAACTACATCAAGCGAATTTAAAAATAGCTAAATAAAATCACCGTTAGGTTGGCTGGACAGGGCTTAACACAAAATAAAGTATTTGCAAATAAGTTGGTTTACAGTGTATATGCCCAAACATCTTTAATCTTTTTGGAAATATGGTTTTATAATATCAAAAAATTAGTGCCGATATATTATAATTGACATCATAAAAACTGTTCTATCATAAACATAATTAAGCTTTAAAAGATAAACAAATATATCACAGATAATCCTTATAGCAATCTTAGAAATCCAATCTTTTCTTTCAGGCCAGAACTTTCTTGGATCCCACAGAGCTGTTTAAAGGTGAATTGGAAGAAACCATAGAGAAGGTCAGAAAGTCTGTTAATGTCCTCCATGTTTACAGAGAGACATATGAAGACCACAAAGACAAAATGAAGTCCTACTTTGGAGATGGAGAAGATGCTAGAGAATGGGAGTTTGCTCCTAAGCTTGTCTTTGCTCGATATGACAAGTTCACAGAAAGGGTTGAAACTATTTTGGTTAGTAGTTTCATTTACATCTTATGAATGTTTTATGTTCACTGCTAAGTATTTATTTGTTCTAATATCAAACTTACATTTAAACAAATTGATTACGAAAAATATAGGATATCTCCATTAATATATGAGGGATGCACTTTTTTAATACCTGCAAATCATAATATCAAATGTTGTCTTCTGTGTGATGATTGTTTTGGAAAACTATGACCCACCATTTATATATTCCAAGTACCTTCTGACTACTGAAGGCCATACAATCAGATTTGGAATAAAGGGGAAATAACTCCGTGCAAAAGTTATGCAGTTGTTTGAAGAATTGAAACACTTCTAGGGCAGCACTTACATACAAACAACTTACACTAAATGGTACACACATATATAAATTTAATTTTAGTTAAATCTACCTTTCGTACAATCAAAGTAGCTTTACAGATTAAAATAATAATGCAAAATGTATGTATATTATATAGGAATTGATGGAAACTGCCATGGAGTTCCTCAAGCTTGAGAAGATAGAACTTGGTGGAATTAAGGGGAAGCAACTTAGTGCACAAGTTATACAGTTGTTTGAAGAATTCAATGCAGTGTATAATACATTTACAACAAGGACTTATGATCCACTGGACCCAAGTAATCCAGTAGGTTTTTTTTAATCATACTTTGCTTTTATCCGTTTAGACATTTTTTCTCTATCTTATATTGACTTATTTCATCTTTTTATAAATGGAATAGTAAAATAATCATTTTTCGCAAATAATTGATGAAATTAAACTACTATATAAGAAAACATTATATTATCCCCTGAAAGAATGGCTCTGTCATAATTATTTATGGTTATGTTTAAAGAGCCCTGTTTATTGATCTAATAATACTAAATTTATTTTATATTCGTAATTTTGCATGTTTAGTCTTATCTTTTATTAACAATCTACAGGGCCCAATAAGATCTTTTTTAATAAATCCTTTTAGATGGCTTTCCTAAGATCATCATAGCTCCAGTAAGAGCGGATGTATTCAAATCATATTAGATAGTTGCATTTAAAATTTATATTTATACAGAAACCATTTCTGGAGGTTTGTAAAGGGTGTACTTTCATGATGAATACAATTAAATTATAGATAATCTTGCCAAATAACTTTAAAGTTAATTTTTCATGCATGATGATAAAATTCAAATTGGCACCAGTACCGGCAGTAGAAGCCGAAAAATGACCTTTTAAGAATTTGATAAATGTCATTCTATTTGGCCTTCGTAGCTATGTTTTTGTGAAGATATATTTTTATTACACTTATTTATTTAAATGAATTTCTTTAGGAAGTAGATAAGGTAAGCTTGACGCTGATTATGCTGGCTCATAATAATGTTTTAAAGAGACCTTATGTTTTGTGCAAAAAAAAACTAATGAGGTGAAATATATTGTTTATGGACACAAAGTACTTGTACATTCATGTAACAATAAATAAACATGATTCCACTCTTTGTTTCTTGTTGTATTGAAAAGCCACTTGTAACACTTCAAAACATTTTTTGTTTATTTCCGATTACACAGGCTGATAAACTCATCTTTTATATTATTAAATTTATTTGCTTTTTTGAACGAAAATTAGAAATTTTTCAAATGAAATTCATAATTTGAAAAAAACTGAAATCAATGTAAATGAAAATAAAAACTTAAACAGAAAAAAAGGAAAAAGGTTCTGTTTGTCCATGAACAAGAAATTTTTGATGCCAGTTTAATGCCATTGCTAGCTAATAGATAAATGCAGCGATGAAAAAAATATCATTCATTACAATTGAATCTATTCATCTGTTAACCCATTCTCATGAGATTGGTTTTAAAATTTTCTGTTTATTTCAATGGCCTTAACAGATGAATTTATTCTGCTGTAAATATTTCTTTATTTCAGGTTTGGCTATTACTAGACACATGTATTTCACTATTTTTGTATAAATGTACAATTTTTAATGATCCAATGTAAGGTATTAATGCAATTTTTGTTGTATCTGTAGTAGCAGCTGCTTGTATAATCATTCATATAGAAAAGAAATAAGTTGAAATACTTTCATAGTTCTTCCTTTTTTATTTTGTAAATAAATAGTGTGAGAATTGTACTATAGAGTCACAGCTACCATGCGCAGTCCTTTTTACAAATGAAAATTTTGCAACATTGGTAAAATTATTGCATTTCCATTTGAATGGTTTTAAAAAATCTTACTCAGAGTAGTAAGGACTTGATCTCAATTGAAATATAAGTAGAGCAAGTAATCTTTAAATTGAGCTAGAATTCAAGCATACTTTTTTATATGTTAGTTTATTTTGTGCAACTACACTTTTTTTTTTAACTTATCATGAGTTATTTAAAGAAAACTGTAAATATAATGTTATCAATTCTGAAATGTGGCAGGTTAAGATAATATTTAAATTTGGAGTTTTTTCTTGTTTAAATTTTGTATGTTATTTTTCCATCAGAGTTTCCTATCTTTTTCATTTATACTGAAATTCACTTGCAAGGATTTTAATCCCACAAGAATTCTAATGAAAATTTATTTTTTTGTCAATTAAATTTAATATATAATAAGAAAAATGGGTTCAGACCCTCCTGCAATGGATCGTTCTCCAACGGTTTTAGAGGAAAACAATTCAATTTTCAGATTCTCGGCTGTTAAAAAAATACTCATAGGTCATACTAGTAATAAATGAGTCTTAGTTTATTCAGCAGATTTGAAACCTTTTTTTGGAACCTTACTTTTTGTTGTTATTCTCTCTAAACTTTATTGTTTAAATTTGCTCTCATACATGAATTACGTAACTATACCTATAATTCTAGGAGTTTTTGGATGACTATGCCGGATTTCAGGAGAAGATTGGTGACTTTGATAGACGTCTTGCTACAATTATTTGTCAAGGATTTGATGACTGCGCTACTACCGAGTCTGTGTTCAAGGTAGGCTAAATTATAATGCAATTGATAACATTTATAAATTATTTATTTGTCATTTCATAAGATGTCAAGACTAAGTTTATTTTTGATATTATTATATTTTTCTCCGAATTCTTGTAAAAGTTGTATTAAATGGAGATTATTGACATATGCTTATCAATAGTAACAAAATTGAAAAAGTGTTTTTAGCTAAAAAAAAAAAAATGAAAAAAAAGGTTCATACTTCCACTTAAAGATTTCTGTGTTATTGTTTATACACATTTATTACACTTATTTTTAACAGAAAAGGCTTAGATTTATTGGTATTGCCATAAAATGTGAGTTTTCTTTGTTGCAAAATCAATCCTTTCTATAAAAAAAACCAAAATAACAAAAAAATACTGATTTTACAGGAATTAATTGTATAATAATCTGAATTTATTTCAGTTGTTAGATATTATGGGATCTTTATTGGACAGAGAGCTGATCAAGAACGACTTTGAGTGCAAATACCCAACTATTATTCAGATGATGAGTAATGAACTAGATATTGCTAAGGCCATTTATGATGAACAAGTCGCCTTGAAGAAAGAAAGAGGAAAAGCTAGGATGCATAAAAACATGCCAAAAGTTGCTGGTGGCTTAAGATGGGCACATGAACTGAGGGAAAGAATCTCTGTTCCGATGAGAGACTTCAAGCATATTGAACACTCGTAAGTATATAATTATAAAGTAGCTCAATGTTTATAGGTTTAATTTTGCTTTTGGTTTACTTTATCAGTGTTCTCCCCAGGCCAATTTAGCGTCACGGTACCGTGACACTATAATAATTTCTGTGACGCTATAATTATTTTCAGGATGTTATTTGTCTTGTTTCTATATGGCAAAGCCATGTCCTAAATTGTGAACTTTCATCTAATTACCGCTTATGATCATAAAAAAATATATCACCTTTAATTGTAATCCCTTCAAGTCAGACAATAGGGGCAATTTAGAGTGATTAAATAGGTGTTAATTGCCCTATGGGTGATAACTGGTTGGATACGAATACCCCAAGCTGTCACTTGTGACATGATTAATACCACGTGGTCTGCAATCGCAAATTTCGACAAGGAGAAAATGTAATCAGAAAATTATAAAAAAAAAATCTAAATATATGTTTGCAAGATGAAAATTCAAAGAAACAAACAATTTTTCTCTTTTAAAAAGAGATTGAGTCGGCATCCATTTAATATTCTTGTGTAAACTACTGATCGGAATTGGACCAGACATGACAAAAATCCGCATTTTTACGATAATAACTACATATGCACAAATGGCACAGTAGACAAAAAGCAATGATACCTAAAGAGAAAACTAAGCATTAACAGACTATTTATTAGATAACTTTGTTAAAAATATATATCATTTTGATAAAAAAGAAACAACTGGGACCATGAACCAATATATTTCATAGACATGATAAAGAAAGTTTTTGAATTTAAATTTTATTGCTATATGATACTTTCTCTTCCCTTTTTTTTTTTTTTTTTATAAGAACCAGTGTTTTTTTCTACATATTTAATGCAAATGTATCTATACAGGTTGCCCTATAATAAACCATGCATTCATTTAGCTGGGTAGGAAGGATGACTTGAACCACACATATATTTTTATTTGGCCCAAGAGAAAAAAAATATTCTGGAACTATAAATGAATATAGAAAACATAAACTGAAAATACTGTTATCAAGGTTATAGTTTAATTGCATTCTCAGTTATGAATTCAACAATATAGACACAAAGAATAGGGTAGAATAGAATATTTTATTCACCAAATAATGGCCTATAGCATACAAACATTATAATACATTTTGTAATAAACAATAACGTATATAACATAAAGGAAA
The DNA here is from genome assembly GCA_037788925.1 of Mytilus galloprovincialis. Lineage (NCBI taxonomy): Eukaryota > Metazoa > Mollusca > Bivalvia > Mytilida > Mytilidae > Mytilus > Mytilus galloprovincialis. Next base: position 87,829,950 of record CM075337.1, read on the forward strand.
TAGAGCGTTACCAAGACGGGACAAATTACATTGAAAAAAATACAATTTATTGTTTTATGCCAAATGTGATGCTATCCAAAATTTCTGGGGAGAACACTGTACTTTATGAATAATATCTTTTCATGAAGTAAAAGAAATTAGTAACTCAAATGAAAATTTCTGCCTTAATTGTAGATTCAACATGAAATGAATGTTTTAGACCTTTTAATGAGTTTAAAATCATTTCCAAAATGAGTTATTACAAAATGTCCCTTCAGTTCAATTTAATAAACATTTATGAAAATCAGAATTTCGGCTGTGTATCCTATAAATTTCATTTCTTTTTATTCATACAATACAAGTTTTAAAATACTGTATTTTTTACTTTCAGATGTATGCAAGGAGAAGAAGCTAAATTAGTTTATACAAAGTACGAAGAAATGTTGGAACTTCTGAATGGGTAGGTTCATTTTGTTGGTCAGTTTCAACTTATTTAAATTCATTTCAAATTGTATTTTTAGAACTAAAAAAACAGCTGTTATTTGATATTGATGTAGATATGAAGTTTTGGAATATATTTATAGATTATCGTTTATCATCTCAACGAGATTGATTTTCTCGCTTGAGCCGGGACGGCGAAAGCAAGAAAGGCAATCGAGATGAGATGACCAATGATAATCTATTTATCGCTATTTTACCTATGACGACGTGTCAATTTCATGTCAATTTCGTTAGCAACGCCACGTGCCTGCTTAGTTTCTGGCGATAATTTTCCATCTCAAGTGAGTAGAATGATATGAAAAATTATCACAAAAAAAAAGATCAAAGGAAAAATGCACAAAATAGCGATAAAGAGGAATAAAGCCAAAAGAGGAAAAGAAACAAATGTGTTTAACCAAAAGACATGTCTTTAGAATCTGAAACTGAAAACTTGGAATAGCAATGACAGATTGATTTTTCTGTAAACTGTAATCAAATTTGCCTAAAATTTAGTTGTGCAAAATTAAATGCCTCACATAATTTGAACACAGAACATTAAAAAAATATACTTAAGAAACAACGAAAATGTATATTTAGGTGGCATGTTTAGTATTTTAGATATTGTCACAAGAATGGAAGTAACATTTTAGTGAGGACAGGATATTATTTAACCTAATACAACTAATGAAACAATTGTTTTCAAATTGATAAAGTTGATTAATTTTGTTTCTTTTTAATATGATTTTAGTTGGAATGGTGAGGTGTACAGTGAATGGACTGCTGGCGTAACTGAAGCATGTTCGTTTAACATGAGTCAGCCATTGGTTGTCAGGAATGAGGAGACCAAACTCATCACTGTAAACTTTGACCCTCAACTTACTGCTGTGTTACGTGAGGTCAAGTACTTAGATGAAAACAGAGAGCAAGAAATTCCAGAATCTGCCAAAGAGATGTTTGCTAAGAATGATACATTGTGGCGTTTTGTTACCAACTTAGATTTGACAGTCCATTTGTATAATAAAGTAAGAAATACTATCCTGGAAGTTGAATTTCCACTGGTTGAAGGACAACTACAAGACATTGATGTCCAACTTGAACAGGCTGAGAAATCTCTGAACTGGGAAAGTCATGGTAAGTGTATCCTAAAGTTTTACTTTATTTCACCTAATGAAGTGTTATAATTTGTAGAATGGTAATATTTGTCAAACTTTTATTTGGCATGTTTTCATTTTTACTTTGTTACATATGAAAACGCTAAGAGTTTTTCAAATGGTAATATTTTTCATTCACTTGTCAAATAATGATTTTTCCTGCATTGAAAGTATAATGAACTATGACTGTTTCCTCATTTGTCAACCTAAAGTTCAGTGCTTGGAATTCTTTTTGTCCAAATTTTTTCTTTCAGTAAAATTTGTAAAATCATACAATTTTTCACTTAATTCAGTTTAAGGTGGTACCAAACACCTTGACTATAATTGATTTGGCTCGTTTAATTTTCATAAAATTTTCACAAAATATTTACTATGACCCTTTGACAAAAAATTTGAACTGACCAATTTATCAGAAAAATTACACTGGTTATATAGCAGTTTGACAAACATCAATTTTGATCATTAAGAAGCTTAATATTTCCTTAACAACACAACGTGATTAAAACATTTAGCTGATTTTACAGGGTTATCTCCCTGTAGTGTTAGGTACCACCTTAAGACTTTATTTTCAAGTATAAAATGATTTTGCATGATCAATTTTCTAGTCACTCAATTTATTAAAATTTTTCTGATAAAATTTTTAGGTGTATGGGAATATATTCAAAAGACGAGAGATCAAGTGATCGATCTAGAATCACGCGTACAGAAGGCTAAAGATAATGTGGAAGAAATTAAAAAACTTATGTCAACCTGGAGCAAGACACCACTGTTTGAAAGAAAGGAAGATAAACATGAAACACTCCTCAACTTGGATGACAGAAAAGAAAGACTTGATAAACGTTACTCTAATATTAAAGATATTGGCAAAAAGATACATGAACTTTTACAGGTATGACTTGTAGTGGTGGCAGAAAGAAAGTGGATGTGTACTTTTATTTTATATGTTTAGAGTTCTAGATAAAAATAGACATGAATTGATTAAGATTTGTTTATATTTTAACATTTTGAAAAAAACATGCCAGAACAAAAGGACTAAAGAAAAATGAAAAATAGGACATGAAATCACAGAAAACGTTGACTTCAGTTTATACTAAAATTAAATAGATTTTTATAGCATTTTTTATATCAATTTTATTTGTGTTACATTTTAAATCTGTTTTCAGAACAACTGTGTATTTTTCAATGCTGATGCTAACACAGACATTTGGAAAGCCTATGTTGATTATATAGATGAGATGGTAGTTGATGGATTCTTTAACACCATACATTGCAGTATAAAATTTGTCTTAGACAACACAGATCCAAAGGTGGAGGTTGATCCATTGTTTGAAGCACAGCTAGAACTGCAGGTACCAGAGATGGTCTTCATTCCGTCTCTCGATTATGGAGTTGCTGATGGATTTTATGATTTGGTTGATGGACTCGTTGGAGACATTTACAAGCAAGCGTCATTGATTCCACGTCTTGCTGCTCATAGCGGACAGGAAAATTATCAACCTGATTTGGAGGAAATGGAGGAATTGTCTGACATGAGAAGTGAACTTATGGACAGAATAAATAATATTATGAATAAGGCTATCGAGTATAGGAACTCTTTTGATAATTATGCATACCTGTGGGTAGATGATAGGAATGAGTTCATGAGACAGTTCTTACTGTACAACCATGTTCTCACACAGGAAGAGATAGAAGCTCATGCTGATGACAGTGTACCGGAAAATCCACCAACACTCAAACAATTTAAAGAACAGGTAATTTTATAAACTATCGTACTTATTTTCGTAGCTATTGACAAGTTTAAATTTATATAAAAAAGTGATGTTTGTGGATTATCAAATGTTCAATAAAAATACAGTACTGTACATGTATATTCATTAAAAATAAACGTTTAAAATCTCAAAATTTTTTGCTCAATACAAATTGTCAATATAAAAAATTTGTAAGGGTTCCGCGGAACCCAGTGTCTCGCCTACTTTTGCTGTTAATCGCAGACTCAACAAAAATGAGGAAAAACATCAATAAAAATTTCCCTCTTGGTACTGTCTTTTGATTGAAAGAAGCTTCCAAGCTTGGTAAAAAATCCAGGATAGTTTATGAATCTAATAAATGTTTTATAAACTTTAACTGCAGACTGTATGTAATGTTAACTGGAAGAAAAACTAAGTCCATTTATAAGTAAAATACGGAAAAAGTGAATTTTTTTTTTACAAAATTTACATTAAGCAACCAACAATTAATCAACAGGCATTTTTTCATTTAAAACCTAAGAAATTATTTGATATTTGTAAACATCAGAATGTGGTTTTGTTTTGCAGATTGACACCTATGAGAAGATATATGAGGAAGCAGAACAAATACAACCAACACGACTGTTTGAGAGCTGGTTTAGAGTCAATTCTAAACCATTCAAACAAGCTTTACTCAACACCATCAAACGTTGGAGTTACATGTTTAAACAACATCTCATAGATCATGTCACAAACAGGTTTGCCATTTTCATAATTTTGGTCAATTATGAAGTAAAAATTTTATTTCATTTGCCATTTGAATATGATGAAATTTGCGATTTCACAATTTGATAGATTTCTGATATTCAAACTAATATTAATTTTCAATTATTTAAGAAGGTATTTGATACATATTTAAGTTTTTCAAAATTAATGATTTCTTTTATAAATAGTAAATAGTCATTTATCATAAGTGAACTTCTATGGTTATTTATATTTTATAAAATATCATAAAGAACTGAAATGTTATGGTTTTTAAAAAGATGATAATCATAGAACCATGAGTACTTTTAAAATATTAAAAATAGTTCAAATACAATATGTACTTTTCTGTATTTCTTGAGTAAAATCTGTGTTTTTTTATATTACAGTTTGAAGGAGTTAACTGACTTTATCAAGACAACCGATGGAGGATTAGAGAAACCGGTTGAAGAGGGTGATTACGATGGTTTGGTCCAGTGTATGGGTTATCTACTGGCTGTTAAAGATCGACAAGCTACAACTGATGAGATGTTTGAACCACTGAAACAAACCATAGAATTACTGAAAACTTATGATCAAGAAATGCCTGAAGAAGTTCATCTTCAGTTACAGGTAGGACAGGGGAAATGTTACACCAAGGGTAAGGGTCTTAACTCTTACTAATCACTTGGAAGTTTTGGGAAACAATTTTCATAGATATATTCATAGCTTCTAAGTTACACAGATTATTTAATACTGTTTCACTAGAGATTGAAAAGCTTTGATGAAGCTGCCTATAAAAACACATTATTGATTTATTATAGGGTTATCTCCCTTGACTCATGTCTAACCCCCATCAATAAACAAGCATTAGTGAAATATTAAAAACATCCATGACACAAAATCAGGACATACACAGGGAAAAACAAACAGAAATAAACCTTTTATTTTAAAGAGAGGTGAAAGATATCAAACAGACATGCAAACTCACAATTCAAAAACAAACTGACAATGCCATGTTAAAAAACTAAAAATGACCAAAAGACGAACAACAGATACAAAATACAATATAGAAATCAAAAGAGCAAACCATATGTTTTGTTTGCTTTAAGGAGGTAGACCTAGGTTAAGGGAAATAACTCTTAAAATCATCAGTACGTTTGTGTCAATCATTTTAATAAATATGTTCTAAGCTTCTTGGATACATAGATTTTTTCCAATCTGTTTCAGGTAAATGCTTAAAATTCATTGACGAAACTTGACTTTTACAAACGCATAACTGAGTTAAAGAGTTATCCCCTGAACCAAGGTCTACCCCTTAAATAGTAGAAATTGACAAAATTATGAATTTGATAAGAAATATCACCTCTATAGTATAGAGTATGAAATATGTCAGCATGTAATGATTATATTTTAGGAATTACCTGAGCAATGGAAAAACACAAAGAAGATTGCAATAACTGTGAAACAACAAGTGGCACCACTGCAAGCTACAGAAGTGGCAAATATCAGACGTAAAACTGCCACATTTGATGTCAACCAACACAAGTTCAGGGAAACGTTCCGTACCATACCACCATTCAGATACAACTGTGAAGAGCCTTATGATAGCATTGATACTGTAAGTCATTTTTGCTCTAAATATTTCCTCTAGAATACAAATTATTTTTCATGTTTGTAAAGAAACTTCATTTGTCTGGATATTGTCTAAGTATTGATTTTCTCATAGATATTTGTGCTAAATTACTTATGGTCCATAAATGTAGTTTTATGAAGCCTCTGTTATGGTGTATGATCTTAACCTAACAGCAGTGTTACAGTTCAGCTATAGAAAAACCGGTTAAATTCATTTAAAAAAGGCTAGGCTTAAATTACATTTGAACAAAGATCAATGTACCTATTATCAATACCACAGTCAATAAATTTTTATCTTTTTTGTAGTACCACTTAGAAATTGCTGAGATGGAGAAAGAAATGGCCAAACTTTTAGATGCAGCCGGTTTATTTGAGGTGAATGTACCAGACTTCAAACAGCTGAAACAGTGTCGAAAAGAAATCAAATTACTTAAAACTTTATGGGATTATATCGTAATGGTGAGGAGCAGTTTTGAGGATTGGAAGACAACTCCGTGGAAAGAAATCAACGTAGAACAGATGGACATGGATTGTAAGAAGTTCGCCAAAGATATCCGTCAGTTAGACAAAGAAATGAGAGCTTGGGACTCTTACACAGGAGTAGAAGACAGCGTAAAGAACATGTTGACATCTCTCAGAGCTGTCAGTGAATTACAGAATGATGCCATTAGAGAACGCCATTGGCAACAACTTATGGCTGCCACTAAGGTTGGCATTTAATTTATTATTCTTATTATCAACTTCCTCTAAAAAACTATGTTCTTGTAATTGAATTTGTGCTTTGACTTTCTTATAAAGTATCTGTAAGTGTAGGCAGGATTTTATGTTAAACCTGTTAAGACATGCTTAAGCAAAGCAAAGTTTGTTCATTTTCCTGATTTCTCGTATCACACCTGTTGCAAAATTTTAATTTGGTATTTTTTATGTCACTACCTCTTTATGATCAAATTTGAGGAAGGTTAAATTTTCGCAATTTTATCATAATTGTGAACTAAGGGAAAATAAATCTCTGAAAATTTTCCACTTACAGCTGTGTGTTGAATACAAGTAACCTTTGACTCTAAAAAGCGCATTTTTTTTTACCTATTAGTCCCTTTCCAATCCTGAATGATGCATCATTTGCACATTTATGACAAATTAATCCTACTTCAATTTTGTATTAAATTATTTAAATATTATGTCTATTAATGATTATTTATGTTTTATAAAATTACTCATAAAATTTGTTACAAAATGAAGATATTTGAATAAAAAAATTGAAATACATATTGTGAAAGTTTTGAATAACTTTAGAATTTTAACCAATTTATTTACAGGTACGGTTTGTTATGGATGAAAGCACTACTCTTGCTGACTTGCTCTCCTTGAATCTTCACAATTTTGAGGAGGAAGTGAGAACTATTGTAGACAAAGCTGTGAAGGAAATGAGTATGGAGAAGGTACTTAAGGAGCTGGATGTAACCTGGTCACAGATGGAGTTTGAACATGATCCACATCCACGAACAAAGATTACTACTCTTAGAACAAGTGAAGAGTTGATTGACACACTTGAGGATAATCAGGTACTTGAGTTATGGGGAAATGTTGGAATGAAGATAGTATTGATAAAGTTAACTTCAATTTGATTTGGGTTTTTTTTTGGGGGGGGGGGAGGGGTTTCCAGAGGTAAGTTTTTATGAATTATATGCTAGTAATAGAGGCTATAGTACAAATAAATTGTCTGGTGTATATCAAACAAATTTACTCAGAAACTACAAAACATAACGACTACATATGTGAATCTATCAGGATGCAATTGCTGTTTTCCTATACTTTGCTTTTTTTTCTCAAAATGATTGATGAACTTTGAATTTTTTATCTCACATTTCTTCAATAATGCTGAACAGAATGACTTAAAATATTGTGAGCAGCTCAACAATGATAATTTGTCGCCAGTGTTTACTTTTCTAACATGTCAGACACCAGTTCCATTTTATTGTTACTTTGTATTATGAGTGGGGGTATGTCTGTCATAACAATTGATGCTTTCTTGTTGTCTATAAATTTCAATTAATTTCTGTAATAATCTTTCAGGTACAACTGCAAAATATGCTATCATCCAAATTCATTGCCCATTTCCTACAAGAAGTATCAGCTTGGCAAAAGAAACTGTCCACAGCCGATCAGGTTATCCAAATATGGATGGAAGTTCAGAGAACTTGGTCACATTTAGAAAGTATTTTCATTGGCTCAGAAGATATCAGAAATCAGTTGCCTGAAGATTCCAAAAGATTTGATGGAATTGACAGTGATTTCAAGGTAAGTTTATTGTTTTCTAGGTGTATGAATAAGAAGATGTATGAGTGACAATGAGACAACTATCCGTCCAAGCAACCATGTGTAAAAAGTATAACAATTATAGGTCAAAAAACGGCCTTCAACACAGAGCCTTGGCTCACACCAAACAGCAAGCTATAAAGGGCCCAAAAAATACTAGTGTAAAACAATTAAAACAGGAAAACCAACGGTCTAATCTATATAAAAAAACGAGAAACACTAATAAACCACACCAACAAACAACAATTTTCCTGCCAAAGATCGCAGTTTCTCCAGGCCCGCAGCTTCCTGTACCAATATAACTTGCCCTCCCCTTAAATAGCATATAGTGCTGAAAGTGCTGTTAAATACCAAAAAACAATCAATAAAAGGCATTTAAAAAAAAAAGAAAAAAAAAGGGAGATAATCAAAATTGATAAAAAGTTGCACTGTGATAATTCAACCAGATCATGGTCTAACAAACATAACTAGTCATCTTAGAATTACTACATATTAAATTTTGAAATATTGCCACGTTTAAGAATCTTTTCAATGTGATTTTACATGTAAAAAGTAATTCAAGACCTAGAAATACACATTGAATTCTCATATTGAAACAAATAGATTTCTTACTACTGAATTCTTTTGTGTCACATATGACAGCTCTTGAGATCACTTATTACCAATTTGAATGGCTGTATTATTCTTAATGTCATCTTCACAACTACAAATGTATAAAGCAATCTATTCAAAATTTGGTGTATTATGGATTCATTTATTTTGGTGGGTACCAATTTTCGTCGATTAAGGAAAAACTGAATTTTTAGGGATATTTAATTTCATGATTTGCCAGTCTGCATACAAACCTTAAGAATTCTTTTACTTTCTTGGCCATTTTATTTGTTGTTCACTTGTACACATGAAATTTATGAAAATTAATATTGATATTCCACAAATAATAATGTATCCACAGTCATTTTTTTTCCAAAATTATTGCTAAATTTTTCTGTATTTATTGTTTTTGCAGGAATTAGTGTCTGAAGTGGAGAAGACAAAGAATGTTGTTGATGCTACTAACCAGCCTAACTTGTTTGACAGACTAGAGGCTATTCAGGGGCAACTTACACTCTGTGAGAAGGCATTGGCCGAGTATTTAGAAACCAAGAGATTGGCATTCCCAAGATTTTACTTCTGCTCCTCAGCAGATTTGTTAGATATTCTGTCTAATGGAAATAATCCACCAGTTGTAAGTATAAAAGTCATCTACCTATTCACAAGATAAATTAAAACGCTGAAATAAACTTCAAACTTTTAAATTAGTACATTCAAACTGAGTTGTTTGCAAAAGAAAAATTGTGAATTCATGTTAATTTTGAAATTGTCATTGTCAGCCACCCAACAATAAAATTTAAACCCAAAATATGATCTAAAATCAGGATGATACAGCTTTTAAAACTAATTGAGCACAGGTTCATCACTTTGGCAGTCCATGAGTCCTGAACTCATCAAAATCTGTCTGGAGGACTCATCATTTTCAAAATTTGTGAGTCCTAAGATGTTTAGAAATTGTAAAATATTGTATCATCTGAGCACATATATATCATCATTTTATAACAAAAAATTCAAATAGTCAAAATTTGGTGTCATTGCCATGCTATATTTTGTCATGGCGACAGAAATGCTGAATTATATAGCAATAAGAATTCATCTTCTTCTTGTTGGACTCATCTTTAAAAGTACTTATTGAGAATGCTGTGAGCACTTGCACTGTTAGCCATCTGGAAACCATGCTAATGTGTTCACAAGTTCATCTTTTAACTTAACTACAGCTTATATGTTATAATAATTTGACTTCCAGATTTCTTACCCTATGGTTTTCTCTTGATACCCTGGCTTTCTCTACCAATAGAAACTGTCCAAATTTGCTGAAAGTATTTTTTAACACCAACAATCAATCATTTATATATTAATAGCCTTAAGAAAAAGTTCAAAGTTAGTTGTCTTTATTTTCAGGTTGCCCGTCACTTGACCAAACTCTTTGACAGCATGGCTAACTTGAAGTTTGAGGAAGATAGCAAAGGGAATAAACTGAAATCTGCCATCGGCATGCACAGCAAAGATGGTGAATATGTTGACATGGAAAAAGCATGTGATTTGAATGGTCAGGTATGTACATTATTATAATATAGTTCTGTAGTCTTTATGGTGTCTAGAAGAGCATATTAAACAGCTATTGGTTACTGTGAATTCAGAAATTATTGAGAGGTTTTCTTAAAATGCGAATAATGACTCTGGTGAGTATAGCAATAAATAGAACTTACATTCTGATATCTAATACATGTATATCTTTATGCAGCTGTTCCCGAAATCACATTTTTAGATTTTCCCACTTTCTTCAAAAATAGCAATGCTAAATTCTTTATGTCTGTATTCTTTAAATTTTAATTTAATTTTTCTATGTCCTATCTTAAGATTTTTTGCCCATTACTCTCTGATCTTTGAACTTTAAACCCCATTATACTATTTATAGTTTTTAATATTTTTGTTGTGTAGTATTAGCCTATTATTATGTAAACTCCATCCAGATCCTCACTTTATAGTTTTTAACATTTTTGTTGTGTAGTATTAGCCTATTATTATGTAAACTCCATCCAGATCCTCACTTTATAGTTTTTAATATTTTTGTTGTGTAGTATTAGCCTATTATTATGTAAACTCCTTCCAGGTCCTCATTTATTGGATGAGAAATACCATTAACAAAAATGTTTGACTTTTCTGCAGGTAGAGGTATGGTTGATGAGACTTCTTGAAGCCCAGTGTAGCACTGTCAGACATCAGATGACTGAAGCTGTTTCCTCATATGAAGAAAAACCAAGAGACCAGTGGCTGTTTGACTTCCCTGCTCAAGTGGCATTGTGTGGCACACAGATCTGGTGGACTACTGAAGTTAATATTGCATTTGCTAGACTGGAGGAAGGTTATGAAAATGCTTTAAAAGATTACAACAAAAAACAGGTAATATAAATCATGATATTGAATCATTCTTTAGGTTAAAATGTAGCATTTTAACAAAGATACATTAAAAATACTAGAAAGGCAAAAATGTGGACATGTTTTCTTTTTAAAATTATTTTACATTTCATTGTTACAACGGTGAAAATTATAGCTTTATACATACTATATATGGGTTTTGTTCATTGTTGAAAGCTGTACAGAACCCTGGAATTGTTCATATCTTTGTCCTTTGTTGTCTTTATGGAAAGTTGTCTCATTGGCAATCATACAAAATTTCATTATTTTTTTTATTTTTATATATTTAAAAAAAATGTTCGTATAAATTTCTAATATGTGTACTTTAGGTCCAGCAATTGAATTCACTTATCCAGATGTTGATTGGAAAGTTGAGTTCTGGTGATCGTCAAAAGATTATGACCATCTGTACTATCGATGTACATGCTCGTGATGTCATCACAAAATTAATCACAACGAAGGTAGACAACTCCCAGGCCTTCAGCTGGCTGAGTCAGCTTCGTCACAGATGGGATGACAATGAGAGAGATTGCTTTGCTAATATTTGTGATGCTCAGTTCCGATATTCTCATGAATATCTCGGCAACACACCACGTCTTGTCATCACACCACTCACTGATAGGTTAGTTGTTTTCTCTTCTATTGAAAGAGAGTTATCTCCCTTTATTTTGTTTCCTGACGTTATTATTAAAAAATTCATTTCAAAATAAATTGGTTTTTTCTTTTTAAAGAACTGCAACTCATGATATCTAATTGTAATTGTAATTGTTTTGATATAGAAAATGTAGTGTATTTACATCTATTTGTTTACTTCTATCGAAGATGTTTTAAAGAATTTGTTTTAGAAATATAGTTCAATACTATTTAACATGGTGTATGGATATTGCATATTGGTAGCTTAAAGTTGAAATATTTTTTTGATCTTCAAGTTAATTCAAACGTTGGTAAATGTCCATTAGACAAAAACCAAAAAACTTAGATTACGAAAGAATACTTTTTGACACTTTGTGTCGTTTACTTCTTTTTTTTTTAAATGAAAAGCCTAAGTCACACATTTTATTTTTTGACAGATGTTACATCACTCTTACCCAATCTCTCCATTTGATCATGAGTGGGGCCCCCGCTGGACCAGCTGGAACTGGTAAAACTGAGACCACCAAAGATTTGGGACGTGCTCTTGGTGTGATGGTATATGTGTTTAACTGTTCAGAACAGATGGACTACAAGGTAAAATTCATGGTTACTTGGTTGATAACTGCGTAATGTCACTTCAGTGGGAAGTTTATTTGTGATAATCAGAAAATTGTTATCTCAGATTAGAATGAACATAACAGTTTCAGATGATATATAAATAAGATAATGACCATTGCCTTTAGTGCTGACCTTTACCTTGAAGGTCATTTAAGGTGGTACCCAACACTTACACTAAAATTAATTTGGCTCGTTTAATTTTCATAAAATTTTGTCAGAAAAAATACACTGGTTATATAGCAATTTGACAGACACCAATTTTGATCATTGAGAAGCTTAATATTCCTTTTACAACAACGTAATTAAAACGTTTAGCTGACTTTACAGAGTTATCTCCCTGTAGTGTTAGGTACCACCTTAAAGGTTTATTTAATTTAGGAGATGTTCATACTTTTTAATTAGTTACTGGTAGTATTGTAATGAGCATTGTTTAATAGTCTTTACATATATGCTATATTGATAGAACAACACAAAAAAAACAGTGCACTTGTCTTACAATTACAATAATTATTTCCATAATTAGAAATTACACAAATTGTATTGATAAATATATTTTGAGATCATTGATAGATTTGAGTTGTCACAAATATGTATTCTTATATGATAACCTGTACTATTTTGACATAACTACCTACACTTATACTGTTTTAGTCCATTGGTAACATCTACAAGGGTCTGGCCCAGTCAGGAGCATGGGGATGTTTTGATGAGTTTAACCGTATAGCTGTTGAAGTGCTGTCAGTAGTGGCCGTACAGGTCAAATGTATTCAGGACGCCATCAGAGAAAAGAAAACTGAATTCAACTTCCAGGGAGGAATTATCAAACTTAAATGGACAGTAGGTCTGTTCATCACCATGAACCCTGGTTACGCAGGAAGAACAGAGTTACCAGAAAATCTTAAGGCCTTATTCAGGTACATTTGAGTATTAATTTTAAAGTTACATAAAAGTTACAGGGTTTTACGTTTGACATTTTGTGAGTTTTGTGCAGATTGCATCGTACATCTTTTATTATTAGTTGAAAAAGAAAAGTCAATAAAACAAAAAGTGTACTATAATCTATTGCCAAACAAAACTTCCTGAAATCCACATTAAAAATTCTACAACCCTTACTATGCATTGTTAGTCAGTGTGTTACAACTAAGATTATAAACAAAAACAAAACATATTTTATGTTTGAAAAAGAAAAAAAGATTAGTTTGAGATACAAACTATGTTTTTGTTCACAGCCCCAAATTTCAAAATTATATTACCTAAGCATTTTATTCTAGTTCCTGTACATACATATATATATATTTAAGTAATGTAAATTATGTTTTTATAAATACAATATCTTTTATTTACAGACCATGTGCTATGGTTGTCCCAGATTTTGAACTGATCTGTGAAATCATGTTGGTAGCTGAAGGTTTCCTTGATGCACGTCTCTTGGCCAGAAAGTTTATTACATTGTACACTTTGTGTAGAGAACTTTTGTCTAAACAGGACCATTACGATTGGGGTCTAAGAGCCATCAAATCTGTACTAGTAGTGGCTGGTTCACTGAAAAGAAGTGATCCTGACAGACCAGAAGATCAGGTGAGTTATGTTTACTTTGTAATTTGTTAGCCTAAATATGGATGATTATATAGGTGTCTGTTAAACATCCAAAGGCAAATCAAATGCATATTCAGGACACGACCATGTTAATTCAATGTTAATGTGCACCCTGCTTTATACAAGACTGACACTTTAAGCCAGATTTTTTATGAACTTGTTCAAAAGGTAACAGTTTGCAGGAATACATTTCACCCTACTCTGACACATTACTTGATCACTTGGCCACTCAGACCTCCCTTGATACCAGAGAGACAGTTACCTAAATATGGATAAGGAATACATTATGTTATTTCTACATGCTGCTTAGAAATGTCAGAGGACCTTTTAAAGTTTTCTTTCATTCTTTTAAATGTTATACTTTGCTGAAACTTTGAATTTTTCAATATTTTAAATGATCTATAAAAAAATCACACATTTCTCCAATACTACCTAACAGAATGACTTCATATCTGATCAGATAGTAATGAGTATTAACGTGTTAGCGCTTTATTAGATCAGTCAAACACCTTCTTCCTGTTTTCTGAATCTATGAATTACTGCTGCTGGTATGCTTAGCATGAAAATTTATGCATTCCATGAAATATTTTGAAACATTAGCAATAATTTCATTTCTTTTATTTTAGGTATTGATGAGAGCCTTGAGAGATTTCAATATTCCAAAGATTGTCACTGATGATGTGCCAATTATCATGGGTCTGATTGGTGATCTGTTTCCAGCACTCAATGTACCAAGGAAGAGGGACATGGATTTTGAACAGAAAATCAGACAAGCTGTCCTTGACCAGAAACTTCAGCCAGAGGATAATTTTATTCTGAAGGTAGGTTATCTGTTTAAAACTATATAAATGAGATTTGTTTCTGCTTGCATATGAATTTTAATATTAAAGAATCTGAAAATCCCTATTAGTTTTATTTTCTAGAAAAAACTTTTAATAAAATACATTAAATCCAGCAAAAAACAAAATTTATTCTATTATTTCTTATCAATAAACAGGATAAAGTTGTCTTTTTCAAGAAACTATACCTTTCATCTAAAAACTGTGCCCCTATGCCCTAAAATCTGTATTTGGATCTAGAAAGGACTCTGATGTCAACAAACCCATCAAGAAATACTTTCATGTTGCATATATTTCATATGAGCCTTGGTTAAATATTAGTTATAAAGTGCGTACTCTCTTGAAACAAAAAAAAAATCTGTAGTAATCACAAGTCTCGTATTTTGATATAGCTACTGAAAAATAACGCATTTTATTTTTTGAAGTAATGGTTTCAAGAATAATATTGATTTCAAATTAATGTAATTCTATCTTGTTTTACCTACAGGTTGTACAGCTGCAGGAATTATTCGATGTCCGTCACTCTGTCTTCTGTCTAGGTAATGCTGGTGTTGGTAAAAGTAAAGTTTGGGGTTCCCTTATCAGGACGTACAGAAACGCTGGCAGGAAACCACAGGCCATTGATCTGGATCCCAAGGCTGTCACAAACAATGAACTTTTTGGTATCATTAACCCAGCAACCAGAGAGTGGAAAGATGGTAAGTAGAATTTCTTTGTAAAATAACACTGACAAAAATATATCTTCCTGTGTGTTATGTATTTCTTTCATTTGAAAAGAAATTCTGAATAACTTTGTGCATAAGAATAGGGAAGAATAAACATACTAAACTAAGAGTTTGTAATTTTTTCCAGTTTGGAGATATAGATTAATCAATCTGATTGATATAAAGGTCCTATTTCAGTGCCTCACTTACAAGAATTTGACAAAGTTCTTGTTTTAGTCCTTTTATTTACTACGTCAACAAATAAAATTTCTGCATCCAAATCTTTTATGGTGTTAATTCAGCATTACAGGTATTGAAAAAACAGAGGATCTTAAAAATGTGTTTATAACAAGGAAGAAAATCAAAGTTTTCAAATCCTTTTAAGTGAAGAAGGACACATTATCTGTATTTAAATCAGATTGTATGATAAAACAAAAAATTGAAGTGTTTGCCAGATGTAAAGATCATTAGAAGATATTTTGATAAATATTAATGGAAATATCAAAAAGTGAAAAAATGTAATAGAAAAAACACACACCCTTTACATCTTGAACAAGTACTCTTTACAGTTTTACACACAAAATTGTTTTAAAAATTAGAATTTTGGACAGTCTAAAACTTTGAAATGAAAACCTCACATATTTCTTTAATGTTGCAGTAGTTCTGATAGAATTTATGAAAGATAATAAATCAGATGTTTTTTTAACCCATTGTTAAAAGTATTATCTTTTAGAAGGCTAGTTCACATCTTGATTAAGAGCGGCAATAAGAGTCCTATTCCTTTTATTTATTGATGGGCCATGGTGTATTTATCATATATTTCTTCTTTTTTCTTTCATACAGTCAGGTAGGCCATATAATTTTCTTTATTTGCTTGCATAATTTGCTGTGTTCATCTTTACTAATGAAAGTGATTCAAAATATATACGGGGAAGATTTTTTGAAAGATTTATAGTTTTCCTCTGTTTAATGATAGCGTTCATTCACTTTGTTTTAAATTTCAGTCGACTTGATTGTACACTTATAATATATCATAATGGTTGATTTTAATTTCCTTATTATTTTTTTATAACCACACCTATATATCAATTTGTTGTTAGCAAATAAGGTTTGGTATATTTAGCACAGACCATAATATTTGCCCTCTTAGTTTTGCGTTTGTCCTAACTATTCTACCAGGTTACTTATTTCTGACCAGCAATACAGTTTTGGACAACATAAATGAGTAAGCTGAGATATCAGAGACAGTATGCATTCAACACACAAAAAAATAACATCTAGAGGTCATCATACAGTTTTAAACAATTACCATAACCTAAAGCTGTTCAGTCCAAAAACTTTAAAATCTATAAATTTATACAAAATGGACAAATGAAGTTCAGAAAATACAAATAATTCTAATTTCTGCTAATGAATATCTGTGAATGGGATGAACAAACTTACTGGCCAGCATCCTATTCCAAGTTTGTTCTGATAGTTCAGTTCAATTTCTGGTTAACACAGGAATCTATTTACAGTGGATTCACTGTATAACAAATAATTGATAAAGACTTAAATGCAATGAAAGGAGAACTGATTGGAACCTTACGTCAATCAGCTGATTATCATTAGCATTTCCCTAAAACTTTTCCTGGACTAATTATCCCAATTTATTGTTTAGGTTTGTTTTCTGTGATCATGAGAGATCTTGCTAACATGACCACCGACAGTCCAAAGTGGATTGTTCTTGATGGAGACATTGATCCCATGTGGATTGAATCTCTCAACACCGTGATGGATGACAACAAGGTATTGACGCTTGCCAGTAACGAGAGAATTCCACTGACTAATAGCATGAGACTGCTTTTTGAGATCAGCCACTTGAGGACAGCTACTCCTGCTACTGTGTCTAGAGCTGGTATCCTGTTCATTAACCCTACTGATGTGGGTTGGAATCCGTAAGTACACATATAAATATTTTCCATGCTATAAGGTTAGATTTATTTGACCAAGTTTGATTATACTATATGATAGCTTTGTTTTATTATACATACTTTTTAAGAAACTTATGAATTGTACTTGATGAATTTAAACCAAGAAGCATTCATTTAAAGCATAATAAAATTATAAACGGATAACCATACAAAGTGGTCGATAAAACCTGCATTAGAATTGTATATGAAACTTTCTTTTTTAAAATTTCTTTAGTCAATGTCTCTTTTGTTTTGAATAATGTTTTTGAAACCTTTTCCAATATACTTGATTAGGCTCAGCCTCATGAAAGAAGAATATTACAGTAAAACAAACATTGAAATATGAATTGTTTTCAACTTTCTGCTTAAACCATATGCATGCTAACCAATTATTTTGCAAGTGGTCATTCCAATTAACATTTTATGAAGAGTTTTTTTAATAAAAATTAAAGTTGCACCTAAGCAATATTTTTTCAGCATCTGACATTTTTAAAACAGTTCTTTTAATATAATTAAAATAGAATTAACCTTTTGCCAGAATATTGGTTAACATAGGTTTGCTGTTTGCGGCGTCGGCGGCGTCAACAATGTATTAATTTGTGATTAGTTCTAGTTTATGGTGAACAACTTGTGGTAGGTCAATGGTATTTGGTATGCAGTTGTATTAGCATTGGCACATCTTATTACCATGGAGATTATTTCACCCCGCCCCCTCAGTCATGGTCTATTGACTTTGAAACTTTGCCTAGTTTACATGTATTAGTTTGTTATAAGGTCAGTTTGTGGGGAACCACTAGTGGTACGTCAATGATATTTGGTATGTAGTTGTATAAGTATTGCCACATCTCATTTCCATGGAGATTATTTGGCCCCGCCCCTCAGTCATGGTCTATTGACTTTGAAATTTTGCTTAGTTAACATGTATTAGTTTGTGATTAGGTCAGTTTATGGGGAACCACTAGTGGTAGGTCAATGATATTTGGTATGTAGTTGTATAAGCATTGCCACATCTCATTACCATGGAGATTATTTGGCCCCGCCTCTCAGTCATGGTCTATTGACTTTGAAATTTTGCTTAGTTAACATGTATTAGTTTGTGATTAGGTCAGTTTATGGGGAACCACTAGTGGTAGGTCAATGATATTTGGTATGCAGTTGTATAGGCATTGGCATATTTCATTTTCATGGTGATTATTTGGCCCTGCCCTCTCAGTCATAATCTATTGACTTTGAAACTTTTGCTTCATTTACATGTATTAGTCTGTGATTAGGTCAGTATAAGATGAACCACTTATGTTAAGTCAATGATACTTGGTATGCAAATTTATTGGCATTTGCAAATTTCATTTCCATGGAGATTATATAACCCCACATCCTCATTATGGTACATTGACTTTCAAACTTTTACATTGTTTACATTACAATGTTTGTGTTTAGGTTTGTTTAAAGGGAACGACTTATGAGATTTCAGTGATATTTGGTATACAGTTGTATTTAAGTATTGGCACATCTCATCGCTGGAGATTGTTTAGCCCTGTACATTCAGTCATGGTTCATTGACTTTGAATAATTGTATAACTATTTTTATAAGCTATTTTAATATCAACATTTGCATTATCAGAACAACAAATAGGCGAGACAGATATATCTGTGTTTTATGATTGTAACATTTCTAATTTTTGTTGTTGATCAGATATGTACAGAGTTGGATTGATACCAGAGAAGTTCAGTCAGAAAGAGCTAACTTGACCATCCTGTTTGACAAATATGTTCCTATCCTGTTAGATGTACTACGGACCAGATTCAAGAAGATCACACCTGTTGCCGAAGTCAGCCATATTCAAATGTTGACCTTCTTACTGGAATGTCTGCTGACAGTAGAAAACACTCCACCTGATTGTAATAAAGAACTGTATGAGTTGTACTTTGTATTTGCCTGTGTTTGGGCTTTTGGTGCTGTTATGTTCCAAGATCAGGTAATTGCTAGTATAATAACACTAAAGCACCCATAAAAATACATAATGTGAAAGGTAGCACAAGACTTTTCTGCGACCAATCGAGAACAAATTATAATTTAGCATCTTGTCACTTAGGGAAAAATTTCAGGCCACAGCTTTTCATCAGGGTAGGAGTCTAAATACTGGTCAATGATACCAAAAAAAATGAAGAAAAATGTAATTCATCAAATATTTATTTAACTTCCTCTTCATTTTTTTTACCCACAGTTTGTTTATATCCTGTGTAACTTTTTGATAATTGTTTATTTTCATTACAGCTGATTGACTACAGAGTAGAATTCACTAAATGGTGGATTACTGAATTTAAGACTGTTAAATTCCCAGGAGCTGGTACAGTGTTTGATTATTACATAGACTCAGAATCCAAAAAATTTGAACCATGGACCAAGAAAATTGAGAAATTTGAATTGGACCCAGATATACCACTTCAGGTAAAGTTTAAAAAATGATTAGTTACTTTTTAAAATCCAAGTCTTTTGGTTTTTTTTTTTTTTTTAATTTGTTTTTTTTTTTAAATATCTGCCAGTCAATAAAAATAGACCAAGTAAAATCAAAGAAGCTGTACAGGACTTGCGGTCATAAAATTCGAGTACGATTATCTTTTCAGACTCAGAATTTAACCAATCAAAATACTGGATTTTGTGTTTTTAGTGTAAATTTTGTACTCCGAATATTCACTCAAAGTAAAGTTTTATGATGGATAACCCAGAAACTTAAATTGATCAGTCAAAAATGTGAAATGGAGAATACTTGTCATTGTGGGTGATTATTAAGTTTTGTAAAATAAAAACAATAAAACCTGCCAAGCCACAACATTTCTTTATCTCAATAAAATTTATTTTTACATGTCCTTATGTACCGGTAGATGAAATTGATAATTATGCTAGTTGTTTGATCTAATCAACACTTTTATGACTACTATGATAGTAGGAGACCATTATGTCTTCCTGTCTGACTACGTCTGTCTATAGGTCCATCAGTTTGTCCATCCAATATCAGGATAAAATTTTGGTTTAAGATAGTTTATCATGAAGTTGTGGTCACATCAACTTGAAACTTAGTACACACAAAATAAGTCATGTTCATTATGATGTGAACTTTTTAAGATATAAGCTAAATATGTGTTTAAATTCATCAGGGACAATTTTCTATGGACACATATTTTTGTTTTTGATGAATTTATTTTTACCATGATATTTATTTTTAACTAGGCTGCATTGGTACACACAGCTGAAACAACAAGAGTCAAATTCTTTTTGGACATGTTGATTGAGAAGAAACGTCCAGTGATGTTAGTTGGCAATGCTGGTACAGGTAAAACTGTACTCATGCAGGACAAACTTAGGAGTTTGACGGAAGATTTCATGGTAGCTAATGTACCATTCAATTTCTACACCACATCACATATGTTGCAAGGTGTACTTGAGAAACCATTAGAAAAGAAAGCTGGTAGAAACTTTGGTCCTCCGGGAACAAGACGACTGATCTATTTTGTTGACGATATGAACATGCCAGAGGTTGACAAGTACTTCACAGTACAACCACATACCTTGATCCGACAGCATATTGATCATGGTCATTGGTACGATAGGCAGAAATTGTCACTGAAAGAAATCCACAATACTCAGTATGTAGCCTGCATGAATCCAACAGCTGGTAGTTTCACTATTGATTCCAGACTTCAGGTAAGAATTACAATGCATTTCTAAGTTTTGAAAGTGACAATCCACTGTTCAGAAGAAATTGGATAGGAATCATAATGGCTTATGTTTATGTAGAAATACTTGTTTAAAAAAAATTCTAGTCATCAACTTAGCCGTATTTGGCACAAATTTTTGGAATTTTGGATCCTCAATGCTCTTCAACTTTTTACTTATTTGGCTTAATAAATATTTTGATATGAGCGTCACTGATGAGTCTTATGTAGACGAAACACGCATCTGACATACTAAATTATAATCCTGGTACCTTTGATAACTATTTACACCACTGGATCGATGCCAATGCTGGTGGACGTTTCGTCCCCGACGGTATCACCAGCCCAGTAGTTAACACTTTGGTGTTGACATGAATATCAATAATGTAGTCATTTTTACAAATTTCCTGTTTATAAAATTTTGAATTGTTCGAAAAACTGAGGATTTTCTTATCCCAGGCATAGATTACCTTAGCCGTATTTGGCACAACTTTTTGGAATTTTGGATCCTCAATGCTCTTCAACTTTTTTACTTATTTGGCTTAATAAATATTTTGATATGAGCGTCACTGATGAGTCTTATGTAGACGAAATGCGAGTCTTGCGTACTAAATTATAATCCTGGTACCTTTGATAACTATCAAATGTAGACTTTTTAAAAAGATTTTGAATGAATAAATTTTTTAGATAAAATAACATTTGTTCAATTTCAGCGTCACTTCTGTGTATTTTCCGTCAACTTCCCAAGTTTGGATGCTTTAACAACTATCTATACCAACATCTTACAACAACATCTAGCCATCAACGGTTTTGCTGGTGGAGTACAGAAATATGCAGGAACAATTATACAGGGGGCAGTAACTCTCCATACCAGAGTGACAACTACTTTCCTACCAACAGCTATCAAGTTCCACTATATATTCAATTTGAGAGATTTATCAAACATTTTCCAGGTGAGTGAAATCGGCACAAATATTTGTGACAATATAACAGATTTTTAGATGTTTTCCACAAATGAGTAGCGTAATATTTCTTTTGATAAATGGGTGGTTTCAGAGTCTAATGTATTCTGGGTACTACTTTTAATGGTTTACACCAAACTTTTTGATTGGCTATAATGTCCTTAACGATGGGTACATTACCAATTTGTTTTAACATAATAACAAGGAATTTACCAACAGTTCCTCTGTATTAAGGAATTGGGAATTATCCCACATGGGAGAAAAAAAATGTGCATACTTGTTTATATTTTCTGCATCATTGATATACCTCAATTAAAAATGAACAAACTTGAAAATACTGTGATTAACAAATCCACATAAATATGGTACCATAAGATTGACATAATTTACATCGAACTGGATAAATTATTTTTACATATTTATTTTGTAGGGAATTCTGTTTGCCATGCCGGATGCTGCTAAAACCCAAGTAGACCTGGTCAGATTGTGGCAACACGAGGCTGAAAGAGTGTACAGGGACAAACTAGTCGATGAAAAGGACTTGGAAGCTTATGACAAACTTGTCAAAGATGTCATAAAAAAATCATTTGAAGACATTGAGGAAGCAGCTTTGGTTAAAAATCCTCTTATTTATTGTCACTTTGCTCAGGGTATAGGAGATCCTAAATACTTTTTGGTGGATGACTACGCAAGCTTAAATAAAATCTTGGTTGAATCCTTAGATAATTACAATGAACTAAATGCGGCTATGAATCTTGTACTTTTTGCAGACGCTATGAGCCATATTTGTAGAATCAACAGAATTTTAGAATCACCAAGAGGTAACGCTTTATTGATTGGTGTAGGTGGAAGCGGTAAGCAGAGTTTATCGCGTCTAGCAGCCTTCATCAGCAGTTTGGATGTGTTCCAGATAACTTTGAGAAAAGGTTACAGCATTGCTGATTTAAAACTTGATATTTCTGCCCTCTACATTAAGACTGGATTGAAGGGCATGGGCATGGTGTTCTTAATGACTGATGCCCAAGTAGCCGATGAAAGGTTTCTGGTATTGATCAATGATCTGTTAGCTTCCGGTGAAATTCCTGATCTTTTCCCAGATGACGAAGTTGAAAATATTATAAATGGTGTAAGAAATGAAGTTAAAGGCATGGGATTGGAAGACTCCCGGGAAAACTGCTGGAACTTTTTCATTGATAGAGTCAGAAGGATGTTGAAGGTAAACTTGATTATCTTATCTTATCTGCATGCTCTGTGTTTTAATGTTATGTATATGTTATTTATATTCGGGAAAAAGCTCTCAAGAGCTCTCTTATATGTGAACTGAATCAAAATAAAACTTTTGCATTCGTATTCGTATTCAAGTTAGATATACCCTAAACTAACTTATTTCCACGGATACTTGATTTTGCATTAAATCCTTTTCAGCTGACTTTTCAGTGATTTTATAATCACAGTTTTCTGATTTTCTTGGTGTGTATTCATATAAAAGAAGACTAAAATTTGACCTATTTACAACACTTTATATTTATGTTATTTTTTTTATCGCAAAAATAAGTTGGTTTACAGCAATGTGTAGTTGTTGTCTTATTTTTTCAGGAAAAGTCTTTAAAATCAACTCAATTTGTAAATAAAGATGGATTATCATATATCTACTCAAAAGACAGGCCAAAAATACAATGGAAAAAAAAAAATGAAATAAAATAAGCTCCTTAAAAACACTGCTCAACATATACCATTAATTTGTTTGATGATGTTCTTTCAAGCATTCATAACTGTCTTTAAATTCTGTTATCTGCCACCTAGAATTCTGTTTTCAGAAATATTTTATGAAAATATAAAAAAAGAAAATTTTAATAGCAATTACATATAAACAAACTAAAATCAAATTGAAAAGATAGAGGAGATACCTAGTGGGCAATTGTGAGCGAAAGAAGGACAGACATCTATTCATTATCTGTTTATTTGTAGGTTGTTTTGTGTTTCTCTCCTGTCGGTTCCACTCTTCGAGTCAGAAGTCGTAAGTTCCCAGCTGTAACCAACTGTACATGTATTGATTGGTTCCATGAATGGCCTGTAGAAGCTCTCAATTCTGTGTCAGCAAGGTTCTTAGAAGATATAGAAATGTTAAATGTAAGTATTTACATATATATTACTTATTTGGTTGGTTTTTTTTTACAACAAACTTTTAACACACCCTTTTCTCATCAATTTATTTTCACATCTCAATAAATATGTGTTTACATGAATGTTATAAAAGCTCAATGATATTGCAAAAATTACTGGATCAAGGTATCGTGATGCTATGATGCCATTGGTAGAAAATTTCCATTTTGTAAGTAACTCTTTTAATGGATCTGACCTTTTTTTCCTAAATATCAGGAAGTAGAGGACTTCATTAATTGAAAAAAATATGATAAAAATGTTTCTTAAAAAAATTAAACAATTGTAATTTACCATTGTAAATTATTTTGCAGCCTGAGATGAGAGAATCCATTTCTAAATTTATGGGATATGTACATACATCTGTAAATGAGATGTCCCATACTTATCTTACAAACGAAAGAAGATATAATTACACCACACCTAAGAGCTTCTTAGAACAGATCAAGCTATACCAGAACTTACTGGAAAAACAAAACGTAGACTTACAAGGCAAAATAGTCCGTCTAGAAAATGGTCTGGAAAAATTGAGAAGCACAGCGACACAAGTATCTGATCTAAAAGCTAAATTAGCTGCACAGGAAGTTGAATTAGCGCAGAAGAATGAGGATGCAAATAAACTTATTACTGTTGTTGGTGCTGAGACAGAGAAAGTATCGAAGGAGAAGGCTATTGCTGACGGAGAAGAAAAGAAAGTTACGAAAATTAACGAAGAAGTCAGTAAGAAACAGAAAGAATGTGAAAAAGATTTGGAAAAGGCTGAACCAGCTTTGGCAGCTGCTGAGGAAGCTTTGAATACCCTGAACAAGGTAGTTACAGTATTTATAGGACAGATAGTATTTATTGGGCAGTTTTTCCATATGAAATCACTTGAACGGGGGAGAGGGTACACAGCCAAATGTGACTCTGGCACAAAAAACACAAACGTGCTTGAAGGCATTTCTGTTTTGATTATATTTCAGCTCCTTTTTTTAAACCTACTTTTATAAACACTAAGTGCACTCTATCGAAAAAAGTTATTGCCTTGAAATTATACTAATGTATAGAAAATGTCAAGATTCAGGTCAATATCTCTCATGGAAAAAAGTTGGCAGGACTGTAAGGGAGACAATTGTGCCTCTTTCTTTTAAAAAAATGAATGATAGGAACACATTTTTCTTGTATTTTTTAAGAAATCGGCAAATCTATAAATTTTGAAAATGAATAACTCAATAAAAAGACAGGACCTAAAAATTGTAAGGAATACTCAGCATGGTAAAACAGATAATGCATTGTCAAGTTGATGTGAATTATAGCAAGATTTTTCTTTATTTTAGACAAATTTAACAGAATTAAAATCTTTTGGTTCCCCTCCGCCAGCTGTTATTAATGTATTAGGTGCTGTTATGTGTTTACTTGCACCAGGAGGAAAAGTACCCAAAGATAAAAGTTGGAAATCTGCTAAGAGTTCAGTAATGAACAAGGTAAGAGTGTTGTCTTGAACAAGGTAGGGAAAAAATTAGAGCTATTGTCAGAGAACATTCATATATATGATAAGAATAAGTAATAGAACAGATATGAAGTATGAGGAAGATAAGAATACAGTGGTGAATGTTGTAGGAGTAGTCATGAACAATGTAAACTTGAGAACAGTCATGAACAAGGTAAACTTGAGAACAGTCATGAACAAGGTAAACTTGAGAACAGTCATGAACAAGATAAACTTGAGAACAGTCATGGACAATGGAAACTTGAGAACAGTCATTAACAATGAAAGCTAGGGAACAGTCATGAACAAAGTTAAAAAGTACAGTCAACATAATTTTTATGCTGTCTCACCCACCTAACTGTGCTTATGGTACTTACTGAATTCATTAACCAATCATTATAATAGTATAAAAGAACAAATGTAATATATTTTTAGTCATGTAGCTCTTCAACTGATTCTGTTCTTATATATACTTGACTTTGAACAATCCTGATAAAGGTTAAAATCTAGAAAAGCGCTTCGTACTCATGCAATTTATAAAGTGGTGTTTTCATTTTTTAATCATACTGAATTCAAAATTTGTTTACATTTGTTTTTAACAGTTTTTAAGGAAATTTATTATTGATAATCTGAAATCTTACTTCTATTAAAGTAGATTATGAGCCCTTGATTAATGATTCATGGTTGAACAGATTGATGATCGATATTCTTTGTATTACAGATTGATCTTTTCCTGGACAATCTAGTGAATTATGACAAAGACAACATCCACGAAAACTGTCAGAAGGCAGTCCAACCTTATCTCGCTGACCCAGAGTTCAATCCAGATTTTGTCAGAGGCAAGTCCTTTGCTGCTTCAGGTCTTTGCTCATGGGTCATAAATATCATGTCCTACTTTGAAGTTTATTGTACCGTTGAACCAAAACGTATTGCCTTAGCACAAGCTAATGCTGAGTTACAAGCTGCAACAGAAAAATTACGTGTAATTAGAGCAAAATTGGCTCAGCTGGAAGCAGATTTGGCCAAACTGACTGCAGAATTTGAAAAAGCTACAAACGAAAAAATCAAATGCCAACAAGAAGCAGATATGACTGCCAAAACTATTGAGCTAGCCAATAGATTAGTTGGAGGGTTAGCATCAGAGAATGTTCGTTGGGCTGAGTCAATCAGTAACTTCAAAGAACAAGAAAAAACTCTTCCCGGTGATGTATTACTTACTACAGCATTTGTATCATATGTTGGTTGCTTTACAAAACAGTACCGTTTAGATCTTATGGAAGGACATTGGGTTCCATACCTGAAAGGACTGAAGTTCCCAATTCCGGTTACTGAAGGTTTAGATCCACTCTTTTTGCTAACTGATGATGCCCAGATAGCTTCCTGGAACAACGAAAATCTCCCAAGTGACAGAATGTCATCTGAAAATGCCACCATTTTGACTAACTGTGAAAGATGGCCTCTGATGATAGATCCTCAACTACAAGGGATTAAATGGATCAAAACCCGATATGGCAATGATCTTAAAATCATTCGTCTTGGGCAGAAGGGTTATCTTGATGCTATTGAAAAGGCTGTGTCCAATGGTGATGTGGTTCTTATTGAAAACATTGGAGAAACAGTTGATCCTGTGTTAGATCCTTTGATTGGTCGTAACACTATCAAGAAAGGTCGTGCTATTAGGATTGGGGACAAGGAAGTAGATTACAATCCAGAATTTAGATTGATTTTGCAGACTAAATTGGCAAACCCACATTACCAACCAGAAATGCAAGCTCAGACAACTCTCATCAACTTTACCGTCACTAGAGATGGTTTGGAAGATCAGTTGTTAGCAGCTGTCGTGAGCAAGGAAAGACCTGATTTAGAAAAACTCAAAGGGGATTTGACCAGACAACAGAATCAGTTTAAGATCACGCTGAAAGAGCTTGAAGATTCTCTCTTGGCTCGTTTGTCAGCCGCTGAAGGCAATTTCCTCGGTGACTATGCTCTCGTCGAGAATCTTGAACATACCAAGAGAACTGCAGCAGAAATTGAAGTAAAAGCTGAACAAGCTAAGAAAACGGAAATAGACATTAACTTGGCAAGAGAGAATTACCGACCTGCTGCAGCTAGGGCGTCATTGTTGTACTTCATATTGAACGACTTGAACAAAATACATCCAATGTACCAGTTCTCCCTCAAGGTAAGTTGTTGTCAAAAGGCTGGTTTCCATACATATTTTAAAGGTATTGCTAAAAAGTAAATGTTAGTTTGTGCATTTGTGCAGATTGATTGAGTATTGTTTGCTATAGTCCAATTGAAATTATTTCATGCATATTCAGGACAAAGTATAGAAAGAGATATCGTAATCAGCCTTGTAAAATATCCACTAGTACATTGTCTGCACCTCCTTTTTCGCTTCCTGAATACAGAAAAAAAACAGTCACTTTTTGAAAACATCTATTAAATGAAACTCCAGTAATTTCAAATCGTGTGTGTTTGTTTGCGGAACTTTCATGTAAAGTAGAAGTTGAAAATGCTTCTAGAACATTTCATGAGTGTTAAAATAAGTCAAAATCACAAAAAACAATTAGAAAAAATTGTGACTGACAGTAACTAACAATAATGCTACGTAACTGTTATTTTGCATTATTGTAGAGGAATTTTGATACCTGAGTTTGCTTTAAGTCCTCCTTCAAACATAAAGTTAAACAAACTAAAGATCATTTACTGATACTTCCACTTCAATTTATAACAGAATCAATAAGACCACTCACACTGGCAATGAGAATAAGCAATGTTTATGTTCCAGACCATATGAGTATTTGGACCGTAAGCGTACGGGCCGGACTATATATGTATACTCATATGGTCTCGTATGTGCTGGTCCATACATATTACCATATCGATTAATTTTAGATCAAAATATTTTATAGAGTTTTACAAATTAATATTATTACAATTAATTAAATGAATTGAATAAGAGAGCATTCAATCAATTGAAATGAAATATTTATTTAATGTCTATCTGAATCCAATTTTGGCACTCTCGCCCATGGCTTTTTTTCTCACATTATGTTTACTTCCGATACCTTCATTTTCAGTGAGCATAATTCTATTTCATGTATTACTGACATAATACAGGAGATTAAAACATTAAAATAACGTGACTCTTTGAATAATTTAAATATTAAGTTTTTATTTCAATAAATTGAACTTTTTATATTAATTTGAGATTCCAGTTATGATTATCAGTAATATACATTTGTATGTAATAAACTTGACCAACTTCTTAAAATTAGTCAGACTGTATGTGTACAGTCCGACCGTATGCATCATACGGTCCAGACTGTATGCATATGGTCCAAATACTCATATGGTCTGGAACATTTATCTGTAGTTTTGAAACCGATTCCGAATTTTTTAAAACTCTTTTTCTTTTTCAGGCCTTCAGTATTGTATTTGAGAAAGCTATAGACAGAGCTGAAGCCTCAGAAGAACTGAAAATAAGGGTAGACAACTTGATTGACTGTATTACATATTCTGTGTTCATGTATACCGCTAGAGGTCTGTTTACAAGAGACAAGATTATATTCACAGCACAGATGACATTCCAGGTAAACACAGTTCAATAATTACATTAATGTTTAGTTTATTCAGATATTATTGTGTGCTTTGATAATTGCGATTGTTGTGCTTTGATAATTGCGATTGTTGTGCTTTGATAATTGCGAATGTTGTGCTTTGATAATTGCGATTGTTGAACTATGGACAAAAATGTGAGATTAATTATTAAATTATACATTCAAATTGATGATTTGATCTTTCAGGTTTTGTTGATGGTATACCCATAGTAAATTGATGATTTGATCATTCAGGTTTTGTTGATGGTATACCCATAGTAAATTGATGATTTGATCATTCAGGTTTTGTTGATGGTATACCCATAGTAAATTGATGATTTGATCATTCAGGTTTTGTTGATGGTATATACCCATAGTAAATTGATGATTTTATCTTTCAGGTTTTGTTGATGGTATACCCATAGTAAATTGATGATTTGATCATTCAGGTTTTGTTGATGGTATATACCCATAGTAAATTGATGATTTGATCTTTCAGGTTTTGTTGATGGTATACCCATAGTAAATTGATGATTTGATCTTTCAGGTTTTGTTGATGGTATACCCATAGTAAATTGATGATTTGATCTTTCAGGTTTTGTTGATGGTATACCCATAGTAAATTGATGATTTGATCTTTCAGGTTTTGTTGATGGTATACCCATAGTAAATTGATGATTTGATCTTTCAGGTTTTGTTGATGGTATACCCATAGTAAATTGATGATTTGATCTTTCAGGTTTTGTTGATGGTATACCCATAGTAAATTGATGATTTTATCTTTCAGGTTTTGTTGATGGTATACCCATAGTAAATTGATGATTTGATCTTTCAGGTTTTGTTGATGGTATATACCCATAGTAAATCGATGATTTTATCTTTCAGGTTTTGTTGATGTCTAAAGACATAAACCCAGCAGAACTGGATTTCCTTCTTCGATTCCCTATCGTACAGAATATTACCAGTCCTGTAGATTTCTTGAATAATAGCAGCTGGGGAGGAATTAAGGTTTGTAAATCATTAATATTTTAGTGTTTTTTTTGTTTTTTTTATCCCGGACAAGATTGAACAAATTATGGACAGGTACAGACCAAGGATTTTCAAAAAGTTGAGGGCACTTTCACAACCCAATGTTTGGAGTGATACTTGTAAAAAGCCTATGCATTTATCATTTTTGAAGCTCATTAAGAGGTTCCCAGGCCCCCATCTAAATCCCTCTCTGACTGTAAATTTGTAAACTATAATGAACCTAAGTAGCCTAGTCTTTGTAGGATCTGTTACTTTGTGAACATGAACTCTAATTATACCCCCGCTTTAAAAAAAGGGGGGGGTATACTGTTTTACCTCTGTCTGTCCGTCAGTCCGTCCGTCAGTCCGTCCATCAGTCCGTCCGTCCATCAGTCCGTCAGTCAGTCCGTTCCATGAAACTTTCGTCACATTTTTCACAGGAACTACACATCCACTCTTTCTGTAATTTGGTATCAACATTTATATATGTCAGCCATACCGTGTGATGCGTTTTCAGATTCATCACTTGACAACTTCCTGTTTACCGAACACTTGTCTGATTTTACACATGATAGCCAAGTTGAAAATTTTCGTCACATTTTTCTCAGGAACTACAATACAAGGATTTCTGAAATTTGGTTTCAGGATTTATATAAGTCAGCTATACCGTGTGATGCGTTTTCAGATTCATCACTCGACAACTTCCTGTTTACCGAACACTTGTATGATTTTACATATGATAGCCAAGTTGAAAATTTTCGTCACATTTTTCTCAGGAACTACAATACAAGGATTTCTGAAATTTGGTTTCAGGATTTATATAAGTCAGCTATACCGTGTGATGCGTTTTCAGATTCATCACTCGACAACTTCCTGTTTACCGAACACTTGCATATTTTTACACTATTAATATTATCCACTTGCGGCGGGGGTATCATCAGTGAGCAGTAGCTCGCAGTTTCACTTGTATTTTACGGGTTATCATAGCACACTATTTTAGTCCACTGGACTCAGCATTTTGGGATTGATTTAATGTTTTGGAACAATGACCTCTTGGTGTGTAATGCAAAACAAAAAACAATCTTTAAATCTCTACTTATTGGTTCTGTTCAAGTAACAAAATTTAAGTAGTCATTTGATATAATATGTGTACGATTTGAGATAAAAAACGTGTCCAAAAATTTCAAATACCTGTACTTTAAAGGGTTAAAATTTTGATTTTATTTCAGGCAATGGCTAACATGGAGGAGTTCCGTAATTTGGATCGTGACATTGAAGGATCTGCAAAGAGATGGAAAAAGTTTGTAGAAAGTGAGGCACCAGAAAAGGAAAAATTCCCACAAGAATGGAAAAATAAGTCTTCCCTGCAGAAACTTTGTATGATGAGAGCTCTGAGACCTGACAGAATGACTTATGCTGTCACGTAAGTATGCAAGGAAACTTGTTGAGTTTACACTAGAAACCTGTGTTAACTCAATTAATACAAATCATCAAATTTATTTTAATTCTATGATAAACAATTTTTCAGTAAAGTTACCTTATTGAAAGCTTTTGATAAATATTAAATATACTGACCAGATATTAACTCATTGATAGTTTTCTGCTGTCAGACAAAGACATATTCCTTCTGTTTAAAGACGTCTTTCTCATTCATGCATTTTCCTGTACATTTCCAATGTCAAAATGAAACAGTGATACTAATGGAAAATTATTCCAGAAATTTATGTGGAATATTTCTGTTTCAGATTGCAGCAAAGCACAGGACCTTATTTTAACTTGTATATGTCATTAAATATTGAGAATATGATATAACAAGCATTCTGAGAGTATTGCATAGCAATACATATAGTCCCCTACCGGGTAAAAAATCGTTATACTGGAACAAAATGCTAACTTGTTCTATAACTTGTCATGTGTAAACAAAAAGAAAATATCAAGTCAATATCTTCAAGCATGACTAAAAACAGTGTGGAAAACTGAATATATGAGTGAATTTTATCAAGTCCAAGGACCATAACTCTGCACAAAATTATCAGACCGAAACAAGAGAAAGAGACTGATAACCTTAAACTCTTAGTTGGAATAATGAACCTAAGTAGCCTAGTCTTTGTAGGAACTGTTACTTTGTGAACATGAACTCTAATCAAAAATTTGAACTTGATCTGTAACTTTTCAATATCTTCAAGCATGATGAAAAAGTGAGGAAAATCTATAACATTAGATATGATTAATAGTTCTCTAAAATTAGATATGATATAATACAATGTATATCTATTTTCAAATTACGATCAAATATAATTAATAGTTCCAAATATTTTTTCTTTCATTTGTCACAAACTAATAAAGATTTGTAACTTATCTATAAAATGTCAACAACTTTTATCTACACAATGTAATGTAATGAAATATATACCTTAATAAAATAGATTATTATCTAATTAAAGGATTTCACTAACATGTAATAACAAAAAATATATTTATTTATACATGTAGCACTCAGAAAATTAGTTTATACAAAATAACATATAAACCTGTCACAAAATTCCTCAAACAATTTACCAAAGAATTTCTTTAAAAAAATGAGTTATCTCCCTTTGTACAGATATATGATTTAACATAGTACTCTAACATTAGTTATGGAGTTTTTTTATGGACCATAACTCTGGACAAAATCATCAGACCGGAATTAAATTCGTACTTGATCTATAACTTGTCATGATAAAACTATATACCAAATATCAAATCAATACCTTCTAAGAACGAAGAAAAAAAGTGTGGAAAACTGAGTTGCCGGACTGACGGATGGACAGACGGACAAAGTGCAAACCTAAAGTCCCCTTTGACTTTGTCGGTAGGAGACTAAAAAATACTTATGCATCAAAATACAAAATAAAAATCTGAAAAAAGCTAATGTTATGCTCATGAATACCCAATCCTTAAAAATATGTTTAGCCGAAAGTTATAATAGAGTTAAGATTTTGTCTGTATTTCCAAAAAAAAACCAACAAGAAATGATAGTTTGAAACCTTATGGACAACAGTTAGGATTGTAAAAGGGGTATGTGCATTTTGGAGATGAATAAATATTATTAATTTACATGCAACACAGTGAATGAGCTACAAGCCAAAAACATGTGAAATAAAAATTGCTAACAAGTTCATGTAAATCACCCTTTACCACTCCATCAGGGTTTTTATTCTTAAAAACATTATCATTATTTTTTAGTGACTTTGTAACAGAAAAGCTTGGTGTAAAATATACTGAAGGCAGAAGTGTGGACTTTGCCAAATCATTTGAAGAATCGGGTCCATCCTCACCAATATTCTTTATCTTGTCTCCTGGTGTCAATCCACTGAAGGATGTGGAAATGCATGGTAAAAAGATCGGATTTACAGACGACAACAAGAACTTCCATAACATTTCATTAGGACAAGGTCAAGAAGTTGTTGCTGAACAGGCCTTAGATATTGCAGCCAAAGATGGACACTGGGTCATTTTACAGGTATGCATGCTCATATTGAGAAATATTGAGAAAACACTGCCTTCTTAGAATAAAAGAAAAACAGAAGGTTTTGTTGAAATTGTCTAGAATAAAATAATATTGTGTTTTGGGTTTATTGCTTTTCTCACAAAATCTACAGTATAATTAAGCAATATCAATCTCACAGTGTTCATTCATAATATCTCCACTCACTGAAACTTGTGAATTTTTTAATGTGTTTTATCATACATTTCAGAATGTCCATTTAGTGCAAAATTGGCTATCTACACTAGAGAAGAAACTTGAAACCTACAGCGAAGAAAGCCATGCAGATTATCGTGTGTTTATAAGTGCTGAGCCAGCAGCTTCTGTGGAATATCATATCATACCACAAGGTATCCTCGAGGCAGCTATTAAAATCACCAACGAACCACCAACTGGCATGTTTGCTAATCTTCATAAAGCTTTGGACAACTTTGACCAGGTAATTTTTCATTCCATAACAGAACAATTGTCTGCGTAATCAAAACTAAAGACCAATTGTGCCTTATTCTTGAAAGAAGGTTTTAAATACAAATTTTAAAAAATCTCGTACATATTATTTCTTCTATTTAAACTGCAAGAGAACCACCAGAGTATTAGAATGATCTCCTCAAGTGTACATCATCTATTGTTTGAACCTAAGCAAGAGAACCGCCAGAGCATTAGAATGATCTCCTCAAGTGCACATCATCTATTGTTTGAACCTAAGCAAGAGAACCGCCAGAGTATTAGAATGATCTCCTCAAGTGCACATCATCTATTGTTTGAACCTAAGCAAGAGAACCGCCAGAGCATTAGAATGATCTCCTCAAGTGCACATCATCTATTGTTTGAACCTAAGCAAGAGAACCACCAGAGTATTAGAATGATCTCCTCAAGTGCACATCATCTATTGTTTGAACCTAAGCAAGAGAACCACCAGAGCATTAGAATGATCTCCTCAAGTGCACATCATCTATTGTTTGAACCTAAGCAAGAGAACCACCAGAGTATTAGAATGATCTCCTCAAGTGCACATCATCTATTGTTTGAACCTACGCTAGGTCAAACCTGAAAAAAGAGACAAACTATTTTCACTGGAATTAAGGATTTGGCATTTATTTTTTCAGGAATTTTGGGATGAGACCCCTTTCTTCCCCCACCCCATTGTTACTAGCATGTTACATGTATCTTACAGTGACTTGACTGTTAGTGTTGCTATTCACCAATTGCAACTCATTCAAAATTTTGACCCAATTGCAATTTGTTTTATTAAATCAAATTGTTCAACTGGTCAAAAATTTGAACAAACTGTTCAGCCAAAATGTGAAAGTGCAAAGTGATAAAATAAATCATACTTACAATCCTATAAGTCTGTAACTCCACTGTATTGATGTATTTCCTAAATCAGTCTATCAATCTATATAGTTATATTTTTGCCATTACCATACTAAAGGTGAACTGTTTTATTTTGAATTGCTATAAAAATGTCAAAACTAAGCTTTTATAGAGTTTTTCTTTCGAAAAGTATTCTATATTTATAAGAATCACACACTATGTGAATAAAAACATTTCATATTCAGTAAAATATTTGAAATTGCAATATGTTTGTAGGAAGGGGAGATAATCGCTTTTTGGTTTCAAAAAGTCTTTATTCAAAAGAATAGTATTTTAGGTTATCTCCCCAAGGAAGCATATTGTTATTTCATACATATTTTACTGAATATGAAATGTTTTTATTCACATAATGTGTGATACTTATAAATATAGAATACTTTTCGAAAGAAAAACTCTATAAAAGCTTAGTTTTGACATTTTTATAGCAATTCAAAATAAAACAGTTCACCTTTAGTATGGTAATGGCTGTAATATAACTATACAGATTGATAGACTGATTTAGGAATTACATCAATACAGTGGAGTTACAGACTTATAGGATTGTAAGTATGATTTATTTTATCACTTTGCACTTTCACATTTTGGCTGAACAGTTTGTTCAAATTTTTGACCAGTTGAACAATTTGATTTAATAAAACAAATTGCAATTGGGTCAAAATTTTGAATGAGTTGCAATTGGTGAATAGCAACACTAACAGTCAAGTCACTGTAATCCCTATTTATTCAACAAATTGGTTCACAATTTTATTTGTTATGTTCTTGAGCCTATAATGATGAATTTAATGAAACATGCATTTCCATTCTCTTGTTTTTGACATATAACTATTAGCATTTTAAAAAAATTGGACAGACACAAAAGTTAAGTAGATTTTGCAGGGAAATATTTATTGAATAAATTATGGGCAAACATTTTCTAATGAGAAGCTGAAATGCATGCCCTTAGCTTAATGAATGTTCAAGCCAATATCCTACACTTAATTTTAAAATGGACAATTTGTAAAAAATGCACAAATACCTTAAAATTAACAATATTCAACTTTTCCAAGTTAAAATAAAACTTTTCCTTTTTTTCTAGGACACTTTGGAAATGTGTGCCCGAGAGAGTGAGTTCAAGAGCATCTTGTTCTCATTATGTTACTTCCATGCCGTTGTCTGTGAGAGACGTAAGTTTGGACCCCAGGGCTGGAACAGAGTCTACCCATACAATACTGGAGACTTGACCATCAGTGCTATGGTCTTATACAATTACTTAGAGGCTAACACCAAGGTTCCATGGGAAGATTTGAGGTACCTGTTTGGAGAGATTATGTATGGTGGACATATTACAGATGATTGGGACAGACGTCTGTGTAAGACTTACCTAGAAGTCTACATGCATCCTGATATGGTAAGATTATAGCATAAAACTTTCATGTGTTCCTGATACTGGTTGTTTAAAAGTCATTCTATTGAAAGCTTTTAAACAATAGTTACATATATTAAACTAAATATTTTCTTTTTGAAAACCTTGCTTCAGGTTACTTAAAATTTATTGCAGTTCTTGTACACTTTAATCTTTTTTTTAAAGCTCAGGATGAACGTTAAATTGACTAAATGCATGAAAATATGTTTAATATGTGTAAAGGCACTGAATGTAAGGGTCAAAAAGGGATTTTAATAAGTCACAGTAATAAAGGCTAGTTTTTTCATGTTTCCCAATACTAGTAGATTACAATTATACTGTACAATTTTAAAATCAGACTACCAAAAACATCACTACACATCTTATAACATCATATGTCTGAAAATGGAAGAAAAAGTGTGCATGACATCTGGTAGAGAAGAAGTAGGTTTGTTAAACAGAGTTATCAGATTTGTCAGAAAGTACACACAACATAAAAGCATCAGAAAAAGTAAAACTGATTGATTGTTCCTTGGCTAAATCCAAGAGTGTGGAAAGACCTATATTTTTAACATAACATGATATCTTTGAAAATTTTAACTAATGAAGTTTGAACTGTCTAAAATGAACCCCCTGAGGGACTGAAGATATTTTCAGATTACACAGGTTAAATTTTTACTGCACAATTTTCATTGTACATATTGAAACTAGTTCATTTTAGACAGGTGTTATATACCTCTATTTGGTATTTCTGGTTACCAGAAATGTAGGACATAATTTAGTCTGTTTTTTGTATTTTACGGGACTGTATACCTTTTTTTATGTTTTGTCGGCGGCGAACAATTAGTGTCGTCTGCCATACATGTTTTTGTTAAATGGCAGTAAAATAAAAATTAGATAACGAAAAGCGTGACTTCAATCCCATAGTCCCCCCAGACAACAAAAAGGATTGAGGCCCACGACACAGGTTCCTGTTTGATGCATGGTTCAGTTTTACAGGTTTAACTGTTTTACATACAAACTAATTATAAATTCTCTCTTCTAGCTTGATGGTGAATTATACCTTGCTCCAGGATTCCCCATTCCACCAAACTCTGACTACAAGGGTTACCACGCTTTCATTGATGAATGCCTACCACAAGAAAGTCCATATTTATATGGTCTCCATCCTAATGCTGAGATCGAGTTCTTGACCACAACATCTGAGAACCTGTTCAGAACTGTATTTGAGATGCAGCCTAGAGATGCTGGAGCTTCTGCTGGTACTGGAGTTAGTAGGGAAGAAAAGGTTAGTATATATCTAAGCTATATGTAAAGCTGGTCTAGTATTAAACCCTTCATGACACTCCTTTTAGATAATAGACATTGATCTAGACTTTCCTGTGGATTTATTATAATTTGTGGGGTACTTATATTTGTAAATATTGTGGATAGACCTGAATAATTTAATTTTGGATGTAAAACGTCTTCTGATTGGCTGACGTTATTTTGTTATCTGCCCTTAGACATAATGTAGTCATGTGACCGTGACATCAACAATGTTTTTTCATTTTTTTCTACGGTTTAAAATGAAATTTAGAATTAAATTATAAGAAATGACTGTAATATAATATTGTTTCTGTCTATTCGAAATAACATAAAAAATGTGGTGCACACTGTTAAATAACCCGCTACGCACTTTATTCAGTGTGCACCAAATTTTTTAAGTTATTTCTTCATAGACAGAGAAAATATTACAGTCATTCCTTAAATAACAAATTTAAGTGTTTGATAGAGTACAAATTTCATATAGGCATGTATGCACTATTTGTCAAGACTCTGTCTATTCGAAATAACATAAAAAATGTGGTGCACACTGTTAAATAACCCGCTACGCATGTAATTCAGTGTGCACCACATTTTTTAGCTCACCTGGCCGAAAGGCCAAGTGAGCTTTTCTCATCACTTGGCGTCCGGCGTCCGTCGTCGTCGTCGTCCTGCGTTAACTTTTACAAAAATCTTCTCCTCTGAAACTACTGGGCCAAATTTAACCAAACTTGGCCACAATCATCATTGGGGTATCTAGTTTAAAAAATGTGTCCGGTGACCCGGCCAACCAACCAAAATGGCCGCCATGGCTAAAAATAGAACATAGGGGTAAAATGCAGTTTTTGGCTTATAACTCAAAAACCAAAGCATTTAGAGCAAATCTGACATGGGGTATTATTGTTCATCAGGTCAAGATCTATCTGCCCTGAAATTTTCGGATGAATCGGACATTTCGTTGTTGGGTTGCTGCCCCTGAAATGGTAATTTTAAGGAAATTTTGCTGTTTTTGGTTATTAGCTTGAATATTATTATAGATAGAGATAAACTGTAAACAGCAATAATGTTCAGCAAAGTAAGATCTACAAATAAGTCAACATGACCAAAATGGTCAGTTGACCACTTTAGGAGTTATTGCCCTTTATAGTCAATTTTTAACCATTTTTAGCTCACCTGGCCTAAAAGGCCAAGTGAGCTTTTCTCATCACTTGGCGTCCGCCGTCCGTCGTCCGTCGTCGTCGTCGTCCGTCGTCGTCGTGAACTTTTACAAAAATCTTCTCCTCTGAAACTACTGGGCCAAATTAAACCAAACTTGGCCACAATCATCATTGGGGTATCTAGTTTAAAAAATGTGTCCGGTGACCCGGCCAACCATCCAATATGGCCGCCATGGCTAAAAATAGAACATAGGGGTAAAATGCAGTTTTTGGCTTATAACTCAAAAACCAAAGCATTTAGAGCAAATCTGACAGGGGTAGAATTGTTAAACAGGTGAAGATCTATCTGCCCTGAAATTTTCAGATGAATCGGATTACCCGTTGTTGGGTTGCTGCCCCTGAATTAGTAATTTTAAGGAAATTTTGCTGTTATTATCTTGAATATTATTATAGATAGAGATAAACAGTAAACAGCAATAATGTTCAGCAAAGTAAGATTTACAAATAAGTCAACATGACTGAAATGGTCAGTTGACCCCTTTAGGAGTTATTGCCCTTTATAGTCAATTTTTAACCATTTTTCGTAAATCTTAGTAATATTTTACAAAAATCTTCTCCTCTGAAACTACTGGGCCAAATTAATCCAAACTTGGTCACAATCATCTTTTGGGTTAGTAGTTTGAAAAATGTGTCCGGTGACCCGGCCATCAAACCAAGATGGCCGCCATGGTTAAAAATAGAACATGGGGTAAAATGCAGTTTTTGGCTTATAACTCAAAACCCAAAGCATTTAGAGCAAATCTGACATGGGGTAAAATTGTTTTATCAGTTCAAGATCTATCTGCCCTAAAATTTTTAGATGAATCGGACAACCCGTTGTTGGGTTGCTGGCCCTGAATTAGTAATTTTAAGGAAATTTTGCTCTTTTTGGTTATTATCTTGGATATTATTATAGATAGAGATAAACTATAAACAGCAATAATGTTCACCAAAGTAAGATCTACAAATAAGTCAACATGACCGAAATGGTCAGTTGACCACTTTAGGAGTTATTGCCCTTTATAGTCAATTTTTAACCATTTTTCGTAAATCTTAGTAATCTTTTAGAAAAATCTTCTCCTCTGAAACTACATGGCCAAATTTAACCAAACTTAGCCATAATCATCATTGGGGTATCTAGTTAAAAAAATGTGTCCGGTAACTCGGCCAACAAACCAAGATGGCCGCCATGGCTAAAAATAGAACATGGGGGTAAAATGCAGTTTTTGGCTTATAACTCAAAAACCAAAGCATTAAGAGCAAATCTGACAGGAAGTAAAATTGTTGATCAGGTCATGATCTATCTGCCCTGGAATTTTCAGATGAATCAGATAATCGGTTGTTAGGTTGCTGCCCCTGAATTGGTAATTTTGAGGAAATTTTGCTGTTTTTTTGTTATTATCTTGAATATTATTATAGATAGAGATAAACTGTAAACAGCAATAATGTACAGCAAAGTAAGAACTAAAAATAAGTCAGTATGACCAAAATAGTCAATTGACCCCCTAAGGAGTTATTGCCCTTCATAGTCAATTTTTAACAATTTTCTTAAAATTTGAAGATTTTCAATAACATTTTCCACAGAAAGTACTGTTATAGATAGAGATAATTGTAAGCAGCAAGAATGTTTAGTAAAGTAAGATCTACAAACACATCACCATCACCAAAACACAATTTTGTCATGAATCCATCTGTGTCCATTGTTTAATATTCACATAGACCAAGGTGAGCGACACAGGCTCTTTAGAGCCTCTAGTTATGTTATTTCTTCATAGACAGAAAAAATATTGCAGTCATTCCTTAAATAACAAATTTAAGTGTTGGATAGAGTACAAATTTCATATAGGCATGTATGCAC
Organism: Mytilus galloprovincialis; assembly: GCA_037788925.1. Classification (NCBI taxonomy): domain Eukaryota; kingdom Metazoa; phylum Mollusca; class Bivalvia; order Mytilida; family Mytilidae; genus Mytilus; species Mytilus galloprovincialis. The sequence continues at coordinate 87,870,884 of CM075337.1, forward strand.
TATTTGTCAAGACTCCAAAAACAAGTATCTATGATAAATTAAATCTTTCTCCATTCACAACATTGCAACCAAAGAATATAAATGAATCCATAGTTAACAGTATACTTCTACTACTTGTAAGTGACAATCAAATCAGGTACATTTAGGATCAGATGTAATTGGTCAACTTTTGCATGTTGTCTGCAATTTGTTGAAATTATTCCTTCTCTAACTTATAATGGTTAGAGGGGAGGATTTATTTAAAATAAATTGAAATAGTTTGCCCTTGAACCATGTACAACTGAATTTTCAGAAGGTAGATACACCTATTTTAAAAAAAATCCATGAGGAATGCACAAATTACTGTGGTAGATATAATTCTAAATAATATGTTCTGATAAAAAGCTGTCTTTGTATGAATAAAGGGAGATCATTGTGTAAATCATCACACAACCCAAAAAAGTTAACTACTATATAAATGAAAATAGAAACATGGCCACACCATATTACAATATCAAAATCATATACATTTTTTGTAATACACAACTGGAAATATCAATTTTATAATGTATTTTCAATTTACTTTTTAGATCAAGAGTATTTTAGATGAGATTGTTGAGAAACTACCTGATGAGTTTAATATGATAGAGGTGATGGCTAAAGTTCCTCTGGAAGAGAGGACGCCATATGTTGTTGTAGCTTTCCAGGAGACTGAGAGAATGAATGGATTGACCTCAGAAATTAGACGTACACTTAAAGAACTGGACCTTGGATTAAAGGTAGCTTACCTAATTTTATTATCTCATATGTTCAAGGACCTGGATGGGGTTAACAGATTAGAGAATAATGGGCTAATATTACAAAAAAATGGTCCAAACAATTTAAGAATAGAAAAAAATAGACCCAAAAAAACAAGGAATAATGGGATGTTAAATTGATGTAAAGATATACATGTGGGGCTGAATTGTTGCTACACATAACAAGAACATTTACGATGGGAAAATTGAGGTGAATAAGAATAGCTGAATTACTGTACATCTACAAGCTAAAAAAGGAAGTTAAACAAAAAAAGATATTTACCACACTGGTATATAAGTTGGTTTCATCCTTGAAGATCTGATAAAACTAAAGGCATTTGCTTTTGCACATCTGAGAAATACTTTAGAATCTTACTAATGCACAGTACAATAAGTTAAAAATTTGAATGGAATGGTGAAAAATAGTATATTTATGCCAAAAGAATTTATATTTGATAGCAAGAATAAAAACCTGATATATATAATCTTAATAAAAACTCTTTAATAATTTATTTGGATTATATAAGCTCTTCAATGATTTATTTCATCATTTTCCAGGGAGAGTTGACCATCACGGCTGATATGGAGAGCTTAGGAAATTCCTTGTTCTTGGATGTGGTTCCAGAGGGTTGGTCCAAGAAAGCATACCCGTCTCTGTATGGTCTAGCAGCATGGTATGCTGACTTACTGATTAGAATTAAAGAACTTGAAACATGGGTTTCAGACTTCCAACTCCCTGCAGCTGTCTGGCTTGGTGGCTTCTTCAATCCACAGTCATTCTTAACCGCTATTATGCAGCAGATGGCTAGAAAGAACGAGTGGCCACTGGATCGTATGGCGCTACAATGTGACGTCACTAAAAAGACCAGAGAAGATATGGCTGGACCTCCAAGGGAAGGAGCTTATGTCCACGGTCTCTTCATGGAAGGTGCCCGCTGGGATATGCAGACCAGTTTGATTTCTGAGGCCCGTCTTAAAGACCTTGCTCCAGCTATGCCTGTTATTTTCATCAAGGCTATTCCTGTTGACCGCATGGACACCAGGAATATTTATGAGTGTCCAGTGTATAAGACCAAGACAAGAGGACCAACATTTGTCTGGACCTTTAACCTCAAGTCCAAGGAGAAGGCCAGTAAATGGATCCTTGGTGGAGTGGCCCTTCTGCTCCAAGTTTAAGAAATCAGGACTGCATTTATTTATTCAATGAATATTTTTGTTCTAAATGACTTACAAATTTGACATTTACAAACTGTACATTCCAGTCAGAGCATTGAACTCCATTCAGACATACCAGTATATATATTGGTGAAATAGATTTTTACCAATTTTTTGAATGACAATTCCAGTTACCTAAAGCTGGGTTTTTTTGGCGATAGTTATATTGGCATATTACGTTACAAATATGAAATAAATAGGATGTTAGTTTTTTTGTTGGTAGAATGTTAACATTAAATTGTTTAAGACTATTTTTTCTAACATTTATTTTTTATCATTTGAGAAAGGATAAAAGTACTGGCTTTTTGTAGTCAAATGAAATATAGAACTTTGTTAATTTAAAACCTATTTATTTTTCAATTAACACTAAAGGATTAAATAAACATTAAAATGTGAAAACTTTTATTGTTGACCCTATACATGTCTAGAAACACTAATTGGTGAACTATTTTTATGCATATGTTAAGTTTTGTGTTTAGTCTTTATGTGTATAAAAGCTTAGAAAGCTTTATATTTATATATAATTTTACAAAAACAGTTCTGATAAAGTTTTATACTTGTCCAACTTATTTTGTTATCTATAATTTACATATATATATTTTTTAGTTATCAATTTTGTATATGTTTTCTGTAACTTATCATAGATATGTTATGTTTATTTATGTTCTAGGTCTATTAAAAATTAATATAATAAAATTTTATTTATTATTGTCTCTGGAAAAATATATCTGTTTGTCAGAAAACACATTCACAACATTCAAAGTTGACATTTACATAAACTTAAAGAAACTTTCTAAAATTTTGTAACTTCTAATCTCTTACTTCATACTTACACATTGGAAAACCAAGCTGTGTTTAAAGAATGACAATTGGGTGCATGAATAGAAATAGTTTCAAAGAATTCTACATTTATATCAAAGAAGTCAGAAATGTATTGATTATAGAGAGCCATAATAGATAAAGATTCATCCAATGGTCACTATGAATTATTATCATAAATTTGCAATTGTCATATATTTGTCATTGTTTAAGGAATCAAGGGCAATATCTCTTGGACAGCATATTACAAATTCATCAAATCTGAACTTAACCACCACTTTGTAATGAGAAACCTTTAATAAATTTGAAGTTATAACGTTTGAAGAGGGGAGGTTGTCCTGCTACAGAAACTGTTTTTTCCCTTATTGATGTTCACGAAAACACTATGCAAACAAAACGATAATGGAATTTCACTTCCTCAAGAAATTGACAACTTTTCAGAACTAACCCATGGAAGGAGAAGTCACTTTTCCCTCTCAAAAATCCTAGATTAGGCCCTGTGAAACATCTACTCTTAAATTCATAGAATTTGTTTTTATTTGACTAAAGATTTACTCTTATTGGCACAGATAATATAAATTATTGTGAGGATCAATCTATAACATTTTGCATTAAATATGTAAAATGTTTCAATCATGTAACAGTTCAAATTTGCCATTCAAGGGTAATGGTCCTTGATTGAAGTAAACTGGTAGTCAGCCAGCTCCAGACAATTTCTGTGCAATAACAGTATGACAGACAATTTATTTTGACTCAGAGTCAACCAGTCTTTGCCCTTACCCCTTAAGACTGGGTGCTTGGCTGAGAAGCAGTTAATACTAATTTTAAAGTCTGGTTTGAACTGGCTAAGTTTTGAATCTACTACCCAGCCACTCAAGGCAAATACAAAATACCAAATGACCACTAAAGCGGTCAAGTGAACATAAGCACAGAAACTATATTTGGCCCATACTCCAGAAATAAAAAAAAAATAGAGAGAGAACAAGAACCTATTTATCTGAAGTTGACTATTATACAACTGTATACCAAAAATAACAAACATTATCTTCACCTACTACAAAAAGAAAACAACAGCGAGTTATATATGGTAAGATTGCTGGGATATTAGGAATTGCATGAGTACATATTAATTAAGTTAATGATTAAACCAGGTAATCAACAGACCACAACTAAGTCTTAATAGAGGCAACTGATACACCAGAACCATCAATACATGCTGAATGACTCTCAAACAAGAGGCTGTCCTCATGACCCTTGGTGTCCACTTATATTGTAGAACATATAGTAAAACATTTTTCAATAGGTATAATTAAAATACAAACATGCACACGCTGAAATGTCTTGCCTGCTTTACTGACCATCGATTTTATGTATAAAGTCTTTAAAATAAAGGTTCAACTAAAAGCTTCACGGATATTAAGGTCAAATAAATTCTATCAGACAGACATATAACCCTTAAAATTGTTTTATACACAAAATATTATAAATCTATTGCTTATGGTAATTTAATAAATTGCTTCACCGAGCGCAGCTTGATATGACCGCAGATGTCCAACCTTGAAAAGTTGGGGCCCAAATGGACACAATATTCACGTTTGATACAGGTCTGAATTTGGATTGTAACTAAAGTTTTGACACATATTAGGTTTCTGACACAGAATATCTGTAGTCAAAGAACTTCAACATGGTTATATGATTTGAATTTATATTCTATTTTTTGCTTTTGTGCAATACACTATGCTGTTTCAAATTGACCTCCCCCCCCCCCAAATAAATAAATCGTTTTTTGCTTTTACAATGAATGAATGAATGAATGAATACTTTATTTGCAAGTAGCATATACATGCTATGGCAAACGAAAATATATACAATATATGACAAACAAAAGACAGCAGAGAACAGTAGTTACAGAGTATACAATAATATTATGACAATATATGTGATCTTATTTTCCAAGCTGCATTTAAATAGTTACATAGTTTTACTGTCAGAGATTTAGAATGAGCTTGTAATAAATTATCTAACTTGTGCCGATTTAGCCAATTTTGTGCAATACACTATGCTGTTGAAAATTACCCCCCCCCCCCCCCCCCCCCCCCCAAAAAAAAAAAATATTTGAAGAAATTTTCTTTTAATTTCTGAAATCTGAAATGAGAAAAATTGTAACCCTCCTATTTTTTCACCTCCCTCTTTCCCATATTTCCCCCAAAAAATCTTTCCCTCAAGATATAACCAGTTTCTCAATTCAAATTTCTAATGGACTTTGCAACCATAATTACCCATTTTTAAAAATACATCATAAAAGTTTTAAAATATAAAATGACATACATAGTCCTGGCTAAAATTAAAATTAACTAAAAATAACTGCTAAAAATAAATTGACAGCTAATCACTTCAAGACAATCCTCATTTCAATACATAATTTACAAGCAGTGTAAGGGAGAAAATCAAACAGTGTTCTTTGTATTGATTTGGATTACCTCCCTTACACTACTTTACAATTGTCTCAATTGTCCGTCAACCAGAAAAAAAACCTTGTTTTCCCCCTTTTTTACCCCTAATTAGTAAATGGTTTGAGCCTTAATCCCTCCAAAGTTAATCCTTACCATCCCTTTGTAGTATGGAAACTTACGGTATAATTTCAGACAGATTCGTACACTTTAACAAGTTATTGTCTAGTAACTACAAAAATGCTTATTTGGGCCCCTTTTTTGGCCCCTAATTCCTAAACAGTTGGGACCATAACCCACAAAATCATTCCCAACCTTCCTTTGGTGATAATAAACCTTGAGTTAAAATTTTATTCATTTCTATTAACTTTTAATAAAGTTAATATCCGGAAACTATCTGTCTTCGAACGAGGCTGACAACGACAACATGGACAATGACGACAAACAATGTGATACCAATATACGACTAAAATATTTTTAATTTGTGTGTTCGTATAAAAACAGGCCAGACAGTAATACCTATGTGGGATACATACTGCAACTTTTGTCATAGGCGAGACAAAAAGTACAGAGAAGAAATATGAATTCATTTTTTAATTGAAAAACATTATATCATATTCCCATGTGTCCCCTTGAATCATGTAAAATCACATACATATACATGTATAATCAAATATTTAAAACTTATTATTTTTAAGAATTTGTATTATCTTAATTTGTTTGCTTATTCTCTTCAATATCCCAATTTAAAGTGCTTAAATCTGTGTTCTCTATTCCTTGAGAACCATTTTCAAAATGTCTGCTTTTTACGGAATTGCATTTAAAATGGCTGTCCTCGGAGGAAGTTGAAATGTCTTTCTTACTAGTTACTTTTAAGAGTTCAAAGTCCTGTTCTATATCAGATATCACTCTACAGCTAGTATCATTCATTGCACTATTGTCACAACCAGTTTTGGTCAATTTCTCGTTATCTTTTTCAAGTTTATTACTACACGTGTCTCTTGCTTCTTTAGTACTACTATCATCTGTTGTTGGATTACTGTCACTGCCATTTTCATTTGAAGGAGCATTGTCCACATCTGTTTCCTGTTTACCTGTGTTGACCTCTTCCTTGTCTGTATTATTGACCACTTTCCTTTGAGGGATCACAGAAAAGAACGATTCCTTCCAGTCTTTAGTCTCAGAATATTTCAACAGAATTTCGAAAACTGAAATAAAATACATAGTATAATTAACGAAGCATAAAGAATGTAAAAAATATTATCATGAGTGCCATGAGAAGCATAAAGAATGTAAAATTTTTTATCATGAGTGCCATGAGAAGCATAAAGAATGTAAAAAATATGATCATGAGTGCCATGAGAAGCATAAAGAATGTAAAACATATGATCATGAGTGCCATGAGAAGCATTATGAATGTAAAAAATATGATCATGAGTGCCAAATAATACCACTATTTAAGTTTCAACAAGTCAAATGTCAGAATGGTATGTGTGTTTAATTTATAAAATAATGGAGTTATTCTCCTTTATTTGACAGTTTACACAAGTGTTTCATTAAATTATTATCCTCATTTACAAGAATAAAAACTTATTTTCTCTGTATATTACTACATATTACTAATTCAATTCCTTTTAAACTAAGGTAGTTTTTTACGGCTTGAGTTGAATAAAGATAGATTCCATAAACCAAGACTTAATTCTTGTTAGTTGTAAGGTCTATTGGAATGCAATCTAAATATCTAAATTGACAGGAATTGTCAGTATTCCTGTCATGATTCACAGATCTGTGATTCTCAAGGAACTTCAGCTTTCGCCACTAAAAATATGCAGTCATATATTCTATAATGGTGTTATACACCTTGTAAAGAATCAATCAACTAAACAACGAATAGATGTTGTCTGCTTATAACATTTATTTGTGGTATCAAGAACATGTGTATATATGTCTCTGGTTTAACCAGATGCGTTAATTTCACAATGCTTCTTATATCTACCATAAAGCCGTATGGATCTGTAAAAAGTTATCTCCCTTAAAAGTTTTATACCCAATTAATAAACCACAACAAAACCTTCATTACCATGATTAACTGTAAGTACTTTACGGGACTTCATCTCAATATACTGTCCGATAGGTAACTGTGCATGTGACATTCCTTGTTCTACTGCAAGCTGATGACACATGCCCTGAAATAACATAAAACAACATTAACATAAAATATGATAATACAATCAATTTCTCTTTTTATTAGTATAGTGCATGATCAAAATACCTTTAATTATACATGAAAATTATTTGATAACAATCAAAAACAACTGTAGATTCTGTTTCTTTAAGATTTTTAAGAATATTGTTACATTTTAAAACAAGACAAAAGACCCATAAAGGATTCTTATTATCAGACTTTGACTTTATTATCTACATATTGTAGAAACTTTTAAATTCTCAAAATTAAACTTATCAAACCTTGTACTGATTGTGGTCCACTAGTCCTCCAATTATATACACATGGTCATCAGACAGATCTTCAAGTACATTAGGGGAATCACCTGACAAGTAAATAATCTTGTCTTTGTCAAACTCTTCATGATAATCATTCTCTGTAAAGTTTACCTGAAAATAAAAATAATCAAAATTCAAATTGAGTTATCTCCCTTCCTATACAGAAGACATTTGTGGCGATTGCTTATAACATACCTGATAAATAATAATATAATAATAATAATAATTCTTTATTTAAAGAGGGTTACACAGTTAGCTGTAAAGCTAATCTTCCCTGAGGCCCTCATAAAATACAATGAAATATAACAAACAAATACAAAATATCAAACAGACACACATACATGAATAATGAAATAAAAAATTGTTATGAAATATACAATTTTCAAAACAGGTAAAAGTTACAAATTCATATATGACATGTATAGTATTGGCATCAACAATATCATAAGTTTGAGTAAGTGTGTGAAAATTATTATGCATATAAAAAACGCACAGCTTCTTAATGTTCCATCAAGTAATTTTTTAAATCTAAATATTAAATAAACTTTAATATCAAAGATAGCAGGTTTAAATAAAATTTATGGCAGACACGTGTATCATTTCAAGTTATCCCAAGATGTATTTACCAAAACAGGTTGACACAAACTAATTTGAATTTGAATAAAAGTTTGACTCAGGCAGCCATAATAAACATGGATTTATCGAAATCTTTTTTTATATTTTATCTCGCATGCTAATGTGGATCAATATAGTACAAAAATGTACATATAGATCAGGTCATTAGTTTTCTCGTTTTAATTATTTTACCGTTTTAATTATTTTACATTTGTCATTTTTAGGTCTTTATAGCTGACTATGCAGTACAGGTTTTATTCATTGTCAAAGGCTGTACAGGGACAGTATAATTATTAATTTCTGTGTCATTTGGTCTCTTCTGGAGAAAATGACTAATTGGCAATCATACCACATCTTCTTATTTTTATGCTTATATGGATCAAAAGAGGCAATGAAAATATGAAAATTTGATTGAAGGGTCAAAATAACTATTGTCAACTGATCCCAAAAGTATAATACTGGATAAATTTAGCATCTAGTTAAAATTAGGGTAATAATTTAGGATTGATCAAGGTTGCAGAAAAAACACTATTACTATCAAAACCTTGTTTTATTTTGAATATCTATTTATCATAAAGAAATAACTCATCCTTTAATTAGGCAAAAATATTATAGGATTAAACACATTTTTTCTAGAGGTTATTGATGTGTAAACTTGGGCGATTAACTCACAAATTGAATAAAAGTCAGAAGTTTGTGAGTAAGAGACCCAATTTACACGTCAATAACCTCTAGAAAAAATGTGTTTAATCCTTATAATTCTTAAGCCAAATATTTTCTATTTTTAATAACATATTTTGATGTAAAAGCTACTATAACTACCATCAAATGCGCAGGTTGTAACTAAGGAGTTAGCCGCCATATTGACTTTTTTAAATCCAATTAAATAGCACCTACCTCAATTTTTTTATTTTAATGAGATTTTTATTCGAATTTGAAGCGTACAAGTAACGAAATAATATTTCCCTTGAAAGTTTTCATTTGTATAACTTCTTTTGCCATGACGTAAAGTCGCCAAATCATTCATGAAATTTTGCGGAATTTTATATAAATTTATATCTTAAACATTTTCGAAGCTTTTAAAATGCATTTTTTTTTTCTTTTTTTTTTTTTATTATTAAATATGCATAAGAATAGAAACAACTGTAATGCAAATCTTTTTAAATCTCAGTTTTCTGAAAATCCTGGGATCCCTGCAAGCATGTTTTATGTGCATGCATAGATTACGAAAGTAGTTTCGAAAAGGTTATCGAAAGGTAATACAAAAAAATTCTTATTGACCAATCCAATTCACCTATTTATAGATATGCAAATCATATAAGAATTATAGGCAATTAGTTTAATTTTGAATCTATCACGTCTCCTGATTGGCTGAAGTTGCTTGGTTTATCAGCTCATAGACATAATTTTGTCATGTGCCCATGACGTCATGAACGTTTTTTCATGATTTAACCCGGCATAAAATGGAATTAAGAATTAAATTATAAGAAATGACTGTAATACTTTTTGGCTTAATCAAAATAACATAAACAAGAATGTGTCCATAGTACAAGGATGCCCCACTCGCACTATCATATCCCATGTTCAGTGGGCCGTGAATTTGTGGTCAAAAAAATTTAGCCTATTAGAAAGATCATATCATAGGGAACATGGTTACTAACTTTCAAGTTGATTGGTCTTCAACATCATCAAAAACTACCTTGACCAATAACTTTAAATTGAACTTTGCACTATCATTTTCTATGTTCAGTGGACCGTGAAATCTTTAATTTGGCATTAAAATTAGAAAGATCATATCATGGGGAACATATGTACTAAGTTTAATGTTATGACTACCACTGGGTCGATGCCTCTGCTTGTGGACTGTTAGTCCCCGAGGGTATCACCAGCCCAGTAGCCAGTACTCCGGTACTGTACTGGCTATGAAAATACGGATTTTTTGTGTTTTTAAATTTGCTGTTACAAAATATTAACCAGGTGCTCCGCAGGGTGCAGCTTTATACGACCGCAGAGGTCAAACCCTGAACAGTTGGGGCAAGTATGGACAAAACATTCAAGCGTGATACAGCCCTGAATTTGGATTGTGATCAAATTTTTGACATTACATGGTTTTTTTTTACACAAAACAAATGTCAAGATTTTACAAATCAATTAAAATTTCTTCTTCAAACTTTTTAAATCTAAAATTAAATAGTTGACACAGCATAGGTTTCTGACACAGAATGAATGTGGTCTAATGAACTTAAAAGTTTTTTTTTGCCTTTGAGCAATTCACTATGCTGTTGAATATTAATCCTCTCAAAAAAATGTTTGAAGAAATTTTCTTTTTACTTATGAAATCTGAAATGAGAAAAATTTAACCCCCCCCCCCCCTTTTTTTTCACATCCCCGTTTCCCTTTTTCCAAAACTGATATCAATTCAAATTTCTAATGGAGTTTGCAACAATAACTACTCTTTTAAATACATCATAAAATATTAAAATGTAAAATAAAGTGCTTGTTATCTCTGAATGGTAAAGATTGGTTGGTAGTAAAAGTGAATATACATTGTTTATTGTATAAAACCATAAAAAAAACTTCATCAGCAACATTTTATATTGGCAAATTTCCAATGAAGTTATTTACATAAAGTTATTGGCAAATAAAAATAGAAAATAACATCATAGTCATGTCTGGCAAATGTCCAACATACATTATCTAAAAACATTTTAGATAAGATAAGGAAAAAAAGCTTCATCAGCAACATTTTATATTGGCAAATTTCCAATGAAGTTATTTACATAAAGTTATTGGCAAATAAAAATAGAAAATGACATCATAGTCATGTCTGGCAAATTTCCAACATATATTATCAACTACTATTCTATACAAAGAAAGATAACTCCAATTGAAAATTAATTGCTATTGCACAATATTGTGCAATTAGATATTTCTTGCTATTGTGCAATACTGTGCAATTGAAAATTTCTTGCTATTGCACAATACTTGATATGGAATCCTGATTTGGACCAACTTGAAAACTGGGCCCATAATCAAAAATCAAAGTACATATTTAGATAAAGCATATCAAATAAGCCCAAGAATTTTATTTGTTAAAATCAAACTTAGTTTAATTTTGGACCCTTTGGACCTTAATGTAGACCAATTTGAAAACTGGACCAAAAATTAAGAATCTACATACACAGTTAGATTTGGCATATCAAAGAACCCATTTATTCAATTTTTGATGAAATCAAACAAAGTTTAATTTTGGAATACCATTTGGACCAACTTGAAAACTAGGCCAATAATTAAAAATCTAAGTACATTTTTAAATTCAGCATATCAAAGAACCCCAAGGATTCAATTTTTGTTAAAATCAAACTAAGTTTAATTTTGGACCCTTTGGACCAATTTGAAAACGGGACCAAAAATTAAGAATCTACATACATAGTTAGATTCGGCATATCAAAGAACCCCAATTATTCAATTTTTGATGAAATCACACAAAGTTCAATTTTGGACCCTTTGGGCCCCTTATTCCTAAACTGTTAGGACCAAAACTCCCAAAATCAAACCCAACCTTCCTTTTATGGTCATAAACCTTGTGTTTAAACTTCATAGATTTCTATTTACTTATACTAAAGTTATGGTGCAAAAACCAAGACTAATGCTTATTTGGGCCCTTTTTTGGCCCTTAATTCCTAAACTGTTGGAACTAAAACTCCCAAAATCAATCCCAACCTTCCTTTTGTGGTCATAAACCTTGTGTCAAATTTCATAGATTTCTATTTACTTATACTAAAGTTATAGTGCGAAAACCAAGAAAATGCTTATTTGGGCCCTTTTTGGCCCCTAATTCCTAAAATGTTGGGACCAAAACTCCCAAAATCAATCCCAACCTTCCTTTTGTGGTCATAAACCTTGTGTTAAAATTTCATTGATTTCTATTCACTTTTACTAAAGTTACAGTGCGAAAATTAAAGTATTCGGACGACGACGAAGACGACGACGACGCCAACGTGATAGCAATATACGACCAAAAAATTAAAAATTTTTGCGGTCGTATAAAAATTATTATAAATTAAGGAATGTATCTCCCTCATGCAAAGCTCTGATTCCTTACACGGATTTGGCTATACTTTTTGGAACTTTTGGATTATAGCTCTTCTCTTTTTATATAAGCTTTGGATTTTACATATTTTGGTCACAAGCATCATTGAGGAGACATGTATTGTCGAAATGCGCATCTGGTGCAGAAAAATTGGTACCGTTAATGATATTAAAGTTGATTGGACTTAAACTTCATCAAAAACTAACTTAACCAAAAACTTTAGCCTGAAGTGGGACGAAATAACCTGCCACACGGTTTATTCAGTGTGCACCACATTTTTTATGTTATTTCTTCATAGACAAAAAAATGTTACAGTCATTCCTTAAATGTACTATACACTAGTACTACTTATATTTTTACCATATAACATTCAAAATAGATAGAGGTACTACTGTTTAAACCTACATCTATTTTTAATTATATCACTGAATGCACATACTATATATAGATTTAAATATGATTTTTGGCCCTTGAACTTCTTCATTCAAAAATAACATTGTTAACAATGTTACTCAATTTATCTCATATTTAAACCCTAATATAGATTTAAACAAGTTTTATTCTTCTAGATTTTTACCTTTGAAATCAAGGAAGAAGAATACCTGTACAAGATGGCGTTATCAAAATCTGTCATAAAAGCTCAGGATATTATTTCTTGTAACCTTTGTGAATCGGAGACAAAGTTAAAATGGAAATGCCTTGACTGTGACTTACTAATGTGTAATAAGTGTTGCGATAAAGTTCATCCAAAGTTTAAAAATGCTAAAGACCATACAATAGTAGACATAAAGCAGGTAGGAGTGAGTGGTGGTGTCCGAAACTTAGACTTTACAAACATCAAATGTAAAGTGCATACATCACAATCATGTTGTATTTTCTGTAGTAATTGTGATAAACTGGCCTGTCCAAGCTGCATTACAAAGGGTCATCCTGGACATACTTTCATAGAAATTAAAGAAGCATATGAAATGAAAGTAGAGAGACTGAAAAATCGAAAAGGAAAATTAGAGATGAATGAAAAGAAGCTGGATGAAGGAGAGAGAACACTTGATCAGATATCAGTCAGGGAAAATTCCAATTGTCAGAAGACCATTCAAGATATTCAACATCAAAGGGAAGCTTTAAAAGAAGAGGTGGATAAATATGCTCTCAAACTCATTGAAGAAGTTAATCAGAATATGAAAAGTATCAGAAATTCAATTTCTGAAGAGAAGAAAAAAGTCATCACAACTCGACAAAAGGGGGAAAATAAGTTTAAGACAGCAGAAAAAATGCTAACCACAATGGACATGTCTTTCTTCTTTGACAATGCGGACATTATAGCACAATCCATTGATGTTGATGTAGATGGGGTCAGTGTTATCCATAAAATTGTGCCAAAGTTTAAGTCAGGAAGTATTTCACTATCAAATGTTGGAACATTATTTGAAGATATCAGTTCCAGAAGTACTGTTATAGATATGAAAGTGAATAAGGAGTTCACCACTGAATTGAAATATTGTCAATATATATCTGCTTGTTGTGATGGATCATTGTGGTTAGGTGATAGTACATCTGGTGTCTTGCAAAAAGTAAAGCCAGAGGGGAACATTGTTACAACAGTATTAACCATAAATATTGCACTACGAGGTATAGCAGTCACACATAATAATGATCTACTGATTTCAGATGGAACAGAAAAGCTTACACTTATCAATGTAAAGACTGGGAAAGTCAGTGATACAAAGTACAGTGTGGATCCTTTAGGGATAATAGCTGTCCATATAACAAGTGATCACAAGGTTATTGTAGGTGCAATGAGTCCTGGTAATGTATTCCCTGTGACAGGAAGAAGGGTAGTAATTGTAATGGACGAGAAGGGGAATCACCTGACTGTGTATGAACAAGATAAACATAAACAAAGAATATTTTCATACCCTTGGAGTATTACTACCACAAGTAATGGGAATATCTTTGTTGTTAATTCCGAAGCAGATTATTTTAGAGGTAGAGTGTTGGTATTAAGTAAGGGTAGGGATATTTTAAATGAATATTCTGGGTGTCAAGATATAAATACAGTAGACAGACCATTTAAACCAGTCGATATAAAAGCTACACCATCTAACAATATCATAGTAAGTGATGTTTTTCACTATCATCTCCACATCCTTGACAACACTGGTAACCTGTTATTCTACTACAATACCAAGGACATTGGAATAGTGAGTCCATTCTCCATTGTTTTCACAAGTCCAACAACATTCTACCTGGGATGTTCACCTCCTACAGCAAGTGCCAAACTCTTTGAGATACAAAGTTCAGAATTTTAATTATAAATAAACAATGAAAATTACCAAAACAATCTATTTCTATTTTTCAGTTGCAAATCATATTGTTCATCTGAAAATTTAAAGAATACCGGAACAGAAATTCCAATGAAACTGCTGTTAAGGTCAAACTAGATTTTGTAAATTTTGATTAAAGATAATGTAAAGTAACATTTATTCATGACAAGTCTTAAGGTTAAAGAGAAGTTTTGATATTAATACTAATGTATTACTCTTCAATATTTAATACTATTACTTTGGGATTTCAGAGTATCTTCAAAAACCACTAAAAAAGAAAATAATTGTCATAATGCAATTGCTGTGTATTAAATAGATAAAAAAAGTAAATTTGAAAAGATATTTATGAAAAAGATATTCAGCTTATACAAATATTTTCATGTCTTTTAAAATGCAAATTTCACAAGTAATTTGTAATGTGGTTTTAAAACTATAGATTGACAGCAATCCAAAGAAATTAGGAAGTAAATGAGAATTGTTGATAGAAACATTAAATGTCTGACAATGAAAAATATAAATTTCATAATTATATGATAATATGGATCAGATAATTCTGAACTTGATTAGAAACATAACAAGTTAACTGATTAAAAGATACTAAATATTTTTTGTAAACCAAAAATTTAGATTTACAATGAAGTATACATTTTCTGACGGCTTTTGAACAGAACTAGGCAAAAACAGCAAAATCAAATATCTATAAAAACATAAGTTCTTCTCAAAGACTGAAAATTGGTATCCAAGAAAAAAATAATTCACAAAAGTTGAGATAACTCAGATAAAGTAAGTTTTATAAAACAAAAATGAGTTATAGGTAGTAATTTAGAAAAGCATATAAATATTTCAAACATTCAAAGTTTTATAAACAGTTCATTTATAATTATGACCATATGATCATATCAATGATAATGCATGTCAACACAGAAGTGATGACTACTGGGCTGGTAATACCCTTGGTGAATAAAAACTCCACCAGCAGTGGCATCAACCCAGTGCCGTGGTTGTAAATAAACTCATCATAGATACCAGGATTGAAATTTTGTAAATACACCAGACGCGCAATTGTTTCCTTATAGGTATAAATTCTCCTCATCAAAAAAGATTGAAATTTAAATTTAATACTAGAAATTGCATTTTTTCTTTGTGTAACTTGTTAATATTTTTTTACTGATCATGATACTAATAATTTGCACATACAATGTATTTTGTTGTTAAGCTACTATTTAGTGCACATATGTTTTTTTTATTTGATAGTGTTTGATAATTAATCAGGTCTTTCCACTTTTCATAGAAAGACTTTTTGATTTTGTTCTGATCAGTTTTATTTTTTTTGGTTTTCTTCTTCCACCACTTATATTCTTGCACTGAATTTTGGGTTTGCAAGTTGAGTATTAGATATTAAGCATATAATAACGTCAGCAATTAATTATGCTTTAAGAACTCACCCTATTTAATAGGATATATTTTTTGGAAAACACTGGTTTTTTTTATCATTACAGCCATTGGACAAAAGTGAGTTCCCACTCTAAAAATGTCCTATCATTTCAACTTAAATCAATTTTTCTTTTTAAATATTACTAAGTAACTACATGACCATAAGATTTAGAAATTTTTAAAGTTTTATTGTTTATTTGGCCATGATATAATTCATGCTCATTTACTTTTTTTGACGAGGTGAACACAAAAAAAAAAAATCTTGCAAAGTTTGCTATGCATTCTAACCAAATTAAAATCGTAAAAAATTGTGAGTGACAGATACGCTATATTCAGACACCAAAAACAATATTTTACACCAGAAGTTTAATCAAAAGATAACTGCATTTGAGGCAGAAAGACCTTTTCTTTTTTTTAAATTAACAAGTTTAGATACTGATAGAAGTGTGAATTCAACATACTGTTTAATATTGAATTCTCAGTTTGTAGATTCAATTTGTTTAATAAAATTAACGGTACCAATTTTCTTGCACCAGATGCGCATTTCGACAATACATGTCTCTTCAGTGATGCTCGTGGCCAAAATATTTGAAATCCAAAGCTTATATAAAAGATGAAGAGCTATAATCCAAAAGGTCCAAAAAGTATAGCCAAATCCGTGAAAGGAACCAGAGCTTTGCATGAGGGAGATACATTCCTTAATTTATAATAATTTCTATCATTTTGTAACAGTAAATTTTAATAACACAAAAAATCCGTATTTTCATGCCAGTACCGAAGTACTGTAAGTGTATGTCATATAGAGGTTCAGGTACATGTATCATGTAAATTCAGAAATTATTGCAATATTTTTATTATTGTGAATAATGTGACAGGGTTATTTATAATCAATATAATTTAAACTAGTATTTTGATTTTTTTTATATAAATTTAATAGGGTTTTGTTATCTGGTACCATATTTATTAATAGCAAATATATATAAACAGAAACAAAGTGTTATGATGATATTTTTTTTATTGTTTAAAACGTTTTATTGTACTTTTTATAGATATGTTTTAAATAAGACTAGTGTTATAACTTTTTTTTTTTTTAAACTTTAGATATCCTTTGAGAGACACAAATGATTTACATTCTGAGGGAAATAATTAGGCCGATTAATTTTTGAAAAAAAACAAAAATGCAAACATGGATAGCAACATATGTCTTTTGATATCAGATCATCATGATGTCTGACTGGTTAAACAATGTACAATAATTCCCCCCTCCTCAAACAAAAAATAATATAAAAGCTCCTAGATAATCTACATTTAAACTTTAAACTTGTTATTGCAATTATTTCACCGTTCAGCCATGGAAGTAATATTTAAAAGGAATAACATCGAGTAATTAGCATGTATTAACGGCCTGTAGAGCCCTGTACTAAAGTCATATGATTTTATCCAATTATAGTCTCAGCGGTAAGACCCCTTTGGTTACTATCTGTGATACCGCGGTTGTAAAATGGCATCTGCAATTTCTTATCAGTCACGTGATTTTATCCAGTCCGGTAATTTTAAAGTACCTGTGTGAAATCTGAGGTTTATTAATAAGAAGGTGGCGCTGTATCATATAAAACCTCTGCCTTCAGATGAAGTCGTATGATGTAAAAAAAACTTGAAAAACGGACGAGAATTGTTCAAACTACAGCAGTTTAACATGGAAAATTGTATTTAATTTAGCATATTTTTGCTTTTTACCGTTTGTTTTAAACTGTCCTAAAAGTATTTTCGGGTTAAAAGCGGATCCCGAGTTAAACAGATAAATACCGATGAATCGATCAGGTTTCACATGATATTTAACAAAATAATGTAGGCAAATGTAGGCATAGATTTTTTTACTGTTGAAATGTGCAAAGTTAATCGAGATTGAATAAAAGAATATTTACTTTCAAGTATTCTAAATTTATGTATATGTCATAAATGTTATTGATTGCATTATTGAAACTGGACAACTAAAATGGGGATAATATTTTCGTAAATATATATTATTGTGGAATGCTTGCATTAATATAATAAGCTATACAGCAAAAATTATAACAAACCGACGAAATGGGCTTGAATCTATCTGTCTTACGGTAAATTCCTTTTTACACAAATTAGTTTATGTATCAAGAAATTAAATTGAAGGATAGAACCGTTTAGAATTGTGAATATTTTAATTGACTATAAATACACGAAGGATTTGGATTTTTCGTATTTAATAAAGGGGGTCCAAACGTATTTTTTTTACAATCATCTTTTTTAAACTATTATGATCAAACTAACCAAAAATAGGGAAAAATTGGACTAAAATAAAATTTGAACGAATGACTCTTTTCGGCAGCGTACATCAACGGAATGTAACGAATGGACTATTCGGGTTACTTCGCACGTATAAACGACAAAAACATGTCTGTTCGTAGTTCTCCGTGAACACGAAAATGACCGATAAGTGTCAGTGATTTGATCGATCACATGCGGAGAATCAACTTCCATGCCAGATATTGAACCAATTAACAAGTTATTGAAAGATGGGCGGTAACGCAGATGAAACCTTTGAAGTGACGACGATGTTATTCCTTTCAATATTACTTCCATGCTTCAGCTAACAAGCAAGCTAACCAAAGATTCTATCTTTACCTACGCAGAGTACACACGCAATGCATTTTGCTGTTAATCAATTAATGAATTATATTTTGATCTGGCAAATTAAAAATTAAGTTCGAGTTATCTTCCTTTGTTCATGATTGTCAATTTGTAGTTGAACCTATTTTTATAACAGATTTATACACTTTGCAAAAATATGTAATTGTCAATAAAAATAAAAATCTTGACAAGTACCATCATGACCATATTTCAAATACACACCATTATACTGTAAATCAAATATCAAAGTATAACACATCATCAATAATTTGCATGACATTGATCACAACTGGATAGCAGACCAGAAAACACTATGTTAGGAAAAATTGTATCAAAATCAGTAGAAAAGTCTATTATTTTATGTTAATGGGGTCTGTAATTCATTTTGACAGCTTCAAACATACTAATTTTTACCTTTTCAAACAGGACCAAATCACTACTTTCCCTAAAAAATTATGCCATTTTTTTTTTACAGATTGCATTTCATGAAATCTTTAGCAAAAATTATTGTTAATCTTGAATAATCATATTATAAGCAGATTTTTTATCAACAAGGTGCATTATTTATGTTAGTGCATTATGCTTTAAAGTATTGCTGACTACAATTGCTTTATACTAAAATCCTTCAAGAATTGACACCCAGATTACTCTGTATTATACACTTTCAAGTTTTGTTTTACTCTCTGGAAGGTTGGTTTATACATTTATAATGTAAAATTTGTTCATGTCTGTTAATTTAGTTACCAATTGGAAATAATGTCTAATTTCTTTGTATATTAACATAAGATAAATCCAATTTAAGATATATGAAGTATATATTAGATGTAAACAAAAAGTCTTCTAACCTAGCTGTGCTAGGAGAGCTTGGAAGATTCCCTTTATATTTTTCAGTTGTATTATCAAGCTAAAATACTGTCTGTACTTAAATATTTAGGGAGCTAATAATTGCTATATTATTACATGTCTAGATGTTAGACGAAATGTTAATTAATGTATGTAATAACAATGATAATTGTAATGATTTTATGGTTCTGATCCTGCCTGGAATTAAATGTATATGATTTTATAGAATGAAGATAATAACATCTGTCTGAACTTTTTTTAATGTTTCATTTTAGTTTATAAAAAAAAAAAATTTCTGTTACAGATCATTATGTATTGTTTTATGTGTACATGTTATGCTGCCCATCAAGGGCCCTTGATTGGAATAATAAATATTCTT
Organism: Mytilus galloprovincialis; assembly: GCA_037788925.1. Taxonomy (NCBI): domain Eukaryota; kingdom Metazoa; phylum Mollusca; class Bivalvia; order Mytilida; family Mytilidae; genus Mytilus; species Mytilus galloprovincialis. Next base: position 87,890,998 of record CM075337.1, read on the forward strand.
ATTCTTATTCCTATTCATAAGTAGTTAGTATTTTTTTAATAAAATTAGAATTGACAGACTTATCTTAATTTATCTTTTTACATCGGAAGTTTGGTTGATGTTAATTTGACAGCGCATAAGTGATAAAAGGCTCTATGTAAATTATATAAATCCTTGACCACAGCAATATTAAATAGTGATGAAAGTGGATAAAAAGGAGTTGTAGTATGACTGCCAATAAGACAACATTTAAAATGAAGTGGTATTTTGCAATTTAAGACCACGGTCTGGCTTTCAACAATGAGAAAAACCTAAACCAATATTAAATTAAATTAAATATCTGTATGCACAGTCAGATTTACTTTAGCATATAAAAAAATACCAAGACTTTGAAAACAAATAAAAAGCTTTTAATTTTGGACCCTTAGGACAATCATATGGACCAATTTGAAAATGAGGCCCAAAATCAAAATCATAAATACATGGTTAGATTGAGCATATTAAAGAATCCCACTAATTCCCAAATCCTGATAAGACAGCAAAGTTTGAACCATGAACAGTTGGGGCATGTTTGATTTGGACACAATTTTCAAGCTTGATACTGATCAAATGACTTATTCTCAAATCATAGTTCAGTAACCAGAGGAGGACATCATCATATCATAACACAGCCGCAAACAACAAATAAAACTACAAAGGGGGCATAACAAGACTGCACACACTGAAATGACTCGCCTTATTTACTAATCATTGATATTATGTTGATAGTCTTAAATATCACATGAATATAAAGCATTACTACAACTATCTCATATAAAAATAAACATGATACAAGAAAAAGAGGTCAAGATAATATAAACCAAACAAGAAATACCTGTACACCTTACAATAATTCAATACACTAAATGTAGTTGAAAAACTTGACACTGAGCAATGAACCATGAAATTGGTCAGGGTCAAATAAAACCAGCAAGACTGACATGTACATCATAAAATATTTCCATACACCTATTGCAAATAGTATAAGAAAAAAGTCCAAAACACAAAAAACTTAACTTTGACCTCTGAACCATGAAAATGAGGTAAAGATCAGATGACACCTCCCAGCTAGTCATGTACACCTAACAATTGTTCCAAACACCAAATAAAGTATAGACCTATTGCATACAGTATGAGAAAAACAGACCAAAACACAATAAATTGCTTCACCAAGTGCAGCTTGATATGACCCCAAAGGTCCAACCCTGAACAGATGGGGCAAAAAAGGACACAAAAAAGAAATTGCCAACATACAGACCCTATTTTATAAAGGTATGTAACTGGAACCACACATCTTTTTTATTTGACCTTAAATATTTGACACATAGTAGGTTTCTGACACAGAATAACTGTAGTCAAAGAACTTAGAATTGGTTATAAGACTTGAATTTATATTCAATTTTTTGCTTTTGTGCAATACACCATGCTGTTACAAATTGACCTCCCCTGAAAAACAAGAGTGCACACACTGAAATGTCTCGCCTTCTTTACTAATCATTGATATTATGTTGATACTCCTAAATATAAAGCTTTATTACGACTGTCACATAAACTTAACATGAACCATAAAAATGAGGTCAAGGTCAGTTGAACTGTATGCCAGGCAGACAGGTACAGCTAACAATGCTTCCATACAACAAATATAGTTGACCTATTGCTTATAGTTTAAGAAAATAGACCAAAACACAAAAACTTAACACTGAGCAATGAACCGTGAAAACCAGGTCACGGTCAAATAAAACCTGCAGGACTGACATATAGATCATAAAATATTTCCATACACCAAATATAGATGACCTATGACATATAGTATTAGATAAAAAGACCAAAACTCAAAAACTTAACTTTGACCACTGAACCATGAAAATGAGGTCAAGGTCAGATGACATCTGCCCGCTAGACATGTACACCTTATAATCATTCCATACAACACATAAAGTAAAACTATTGCATAAAGTCTGAGAAAAACAGACCAAACACAAAAACTTAACTATAACCACTGAACCATGAAAATGAGGTCAAGGTCAGATGACACCTGCCAGTTGGACATGTACACCTTACAGTCCTTCCATACATCGAATATACTAGACCCATTGCTTATAGTATCTGAGATATGGACTTGACCACCAAAACTTAACCTTGTTCACTGATCCATGAAATGAGGTCGAGGTCAAGTGAAAACTGTCTGACTGGCATGAGAACCTTGCAAGGTACGAACATACTAAATATAGTTATCCTATTACTAACAGTAAGAGAGAATTTATCATTACAAAAAATCTGAACTTTTTTTTCAAGTGGTTACTGAACCATGAAAATGAGGTAAAGGACAATGGACATGTGACTGACGGAAACTTTGTAACATGAGGCATCTATATACAAAATATGAAGCATCCAGGTCTTCCACCTTCTAAAATATATAGCTTTTAAGAAGTGAGCTAACGCCGCCGTAGCTGCCGCCGCCGGATCACTATCCCTATGTCGAGCTTTCTGCAACAAAAGTTGCAGGCTCGACAAAAAAATTAAAAAACTACCCCCCTTTTTTTGCTTTCATGCAATACACTCTGCTGTTGCGAATTGACGACGACATCATAGCATTACAAGAACCCCAAAAAATGTTTGCAATCATTTAAAAACTGAACTATAACCACAGAATCATGAAAATAAGGTTAAGATCAGATGACACCTGCCAGTTGGACATGTAAACCTTACAGTCTTTCCATACACCAAATATACTAGACCTATTGCTTATAGTATCTGAGATATGGACTTGACCACCAAAACTTAACCTTGTTCACTGATCCATGAAATGAGGTCGAGGTAAGGTGAAAACTGTGCCGGGCATGAGGACATTGACAGGTATGCACCAAATATAGTTATCCTATCACTTGTTATAAGAAAGAAATTAACATTACGAAAAATCTTAACTTTTTTTTTAAGTAGTCACTGAATCATGAAAATGAGGTCAAAGTCAATGGACATGTGACAGAGAGAAACTTTATATTATGAGGCATCTATTTACAAATAATGAAGCATCCAGGTCTTCCACCTTCTAAAATATAAAGTTTTTAAGAAGTTAGCTAACACTGCCGCATCACTATCCCTATGTTGAGCTTTCTGCGCCAAAAGTCACAGGCTCAACAAAAACTCCACAGTGGTGAACTTTCTTTTGAAATTGCCTTATTTAATAGAAAGAGAATGTTTTACTGATCTTGTAGTAGAAAGATAAACAAGGATCAAAAACAATTCTAAAGTAACTTACATCCCAGTTTTTATAATCTCCTATAGATTCTAACCTCTGCTGCATCTGACCATGTAAACCACATATATAGAACTGTAGAGGATTTTCTGCTCTTCTATTGGCTGAGTAACAAAATCCTACTTGTTTTGTTAGTTTCATTATATCCTGAAATAAGAGGATAGGGCCTTTACAACAGAATTTTAAACGCATTGGTACATGTAAGTCAAGTATAGTTCAATCTTGGTTATCATGGTTATGGTTGATATAATCATATAAACTCATCTGACAGATATCAGGATTGCAACTGGGTACCCCAGACATGCCTTTCTATATGTGCTCAGTTTTTTTTCAATTTTAAAGCATCTTTGGACTCACCAGTTGTGAAAATGATAAGTCAAGACATTTTTTCATATGACTCATGGATTTGTCTTATATGGAAATAACTTTTACATTATTTTTTTTCAAATCAATAAAAAAAGGCAGAAAATGTTACTGAAACTCAATAACTGTAAATTACTGCTTTTGTAAAGTTTGAAGAAGTTATTCTTTCAAAGTGTGCTAAATCTGAACAATTGATGATTTTTTATTTGTGTGAAGACTGGTTTCTACATTGTCCTATATCATCATGATCATGTATGACTCAAAACATGTACATGTATTACACACACTAGATAGTTAAACTCATAATTAGTTACCTTATCATTCATATACTCATCAAATGAACAATCCAGTACAACCTTAACTTTACATGTAGATTTCTCCATACTGTTCAGCTTTAACATTTTACGAGTTGGACCAAGGGTTTCTCCTCTATCTCTAGCCTCTTGTCTTCTTTGCTTTTTCTTCAATTTTTCTTTGGCTCTAAAAAAAAATAATGTAAACAAGGAAATATTTCTTACAGGGAATGAGTATAAGGTTAATTAGTAGGTCTTAATATAATTAAATAATATGTATTAACTTCTAAGTATAACTTAATTTGTAATAAAATATGTCGATCGATGCATGTGGTTCCTGTGACTTTCTAGTGAGACAAATGCAAACTGTTTTAAAACATGTAGAAAGTTGAGTATCTTACCACACAGTTTCTTTGTCAATTTTTCTTATAAATACTAATAAAGGGGGAGAAGATACGATGCCACTAAATTTTTAGAGGGATAGTGCAAAGACTCATCATCATGTTTTGAGCAGGAGTCTCCCACAAATACGACAATATTCTGGAAATCCCCTGGCATTCATATTTTACAGGAGTTTCCTTTACTGTCAATTTTAGCAACCAAGTTCACTAAGCACAATGAATCTTTATTGTGCATATTATGTCCAATCAACTTTTTGAATGCTTCTGGTTGTCTGTACAACATTTAAAAGCATGCTAAGTGTGACAATGAGTTATATATATATATATACATGATATAGGAATGAGCACAATAACAATTTCATTTTAATTATTCTTTGATATGAATTATAAACGTTACCTGATGATAGCATTTCTTTGTTTACATTGAAAATGATGTAATGACTAAAATGACATTAAATCTAAAATCCGTACCAACAATGAACAAAAGGACCAACATCGAAAACATTACGGTATTTCTGTTTCTTTTTAAACATTAAAATGTTTGAATTTCAAAAAATAATTAATACAGACTTTTTGAATTTCAAAAAATAATTAATACAGACTTCATCCCCTTAGACAGGTAATGCCTGTCTCACATTAGTTCAATCGCCATGATATATAAATATAGCAAGGAAATTACGGTACCTTGAATGACCGAATAACACTGTTAATATCCGAATAACACTTGTAATGTCCGAATAACAATTGAAATTTTAATATTAGCACATACATGTATTGGTGACTTTTAAACATTGATTATTAGATAATAGTATATTATCGATGTATTTTATAACTTATAAATGATTTACAGAAAGAAGATAAGCTCGTAAAAAACTTTTAAAATTTAGCGTGTACATCCAATATGGTGACCACGGAAATCACAATGGCCGCCATGTTCGATTTACACGCTAAATTTAAAATGATCTTTATGAACTTATCTGCTTTCTGTAAATCATTTTAAGTTATAAAATACATCGTTAATATATTATTATTTAATAATCAATGTTTAAAAGTTGCCAATATGTGCTAATATTAAAATCTAAAGTGTAATTCGATCATTACAAGTGTTATTCGGATAATAACAGTGTTATTTGGTCATTCGTGTTACCCAGGAAATTACATAAAATTTAGATTTTTTTTCTCAATCTAATATTAACTCTTGCTTTAAAATGATGATATATGTGCTCAGGTGAAACAAGATTTTACAATCTTCTTGTATTTATGGGCTCACTAATTTTGATAATGATGAGTCCAGACAGATGTTTATGATACCATATGAAAGCCATATGGTCCAATGTTTTACAAAATCAAATTTTGGTAGGCTACTCATTTCTACATTATTGCTAGTAATCAAAATCAAAGAAACATATATGACATATCATTACAATACCTTTTTTCGGGTTTCTTTTCGAGCCATGTTTCATGTTTCTTTAATTTTCTAAGTTGTCTTTTTGATAAGTGTCCAAGAGAGTTGGTAGCTGCTTCGTTATTTTGATCAGTATTGTTTTCCTGAGAGTCTAAATGCTGACTGCTGTCATCATAGTCATCGTCACTAGAGTTGCTATTCACAGCATTCATCCTTGCGTCTTTAACCACAAATAGACAAAGATTTGTGATGAAATATTATGAAATTGTGATTTCTGAGTTATTTCATGGAGGCTGACATCTTTGATCGCGTCAACTCTCGTGAGATCTCATATCGAAACTGAAAGCAAAATTCGTCTGCATGAAAAAGATGCATGTGCATGAAAGAGATTACAAGATGATTTTAGAGAAACAACAGACATAAATTTTGTAATATAATTGATTTCAATTGTTAAGGACTACATGAACATTTTTTAAGGCATGAAATCTTGGGAATGTTTCATTTCGATCCCATCAAAAATTTTTAATTTTGATATCATTACAACTGAGCGAGAGATAAACAAAAGATCACACCGCCAGATCAGTACCCCAATGGTTTCCAATCGGATCAATTTGATATCAGTTTTATGGCTTTGTTATATAACACAATTAACAGCCCTGTCAAAACATTTGATTGTTTGACAGCCGTGTTATCAGGGATGATTAACAAATAACGTGTAGATTCGGGGTTGGCTTAATCTCCTCATGAACTTTGGAACACACAGTCGTGGACTTGAGGACTTTTATAAAAGTTCACTCATATTTTACACAATTATTTCCCTGTGCACTTTAAATTAATGTTAATTATGGCTGGTAGAAATTTAGTGGATATAAGAGTAATTCTACTTCTTTTGTTATTAACATTACACTGTGAGTATGAACAAAATATTTTTTTCTCCAAAAATACACAGTACACTAAAACTTTGATGCACATGTTTGATGATGATGCTGGCACACACAACATCCATGTATACTTGATTAACTTGCATGCCATTGTTTAGTACTTACTAATAGTTTGAAATATGTGTGTATTAAATAGTCCAATGGACAGTTTAAGTATGCTGACATCAAATAGTTTATGATATTTTTGGTGTAAAAATCATGAAATTTATTCAGTCATTCCCCCTTTTTTTCCTTTGATTTGAATATCCTAAACAAGGACGTATAACTAAACAAATAAATAATAAAATGATAAAACATTTTTTCATTCAAAATTAATTGTATAGATAGCGGAGTTATATTTAAGCATGTCATACACTTAAATATCATGTATATAGTTGCTCAGGATAAATATCTTAGGACTCAGTCATGACAAAAATATTTCTGCATCACTGTTTTGTGGTTTTAAAGAATTCAGATATTCATGATTTAATCAAATTATTTGATTTAATGTAGAAAATAAATGTACAATTATTTATTGATACATATATATATAAAGATATGATAGAAAGTTCAGGATACAATACTAAAACATAAGGTCTTTTTTTTAAATTAAATATTTAAACATTCATTGACATTGTTAAATGGTTATTTTTATTAGAAATTTTATTAATTACCAAAAACGTGTAATGGACTCTCATTCTTAATTTATGGATTGTGGTGTTAATTGACAACCCTTGTGCTTTCTGTCCCACTTCTTATATTTTGCCTTTGCTTATGAGAAAACATTAAATGATGTAAAATAAACAGGCTATTTTCAGCTCTAACAATTCAAATGTATTGTTATTTTGACATTGGACATTCTTTTTTTTGTTTATGACATGATCCTTGATAATGATTTAACTACATGTATTTAGACAAATTTGAGAAGTTTTATGCTTGCTATATCAATGTAAATACTGATATCAAAAGCCGTGTGCTATACAATAAGAAGAGTTTGTTCAAAATTAAAGATTTAAAAAAGGAGTTAGTATAATTATGATAACTGAATACTGCGATTAAATGATGATGACTAATGTTAAAGCTAAAATGTTATTATTTGCAAGAATTACAAGATGTCTTGACTTGAAAAACTTCAAACAGCAAAGATTAGATTTAAAAAGCTGTCAAAACAACAAAATTTTTATTATGAAAATACACATGAATGTATTTTGGTTATTTTTAAAGGTGTACTGAGTCGGGGTATTATGCCAAAATTGGGTACTAGGCCAGTAGGTAGGTAGGGCACCATTCAAAAAACAAACATGTATACTTGCAAGGCCTTCACATGAATCTCTTTTAAGTTTTAACCAAGATAAATATTATTCCAATCCATAAGCATGATACAGTCATTCCCAAGGTCGCAGGACATTTTGCAAAGTCCAGTAAAAAATGGTTTTGATCAGCTAAATGATATGCATTACTGGACCGAATGACCAGAGAAATGTTCTATTTTGTCCCAATCGTTTGTGTAAATCTCCTGTAAAAAAAGTCTGATCCAGTCAAGATGAATTATTTACAGGACCAAATGTCCAGATGATTTCTCAGAGCCTTGGGAACCACTGTTACTGTGATAACTAATATATTTACTCAAACTTAAAAAAGACTCCTTGCACAGTTTCTTCCTGGTTCACTGCACTTGATTTTCTTGCAGGTTAATTACATACAAAAAAATGATACATGTATGCATGGACAGAAGAACTGTAAAATATTTTTCATCATTGTATAAACTCATTTTCAGACTTTTTAAAACATATTAGAACTTAATCTTTTTATATTTGTTAAAGCCAAGGATGTATGCTAGTTATATGTCCTAGTGAGTTGTTCATGTTGGTACAGCTCACATGATATGGTGCAAAATGTTATTTATTGTTTTTGTCTTCATGCATGCAAAGGTGTGTTACCCTCTTGGGGTATTATTATTATATATTTAACTCTGAATGCCAAGTAGCCCAGTTTTTTTCCTTTTTTTATTAACATTTAGGAAATATCTGGATTTAAAGTTAGGTCACACCACATTAGCTTGTTTTTCTTTGAATTAGATATGTTGATGAAAAAGTTTACCTCAGTCCTCATTGTGACTTTTTAACTAAATTTTTATCAAATTTGAAATTAGAATTAAAAAAGAAAGTTCTTGCCCTATAAAGTCCTTAAAATATACAAACTAAAAACAAAAACAAAAAAACAAATAAATATGTCATATCCTCATCTTATTTCAGACTGTAATCAGATTTTGTTTTATTAAGAACAACAACCATAATATTTTGGTGTGGCTTAAGTTTTTTTAATAGAATAAACATTGTTGCTTCTTTTCATATTCTGTAAGTGTTATTTTATATTTGAGAAGTAGTAAAATGGGTTTTTTTTTACAGGTCATTCGCAATCATTTGAAAATGGAAAAACTCATAAATACTCATACTCCACCAATGTTGTGTTCAATGAAGCTAACTCAGGAGGGAAGAAAGATGTTGGATATTACTTAAGTACAGAATTTGATCTGTCACCAGTCTTCCAAGCAGGTGATGAACAGCTGATGAAACTACAGGTAAGAATGGAATCTTGAAATTTATATGTCCAAACAACAGAAACTTAAACATGAGGATGCTGTTTCCAAAACTTGACAAAAGACATAAATAGATTATATTTTGACTTCTGAATTGTATCTGATATTTGAATAAGCTTGACTTGACAAGTTTGAATGATATTGACTATTGTGTATAACTTCTGATCATTTGGATTTTCTCTAAAAAAAAATAATTTGTAAAATGTTTTACAAGGTAGCATAGCATATATATATATATATATATATACTGCAGCTGTGCTATTTGAGCAGTCAAATTGCATTGACCGTATATTCATATGTGATATACAGTCACTGACTGATATCACCTTGTTTATGACGTTGACAATGTGTTTCCGTAGAGTTTTATTTATGATGTCAATAAAACATACAGGTTCACGGCAGTTTTACGTTGTCCGCCTACAATTAAAGAATGACGGTTTTTACCGTCTTGAAATATCAATCTGTTATTTGTACTCGGCTCGAAACAGGTAGAAATGCTCGGCACAGCCTCGCTTTCTACCTGTTTCTAAGCCTTGTACAAATAACATTGATATTTCGAGACAATGTATGGTTAGGGAGCTACCATTTGATTTTTATGGGGGGGCTAGGATGAAATTTGAAAAAAATAGGCAGGACAGGAGTTTTGAGTAAAAAAAAAAGGCAGGATGAGACACTTGCAAAAAAACAAGTCAGGACGACAATTTAGGTAAAAAAAAGTCAGGATAAACTAAAAAAAAAAAAAAAAAGGCAGGACCGAACAGAGTGAAAAATAAAAAGGCAGGACAGAGATTACAGCAAAAAAAAAATGCAGGACAAAATTTTTCATCCTAGCCCCCCCCCCCATAAAAATCAAATGGTAGCTCCCTTATTCTATATATATATACTATACCGAACAAGACTAAAATGTATTTTAATTGGATTTAATTTATCCCAGAATTCCACAATTGGTCAAGTAAAATGTTTGCCAGGGTAAACTATGCTTATTGACTGTGATAACCCTAGAGTCTAATTTTTGCTGAAATATTTATGGTGAATTTTCATCAAATTTTTACAGCCAAGGGGAGATAACTCTGATTTTATATATTGTAAGAAAATTTCATAAAAATGAAATAAGGGGATGTTGTATAATTGCCAATGAGATATTAGCTACTTATAATACTTTATCCACATTTTTTATGAAATGAATTTGATAAACATGGTGTATGTATGTTGATGGAAAACATTGTAATTGTATGTTGATGGAGTCTTACCTTGTAATATATTTTGTCCACAGGTTACTAGTGCAGTATTGTCAAGTGTATCTCGACCAGATCTTACTAATGCCTTAGCCACCCTACTGAAGTACCCAGTATACTTTGAACTATCTGATGGTACTGTGGGAAGAGTATTTGGGCCGGAGAAAGAAAGTGTCTTCTGCAGCAACTTGAAGAAAGGAATAATTTCTTTATTTCAAATGCAAAATAAAGATGGAAATAGAGAGGAGGTAATTATTGAAAAAGCTAAATCAGGGTATTTTTACCCTCAGTGCTTCATTTACCATTGAATTACCATAGTTCAATTTTACATTTCAAACTTTTTTCGTCATTCCAAACTTTTGGGTCTTCATATTACCATATATTCACTATTGGCATCTGTCAAATTTCTCATGGCAAGGAAAAATGAAGAAAAAGGAAGACATGTGGCTACAAGTGGAAATCTTCTTGAGACAAATATTCCATAATGATTTACCAAATCTTTCAAAACTTTCAAACAGATGACTTATTATACAGAAGGCATTATTATTAGAATTTGATGGGTGATGGTTATTTAAGCAAGCATTTAAAGGAAATATTCAATTAAAAATTTATGCATGGTGGGGTCAAATAAAAAGTGCCTTCTGACCACCCGTATATTATTTATTTTTGGAACAGCCCTTTTAGAAATGTGGACAGGGGGTATGATTGCCAATTGGACAACTATCCACCAAAAGAAAAAAAGAAACAACTACAGTTGTATATGATGACCTTTTACAAAACATGAAACATACTTATTAAGTTAATAATAAAGTCTTAAGTGTTTTTGTTTCAGCTTGATGTGTCAGGAGATTGCAAAGTTTCCTATGTAAAAACAGGGTCCACAGTTACAAAGACCAAACATGGCTGTCAGAATCTAGAGATCGCTGGACAGTATATAAATCCTAATAAGGTATACTGATTGGAAATTATTGTGTGCATTTCATTATTACTTTTAAAATATGGACAAAATTTAAGATTATTTAATGCCTTTTTATGAAAATCTGCATTCAGAAATATGTTATGGGAAATTATTAGTCAGTAAGATCTAAGGAAAATTTTGTAAAATAGCGATAATAGCAATTACAGTTCACTGTACAACCTTCAGCAATGAACAAAAACTTGTACCCCATAGCACGCTTTGTTTGTTTATATTAGTAGCAGAAGTACTTAGTCTGGAAGTTATTGTATAATTTTCAAAATAATAGAAAATGTAAGAAAATTTGTTTCATTTTACTTCTATTTTTGCATTTAATTCAAGTTATTTAATTCAAAATGTAAACCTTAATTTTTGTGATATCATCCCAGGTCTCCATGATTTCTAGAAATTAAAATAGTTATGTTTGTGATTTAATTTCAGTTATTTGGAGTATCAGTTTCAAGCACCTCCACAACACAGTATGAAATGTTAGGCACTGTTATACAGACAGCTCAAGGCATACATCATAGTGTAGCTACAGTAAACATCAAGTCATCTATAAACACAGCAGCTACAGCTCAGTAAGATACAATTAATACTGAAACATGATCACAAACAAAATAATTTCTATTTACCACTAATTCGAGACTATCAGATTATTACATGGCATTTTTCATATCGCATGTATTATCAGCCCTAGGTTCAATATCAGCCCAAGAGCCGCATGGCTCGAGGGCTGATATTGACCGAGGGCTGATAATACATGCGATATGAAAAATGACATGTTATGATCTTTTTATCATATGCTTCAACAGTAGAGAAAAATAACAGATTCATATATTGATCCTTCTACGTGGTTCCCGAAAAGAAGTTGAAAGAGTAAAAAGTTCACGGACGTCGGACCCAAAATTTGATACATTTAATATGAAATCTTTCCATCATATGCCTCAACAGAAAAAAAACCAGATTTTAATATAAACGAATCGACAAAAAAATAATTCAACAATATACATAATGAACATTGTTTGGAAAAGTCAACTTTTTTAAAGTAACTTTCTAAATTATGTTTCAGAAAATTTTTAAAATGCATTTATCTAATATTATTTTTTTTTAAATTAAATTTAATTATTTTACACAATATACTTTCCAGTATTCAAATAATTGTTTTGTACACTACTTTGTAATGTTTTTCACTGAAAACATAGCATTGAGGTGTATTTTCCGGAATTTGCCGAGTATCACCGGAATGCCATGTGATAACGTTACAGAAAGGCATGTGATAACGTTCGAAGCATGTGATAAACTTTTCATATCAGCCCGCTAAGCACCAATACGAAAAATATGAAATTTACGTTAATTTAATGCTATTATCATACAGTAAAAATCATATGTTATTTAGTCTAAGTATATGATAATTACATTTATCATATACTTAGACTAAATAACATATAAATTTTACCGTATGATAATAGCATTAAATTGACGTAAATTCCATATTTTTCGAATTGGTGTTTAGCGGGCTGATATGAAAAGTTTATCACATGCTTTGATTGTTATCACATGCCTTTCCGTAACGTTATCACATGGCATTCCGGTAATACTCGGCCAATTCCGGAAAAAACACCTCAATGCTACGTTTTCAGTGAAAAACATTAGAAAGTAGTGTATAAAACAATTACTTGAATACTAGAAAGTATATTGATTAAAATAATAAAATAATAATGATAATAATAAAAAACAAACAAACAAATTATTTAATAAATACATTTTTTAAGTTTTTCTGAAACATAATTTAGAAAGTTTCTTTAAAAAGTTGACTTTTCCAAACAATGATCATTCTTTGTATTGTTAAATTATTTTTTTGTCGATTCGTCCATATTACATGTAAAATGTTGGGTTTTTTTTCTCTCTCTCTGTTGAGGCATATGATAGAAAGGTATCAATTTTTGGGTCCGACGGCCGTGAACTTTTTTACTCTTTAATCTTCGAGAACCACGTAAAAGGATCAATACATGAATCTGTTATTTTTCTCTACTGTTGAAGCATATGATAAAAAGATCATAACATGTCATTTTTCATATCGCATGTATTATCAGCCCTCGGTCAATATCAGCCCTCGAGCCATGCGGCTCTTGGGCTGATATTGAACCTAGGGCTGATAATGCATGCGATATGAAAAAGGCCATGTAATAATCTGATATAATAACACTGTTGTGTACGATTTATTGTACTCGGACTCAGAAATAAATAAAATAAAAATACTGGATTCGGCTTTTTGCGCACAAGTCTGTTGTTCTGAGAACTAAGTAGAAATTTATGTTTTTTTTATTGGAGGCTCAACTCAAATTCCTGGACAATGGACACATGAAAAACGCTTTTAAACAAGAACAAAATACAAACTGAGTCAGTAACTTCTTTAACAAGAGCTTACCTAAAATAAGTTCAATATTAGGAAGTCACAGCAGAAATAACACTCAGAATTATCACTCTTTGAATGTTTTTCTAAATTTGTATTCTTGGATTATTTAGTCTTTTTATTCCATTGACCTTTTCTGTAAAGAATATTGAAAATGCTAGGGACTTTATCTTTTTCTATGCATTCCCACTTCTTTTTGATGCATTGCCGTTGACAAATTCTTGACAACACATATTGTGCAAGATAGAATAATCAAATGTCTAGATTTACTTTACATGTGAAATATTGGTTATATTTGTAATTATTTAGTAATTATATATTTCCTTGTAGCTAATGCTATGTTGAATAATAAGATAACTTGATGAAACAGTGAAACAGAAGCTTGCAAAGAAAAATGTTGAAAAACTGTTATGTTTAAAACTTTATGAAAAGTCAAGGGAAATAACTCTTATTTACTTGAAAAACAACTATACTGATTGTTTCTTTTCTAATTTGTAGACAATCATTACAACATATAAGTTCACTGGTTGGGAAGCCAACTGAACAAGGTTCATCTATAGATGATAAGGTCACCCATCTCGGTAAAGGTAAATTATATATAAGAATTTTTTGTTTAAATGAAACTTCAAATTAAAAAAAATTATGCATATGTTTTTTATAACTAAATGGCTAGCTTTTATAATAAAACTTATGTAGATTCACTTTCTTCTCAAGAAAACTCTATAATTTTTCCAAATTTAGGAGAAGTTTACTTTTTTTAATTTGCTAGCTTCCGGCAAACAATTTGCCAACATGTTTTCCGTATACAGCGTAACTTTTCTCGTAAAAATCTGGTGATCGCAATACCAAGTGCAAATGGAAAACCAAAAGTCCATTCTCTGTCATCAAGATAAACTATATCTTATTGTACCTGTTTTACACGTGCTTACCTGAATATCCATGCTTCTTTGTTGATTGTTTACAAACAGGTGACAATCGTTATACTTTGGCTTTAAAACACGACCATTAATTAGCTGCCATATTTTCACAACAACACTGACTGATTTAAATATTTTTTAACAATTGTACATAATTTATGTGAAAAAAATGATAAAATTGTGCATAGAAGACTAAGTTTATGATATATGTATGCATTGGTTCAAGAATTAGATTAACATTATTTTTCACCAGTCACTTGTTTCATATGATTTTAAGTATGGATAAGATTATGCAATAAAACATCATGTTATGTATATTAGCAAAAATAAATTTAATTTTTATAGGAATATGAAACAAATTATATAATTCAAATGTAATTTAAGCAGTTTTGGTTGAAAACACATTTTATTTTAAGTTTTTATATATTTTATCAAAAGTTACTTTGAATGGAAAAAAAATTAACATCAGTGGTTATGTTTTTTTTTTTGTTCCCAATTCCAAAAAATACAGCATACTTAGTTAAGAAAGCAACAAATACAAGTTTCAAAGTTGTTTAATTGACATGGCAAAGGTTCAGATATACCACTTCCTTGCAAATAAGAAGGCTAGGATTACCACTGATATAGCTAAGCTACTCAATCTCTTGTCATTTACTGAAGAATTTGAAAAAATACTATTATTCATGTGTATAAAATATTTGCAAGATTGATTAATACTCATTATGATCATATAACTCAGGTCCATTAATAAATTACAAAGTTGTTTGTTTCATGAGAAAATTTCTTTTTTTCCAGATTTAGGTCTGAGTCTTACATCAACATTGCTGCCAAGTGGTACAGAAGTACAAACATGTTTAGATAACTGTCAGAAGGTTGGAATCTTTTTATACTCAAGTAGATTTGTAATTTTTATTATTTAATATATTGTGATTACTTTCAAAAACCTGCTATGATTTAGTTTACATTAATTATGCAGAAAAAAAGCAAAATTATAGTTTTCAACACTTGTTAATGAAATGACTTACTTTGAATGTTTTGTTAATAAAAGAAATATATTTGATAACCTAATAGCAGAATCATATACCACAAACATTAAATTAACTAAGATGAGGTATGTATAATAACAACCTACATCAGATTTTTTTCTCCTCATGTGGATATCTTTTTTCTTCAACACCTTTCCTTCTGTTCATATTTTATATGTCTTAAATCCTCATATCTCAGATTTTACAAGAAAATTCCGCGATTATAAAATTATTTTTAGCTGAGATATTTTTATTTTACAGCCTATAGATGTTTTAAGAAATTTAAAAGAAAGCTTAGTTAGTGACAAATTAGCTACAGCTGAATCTGGCAAAGCGTTTATAGAACTATTGAGAACCTTTAGAAACACAGGGAAGTTAACTATTGAAGAGATTCTCACCAACACTGATAGCTATTATATTGTGTAAGTACTAACAAGTTTATAGATGACCATTGTTTATAGATGACCAATGTTTACATTGGTTCCAGTAGAAACATAAAACAACAGAATAACATCTTACACGACCAAGAATATTTTTATCTTCTTTTTGATTGGATAAAAGGAGGTCTGGAGTATACTTGATTGATGAATTGTAGTTTGTGTTATGTCCAGTGGCAAATATTTCATGCATGTTTAAATAAAAAACAAAACAAAAACAATGTGGGTGTACATTTATGAGACATCAACTAAAAGATACAACCAGGTGCTCCGCAGGGCGCAGCTTTATACGACCGCAGAGGTCAAACCCTGAACAGTTGGGGCAAGTATGGACAAAACATTCAAGCGTGATACAGCTCTGAATTTGGATTGTGATCAAATTTTTGACATTACATGGTGTTTTTTTACACAAAACAAATGTCAAGATTTTACAAATTTTACAATTAAAGATTTCTTCTTCAAACTTTTTAAATCTAAAATTAAATAGTTGACACAGCATAGGTTTCTGACACAGAATGAATGTGGTCTAATGAACTTAAAAGTTTGTTTTTGCCTTTTAGCAATTCACTATGCTGTTGAATATTAATCCTCTCAAAAAAATGTTTGAAGAAATTTTCTTTTTATTTATGAAATCTGAGATGAGAAAAATTTACCCCCCCCCCCCCCCCCCCCTTTTTTTCACATCCCCGTTTCCCTTTTTTCCAAAACTGATATCAAGTCAAATTTCTAATGGAGTTTGCAACAATAACTACTCTTTTAAATACATCATAAAATATTAAAATGTAAAATAAAGTGCTTGTTATCACTGAATGGTAAAGATTGGTTGGTAGTAAAAGTGAATATACATTGTTTATTGTATAAAACAATAAAAAAAACTTCATCAGCAACATTTTATATTGGCAAATTTCCAATGAAGTTATTTACATAAAGTTATTGGCAAATAAAAATAGAAAATGACATCATAGTCATGTCTGGCAAATGTCCAACATACATTATCTAAAACATTTTAGATAAGATAAGGAAAAACAGCTTCATCAGCAACATTTTATATTGGCAAATTTCCAATGAAGTTATTTACATAAAGTTATTGGCAAATAAAAATAGAAAATGACATCATAGTCATGTCTGGCAAATTTCCAACATATATTATCAACTACTATTCTATACAAAGAAAGATAACTCCAATTGAAAATTAATTGCTATTGCACAATATTGTGCAATTAGATATTTCTTGCTATTGTGCAATACTGTGCAATTGAAAATTTCTTGCTATTGCACAATACTTGATATGGAATCCTGATTTGGACCAACTTGAAAACTGGGCCCATAATCAAAAATCAAAGTACATATTTAGATAAAGCATATCAAATAAGCCCAAGAATTCAATTTTTGTTAAAATCAAACTTAGTTTAATTTTGGACCCTTTGGACCTTAATGTAGACCAATTTGAAAACTGGACCAAAAATTAAGAATCTACATACACAGTTAGATTTGGCATATCAAAGAACCCATTTATTCAATTTTTGATGAAATCAAACAAAGTTTAATTTTGGACCCCCATTTGGACCAACTTGAAAACTAGGCCAATAATTAAAAATCTAAGTACATTTTTAAATTCAGCATATCAAAGAACCCCAAGGATTCAATTTTTGTTAAAATCAAACTAAGTTTAATTTTGGACCCTTTGGATCTTAATGTAGACCAATTTGAAAACGGGACCAAAATTTAAGAATCTACATACATAGTTAGATTCGGCATATCAAAGAACCCCAATTATTCAATTTTTGATGAAATCACACAAAGTTCAATTTTGGACCCTTTGGGCCCCTTATTCCTAAACTGTAAGGACCAAAACTCCCAAAATCAAACCCAACCTTCCTTTTATGGTCATAAACCTTGTGTTTAAATTTCATAGATTTCTATTTACTTATACTAAAGTTATGGTGCAAAAACCAAAAATAATGCTTATTTGGGCCCCTTTTTGGCCCCTAGTTCATAAACTGTTGTGACCTCAACTCCAAAAATCAATCCCAACCTTCCTTTTGTGGTCATAAACCTTGTGTTAAAATTTCATTGATTTCTATTTACTTAAACTAAAGTTATTGTGCGAAAACCAAGAATAATGCTTATTTGGGCCCTTTTTTGGCCCCTAATTCCTAAACTGTTGGAACCAAAACTCCCAAAATCAATCCCAACCTTTCTTTTGTGGTCATAAACCTTATGTCAAAATTTCATAGATTTCTATTTACTTAAACTAAAGTTATAGTGCGAAAACCAAGAAAATGCTTATTTGGGCCCTTTTTGGCCCCTAATTCCTAAAATGTTGGGACTAAAACTCCCAAAATCAATCCCAACCTTCCTTTTGTGGTCATAAACCTTGTGTTAAAATTTCATAGATTTCTATTCACTTTTACTAAAGTTAGAGTGCGAAAACTAAAAGTATTCGGACGACGACGACGCCAACGTAATAGCAATATACGACGAAAAATTTTTCAAATTTTGCGGTCGTATAAAAACCACACTAAAGGGCCACATCTTTTGGGGTCTTCATCATTAGCAGTGTTCCAGCTAGGCCGTTTTCAGAGGGCGCGGCGCCCGCCCTTTTCCGAGTGGCGCCCTGTGCCCTTTTTACAGTTTCCAGGGCGCCCTGCCTTTTTTGAAGATCGATTGCATATTAATTTGCGTATCGATATGATACGCTAATTACTAAATTTTACCTGGGGAAAAGATTATGACTTTGTTTACCACCCCAAGCTAATCAATGGTTACAACTGGTGTCATAATCTGTTGTTATAGGTAATCCGTTTATCGGATGGGTCATTAATGATCATCAACATTAATTTGTTCAAATAGAACGGTCAGTCGGCAATTATCTTTGAAGAAATGTGCATACAACAACTTGGGCACAATTTGCGATGTTTACCGTAGTTTCATGGAAGAAACGTAATGACAGAAAGTTGGAAAACCATTATAAACTCGTTGAAGACATTGTTTTACTTGTTTTCTGTAAAATAAACAGAAAATTCAGACGTATTTGTCATTGACTGCCTTCATTTTTGATACGAAAATAACAAAATCGGCCGCCATATTGTGATCATATTTACGTACTGTTTATAATCCTCCAAAGAAGGAGCACATCCGAATAAAGAAAGATAACTCAATCTGATTTTTTTCCTAGCATTGAGTAACCCATTTACATATTCTAAAATGTGTCTCCATACTTCTTGCTTAAAAATATATATGTTTAGGTATTTATTTTGAGTTATGGGAAAAGTTAAAGAGGGTCTTAGTAGCAGTGTTGGTAGGGTGCCTTGGTCATCTTTTTCTGTATTCTTTATTTTTGATACTATTTTTATACGACCGCAAAATTTGAAAAAATTTTCGTCGTATATTGCTATCACGTTGGCGTCGTCGTCGTCGTCGTCGTCCGAATACTTTTAGTTTTCGCACTCTAACTTTAGTAAAAGTGAATGGAAATCTATGAAATTTTAACACAAGGTTTATGACCACAAAAGGAAGGTTGGTATTGATTTTGGGAGTTTTGGTCCCAACATTTTAGGAATTAGGGGCCAAAAAGGGCCCAAATAAGCATTTTCTTGGTTTTCGCACTATAACTTTAGTTTAAGTTAATAGAAATCTATGAAATTTTGACACAAGGTTTATGACCACAAAAGAACGGTTGGGATTGATTTTGGGAGTTTTGGTTTCAACAGTTTAGGAATTAGGGGCCAAAAAAGGGCCCAAATAAGCATTATTCTTGGTTTTCGCACAATAACTTTAGTTTAAGTAAATAGAAATCAATGAAATTTTAAACACAATGTTAATGACTACAAAAGGAAGGTTGGTATTGATTTTGGGAGTTTAGGTCCCAACAGTTTAGGAATTAGGGGCCAAAAAGGGACCCAAATAAGCATTTTTCTTGGTTTTTGCACCATAACGTTAGTATAAGTAAATAGAAATCTATGAAATTTAAACACAAGGTTTATGACCATAAAAGGAAGGTTGGTATTGATTTTGGGAGTTTTGGTCCCAACAGAATAAGGGGCCCAAAGGGTCCAAAATTAAACTTTGTTTGATTTCATCAAAATTGAATAATTGGGGTTCTTTGATATGCCGAATCTAACTGTCATGACTGTGTATGTAGATTCTTAACTTTTGGTCCCGTTTTCAAATTAAGGTCCAAAGGGTCCAAAATTAAACTTAGTTTGATTTTGACAAAAAATGAATCAGTTAGGTTCTTTGATATGCTGAATCTAAAAATGTACTTAGATTCTTGATTATTGGCCCAGTTTTCAAGTTGGTCCAAATCGGGGTCCAAAATTAAACTTTGTTTGATTTCATCAAAATTGAATAAATGGGGTTCTTTGATATACCAAATCTAACTGTATGTAGATTCTTCATTTTTGGTCCTGTTTTCAAATTGGTCTACACTAAAGTCCAAAGGGTCCAAAATTAAACTTAGTCTGATTTTAACAAAAATTGAAATCTTGGGGTTCTTTGATATGCTGAATCCAAAAATGTACTTAGATTTTTTATTATGGGCCCAGTTTTCAAGTTGGTCCAAATCAGGATCCAAAAATTATTATATTAAGTATTGTGCAATAGCAAGTCTTTTCAATTGCACAGTATTGCGCAATGGCAAGAAATATCTAATTGCACAATATTGTGAAATAGCAAATTTTTTTTTAATTAGAGTTATCTTTCTTTGTCCAGAATAGTAAGCAAGAAATATCTAATTGCAAAATATTGTGCAATAGCAAGATTTTTTTTTAATTGGAGTTATCTTTCTTTGTCCAGAATCAACTTAAATCTTTGTTATATACAATATACAATGTATATTCACTTTTTACTACCAACTGATAAATTAAAATAATCTTTACCATTCAGTGATAACAAGCAGTTTTTTTACATCTTATTTCCTTATCTTATCTAAAATGTTTTTAGATAATGTATGTTGGACATTTGCCAGACATGACTATGATGTCATTTTCTATTTTTATTTGCCAATAACTTTATGTAAATAACTTCATTGGAAATTTGCCAATATAAAATGTTGCTGATGAAGTTTTTTTTTATTGTTTTATACAATAAACAATGTATATTCACTTTTACTTCCAACCAATCTTTACCATTCAGTGATAACAAGCACTTTATTTTACATTTTAATATTTTATGATGTATTTAAAAGAGTAGTTATTGTTGCAAACTCCATTAGAAATTTGAATTGATATCAGTTTTGGAAAAAGGGAAACGGGGATGTGAAAAAAGGGGGGGGGGGGTTAAAATTTTCTCATTTCAGATTTCATAAATAAAAAGAAAATTTCTTCAAACATTTTTTTGAGAGGATTAATATTCAACAGCATAGTGAATTGCTAAAAGGCAAAAACAAACTTTTAAGTTCATTAGACCACATTCATACTGTGTCAGAAACCTATGCTGTGTCAACTATTTAATTTTAGATTTAAAAAGTTTGAAGAAGAAATCTTTAATTGTAAAATTTGTAAAATCTTGACATTTGTTTTGTGTAAAAAAAAACCATGTAATGTCAAAAATTTGATCACAATCCAAATTCAGAGCTGTATCACGCTAGAATGTTTTGTCCATACTTGCCCCAACTGTTCAGGGTTCGACCTCTGCGGTCGTATAAAGCTGCGCCCTGCGGAGCACCTGGTTCACTGTTGCTTTATATCCTAAAATTGTGAATTTACTGAGCACAGCTGTTTTGTGCTGTATTGCCATCAAGCACAGCAGGGGTAGAAAGGTGAAACTGGTAAAATGTGGTAGACCATAGAAACAGTATGAAACAGATTTCCTTTCAAAACATACTGCATATAAAGTTCAACTGTGCCAAGCAATGATAAAAAAACTTGTGTGACAAGCTGCTTGACAAGTTTTTCAGGCTTAAAAGTAGAAAGATAGAGTTCTATATGGGCTAAAGATGTTGTTCTTGTATAACCTGTGATTCAACGAATAAACACAAATGTTTGATTAACATCTTTATTAAAATATGCCCTTTTCATATTATCATATCGCGCGTTAAATGCCCTTTTTTCAGGATTGGCACCCTGCCCTTTTGAAAACCTAGCTGGAACACTGATTAGATAAGTGTTTATACTATTATGCAAAGTTATAAATCATTCCCAGACTAAGGGAGACAATCCAATATCTTCAATCAATACAAATATCCAAATGACATTAAACATTAGGCAATCGCTTTAGCATGAGGTTTCTGATTAAGGACACTAATGTACACATTTAAAAGTGTAAGTTTCAGAAAGATCAATTAAAAAGCAAATACCTCTAAAGTTATGTTGATTTTTTACAGTACTGAGCAATTATAACACATGTACATCTAATGAACAATAGTAAATACATCAAAATATTTAAAACAACAAATGCTTATTGATTTTTAATTCACTGTATATTGCTGACCATTTTTACACGAAGAGCAGTTTTCACAAAGACTTATTTTGAGGAGTATTTAAAGCTTTGCAATAAATTAGATGAATAACTAATATTTGACTTCATTCATTCTATGTCTTTATTCTTTATTAGTCCTCAGTTAATAGATGTAGGAGCAGCTACCCAGACCCCATTTGCACAGAGAGCTATGATGGACCTGGTCCAGTTTGAACAGGACTATTCTACAGAATACCCAGAGAGATTGTTACTGGCTCTGGCTTACAGCACTCATCCGGGGGAATACCTCTTAAAGGATTTAATTGTATGTAATCAAATATGGAAACACTTTTGTTCAGATTATGCAGAAAATAGAAATATTTTTATTTTATAATCAATACCTGATCACAGCTTAATTCCAATGACTTAACTTTACTATATTTTTATGTATCAGATGTGGTTAAGTGGACTATATCACTAGACATGAGGTTAAGCTATTTGTGCTGTAGTGTATAAAAGTATGCTGTATACTGATTTACTGATTACTACATTTTATGCATTTTAATTAAATCACGTCCTAAAATACAGCAGTTTTTATATGTCCATTATGGGACATATTATGGTATACCGTTGTCTGTTTGTCCCTCTGTCCGTTTTTCTGTCGCCAACATGTCAGGACAATAACTCAAAAATGCTTTTAACTAATTTGCATGAAACTTTGGTGAACTAATCTATTAATGTGAGTTACTAAATTTTAGATTTGAAATTTCCGAGTTATGGGGTTTTATTAGAAAAGGGGGGTTTTCCACAATTTGCAGTTTTCGGACAATTACTTAAAAATATTTCCAGCAGTTTTCATGTAAATTTGGTGAATTGTTCATATCTATTGAGGTAAACTCCCTTTTGATTTTTTATAAATTTTGTCTTTTCAGAATTTAATGAAGAAGAAACTACCAAACGTTAATATTCAAGAATCTGTTGCCATGGCAACTGGAGCTGTTATACATACATACTGTCAATACCCAGATCAATGTCAACATGAGGTAATATAGTCTATAGTTTTAAGAGACTTGTGTCAGACTTCTGAATCTGTAACTTATAAATAAGAGATTTGTAAAAGTCAGCTTAAGATTACTGGTTCCATATTTTTTTCATGAAAATATCATAAATTTGTATAAAAAGAGGGAGAAAGATTGAAAGTCAACGTATTCTCTTCAACAATAAGTAAAACCTGTACTGTATATGATAAGCACTAAAAAGCCCTGGGATGAGAATATGAAACAATACAGACAAGATAACCAAAGACAACAAAAATCAGAATGGACAAAGACATACGTGTCAGGGATAACATAGCTCTCAAGCCATCACTTTACCAAAGTTAAAAATCAGAATGGACAAAGACATACGTGTCAGGGATAACATAGCTCTCAAGCCATCACCTTACCAAAGTTAAAAATCAGAACGGACAAAGACATACATATCAGGGATAACATAGCTCTCAAGCCATCACCTTACCAAAGTTCTTTACTTTGATTAACCTTTGAATAAAAAAATGTCCATGCAACACAGACAACCTTCCCATAATAAATTTCCTACGTCAAATTGCTTCTATTATTATCTCACAGTAAGAACCAATTTTCCAATGATCAATGTTGTTTACGCCATGTGACCCTCGGGTATATCATTTATATTTTCTTCATAGATAGTTAAAGAATACAAACAATTAATTAGAAAGATGTTAAAGGATTGTGACGACGACTTTTGTACATTGAGACACCTAAGATCTGTAGGGAATGCAGGGTTAGCTGAGTTCTTACCAGAGTTACTTACTATTGCTCAAAACAATAAAAACCCAGCCATATCATTGGCTGCTGTACAAGCCTTGAGAAGGATGGACAAAGATTTTCTTAAGGATCAGGTAACAATGTTTGTCCTAGGAATTAAAAAAAATATATTGTTTTTGGTGTTACAGCAACCTGGCAAAAAGCAAAATGAAAATCAATGGAAACCTTTTACTTTTACAGATTTTTTTTCTCATTGACTCTAATAACCATTATTGCATATTTTCAAGCTTTAATGATGTGTTCATATAAGCGAACACCAAAGCTTATATATTCACATGATTTATATTCATGATCTCTTGAAAAAATTGCACAGTTTGTTACTTGTCATCACAATGTCTGAGTTTTATATCGTCCCTTTCACTTCCTCTCATTAGCACCCTATGTGACACATGGTGCTAACAGGAGTTGTAAGTTGTAAGTTCACTTCCTATCTGAATATCCATTAGTACCTAACTGCACTTGTGGTCTCATTGTTAATAGCCACTAATCAATGAGATTATTGGGCAAATCCCAGGCTGACTTTAATTTTAGTATTGGATTCTCCTCTAAGAACTCCATATTTAGGAGCATATACTCGGAAGATTAGGCTAGATGGATATGTTTAGCAAATGATGTATCTCTCTTTTATTGATACCATGTGATCTAGCATGTTATAGGTTCAACTTAGATTTGACCCTTAAGCCTTAGGTTGGTCTACAATATTGAAATTACTCCATAAAAAGTAAAGTGCTTTCCCATTTTAGGCAAAAGTTAGATTGGTTAAGATGTATCTACAAATTACCAGAGAATATGATTCCAGTGTCAGAGTTGCTGCCCTTGAATTATTGGTACAGCTTAGTCCTACTCCAGAAGAAGTCTATAGTATATTAAAATCAGCATTAGACAATAGAAAGGAGTTTGAGTTGTCTTTATATACCATGAAAAGAGTTTTAGATATGGTTAATTCAAATATCAATGTCAGGTATGCATATTGTACTTATTTATTTTCATAAGAATGTTTTGAAGCTAGTACTATTTCCTTTAAAATTTTACTTTTGAAGAAAACAGTTGAGATATCCTTCCTGCAATACTTTTAAACATGTTAAGGCCCTATATGTTTTGTTATGAATATTTTAAAAAGAAAATGAAAAAAAATATTTCATTATAAGTAGACATGTATGTTAAAATAACTTTGTAAAACCAGTAGCTTTTGAATTTTCAATTGGCTTCTGCAGAAGTCTGAAGTCCTGAGGTAAATTGTCCGAAATCTCAAAACAAAAACATTTTTTAAAAGCTTTAGTTACTGAATTCTTTGTTTTCACAGGGAATCCTTCTTAATAGCTTTGAAGAGATATGATATAAACAACTATAACTTCTTTGGTCACAGAGGAAAATCAAGTGCATATACAGGACTAATGGCAGGTAAGGGTATTACACTTGTTACTTGTAGGTGTAGAACAATAGACTAAATTACAGTATATTTGAATGGTACAATATACAATAAAAGCCTGCCACCTTGCCATTTTAACGATATTCAAGTTTAAATAAATATATATAAAGCCACAAATTATAATTCCATGAATCAAAAATGTTTTTCAATAACTCCAAAATTTAGCATTGTTTAATGCCAACAAAGAAAAGTATTTTCACAGAAGTTCTTAATAATTCTGAATTCTCAAACTAATGATTTGTAAGGATAAATACTGTCACACAGAGTAAGATTTATACATATGCAGATTTTAAATAATATTTTTACACTAACTTTTTCAGCTATGAAAGATATGAATTCTTCCTACTACCTCCATCAAGAGACAGCCAGAACTGGTGTGATGAAGAGAAGTGGTATGGATGTGGGAGTATATAATGATGTCATGATACAGCCTGTATTTAATGTAAGTCTCTGTGTACTGTTGATTCATATATTTATGTGGGTATTAACATTTGTGGATTGCATTTTTGTGGATATTTGATTTCCTGGTTTAGCCAATCTCTGGATACAAATCAAATAGCAAATTTGCAATTCGTTGAACAATTGATTTCATTGTTCACATGTAACCACGAAACTCATGAATTGGTAAACATCGAATAGTAATGAATCCACAGTATATTGGCAAAGGATGCCAACTGTGGATATATGTTTTTATTGATTTTTTAGGTATAGAAATACCATCAGTTAAGTACTAATTTTCTAATGGCTGGTATACAGACTTCGGTAAAACCAGATAATATGGATTCATTATTATTTATTGGATACCAATTTTCGTTGATTTTGTGGGTACAGGTAATTCTTGAATTTAAAATTTCAACAAAGTACACTTTTTCTATAGGCTTGTAGGCAGACGTTAGCAAAACTATATATAAAATCAATATTTTTAATTCACAAAAACTCACCAAAAAATGTGAATTGACAGTAATCAAATAGCTATAAAAAAAAAATACAATGTTTCATCCATACACAACATTAATGAATACAGTGTTTTTGTTGTCATGCTTCCATAGAAATGGGTTTAAGCAGAAATTTGTTTAAAATGCAATGAATTTATTATAACAGCCTCTTGTTTGCTATGTTCTTATATTTGTCCAAATAGCGACAGGAAAGGCCTAGCAAAAATACAAATTTGTATATCAGATTTTGACAGTATTATGATATTGTATAAAGCAGTATTCCCTTTTATTGTCATTTGTCCATTGTTTAACCATCACAAAAATAAACACATGCAAAGAGACAGAGTCTTAATACGGTCTTTTAATTTATATGCCTTTATATTGTAGTTTGAACTGTATGCAGAAGGATTAGAAGCGTTGATAGGAGGGGGAGATGAGGAGGTACCAGAAGGAGGACCTGAGGCTACTGCAGGCATGACTTTATCCTTAATGGACGTTTTATTACGACCAATAGAATTCTTCCGTGGATCTGGAGGACTTATGTCGGCTGTATGGAATGCACCCTCTGAACCAATCTCAGCATTACAGGTACAGAAATATTAATTACAGGTGTTTTATGACCCAATTAGTAGGTATATAGGAATCAGTTTGTTCTCCCGTAAGAAAAACACTTCTAAACCGCTTGCATAATATCAATGAAACTTTTCACATTTGCAGATCACCTCCTGGCGTTGATCATGCATGAATACATGCCTTACACTTCATATTAAAGGGAGACAATGAATTTTACTTACTTCAATATTTCATTATGTGGTCATAATCATAAGACTGGGAATTACTTTTGTGATTTCACTGATAGTTCTGCTGTATCCTACCTTTACCAATGTTAGTCAATACAGTATACTGACCCTTAGATCATTTTGCTGTATTCATGGATTGCTGTCTCATTGCCATAAGGACATTTAAAGATAAACAAAATCTTTGTTTATAGGAGATGCTTCTTAGTTTGTCAGAATTTTTCAGAATTTATCAGGCAACAGTTAAAATATATTCCAAAATATTTTCCTTATGAATTGAATAAGCAATTTCTGTAGAGACTTTCAATTTTTGTATTTCAGGCAAATCTTTTACTACATGACCATTCACAGAAACTGCATTTATCAAATGGATTAATAATAGATGTACAAGTGACTGGTGTAGCCTCCATTGATCTCTCCGGCAGTATCAGTATTAGTTTATGGTACAAAAACTCAAACTCATTAATTAAAACAAGGTAAGTGTATTGGACAGAACTTGATTCTAATCATAAATGTATTACTCTGGTTTCCATGGCATTTTCATGGATATGGGATTTTGCAATTTTTTCAAAGTCTGCACTTTTTATTTGACTCCACCCTGTATAAATTTTTGTTTGGATATTAGTTCAAGCAATTTTCTTAAAATAACAACCATTCATAAAATTTTAATTAAAGTGCTTTCCAAACTCCCAATACAATGAATTCTGGAACAGCCCTAACTGTTTTAAATTAGCCATAAATCAGTTTTTATAAAAATTGAAAAATGTTGACTAGTTCTATCAGGACATAAATGGCAGTAGCAATATAAATTGTAAACTTTTCTGAGTTTTTACTTAATGAAAATTCAACTAGAAATGACAATATGATTTTTGAAAAAGTATGATTTGATGTATATTTTATAGTGAAACAATGAACATTTTGAAAAAAAACCAGTTTGGATTTCTAGTCTAGTTATTACATATTTAATAAAACAAAATTAGAAAAAATAGAGATAAAACTCTAATGTGAACTGACTTTATATTTCTAGCTTGGTTGTTTCAGATTCAGAAAAATAGTGAAAAAATTGTGCCTCTGCTATGATTATTGTCCTATTAACATTGTTTACTGTAGCAAAATGTGTTATTGTTATATTTTTTAACAAATGTGTTATTTGCAGTGGTGCTATGATTATAAATGGCTGGATGAAGTTAGAATCTGAAGTTTTACAAGGAGGAATGAACTTTACAGCAGAATCAGAAGCAGTTATAGACTTTAAAACAGATGTAGATTTCTCAAATATGCCTTTTAAAATGTGTTTACAAATGATGAGACCTCCATTACAATACAAGTAAGTGATAGAATAGAGAATTGAAATAGGGAATGTGTCAAATAGACCACCATACTAAAAAAAAGCTCTTGGAAAATCCTGCATCCAGAGGTAGGCTTTAATTGTCCCCTAAACACCAAGTAATGTATTTTACACAATTTAATTTTTATCTCTTATTATATAATGCGTATTGTTATGCGTTTACTTTTCTACATTTGGCTAGAGGTATAGGGGGAGGGTTGAGATCTCATAAACATGTTTAACCCCGCCGCATTTTTGCGCCTGTCCCAAGTCAGGAGCCTCTGGCCTTTGTTAGTCTTGTATTATTTTTATACCCCACGCAACGAAGTTGCGGAGGGTATAATGTTTTTGACCCGTCCGTCCGTCAGTCCTGTTTCTTGTCATCGCAACTCCTCTCAAACCACACAACAGAATTTCACGAAACCTTTTCAGATGAAAAGGACATACTATGTAGTTGTGCATATCGACAGGAAATTGCGATTTAATTTTTTTTATAAGAGTTACGCCCCTTTGAACTTATTTGCTTAATGTACTACTGCAACAGTTTGTCATCGCAACTCCTCTGAAACTACACAACAGAATTTCACGAAACCTTTTTAGATAATAAGGACATACTATGTAGATGTGCATATCGACAGGAAATTACGATTCAATTTTTTTTCTAGGAGTTACCCCCCTTTGAACTTATTTACTTTATTGTACTACTGCAACAGTTTGTCATCGCAACTCCTCTGAAACTACACAACAGAATTTCATGAAACCTTTTAAGATAATAAGGACATACTATGTAGATGTGCATATCGACAGGAAATTACGATTCAATTTTTTTTCTAGGAGTTACATCTCTTTGAACTTATTTGCTTTAAGGTACTACTTCAACAGTTTGTCATCTCAACTCCTCTGAAACCACACAACAGAATTTCATGAACATTTGTAGATAATAAGGACATACTATGTAGATGTGCATATCGACAGGAAATTATGATTCAATTTTTTTTTCTAGGAGTTACGCCCCTTTGAACTTATTTGCTTCAATGTACTTCTGCAACAGTTTGTCATCTCAACTCCTCTGAAACCACACAACAGAATTTCATGAAATTTTGTAGATAATAAGGACATACTATGTTGATGTGCATATTGACAGGAAATTATTATTCAATATTTTTTCTTATACAATTTTTTTTTCTTACACTTATTTAATTTCTCCAATGACAATGTGGGGACCTGGGGTATGTGAGCGTGCTCACTAAGGTTCTTTAATTAATTTTAGTTTCTTGTGTACAATTTGGAGTTTAGTATGGCGTTCATTATCACTGAACTAGTATATTTGTTTAGGGGTCAGGTGTGGGAATTTCTTGCTGCATTGAAGACCTGTTGGTGACCTTCTGCTGTTGTCTGTTCTATGGTCGAATTGTTGTCTCTTTGACACATTTCCCATTTCCATTCTCAACTTTATTTACAATAGAAAATATGCAGACTCAATTATTCAACTTTTACTTAACTGTATTTACATGAATTATTTTTTTTGCAGATATAATTTAGAAAAATTTGAAAAATCCAGATATTTGAAAAAAAGATATAGACACAAAGTTAAAAGATCTACAAGAATATCGCCACAGTCATTCTTTATAAATGAGAAAAACTCAGAAATGTGTACAGGAATGTTTGCTAATGAATAAAAGGTAAGATTTGGGTGTTAATTTTAGTAAAGTTCCAGTATTATCCAGTTGAATTATCTCCCTTAAATTGATCAAATTTGTACCATTGTTATCTCCCCTGTATATTGATGTGATTGCTTTAGGTTACAATAAACCATTAGATTTTATGGGCACAGCCCTATTATGAGCATAACATAGTATTCAGAATTAAAAGTATAGCTAACCTGATAGGTCGATATGTGCGCCAGTTATTTTTTATTATTAGAGACATCATGCATTCTGCATTATACCAAAGGCCAAATAAATTATTTTTTCCTAACCCCAAACGGAACCGAGATGTCTTTTCAACGCTAGGATTAGGCACATATTTTTAAGTGCAAAATTGGTAGACATGGGAGATAAGTACAAATTACGTTAAAAAAACCCACAGGAACCTATATTTTTGGGACAAAAAAAATACTGTCAAAAAAATTTTCTTCGATTCTAGCAAGGTTTCGTTTAAAAAAACAGTTTTTTAAAGTCTGTATCTTGGAAAAGGCTATCATTATTGCCTTTTAGGAAATTAATTGTTTATTTCAATCTTAACAGCCTTAACATTACTTTATCATAGTGCTAAAAAGTACCAAAACAGTAATTTTACTTGATATTTGATGTATTTTTTACTAAAAAATATTGAACATGAATATTAAAGTAAAGTATTGATTTGGTCCAGCTGAAAAAAGGTTAAAAATTAGCATTTTGGAAGCTGTCAAATGATTTCAAGACCCCTTAATATAAAACAGTCCATATGTTGAGTTAGAGCTGATGAAGTTTCTATTATCTTGACCAAGTCTACAGAATAAAATTTTATTGAAACTAAAGCTCTTGTTTCCATCAAAATAATCCAATAAAAAAATAAGATATTGGATGTTTTGATCTAATATTGCTGACCCTTACTTTTTGTCCCTTATCCAATAGTTTTTCATACATCCAAAGGTTGCTGTTTAATTATGATAGTGATTTCAAAGTTCAGACAAAATTAATCTACTTACTTTATGGTTTGTACATTTAAACTTCATGATGAACCCAAATTCAGGAATTTAAAAATTGAAATCACAGAAAAAAGGCAATTTAGGAGGGAACCTTATTATTTTATTATAACTATTTCTATTATTGAGTATTGAAAATCTTGTATATTTTGTGATGTTTTGTTGTCAGAGAAGT
Source organism: Mytilus galloprovincialis (assembly GCA_037788925.1). Taxonomy (NCBI): domain Eukaryota; kingdom Metazoa; phylum Mollusca; class Bivalvia; order Mytilida; family Mytilidae; genus Mytilus; species Mytilus galloprovincialis. The sequence goes on from CM075337.1 coordinate 87,922,830, forward strand.
AAAACTAGCTGATTTATTTCATATGTGAGTTTTTATTTCAATAGGAAATCAGGATGATTCATTACAACCAATGTAATAATGGGAGATAATTCAGCCTTTCTCTTCAAAAAAGTTTTGAATTACTTCCCCTTGATGAACAAGCTAACATTTGATTTTTTAATAAATAAAAAAATAGTGGCATCTACCTCACAACCATTATGTCCTTCAACTCAAAGTTATATGGGATTTCTGCTCATTAGTTCAATACAAAAAAGAAGTTTGGCCTTAGTAATGAATTCTTAAAAAAGTAATTTTTTTAACAGTAGTTTAAGCTGCTACCAAAAAAACTAAGGATTATAAAGACATTCAAGGTTGTAAATGGAAAGAAAGTGAATAAAAGATGTAATTTTCACCTTCATCAAGTCAAGAATGGCAGGAAAATGTTATGTTCATTTTTCATTGTTTTGATATTTCATCAGAAAGACTACGACAAGCAATAGAATCAGAAATGTTTAGCAACTGATGTAAAACAATGTTGAAACTATTTTGCAACTTGTTTTGATATACTTGAAATCATTCTAAACATGAAATCCATACTTCTAAAATTTGTTGTTTAAATTGTCTAAGAATTGAACCGGAAAAATAATGTTCTTTATTCTAATTAGGCAAGACCTTTCACTAATTAAATATCAACTTCATAGAAATTGCTCAACACACCACTGATGAGCATATAATATATATAATGCACAAAACCAGAAAGTAAAGTAGCATTTAGCTGACATGTAGTGCAGAAACTTGTATATTGTTAAAGACAATATGTCGATCATTAGATATCGTTTAATGTTTGTATCATTGAGTTGTGGTGTATTGATAGGTCCGAGACCACAATTGTCGTCCCTTGATTTTCGTTGTTCACGAATATAGTCCCTAGTGTTAACAGTGGGTTACTTGCCAATAATTTTTATACCTCTTCCAAATTTATTTCTCCATGTTTAATGCCTCAAATTGTAAGTAGGGGGGTGAAATTACACTGTGAAAAAATTTGGGTCCAGAATTTTACAGAAAAGTAGTGATTTGGTCCAGCTGAAAAAGGTTAAAAATTAGCACTTCGGAAGCTGTCAAAAGATTTCAAGACACCCTAAACACAAAATTGTCCATATTTTGAGTTAGAGGCGATGAAGTTTTCTATAATTTTGATATAATTTGTCCCAAAAGTAGTACAACACACTGTAAAAATTTCATTGAGAAAGCGCAGGTGGGAATTTTTTAATTTTCATTTATGTTCTAAAAGAAATGCACTACGAATTAATTGTGTTCTCGGACCTAAGAGGTGAAGTCTGTAAATATAGAATCTGTACTTTGGCATCTTCCCTAAATGATTTGGTGGTGTCAATTTGTCAAATAGCATGAAACTAAAGGATTTAAACTTTTATTTAATAGAATATCTGCAAAAATGACCAATTTTGGCATTTTATGGTCAAAATAGGCATTTCAAGGCTTTTTCAATACTGATGCATACATGGCATCCTGACTTTCTATCTGACAGGCTTTCATGTGTCAATACTTGTGTTTCTATGCCTTTATCTAGTTCTTTTACTTGTTTTTGAACTCAGAATCTACAGAAAAGAAGATTATCTCAGACAATATGTACAAAATGTGTTGTATAAATGACCCTTGTCTAACGCCCTGTTTGGATGAAGTCAAAAGTGGGGTTCTTGGTACATAAAATTTGAAGTCCACAATAAAGACCCCACTAAATTTGTATCAAAAGCACTTTACAATGTCTATTGTACCTGTTCCATCTCACATAATATCTTTCTTTTCTTCTGTAGGATAGCAAGTGGTTTAAATATAAGCCTGTTGAGACTAAAATTACAATCAAGTTTTTCATTAAAAAGGCAAAAATCTTTGTATCAGACCATACTGTCTGTAAGAAAAGTTAATTGCAAGAGCCTTTTTGTGCTCAGATTTGTTGTATCATATCACATGAGTATAGAAATGATAAAAAAGACACAATTTTTTATTTCTTATAGCCTCAATATGCATTTTTTAATGTAAATATGTGGCACGGCCTAAATTGACCCTTATTTTTTTCCAGTCTTACTTGGCTTAAGACCCTTTTAAACTAATATGATATGTTATTTGTGACTTTTCTTTCCATTTAAAGTACATTCAATACATATGTAAGGATTATTTATAACCAAAAAGCTTCACAAATTTAAAATTGCTGGAAAATATTACATCTTCATGTAAGGCCCCCTTTCATTGAAAAACCTCAATTTTTAGGCCCAGGCTGATATAAATTTGACTTTTGAATAATTATGCTAACTCTGATAAATCAAATGAGTACTCTATTGCTTTTAGTACATAATAAATGATATATTAGGGCATTTAAAAAGTATTTTTTTGCAATATTTTAATTTTCAAAGCCCAAAATGTTGATAGTTGAAATTATTCAATTTTAACGTCAAAATTTAACACGCAAAGATGAGTATAGAATTTAACATATTGTCTATAATATATATCCTATTGTTACGAAACTTTGCAAGTAGTGTTATAATTTATTAAGCTTTGGTCATACCAAGTTTTTTTAAGATTTGTCAACTCTTTCTATCCTATTAGGTCCGAGACCACAATTGTCGTCCCTTGATTTTCGTTGTTCACGAATATAGTCCCTAGTGTTAACAGTGGGTTACTTGCCAATAATTTTTATACCTCTTCCAAATTTATTTCTCCATGTTTAATGCCTCAAATTGTAAGTAGGGGGGTGAAATTACACTGTGAAAAAATTTGGGTCCAGAATTTTACAGAAAAGTAGTGATTTGGTCCAGCTGAAAAAGGTTAAAAATTAGCACTTCGGAAGCTGTCAAAAGATTTCAAGACACCCTAAACACAAAATTGTCCATATTTTGAGTTAGAGGCGATGAAGTTTTCTATAATTTTGATATAATTTGTCCCAAAAGTAGTACAACACACTGTAAAAATTTCATTGAGAAAGCGCAGGTGGGAATTTTTTAATTTTCATTTATGTTCTAAAAGAAATGCACTACGAATTAATTGTGTTCTCGGACCATATAGATCCCATGTCTGTTTTATTCATACATTAATTTGTTGATGGATACTTATGTCCAGCAGGAAATATTACTAATGAAAAAGAAGTTTTGGTATGATTGCCAATGATACAACTCTTCACAAGAGACCAAATGACACAGAATATAGCAACTATATGTAACTGTATGTCCTTCAACAATGAGCAAAGCCTATTCAGCATAATGTATATTAAACAATAATATTTTCTTGTCATATGATGTGGATGGAAGTTTTTAAGGACCTTGACTGGCTATTCAGCCATCGCACGGTTGGTGAATATGAATGTACTAGTACCTTATATAGGGAAAGTTTTCACATGTGTCTAATTGAAGTTATTTTCGCTAAAAAAAAATTACCCTATGTGAATATGTCACTTGATAATTTAAATACATTGTACACTGTATGAAGTATTAACAGACTGGTTATATTTTCAGAATTTTGAATGAGGTTCTTTATTTTAGCAAATGTCACTCATTGATCAAATATCAAATTTGCTTGAATCTTCATTTTGTGCCATTGTGACCGCTCTTAGAAATATTAGGCACATTATCTGTGGAGTTTATTGATTTATAAAATATAATTTTTATTTTTTAAGGAAAGAAGGTAAAAAATTCAAAACTTGTTTAATTATATGTTCTGTATGAGCCACTGCTAAAACATAATGTCAAATCAAAAACCTGCTGAAAAATTAAAACAGTATATAAACATAATTTTCAAATCATTTTTTTTTTTTTTATAAAACATATTTTATTTGCAAAAGTAGCAAAAGTGATTGGACACAAGTTATAACTCCTCTGCCTTAAAATTATCATAACACACACTTGATATAACACCTTTTCCTAGAGGTCACATGTTGAGAAACAAACTCCATTTATCTTGTTATGGATAATTAACAGACTCCCATGTCAATGACAGATATTGTATACAGACTGTTTATCCAGATGTCTGAGATGATAATACAGAGAGACAGGGTGCTGATAAAGGCTGGGTGACTTACACCAGTAATGGCCACATTTGTCTCCTTATCTTACTTTTTGACAGGAAATTATATTTGGCTGACAGTTCTTTTGCTTATCAAAACTTCAGTGTTGTTTTTTGTGTGTTTATTTTAACGTTTTCATGTTTATGAATATTAAAATATTAAAATATTTTACTACAATCTTTTTTCTTTTGACAATTTTTTATGACATTAATGTACCACTCCAACTTAAAATCCAGTATAAATAGGTGATACATTGTTGGAACTTGGAAAGGCAGAATGCAAAGTAACATCAAAAGACACTTTTTATTTCACTGGAAATATGAGTTACATTTATTATGTGGAATGCACAAAGAAAATACTGTAAAGGGAAATAACCCAATGAATTGCAGTGCATTTGTTTTGTAATTTCCAGTTATTTATCTGCCAAACACAGCATTGGCGGATCCAAGGGGGGGGGGGGGGGGGGGGGGGTTCCGGGGTTGGAACCCCCCTTTTCTTTTGGCCGATCAATGCATTTGAATGGGGCATTAAACTGGAACCCCCCCTTTGTCCTGTGTTGGGAACCCCCCCCCCCCCTTTTAAAAAGGCTGGATCTGCCCCTGCACAGGCAGTAATAAATACAATAAACTATTTCATGATGTTTACCCAATAGTATGTTTCTTGCACAAATGTGGAATGTCAACTTACATTTTTATACGACCGCAAAATTTGAAAAATTTTTCGTCGTATATTGCTATCACGTTGGCGTCGGCGTCGTCGTCGTCGTCCGAATACTTTTAGTTTTCGCACTCTAACTTTAGTAAAAGTGAATGGAAATCTATGAAATTTTAACACAAGGTTTATGACCACAAAAGGAAGGTTGGTATTGATTTTGGGAGTTTTGGTCCCAACATTTTAGGAATTAGGGGCCAAAAAGGGCCCAAATAAGCATTTTCTTGGTTTTCGCAATATAACTTTAGTTTAAGTTAATAGAAATCTATGAAATTTTGACACAAGGTTTATGACCACAAAAGAACGGTTGGGATTGATTTTGGGAGTTTTGGTTTCAACAGTTTAGGAATTAGGGGCCAAAAAAGGGCCCAAATAAGCATTATTCTTGGTTTTCGCACAATAACTTTAGTTTAAGTAAATAGAAATCAATGAAATTTAAACACAATGTTAATGACTACAAAAGGAAGGTTGGTATTGATTTTGGGAGTTTAGGTCCCAACAGTTTAGGAATTAGGGGCCAAAAAGGGACCCAATTAAGCATTTTCTTGGTTTTCGCACTATAACTTTAGTTTAAGTTAATAGAAATCTATGAAATTTTGACACAAGGTTTATGACCACAAAAGAACTGTTGGGATTGATTTTGGGAGTTTTGGTTTCAACAGTTTAGGAATTAGGGGCCAAAAAAGGGCCCAAATAAGCATTATTCTTGGTTTTCGCACCATAACGTTAGTATAAGTAAATAGAAATCTATGATATTTAAACACAAGGTTTATGACCATAAAAGGAAGGTTGGTATTGATTTTGGGAGTTTTGGTCCCAACAGAATAAGGGGCCCAAAGGGTCCAAAATTAAACTTTGTTTGATTTTATCAAAATTGAATAATTGGGGTTCTTTGATATGCCGAATCTAACTGTCATGACTGTGTATGTAGATTCTTAACTTTTAATCCCGTTTTCAAATTGGTCTACATTAAGGTCCAAAGGGTCCAAAATTAAACTTAGTTTGATTTTGACAAAAAATGAATCAGTTAGGTTCTTTGATATGCTGAATCTAAAAATGTACTTAGATTCTTGATTATTGGCCCAGTTTTCAAGTTGGTCCAAATCGGGGTCCAAAATTAAACTTTGTTTGATTTCATCAAAAATTGAATAAATGGGGTTCTTTGATATACCAAATCTAACTGTGTATGTAGATTCATCATTTTTGGTTGGTCTACACTAAAGTCCAAAGGGTCCAAAATTAAATTTAGTCTGATTTTAACAAAAATTGAAATCTTGGGGTTCTTTGATATGCTGAATCCAAAAATGTACTTAGATTTTTTATTATGGGCCCAGTTTTCAAGTTGGTCCAAATCAGGATCTAAAATTATTATATTAAGTATTGTGCAATAGCAAGTCTTTTCAATTGCACAGTATTGCGCAATGGCAAGAAATATCTAATTGCACAATATTGTGAAATAGCAAATTTTTTTTTAATTAGAGTTATCTTTCTTTGTCCAGAATAGTAAGCAAGAAATATCTAATTGCAAAATATTGTGCAATAGCAAGATTTTTTTTTAATTGGAGTTATCTTTCTTTGTCCAGAATCAACTTAAATCTTTGTTATATACAATATACAATGTATATTCACTTTTTACTACCAACTGATAAATTAAAATAATCTTTACCATTCAGTGATAACAAGCAGTTTTTTTACATCTTAATATTTTATGATGTATTTAAATGAACAGTTATTGTTGCAAACTACATTAGAAATTTTAATTGAGATTAGTTTTGGAATAAGGGAAAGGGGGATGTGATTAAAAAAATTGGGTTCAATTTTTCTCATTTGAAATTTCATAAATAAAAAAGAAAATTTCTTCAAACATTTTTTTGAGAGGATTAATATTCAACAGCATAGTGAATTGCTCTAAGAGAAAACAAAAATTTTAAGTTCATTAGAACACATTCATTCTGTGTCAACTATTTAATCACAATCCAAATTTAGAGCTGAATCCAGCTTGAATGTTGTGTCCATACTTGCCCCAACCGTTCAGGGTTCATTTTTATTGTTTTATACAATAAACAATGTATATTCACTTTTACTACCAACCAATCTTTACCATTCAGTGATAACAAGCACTTTATTTTACATTTTAATATTTTATGATGTATTTAAAAGAGTAGTTATTGTTGCAAACTCCATTAGAAATTTGAATTGATATCAGTTTTGGAAAAAGGAAAACAGGGATGTGAAAAAAAAGGGGGGGGTTAAATTTTTCTCATTTCAGATTTCATAAATAAAAAGAAAATTTCTTCAAACATTTTTTTGAGAGGATTAATATTCAACAGCATAGTGAATTGCTCAAAGGCAAAAAAAAACTTTAAAGTTCATTAGACCACATTCATTCTGTGTCAGAAACCTATGCTGTGTCAACTATTTAATTTTAGATTTAAAAAGTTTGAAGAAGAAATCTTTGATTGATTTGTAAAATCTTGACATTTGTTTTGTGTAAAAAAAACCCATGTAATGTCAAAAATTTGATCACAATCCAAATTCAGAGCTGTATCACGCTTGAATGTTTTGTCCATACTTGCCCCAACTGTTCAGGGTTCGACCTCTGCGGTCGTATAAAGCTGCGCCCTGCGGAGCACCTGGTTGGTTCCTGCTTCACAAAGTTTGTAAATTCTAGACGCTACCATTTTTACACCTCCACACAAAAGAGATTTCAAGTGCTACCATTGGTCTAAACTGGACCCCTGTTGTGTTCACTAATTGCTACACTGAAAACAGGTATGGCCTAAATACCGTGGTCAGAATTCTGACCATGGGATTTAATAATTCGACGAGACTAGTACATCATGGGCTATGTTTAATTATATATTATACTGATAGCAAATCAAAGAAAAATTAGCACATTTATTACCCTACTGAGTTCTTAAGGGAATTAAAGATGCCGTCTCAGTTTGTCAAGAACATGTTAACACGCTCGTTGGTCATTTATCTGCGCTACTACCATGGGGTAAATTAACAGATACTTGTTTATCTTGTGGCATCGCAGTATTAACATTTGAGGTCAATTTCCTATCACTTTAATTGGCCAATTTTATTAGCGAATCGTTGAATTTGTAAGACTCATCCAATTAATGCCAATGTGACAATAGCTCCAACCCGTTCCTTCGGTGCGAAGCTATAGATAGAACGGCGGACCAGTTTACCATTGGTCAAGAATAATGTATTCCCATTGGGGGTGACTTATATCAAACAATAGATGGCGCAACATTGATCACAAATGTTTGCTTAATCTGCCAAGGATGGATACATATTTTCGACCATCCTGGTACTTTAAATTTCTAGGAGGTGAAATTCTCAGGATTTTACCTCAAACTCTATGGGAAAATACAATTTTTAATTCCAATTTAAAACCAAACGGTAAAAGATTTTTAAAAAACATGTCTACTATGATAAGGAGATTTGAAAAATCGATCTCAAATTTAATTTTAATGATTCAACAAAAAATAAATTGAGTTTTAAGTTTGTGTACCTATATATGGTAAAACCTGAGGTTTTGCCACCCCTTCAACTCCAATATTCAAATAGATCAACACAATCTAATTATCTGATTGGTCAATCTTCAGCTGTGATGCAAGCATGAAATTATGTATAGGAGGGGACTGAATCGTAACCTTTTGCTAGCAAAGATGAGTAGGGGAATAGTTATATCAGCTACAACATGTACAACCACTACAAATATTTTGAGATTTGTCTTTTCAATCTTTAAATTATTAGTCATTTGTGAGTTCATATACATTTTGTAATTATTTACAGCTTTCAAATTGTTTCTATCTTTCTTTTTCAGGCAAAAGTCCTAAACCAGAGAAGTCATTCCAGTTTATGAGGAACACCACTTTCTTGGCAGAATTCCCTCAAATTTTATTTTTATGTTACATCTTTGTTTTAAAATTATCTTTTAGTCATTTTTTTTTTAATTAAGAAATATTTTTAAAACATGGGCTGCCGATACATCACTTGTTAATGACATGTTGTGTTTTTTTTAAATGTTAAGGATTATGTTTGCTCTTTTATTTCAGGGGATAGGGAATCTTCAATCTCTTCACGTTATGTTAGTTGAAGTTTCATTTTTTTAGTGCAGTTGTGGTTTTTATTTAGTTAATGCGAAAACACAGTCGGCATATTTGACAAAAAATAGCAGTTTTACAAATATCTTTGATTAGATCAGGGTTGAAACAACTAATATCTGAAATACTAAAATGATGACTTGCAAACGCCTTGGTGACATTATTTCATAGATTTATAGTATTTTGGAATTTTGGGATCCAAGGTACAAAACAAAACTTAAACCTTCTGCATTTTTCTATTTTGTTTTACAGACTTCTGAAGGTCTGTTATTGTTAAAATATATATTTGTCTTCATCATTTGACACTGCTTCGATCTTAGAATAGTTTTGTTTTTGTTTATTCTTGAGACAATAATGTCATGTTAGATTGTTCAATGGTTTGTTTTGCTTAACTTGAGTTTTTCGCTGGAGTAAACATACAACTTGTATGAAGCGATTAAAATGAACAAGAAATCAGAGAAAAAAGTAAATAATAAAATCGTGTTAATAAACTTATACAAGTATTACTAAAACTTTTCAATAGCAATAATTGGATCCTCCATGTAAATTTTACTTTCTTTATAAGATTTTAGTCCATAATGTATACTTTTGTTGTTTTCTGCAATTGTCATGACAACTTGCAATAACTGTTCAAATACTCTTTGTTATAAAATATTGTATTTTTATGACATAATGTGCCAAAAATAATCATGTTTTGCAATAAATTGTTGAATTTTGTATATTTACAATTATATAAATACTTGTGTTATTGTTTATCTGCAAAGATAGTCCTAGTATATGGTGGTTTTAATTCCAGAAATGCCACTTTTTTCATGGTTTAGCAACTGCTTGGAAAAAAGTATATTTTTTTATCACATAATTTGCTAACTTATGAGTAATAGGGCAACTACACCAATACATTTGGTGGATATAATCTTAACAAGGTATACATGTCCATCAGTCAGAGTTGACCTGACCTTGACCTTTTTCATGTCTTTCTCAGATAATATAAACAACTATATGGAATGACTGTAAGGTGTTTATATCTGTCTGGTAAGATTCATCTGATCTGACCTCATTCTCATGATTTATTAATAAAGCTCAGTTTAGGTATTGAATTAAGAATGGGAATGTGTCAAAGAGCAACAGCCTGACCAGCAAGCAGAAGACAGCTCAAAGCCACCAATGGAGCCAGAAAATCCAGCACACAAGAGAGGGCTTCAGCTGGCCCCTAACAATAATGTATACAGCAATGAAAACAGTAAAACAAAACTAGACCAGAGTGATGTCACCATACTGTCTTCAATAGTTACCTTATTGAACATTTTTTTACTGTGGCCTAATTTGTGACATTTTCATACATTCTAGCTATGTTAGGAGTTAATGTAAATTCCTCTGGCTTTTCTCTAGAATGGTTTTAAGAGTTTAAAACATTGGTCAACTACTGCAGCCTCATACATTATTACAATATGTTAATGTCTTAATTCTATCATATGGTAAGTAGTAAATCACCCTGAGGTCAAACTATAAATTATGATTTATTTTGCCACGTTTTTTATTATGGCAACAAAGGGACAGGATATGTTAAAACACTCTAAAAATATCAACTCAGTCTCACATTTTACATTTCTCCACCATTGCTTAAACTGTCTTAGATCTCTGACCAACACAAAATTGGATATAAAGATTGTAGAAAACTAAGTTATAACAGAGGCAACAACTGGTGAATTTTCTGACTAGGGACAGGGGCGGGATGAATCAAGTTTTAGAGTACACGCCCCTAAACACTCTCACTATAAATAACAGATAACAGAAACACTTGTTCTGATAAATTTATTGTATCACACTAAAGCTAAACCATGCATAAAATATATTATAGTAGAAAAGAGTATTTTACATCAGTTTGGCACTGTGGAGTATCTGACTAGAGTTTACACTCAATAACACAGGATTATAGGCATATATACATATACAAATACAACCTTATATGAACAAAGTGATATAGTATCAAAAAATCTTATTTTACAACTATGAATCAATTATAAATTGTTTCTGAAATACTGATACTAAAGAAAAGATAAACATGTATGATTTTTAAATAAATGACATGTATATAACATTTCTGATCTATGCAAGTTGAATGTTTGAAACACGAAATGGTTTAAAGTGTTAAAAAAAAGATTTTTTTCAAGGATGATCAAAATAGCATCTAACGAATTTTGTAACTGCATTTTCCGTCATTTTCATTAATTACAGTATGTGACTAATAGGAAAAATGTTCGCACATTCTTTCATTGACAAATTGAATCCAGTATTTTTAACAAAAATTATTAAAATTTCATCACTTGTGAATTTAAACATTGACATGGGTTAGACAAAAGGTCACAGACTTTTCTTTTCAAATAATTAATAAATTCCATTGCCGTGGGACTGGTTCCAGTAAAGGCAGAGTCTGTCTGACAAGTCTCATTTCTACTGAAAAGGACAGACAGGAATAAAAAATTGACCTAATATAAATTTAAATTTATAAAGAATGTTTTAGAATGAATTTGTTTATGATGTCTGTTGTTTAAACTTATAAATATAATATATTGACAGAATTAATTTGAAAACAATATGCAATGTATAACTAAGTCTTATTTGACAGTCAGGGGTGGTACTTAAACAAGTGATTTCAAAAAATCACTACTTCTTTGAGTGATTTTGGCTGTGAAATATTTAAAATTTTCGCACAGTCTTTTCGAAATCACTGAAACAAGTAATTTGAGAAGTTAAAATCTAATCACTTCAATAAGTGTTTATAACATTTTTTTTATATTTTCCCCACAAGCTTGATTTTTTTATTGGTAAAAAGACCAGAATTCCATTGAAAAAACATTTATGTACATGCAAAAATTGTCATTTGCTTGATAAGCCTGTCAGTTTTTACAGTTTATTTGAATATATGCAAAAACTGGAATAATTTCTAGATCAGGACATAACCTTAAAATAAATCATTCTAATTCTAAAGAAAACCAATCAGGTCACCTAATATTGTTAAACTTTGTCTGATAGTGAGAGTAGTTAATGAATATTTGATTACAGAACAATTCCCAAGGGTACTTTTAAAAGCTTTAGCGCACTAACTTACTGCCCAAGCGCACTGGTGAAATTGATATCCAAAGATAAAGGGATAATTGATTTATGTAGGAAAATTATAGAAAAGATTGTGAAAATATGGAAAATCACTGAAATTAGCATTTGAAGATCAAAGAAAACACCAAAATCACTTAAATAGGTGATAACTGAATATAAAAAATCACTGATTTAGGTGATAATGAAATCACTTGTTTAAGTAGCACCCCTGACTGTTTGACATTTTTGTTAACACTATTTAAAAACAAATTCTTCAAAAAGTAAACATCTTTAAACTTCTTGTCCTTTATCTCTTGTTAGGTTATTAACCAAATTTGGCTTGTAGATTCCTTTATGGTTTTCATTGACGACTGATTTGTAGTTTGAAAATGACCATGAATTAATATAAATTCATAAATATTCATCAATATAAATTGTTATTAAATAAAAATGTAGAAATTTAAATTTATTAAAAGAAAATATGAAATCCCCCCCTTTTTCACCCCTCACTCCTTTATATATCCAATTTTAAATAATCATTCAATACACTGAACAACAAAAGAACAAATTAAGTTTGAAAATATGTCCAAGTTATAAAAAAAAATATTTTTTATATCACAATATTTTATGTAAATATGAATTGTTACAATTGTTCTAGTCCCTTTTTCTTACAACCTTTTAGAAATAAATGCTACTTTTTTTTTTAAATCACAGTTTTAAACTTGGGTTGTTTTTGTAACAAAAATACCATTGTATTAAAATATACAAGCAAAAGAAAGACTTAAACTTTTTCAAATTAAGTTTGACATTGACAACCATTTAAATAAAATGTAACACACATATCACAAAGGCAATAATATTAAACATGTTAAAGTTCAAATATATACAAAACATGCATAAACTCATTATATAGATATATACTTTTTTGTGAGAATATCAAAATAACAAACATACATAATTGATGATAAATATAACCATTTGAATAAATATTTCTACAAAACCAGAATTTTAATAAATTTGTTTTAACGAAAACTACAAGCATGTTTAGACTGTGCTTAAAATTTATTTCAGCTCATAAGTCAGAGGCCCAGATTTCTGTAAAATTCACTTGAAATTTTCAACAACAGATTGAGCCTTAAATTTAGATTGACCACCAAATTTATACTGTATTTTAACTTTTTTCTAATACATAGATAAGAATTGGCTTAGAATGAAAAAAAGCTTTGATCATAAGTTATTTAATAAAAATGTTAAAAATAAAATGACTTTTTACAGAAAATGCATAAAACTTTTCAAAAATTGATTAAAAAAAAGTGCTTTAAATGATTTGAAACAACACAAGTGAGGTATGCAATTTAATATAAAAAATGGCAACCACAAAACAAAGCAGAACAAATATTTGAACAAAAACCTGAAATATTCAACATTTAAAATAAAAACTATAAATATATACAAATATTCCCTTCAAGATTATATTTCATTTAATAAATAATAATAAAATTTTTCCTTGGTATAAAAATGTTCAAATGGTACCAAAATTTACAAAGATAGTTCTGACCTTCTCTTTATATTAAAAAATCTTTTCCCATCATATACACAAAATACATTCAAAATACGACATTTCTTATATATGATATACATAAAATACTATAAAATTTCCTTCTCTTCTTCTCATAAATTTACAAATAATAACCATGATCACTGATTTCATAAATTTACAGATAAAAAATCTTTCTTGATATATCGATGGAATCTTTAGAGTTATTCCCCTTTGTTACATAGGAAAGTCAGTCTTCATCAGATGATGTTAATGACCTAATTATTGTATGAATCCATCACAACATTGAAGTACTTGTAAAGCACATCCCAGGTCATTTTACTTACATTTAAGGTCAACCCATGTAAATACAAAACTAGTCAATATTATATCTCCTCAAATATCATAACTTATTATACCAAAATATTTTGTTTGGGTAAATCATATATCCAGGTCACTTTAGTGAGGTTTAAGATAAAATATGTTTTTTTAAGTGGTGGATTCTTTGATGATTGAAGTAAACAACAAGATACAATTCTCACCCTAAATCATTCTGTTTTGATTTTTTTGCTGATTAAAGATAAGAGACTGTTTCACTGCATACTGAAAGATGCTGTAGAAAATTGAAATGGATGACTTTTCTTTGTTATCCATCTAAATATAACATCTGTTAATGGAAGGAGTTTGTATGCCTATGACTAATATTTCTTATCTTGTAAATCAGTAAGCTATAGATTTAAAGAAAACATTACCTTCTTTTACCTCAAACACAGACCATTAATTTGATAAACTGAGTCTGTAGTAAGAGTGCATTAAAATAAACATAATTTAATTTTTTTTTTTTAAATTTTTGGTTGAGATGTAGGACATTTAATTACAATAAAATATCCCCTAAATAGAACCCTATAACATTTCTACCCCCTACTGAGCCTCAGTCTTTGGGTAGATAATTAATATATATATGCACCATATGTATTAATACTAGTGATATAATGAATGTTGACTTTCCCATGTAACTAATCACTTATATTAAGGTGATTTAGTTTGGTCCTTTTCCAGTTTATACACATATATACTTGTCACGGTTTTGTACTGATTTTGTATGAAGAGTTTATAAAAACATTACTGCATAGGCGGATCCAGGGGGGGGGGGGGGGCTGGGGGGCCCGGGCCCCCCCTTTCGTGGGAAAAATTTGGTTGATTATATAGGGAATCATTGAAGCATGACTGGAGCCGGCCCCCCTTAGGAAAAGTTCTGGATCTGCCACTGTACTGTTAGACTTGGGGAGGTGTTAGCAAATTGATTTTTCTGTCCATCACAGATTCAATGAAATAGTAGAATGATGATATTTTAAAATATTTTTTTAAAGCTATGAGTAAAATTTCAAAGAAAAACACTTCTGTCTGTGTGAAACATTAGACCTATGAATAATTTGCCATGTCTAATGTCCTCTTATGTTATTTGAACTTTGAACATTACTATCACAAGATTTTATTGAATGTTATATACTTGACTTATTTATTTACTTATTACTTGCCTGAACCCTCTCTCTCTATATATATATTATCATGTCAAATGTTTATGCACTTTTGGGCCCTTAATTGAAAATTTAAAAAAAACCTCCTGCTAACAAGGACCCCCAACTTGCACATCAACATCACATCAGTACAAAACAGAGACACAGTCATGTAAATTATCTTTGAGCAATATATCTTCATATTTTAACATGCTTATAATGTTTATGTAATTCCCATATGGATAGTAAACTGATTCTAAAACCATCTGTATTTCAATGTATGATAATAACATGAAATATTAATCAGCTGTTCACAACCAGGTTCATTAAGGCCACAACAACAAAAAGACATGTCTGCTTATAGTTCAGGGCAGGCTTGTCTAACTTGTCTATAGAGACGGGCAGATCCAGTCATTTTAAAAGGGGGTTCCCAACCCATGATAAAGGGGTGTTCCAACTATATGTCCTCATTCAAATGAATTGATTGTCAAAAAAAAGGAGGGTCTAATAACCCATGGAACACACCTCCCCCCCCCTCTTCTGGATCCACCACTGAGAGACAAAGAATCTCAAAATTTATCATCGTTTTAATTGGTTCCCCAAAATGATTTGTTAAGAATTTAATTTCAACTAAAATTTTGCAATTGCAGATTATAACCTATGCATATTCAATTATTATCAAAATTAAAGAGGAATACAGAATAATTGGATTTTTCAGAAATATTTGACATTGTCAGTACAAAGGGCAAACAATATAAACACTCTATGTAACCTTTACAACCACAAATGTTCAATTAAAATTATGATGGTAGGTTGAGTAAACAATATAAACAGACATGTGGTTTTAGGCTTTTCATGTAGAATCTTGCAAACCTATGATTTAGATACTGTAAAATCAGATACATTTTGTGATTTTTTCAAATAGAGCAAATAAGTGACAGGATAAATACTGCTTATTAATTTGCTTAAAACTAATGTTTTAAATTTTAATAACTACATTGTTTTTTCCTGAAATTACATCAATTTATGTAAAATTGTTGTCCCTACATTAAGAAGATTGACAAAACTTTATGAATTTACATAAAGTATATAACATGTGAAGAGATCTATATAGTTTCTGAATTTTTACATTAAATTTAATCATTGGACACAACCACAGATACCTTTTTCCATTAACAAATATGATAGATCATTGTTAGCTTTATGTCCAGTGGAAGATATTACAGGCAGGACAACTGCACTGTGTTTGCATGTATAACACACACTTATGTCATTTCAGACTGCATATATAATCAAGGTTTTAGCTCTCAACATAAACTTATGAACTGATAGTACTTGACACACTTACATTTGAAAAACATCTATTTTGTCACTTCCTTCAATGAAACACATGTATAATACATTTTTTTCTTTTATAAACTATAAAGAAAAATATACTTATATGTACTAGTCTTCCCATATATTTCCAACACCTTTTTAATTGTAAATAAATCTTCAAAGAAAGGTTGGTAAACCTGTCTCATATTTTTTATTCTGACTTGTTAGTTTGTAACAATTGTAAGTTATTAGATATTAATATATAATCTAACTTTCTCATCTTTATATTAGCTTCATGAAGGTTGAAAAAGAAAAAATCACAAAGGGAATACAAGATCCTGACATATATGCTGACATACCATACTATCATAGAACATCATATAAAAACATGAAATACATCTTCAATGTGTTCACTGTGGACAAACAAAATGAAAATATACCTGAAGTCATATATTCCATACACATTTCTATATTGAACATGTTGATTTAATCCAATTTCCTCAAGAACTATAATATCTTCTTTGCTTCTATTTTTTATAGTGTTAATTTCTTCTACAATAGAAACCCAACATCTTGCATTTCTCACAGAGATGTTGAGGATGCACCTTACTCTGATCACTAACGTCTAATCCGTCAGGCTTCTCTAGGGGTCTCTACAAAATAAATAATGAAATGAATCATGTTATCTGCAACTGTATTATTATTTGTATAGCTATTATGTAAGTAAGATGGTGTTTATTGACGATGAGGTCTTCATATCTTTAATTCAATAGGCCATTTTGTTTACCCATTATGTTTTATTCTTTTATATTTAAGGTGGTATGGGAGTCTAAAATAAAAATGATAGAATTTGTTCATACTTTGCCAAAACGTTGTATCTATTGATACATGTTGAAAAATATAATAAAAATGATAGGTCACCGCGCATTTTCTCAAGCTACAGGACGGGACAAAATGACACATTTTGTATGGATTATACAGGAAAAAACACCATTTTGTGATTAGAAACTAAACAAAATGATAGAATTGTTAAATATTTCAGGAAAAGATAGCTTTCAGACACTGCTTTGAGAATATCAAAAGAAAAGATAGGGTCACCGTACGTTTTTTCCGGCTAAAATACAAAATAGGAAAATTCCATACAGAATCCTTCAGAAAATGCACTTTTTAGAGTTACCTCCCCTTAAAATGCCAATTTAAAAAAAATAAATAAAAACAACCAAAAATAATTAACATTTGCAAAAATATCAATATTTAGAAGTTATATTCTTATAAATTGGTACTTTTAAATGAAAATGTACATTAAACATCTGCATTCCTGCATCAAATTTTGCTAACTTGATGGAAAATCTGGACCTTTGATTCTCTGTTTTTTACAATCCAAGATGGAGGAAGACACCCATACCACCTTAAGCACCACATTTTTCTCTACTCTTTAGATTTGTTTTTTATTTTTTCCCATTATTCTTTATTCTCTATGCTTTAATATTCATCATCCCAATTTTCTCTTTTTATTATTATTTGGTCTATTTTTACTATTCTTTACATTTTAGCCCATTATTGTCTTTTCCAAAACTCCCATCCATACCCTAGTATATAAGTTATCTTGAACAATTACCATTAAACCACATATGCTTAATTTCCTTCAATACTACTTTTGTTTTATTACATTTGTGGTGTAAATTAATTAAGGCAGCGTCTTCTATTCACAGATATAATTATATTTTTTCAATGAGTAGATTATCATGATGATACATAAAAGCTTAAATGCGTTCTAGAAAGCCAGGAATAAGTAAATATATGTATTGTCCCAGAAGAAAAACTAAACAGGACACCAACAAGGCCCTTAATATATAAACGGGAAAATTGGTTTATTGGGGATACACCATAATGTTTTCCAAACATAAATCTGTTTATGGGGATACACAAGAATATGACACTTTATATATTATTTGCCCATGTTTGTCCATACTAACCTGTTTATGGGCATACACCAAAATATGAGGATATGTTAATGGACTATATTTTCCCATACTAGCCTGTTTATGAGGATACACTAGAATATGACACTTTATACATATTCTTGGTCTATGTTTGTCCATACTAAGCTGTTTATGGGGATACACCAGAATATGACACTTTATACATTCTTGGTCTATGTTTGTCCATACTAACCTGTTTTTGGGGATACACCAGAATATGACACTTTAAACATTCTTGGTCAATGATTGCACATACTAACCTGTTTATGTGTATACACCAGAATATGACACTTGATACATTTTTTGCCCATGTTTTCCTATACTAACTGTAAATAGGGATAAACCAGAATATGAGGATATGTTAATGGCCTATATTTGCCCATACTAGCCTGTTTATGGGGATACACCAGAATATGACACTTTATACATTTTTGCCCATGTTTGTCCATACTAACCTGTTTATGGGGATACACCAGAATATGACACTTTATACATTTTTGCCCATGTTTGTCCATACTAACCTGTTTTTGGGGATACACCAGAATATGACACTTTATACATTCTTGGTCAATGATTGCTCATACTAACCTGTTTATGTGTATACACCAGAATATGACACTTGATACATTTTTTGCACATGTTTTCCTATACTAACTGTAAATAGGGATAAACCAGAATATGAGGATATGTTAATGGCCTATATTTGCCCATACTAGCCTGTTTATGGGGATACACCAGAATATGACACTTTATACATTCTTGGTCTATGTTTGTCCATACTAACCTGTTTATGGGGATACACCAGAATATGACACTTTATACATTCTTGGTCTATGTTTGTCCATACTAACCTGTTTATGAGGATACACCAGCATATGACATTTTATACATTCTTGGTCTATGTTTGTCCATACTAACCTGTTTATGGGGATACACCAGAATATGACACTTTATACATTCTTGGCCCATGTTTGCCCATGAATTACCACTCATCCATTTCCTCTTGCACTTAGTACATTTGTACTCTCCGAAGCATCTCTTTTTACCCTGATATGGAGTCAATCCTTCGCCCTTAGGCCTAGCCTGCAATAGAAATGTATTAAAAACTACACACAAATCGATATTTGAAATTAAAAAGTCATTTTAAAGTAATGAATTTATTAGACATTGTTAGATATGAATCAAAATAATTGGATTGTAGTAATTTGCCGAATATTTTAGGTTGTTATTTTTTTTATTTAAAAAATAAATTCCATATTGCTAATGTTAACATAATGTGATGACGTTTATAAATTCAAACCCTTTATTACCATATAAATCATATAAGCTTGTGACAAAATGAATGTATTATTATTAAAAAAACAAAATCAACAAAATCTCACGAACACTAATGGAAAACTTAATATGCACAGAATAAAATAAAACCAGGTGCTCCGCAGGGCGCAGCTTTATACGACCGCAGAGGTCGAACCCTGAACAGTTGGGGCAAGTATGGACAAAACATTTAAGCGTGATACAGCTCTGAATTTGGATTGTGATCAAATTTTTGACATTACATGTTTTTTTTTTACACAAAACAAATGTCAAGATTTTACAAATCAATTAAAGATTTCTTCTTCAAACTTTTTAAATCTAAAATTAAATAGTTGACACAGCATAGGTTTCTGACACAGAATGAATGTGGTCTAATGAACTTAAAATATTTTTTTTGCCTTTGAGCAATTCACTATGCTGTTGAATATTAATCCTCTCAAAAAAATGTTTGAAGAAATTTTCTTTTTATTTATGAAATCTGAAATGAGAAAAATTTAACCCCCCCCCCCTTTTTTTTCACATCCCCGTTTCCCTTTTTCCAAAACTGATATCAATTCAAATTTCTAATGGAGTTTGCAACAATAACTACTCTTTTAAATGCATCATAAAATATTAAAATGTAAAATAAAGTGCTTGTTATCACTGAATGGTAAAGATTGGTTGGTAGTAAAAGTGAATATACATTGTTTATTGTATAAAACAATAAAAAAAACTTCATCAGCAACATTTTATATTGGCAAATTTCCAATGAAGTTATTTACATAAAGTTATTGGCAAATAAAAATAGAAAATGACATCATAGTCATGTCTGGCAAATGTCCAACATACATTATCTAAAAACATTTTAGATAAGATAAGGAAAAAAAGCTTCATCAGCAACATTTTATATTGGCAAATTTCCAATGAAGTTATTTACATAAAGTTATTGGCAAATAAAAATAGAAAATGACATCATAGTCATGTCTGGCAAATTTCCAACATATATTATCAACTTCTATTCTATACAAAGAAAGATAACTCCAATTGAAAATTAATTGCTATTGCACAATATTGTGCAATTAGATATTTCTTGCTATTGTGCAATACTGTGCAATTGAAAATTTCTTGCTATTGCACAATACTTGATATGGAATCCTGATTTGGACCAACTTGAAAACTGGGCCCATAATCAAAAATCAAAGTACATATTTAGATAAAGCATATCAAATAAGCCCAAGAATTTAATTTTTGTTAAAATCAAACTTAGTTTAATTTTGGACCCTTTGGACCTTAATGTAGACCAATTTGAAAACTGGACCAAAAATTAAGAATCTACATACACAGTTAGATTTGGCATATCAAAGAACCCATTTATTCAATTTTTGATGAACAAAGTTTAATTTTGGACCCCCATTTGGACCAACTTGAAAACTAGGCCAATAATTAAAAATCTAAGTACATTTCTAAATTCAGCATATCAAACAACCCCCAGGATTCAATTTTTGTTAAAATCAAACTAAGTTTAATTTTGGACCCTTTGGACCTTAATGTAGACCAATTTGAAAACTGGACCAAAAATTAAGAATCTGCATACACAGTTAGATTCGGCATACCAAAGAACCCCAATTATTCAATTTTTGATGAAATCAAACAAAGTTTAATTTGGACCCTTTGGGCCCTTTATTCCTGAACTGTTGGGACCAAAACTCCCAAAATCAATACCAACCTTCCTTTTATGGTCATAAACCTTGTGTTTAAATTTCATAGATTTCTATTTACTTAAACTAAAGTTATTGTGTGAAAACCAAGAATAATGCTTATTTGGGCCCTTTTTTGGCCCCTAATTCCTAAACTGTTGGAACCAAAACTCCCAAAATCAATCCCAACCTTTCTTTTGTGGTCATAAACCTTGTGTCAAAATTTCATAGATTTCTATCAACTTAAACTAAAGTTATAGTGCGAAAACCAAGAAAATGCTTATTTGGGCCCTTTTTGGCCCCTTATTCCTAAAATGTTGGGACCAAAACTCCCAAAATCAATCCCAACCTTCCTTTTGTGGTCATAAACCTTGTGTTAAAATTTCATAGATTTCTATTCACTTTTACTCAAGTTAGAGTGCGAAAACTAAAAGTATTCGGACGACGACGACGACGACGACGACGACGACGCCAACGTGATAGCAATATACGACGAAAAATTTTTCAAATTTTGCGGTCGTATAAAAAATATATATAGATATATTAGATAAATAAACTAAGCGTCCTCTGTCCGCAGTCTAATGCTTTAATACATACTACTTCTTTGGAGTTCGAGAGAGTAGAGAGAACATAATTAATTTTGTCATTTTCTTTACATGAATTAAAATCTTAAAGACTTTTCCAAATAAGACTCCTCCATATATAATATATAGCAATAAATGTTTACAAAATTCTTCAAATTATTCTGATTGAATAAAAAATGCTGTAAACTCATAATTGGAACTAATGGTCCAACAGACTATGTAGGTACATCAGTATTTGGGGAAGGACAATTTTGTAGCCAATCGCCTTTTTCCAAAATCCGTTATTTTATCTTATTTTTTATATTAATTTACTTGTTATTTTCGCGTTTTTCTATCCACAGGGGTTCCTGGTATATTTAATAACAATGTCATTAATTGACTGAATTCAAAAACATTATCATTGCAATTTTAAACATTGTCAATAAAATGTAATATTTATATCACATTGTAAATATTCTTATTCACTGATAACGACTTGCAATGTGTCGCACAGAACTATTCGAAAGCAGGTTATATTTAGGCTCACTTAGGAAGCTATGGCAAAATTTCTATACAACCAAGCCACACTAAAGTAACATATACTATATTTTAGTATGGACTACAAGACTGCAACACCATCTTACTTAAACATTCAGTGGTGAATCTAAAACTTTTTTTAAAAGGGGACCCACTTACTGACCTTAAGAGATGGGCCGCCCCAGTCAGGCTTCAATGGTTTCCTATATAATCAAACAAACAATAAAATCCAACACAGGAGGGGGCCGGGCACACCAGCATCCCCCTGGATCCGTTATGACATTACCATGTGTTGTGCTAATTCTTATTGGATTATATCACTTACCTGAGGACAGTCTTTGATGTAGTGTCCCTTTGTAAAGCAGAGATGACACAAATATGTAGATGGTGGTCTTTTGTTTGGTTTGCGGTCTAATGTTAGGTCACTGAAATGGTCCACTAGATCGTTTATAGACCCATAAGGTGAAAGCTGGTGTGTGTGGAATGGTGCCTAGAAAATAAAAGAGAAAATATATACTAAAACTTGAAGGTTAATCTTATGTTAATGCACTTTACATATATAATTATGTATTCTTCATTCGTCTATGCTTACCTCTTCGATTACACACCTATTAATTTCATATAATTGCATAACATTGTTTTTTTTAATTTTAATTTTAATTTTAAGGCACTTCCCATGCCATATAAAACTTACAAACACGTATATTTTGACATACATGTTTTGGATGTTAACATTGCATGCACTTCTCTGATTCTCTTCTTTAATAAGATCAACCTCTAATATGTCTGCCTTTTTACCAAAACAGAAAAAGATTTAAAAAAATACAGAGATGGGAAATGAATTTATTATTACTTTAGTGATTCATAGTGTTGAATTGCTCCTTTTTCTTGTGTCACCCAGGGGCGGATCCAGCCATTTTAAAAAGGGGGGGGGTTCCCAACCCATAGTAAAGGGGGGGGTTCTAGCTATATGTTCCCATTCAAATGCATTGATCGGTCAAAAAAAAGGGGGGGTTCCAACCCCCGGAACCCCCCCCCCCCTCTGGATCCGCGCCTGTCACCACACATGATTCTTCTTTCCTTGGCATAAAGAACGTTTTCATTGCAGTTTTTGATATTCATGTTTCGATGAAAATGCCGCTGAAGCAGTCTTTTTGGACTGTTTGGTTTGCGAAAAATCTAAATATTCTGTTAATAATTTTTTAGAAGAGAAAACTATTAGCCGTGAGTGTTCAGGACAACGCAAGCAAACCGCAACACGAGGAGAAAGAGTCCCTGCGGTGAAAGATGTGACACTCATTATGGATCACGGCAGGTGATGGCCTGTTATGACTGTTTTCTTTCAAATAAATAACGACCTAGTGATTCCCCATATGAACTGTATTCGAATGTTTTTCCCATTAAAAAGTTAGAGAAGATCACAAATTACAACGGTGACATTTTCATTGCTGACAGTTTAACATTAAGATGCAACAATTAACCCCTTTTATTACGGTCTGAATGGGAGGTCCTTCGATTTAATCTTCTAAATTATCAACCCATGAACCTTCCCTTCATAGCTCTTTTTTTTTTGCATAAAAAATCTGGTGCCATTAGAAATTATTTATCTAGCAAATGAAATGCTTTTTAAATATTTCCTTCAAAATAGCAGCTATTACATATTCGTTTTTAATAATGAGTATGGTTTTAAATTTAAAAAGAAAAGTTATTTATTACAAAACGAAGAAGCCTTTAGTCCAAACATAAAATTCTATTTTTTTTTAAATATTGTTTACATGTATTATGTTTATGAATAACTTCAATACTGGATGTCATCGGATGTAAGTTTCAGTACTGACATGACAACTGTTTAGAAGTTCAGTTTGTGTTGAACTTAATAATTTTATCAAATGACTAATTGTTGAAGGTGAGGTTGAATGCTTTTCAGTGACTTGTGACAGGGTACATCTTTGTCGTTTGGTATAATTGTCTCATCGGTACTCATACTAGATATCTTTTAAAAAGGGTTCTACATCCCCTTGAGCAGAAGTTGTTGACTCTTGAAACATTACTTCTAGATTTGTTGTGAAGAATACAAGTATATATATATACATAGTTTTCAAAATGTTTAAATATTTTTTACTAATTTGAGATACAGTAGAATTAACAGATAAACAACCATGCTGCTTTGAATTTAAAAAGAATTGTTACATCTTACAAGGGAATAGGTACACAACATGGAAGTAATTATATTATTGACTCTATTGTAAACTTAGTACTCTCATGGAACATGATGAGACGTAGAGTGTCGCAACCCTGAAAATTGTTGATATTTTGAACCCCAGCTGATATAAAATGCAAATTTGTGTGGTTAGATCCCGAGGGTCGGATCATAAGGACAAATACCATGACATAAGTTGTCACTACAGGGTGACGAACTTGAATTAATCCCCCGCTAACACTTCCGTCAAAAGAGTGGGTCCTGTTTATCTTCAGTTAATGAATACCAGATGAGAGTTGTGTGTAACTGTATGATTATTATAATGATATGTATAGTGACCCGCTGATAAAACACTACGAGGGCAAAAGATAAGACAAATATGTTGTCTTAAAATAAATACGACAAATCTGAAAATTAATTTGCATAATTCACTGTTTACTATTTTTCGTTTAAAAACTTATATTATTTAATGCTTCTAGTATAAAATGCAAAATTGGATGATGTTGAATGCAGCAGTAACCTCAGGCAGTAACACAATCACGAGAGAAACCAATTTGCAAGAAAAGTAATAAATTATATAAATGTCTTTATTTTTTTCTTCACAGCGTCTTTATGTTTGTTTGTTTTGTTTGTTTTTGTTTTTTGCATAAAAGATTGTTATATACCAATGATTTACACTATATCTATCAGATCACAGAAACAACTCTAACTAACGAATCGACAATATTATAATTGCAACAGCAAATCAAACACTCGAGAAAGATACGAATGTCTTCATTTTTTTCATCACAGCGTTTCATTATGTAGTGCATAGACGATTGCTATCTACTAAAGACTTAAACCATATATGTGCCCACTGATTTTTTGTCGAATTGAAAGTTTAAAACTTGTTTATACGTTTTAATTTTAGAACACTGTTGTACAATCATGAATAAAATAATCTAAACTTATATTTCTTTCAGGTTTCATAAAATTGAAAGAGAGAAAAATTTGAACACAAAATCCCGAACGTCATCATTTTCTAGTCCAGGAAAAATATTAAAATTTAGGAAAACTATCTGGTTCATTCTCGTAAGACAAGCGATATATATATAAATCATATGACTCACCAACGGAAATAAAAGAAAATAACAAGATGGGGGAGGATGATGATAAAGATTTCTTACCGGATTTATTCCATTCAGTTGCATCGATGACCAGGCGTCGGTTCCGAAATAATTTTGTCCAGTTTTTAACAGCGAAGTTACGGTGTTAACGCTGTTTACTGTCGAAACTGGGCTTGACCATGGATCACTATAGAGGCTTTGTCCAGCCTGTGGTACCCCACCCTGCCCGTCGGGCATAGTAAGGTACACACCCCAGTTCATAACCATCTGGGGATATTGATAATTGGTCTCGATCATGCCTGTCATCTTTCCTTCCCCGATGTTCCCCTGTTCTGGGAGTCTGAGGCCAACGAGTCAACTTATCAAATACCAAAATATTACACGCCTGCCAATCAAGTTCCATTATAGCTTTGAACTTTCTAAATTCGGCAGAGAGGGAGGTACCGTTGCTACGAGCGACAAGTCTGTTTCAGCAGACGATAAGTAACCCCATGATGTCGGATCCAACTGTTGAAAAGTTTTCCAACATCTGGTTTATGACATTCTCACCATAATCACAACAAATAGGCTACTTATCGAAATAATTAATACATGTTTAAGATATCGTAAGATATAGTAATATGATACTTTTACAAGTTTATACTAAGTTGTTTGACTGTGTGACAGTCACCGTAGCCTGCATCAAATTGATCTGATATGTAACACAAAAAAAAACTCAAAATAGTAAAAATACAAACTTTTTCGGTTGATTGAGAAAAAAAGTAAACAAACTGAAAGAAACAATATAAATATTTTAAGAAACGCCAGAAAGAAAATATATTGAAAATAAAAAGCATTAAAAACTTATTAAAATATAGATAATTGAATTAAGGAAGCAATGGTTTAAAAAAGTAAAACAGACAGAAATAAAAACAAAAAACCAACGAAAAAGGACAAATTTAAACTTCTTTTTATTAGCAGTGCCTGCACGTATGAACTCCCCTCATTGATTTAAACAAAGATTGAATAGAAACTGGTTATAATGACAAGACTATGTTGTTTTCGCCTCGAAAATTCAGGAAGAATTCCTCCACATTTTTTATATCTTTTTAGTCCGTCTATTTCGAACTTATTAATTTAATTTTTGAAAATATAAATATTAAATATTGTCTTTGTCAATTCATAGTTTTCTATGATTGAAATACCAGACAAAATTTGGAGTAAACAAATAATCAAAAGAACAAATTTGATACTAGATCGATTCAACAATGTAGCAATGTGTCAATCATAAACTGCAGCCAAATATTTCAAAATGAAATGATATCGACTAAAAAAAATTAAAAAAAAGTTTTTTTTAAGTAAAAATGATTTACAAATAAGTCAATATTGAATACATACCCTTAAACTACAATGTTTACAATATTTGTGTGTTTGCCTGTATTTTGAACTTGAACTTCAATAGAAAAAAATGTTCTGCGTAACGAGATTGACATATTTTATGCCAACATGGCCTAAATTACCAGCCTCCTTTTAGGAGTACATGTAGTTGCCCTTACATGACGTTTTTTGTTTGCCGAATATTTTAATAGAGAGAAACTGCGAAAATGATACATGTGATCAGCAGGACAAAATCTACACTAGCTTCTATAAGCATAACGGCAGGCACATATACAGTATATGGCGGGCTTTGTTATTAAAGAAACATTACGTGAAATTGGTATAGGCGGTTACCGTAAATTAATCAAAGTAAACTTTTGCTGAAACATTCATAGAAGTAGACAAATTAAAAATCATGGAAGTATTACGTTGACATCACTTCCAGTGTTTAAAAGGTGTTACTATTAAAATGTAATTCGTGTTGGGACAATCCCCTATTTATTTAAGTCACTTAATTCCATGAACAAATACAAGTCATGGTCCGAGGAATATAGCAATTATGCTTATAATTCATAAAAAAGATATTGAAATGTAAATACATAATTGCTAGGATCATTGGGAAACCTTTGCATTTCATACCCATTAGTAAATTCCATTGCAAAAAGTTATTAAACTCTTTTTGGTAAATCATATCATTGAAGATCATGTCCCGAAATGGCGGGGACAATCCTTTCGGGCAATGTCTCCTATCATGGAGTCTACTTAGAATTTTGCCTATGTTTCATTCAGTATTTGTAAATTTTGTCTCAATGGTATTGTTTGCTGTTATCCACCAAAATTGCTAAAATTGTTAAAAATCTAATCAAACTTGTTTTTTGGCAATCATACCACTTCTCCTTGTCAACTTTGTTTCACATCCAAACAAATGCCCAAGTTACACATAACACATTATTTTACAACCGATCAGTAGAAACTAGTTACATACATATATTTTTGTATTATATTGCTATAAATGTTAAATGGAGAAGACTTCATAAGTATGTTTGACTTGTGTCTTATCCAATTTGTACTTTAACAAATAAAATATGTTTAAACTAACTAGTTACATTATAAACATCATGCAAATCTGACTCAGTACTCGTTTTTTCCAAATTCACATCGAAATTAAAAAGAAAAAATACAAGAGGCGGTTTGAGTATAGCACGTGTAACTACTATCATGTTATCTTAAAAAATACATGTTCAAAGTTAGCACTGGAATTTTTAATCGGCAATTGATTCATCAGTTATTGTTTCAAAAGATTTCTCGCGAATTAGGGAAGCAATAAGTATAGTGCAAGTTAATTTCTATAGTATGATATACGGATCAAAGCTTATCGTCGGACCTAAAGAAGGGTTGAATACTTGTATATGTCATTTGGTCTCTGGTGGAGAGTTGTCTCATTGGCAAACAAGGGTTGAATACTTGTATATGTCATTTGGTCTCTGGTGGAGAGTTGTCTCATTGGCCAACAAGGGTTGAATACTTGTATATGTCATTTGGTCTCTGGTGGAGAGTTGTCTCATTGGCCAACAAGGGTTGAATACTTGTATATGTCATTTAGTCTCTGGTGGAGAGTTGTCTCATTGGCAAACAAGGGTTGAATACTTGTATATGTCATTTGGGGTCTGGTGGAGAGTTGTCTCATTGGCAAACAAGGGTTGAATACTTGTATATGTCATTTGGTCTCTGGTGGAGAGTTGTCTCATTGGCCAACAAGGGTTGAATACTTGTATATGTCATTTGGTCTCTGGTGGAGAGTTGTCTCATTGGCAAACAAGGGTTGAATACTTGTATATGTCATTTGGTCTCTGGTGGAGAGTTGTCTCATTGGCAAACAAGGGTTGAATATTTGTATATGTCATTTGGTCTCTGATGGAGAATTGTCTCATTGGCAAACAAGAATTGAATACTTGTATATGTCATTTGGTCTCTGGCGGAGAGTTGTCTCAAGGGCCAACAAGGGTTGAATACTTGTATATGTCATTATGATTTGGTCTCTGGCGGAGACTTGTTTCATTGGCAAACAAGGGTTGAATATTTGTATATGTCATTTGGTCTCTGGCGGAGAGTTGTCTCATTGGCCAACAAGGGTTGAATACTTGTATATGTCATTTGGTCTCTGGGGGAGAGTTGTCTCATTGGCAAACAAGAGTTGAATACTTGTATATGTCATTTGGGGTCTGGTGGAGAGTTGTCTCATTGGCAAACAAGGGTTGAATACTTGTATATGTCATTTGGTCTCTGATGGAGAATTGTCTCATTGGCAAACAAGGGTTGAATATTTGTATATGTCATTTGGTCTCTGATGGAGAATTGTCTCATTGGCAAACAAGAATTGAATACTTGTATATGTCATTTGGTCTCTGGGGGAGAGTTGTCTCATTGGGAAACAAGGGTTGAATACTTGTATATGTCATTTGGTCTCAGGGGGAGAGTTGTCTCATTGGCAAACAAGAGTTGAATACTTGTATATGTCATTTGGTCTCTGGGGAGAGTTGTCTCATTGGCAAACAAGGGTTGAATACTTGTATATGTCATTTGGTCTCAGGGGGAGAGTTGTCTCATTGGCAAACAAGAGTTGAATACTTGTATATGTCATTTGGGGTCTGGTGGACAGTTGTCTCATTGGCAAACAAGGGTTGAATACTTGTATATGTCATTTGGTCTCTGATGGAGAATAGTCTCATTGGCAAACAAGGGTTGAATATTTGTATATGTCATTTGGTCTCTGATGGAGAATTGTCTCATTGGCAAACAAGAATTGAATACTTGTATATGTCATTTGGTCTCTGGCGGAGAGTTGTCTCATTGGCCAACAAGGGTTGAATACTTGTATATGTCATTTGGTCTCTGGCGGAGAGTTGTCTCATTGGCAAACAAGGGTTGAATATTTGTATATGTCATTTGGTCTCTGGTGGAGAGTTGTCTCATTGGCCAACAAGGGTTGAATACTTGTATATGTCATTATGATTTGGTCGCTGGTGGAGACTTGTCTCATTGGCAAACAAGGGTTGAATACTTGTATATGTCATTATGATTTGGTCTCTGGTGGAGAGTTGTCTCATTGGCCAACAAGGGTTGAATACTTGTATATGTCATTATGATTTGGTCTCTGGTGGAGACTTGTCTCATTGGCCAACAAGGGTTGAATACTTGTATATGTCATTATGATTTGGTCTCTGGTGGAGATTTGTCTCATTGGCCAACAAGGGTTGAATACTTGTATATGTCATTATGATTTGGTCTCTGGTGGAGACTTGTCTCATTGGCAAACAAGGGTCGAATACTTGTATATGTCATTTGGTCTCTGGGGGAGAGTTGTCTCATTGTCAACAAGGGTTGAATACTTGTATATGTCATTTGGTCTCTGGGGTAGAGTTGTCTCATTGGCCAACAAGGGTTGAATACTTGTATATGTCATTTGGTCTCTGGGGGAAAGTTGTCTCATTGTCAACAAGGGTTGAATACTTGTATATGTCATTTGGTCTCTGGGGTAGAGTTGTCTCATTGGCCAACAAGGGTTGAATACTTGTATATGTCATTTGGTCTCTGGTGGAGAGTTGTCTCATTGGCCAACAAGGGTTGAATACTTGTATATGTCATTTGGTCTCTGGGGGAGAGTTGTCTCATTGGCAAACAAGGGTTGAATACTTGTATATGTCATTTGGGGTCTGATGGAGAGTTGTCTCATTGGCAAACAAGGGTTTAATACTTGTATATGTCATTTGGGGTCTGGTGGAGAGTTGTCTCATTGGCCAACACGAGTTGAATACTTGTATATGTCATTTGGGGTCTGGTGGAGAGTTGTCTCATTGGCCAACAAGGGTTGAATACTTGTATATGTCATTTGGTCTCTGGGGAGAGTTGTCTCATTGGCAAACAAGGGTTGAATACTTGTATATGTCATTTGGGGTCTGGTGGAGAGTTGTCTCATTGGCAAACAAGGGTTGAATACTTGTATATGTCATTTGGTCTCTGATGGAGAGTTGTCTCATTGGCCAACAAGGGTTGAATACTTGTATATGTCATTTGGTCTCTGGCGGAGAGTTGTCTCATTGGCAAACAAGAGTTGAATACTTGTATATGTCATTTGGGGTCTGGTGGAGAGTTGTCTCATTGGCAAACAAGGGTTGAATACTTGTATATGTCATTTGGGGTCTGGTGGAGAGTTGTCTCATTGGCAAACAAGGGTTGAATACTTGTATATGTCATTTGGTCTCTGGTGGAGAGTTGTCTCATATGCCAACAAGGGTTGAATACTTGTATATGTCATTTGGTCTCTGGTGGAGAGTTGTCTCATTGGCCAACAAGGGTTGAATACTTGTATATGTCATTTGGTCTCTGGGGGAGAGTTGTCTCATTGGCCAACAAGAGTTGAATACTTGTATATGTCATTGGGGGTCTGGTGGAGAGTTGTCTCATTGGCCAACAAGGGTTGAATACTTGTATATGTCATTTGGTCTCTGGTGGAGAGTTGTCTCATTGGCAAACAAGGGTTGAATACTTGTATATGTCATTTGGTCTCTGGTGGAGAGTTGTCTCATTGGCAAACAAGGGTTGAATACTTGTATATGTCATTTGGTCTCTGATGGAGAATTGTCTCATTGGCCAACAAGGGTTGAATATTTGTATATGTCATTTGGTCTCTGATGGAGAATTGTCTCATTGGCAAACAAGAATTGAATACTTGTATATGTCATTTGGTCTCTGGCGGAGAGTTGTCTCAAGGGCCAACAAGGGTTGAATACTTGTATATGTCATTATGATTTGGTCTCTGGCGGAGACTTGTTTCATTGGCAAACAAGGGTTGAATATTTGTATATGTCATTTGGTCTCTGGCGGAGAGTTGTCTCATTGGCCAACAAGGGTTGAATACTTGTATATGTCATTTGGTCTCTGGGGGAGAGTTGTCTCATTGGCAAACAAGAGTTGAATACTTGTATATGTCATTTGGGGTCTGGTGGAGAGTTGTCTCATTGGCAAACAAGGGTTGAATACTTGTATATGTCATTTGGTCTCTGATGGAGAATTGTCTCATTGGCAAACAAGGGTTGAATATTTGTATATGTCATTTGGTCTCTGATGGAGAATTGTCTCATTGGCAAACAAGAATTGAATACTTGTATATGTCATTTGGTCTCTGGGGGAGAGTTGTCTCATTGGGAAACAAGGGTTGAATACTTGTATATGTCATTTGGTCTCAGGGGGAGAGTTGTCTCATTGGCAAACAAGAGTTGAATACTTGTATATGTCATTTGGTCTCTGGGGAGAGTTGTCTCATTGGCAAACAAGGGTTGAATACTTGTATATGTCATTTGGTCTCAGGGGGAGAGTTGTCTCATTGGCAAACAAGAGTGAATACTTGTATATGTCATTTGGGGTCTGGTGGACAGTTGTCTCATTGGCAAACAAGGGTTGAATACTTGTATATGTCATTTGGTCTCTGATGGAGAATAGTCTCATTGGCAAACAAGGGTTGACTATTTGTATATGTCATTTGGTCTCTGATGGAGAATTGTCTCATTGGCAAACAAGAATTGAATACTTGTATATGTCATTTGGTCTCTGGCGGAGAGTTGTCTCATTGGCCAACAAGGGTTGAATACTTGTATATGTCATTTGGTCTCTGGCGGAGAGTTGTCTCATTGGCAAACAAGGGTTGAATATTTGTATATGTCATTTGGTCTCTGGTGGAGAGTTGTCTCATTGGCCAACAAGGGTTGAATACTTGTATATGTCATTATGATTTGGTCGCTGGTGGAGACTTGTCTCATTGGCCAACAAGGGTTGAATACTTGTATATGTCATTATGATTTGGTCTCTGGTGGAGATTTGTCTCATTGGCCAACAAGGGTTGAATACTTGTATATGTCATTATGATTTGGTCTCTGGTGGAGACTTGTCTCATTGGCAAACAAGGGTCGAATACTTGTATATGTCATTTGGTCTCTGGGGGAGAGTTGTCTCATTGTCAACAAGGGTTGAATACTTGTATATGTCATTTGGTCTCTGGGGTAGAGTTGTCTCATTGGCCAACAAGGGTTGAATACTTGTATATGTCATTTGGTCTCTGGGGGAAAGTTGTCTCATTGTCAACAAGGGTTGAATACTTGTATATGTCATTTGGTCTCTGGGGTAGAGTTGTCTCATTGGCCAACAAGGGTTGAATACTTGTATATGTCATTTGGTCTCTGGTGGAGAGTTGTCTCATTGGCCAACAAGGGTTGAATACTTGTATATGTCATTTGGTCTCTGGGGGAGAGTTGTCTCATTGGCAAACAAGGGTTGAATACTTGTATATGTCATTTGGGGTCTGATGGAGAGTTGTCTCATTGGCAAACAAGGGTTGAATACTTGTATATGTCATTTGGGGTCTGGTGGAGAGTTGTCTCATTGGCCAACACGAGTTGAATACTTGTATATGTCATTTGGGGTCTGGTGGAGAGTTGTCTCATTGGCCAACAAGGGTTGAATACTTGTATATGTCATTTGGTCTCTGGGGAGAGTTGTCTCATTGGCAAACAAGGGTTGAATACTTGTATATGTCATTTGGGGTCTGGTGGAGAGTTGTCTCATTGGCAAACAAGGGTTGAATACTTGTATATGTCATTTGGTCTCTGATGGAGAGTTGTCTCATTGGCCAACAAGGGTTGAATACTTGTATATGTCATTTGGTCTCTGGCGGAGAGTTGTCTCATTGGCAAACAAGAGTTGAATACTTGTATATGTCATTTGGGGTCTGGTGGAGAGTTGTCTCATTGGCAAACAAGGGTTGAATACTTGTATATGTCATTTGGGGTCTGGTGGAGAGTTGTCTCATTGGCAAACAAGGGTTGAATACTTGTATATGTCATTTGGTCTCTGGTGGAGAGTTGTCTCATTGGCCAACAAGGGTTGAATACTTGTATATGTCATTTGGTCTCTGGTGGAGAGTTGTCTCATTGGCCAACAAGGGTTGAATACTTGTATATGTCATTTGGTCTCTGGGGGAGAGTTGTCTCATTGGCCAACAAGAGTTGAATACTTGTATATGTCATTGGGGGTCTGGTGGAGAGTTGTCTCATTGGCCAACAAGGGTTGAATACTTGTATATGTCATTTGGTCTCTGGTGGAGAGTTGTCTCATTGGCAAACAAGGGTTGAATACTTGTATATGTCTTTTGGGGTCTGGTGGAGAGTTGTCTCATTGGCCAACAAGGGTTGAATACTTGTATATGTCATTTGGTCTCTGGGGGAGAGTTGTCTCATTGGCAAACAAGGGTTAAATACTTGTATATGTCATTTGGTCTCTGGTGGAGAGTTGTCTCATTGGCAAACAAGGGTTGAATACTTGTATATGTCATTTGGTCTCTGGGGGAGAGTTGTCTCATTGGCAAACAAGGGTTGAATACTTGTATATGTCATTTGGGGTCTGGTGGAGAGTTGTCTCATTGGCCAACAAGGGTTGAATACTTGTATATGTCATTTGGTCTCTGGGGGAGAGTTGTCTCATTGGCAAACAAGAGTTGAATACTTGTATATGTCATTTGCAGTCTGGTGGAGAGTTGTCTCATTGGCCAACAAGGGTTGAATACTTGTATATGTCATTTGGTCTCTGGTGGAGAGTTGTCTCATTGGCCAACAAGGGTTGAATACTTGTATATGTCATTTGGTCTCTGGGGGAGAGTTGTCTCATTGGCAAACAAGAGTTGAATACTTGTATATTTCATTTGGGGTCTGGTGGAGAGTTGTCTCATTGGCAAACAAGGGTTGAATACTTGTATATGTCATTTGGGGTCTGGTGGAGAGTTGTCTTATTGGCCAACAAGGGTTGAATACTTGTATATGTCATTAGGGGTCTGGTGGAGAGTTGTCTGATTGGCAAACAAGGGTTGAATACTTGTATATGTCATTTGGGGTCTGGTGGAGAGTTGTCTCATTGGCAAACAAGGGTTGAATACTTGTATATGTCATTTGGGGTCTGGTGGAGAGTTGTCTTATTGGCCAACAAGGGTTGAATACTTGTATATGTCATTTGGGGTCTGGTGGAGAGTTGTCTGATTGGCAAACAAGGGTTGAATACTTGTATATGTCATTTGGGGTCTGGTGGAGAGTTGTCTCATTGGCCAACAAGGGTTAAATGCTTGTATATGTCATTTGGTCTCTGGTGGAGAGTTGTCTCATTGGACAACAAGGGTTGAATACTTGTATATGTCATTATGATTTGGTCGCTGGTGGAGACTTGTCTCATTGGCAAACAAGGGTTGAATACTTGTATATGTCATTTGGTCTCTGGTGGAGAGTTGTCTCATTGGCGAACAAGGGTTGAATACTTGTATATGTCATTTGGTCTCTGTTGGAGAGTTGTCTCATTGGCAAACAAGGGTTGAATACTTGTATATGTCATTTGGTCTCTGGTGGAGAGTTTTCTCATTGGCAAACAAGGGTTGAATACTTGTATATGTCATTTGGTCTCTGGTGGAGAGTTGTCTCATTGGCCAACAAGGGTTGAATACTTGTATATGTCATTTGGTCTCTGTTGGAGAGTTGTCTCATTGGCAAACAAGGGTTGAATACTTGTATATGTCATTTGGTCTCTGGTGGAGAGTTTTCTCATTGGCAAACAAGGGTTGAATACTTGTATATGTCATTTGGTCTCTGGTGGAGAGTTTTCTCATTGGCAAACAAGGGTTGAATACTTGTATATGTCATTTGGTCTCTGTTGGAGAGTTGTCTCATTGGCAAACAAGGGTTGAATACTTGTATATGTCATTTGGTCTCTGGTGGAGAGTTTTTTCATTGGCAAACAAGGGTTGAATACTTGTATATGTCATTTGGGGTCTGGTGGAGAGTTGTCTCATTGGCAAACAAGGGTTGAATACTTGTATATGTCATTTGGTCTCTGGTGGAGAGTTGTCTCATTGGCAAACAAGGGTTGAATACTTGTATATGTCATTATGATTTGGTCGCTGGTGGAGAGTTGTCTCATTGGCAAACAAGGGTTGAATACTTGTATATGTCATTATGATTTGGTCGCTGGTGGAGAGTTGTCTCATTGGCAAACATATCATATCTTCTTATTTTTGAGTTAGGTGGTCATATTCTAAGGTTATTAGACAATACCAAACTGAGTATTTATGAGGTGTCATCTTTTAAAATAAACTATTTAATCTGATGGTGGTAATGGGTGAGAACACT
Organism: Mytilus galloprovincialis; assembly: GCA_037788925.1. Lineage (NCBI taxonomy): Eukaryota > Metazoa > Mollusca > Bivalvia > Mytilida > Mytilidae > Mytilus > Mytilus galloprovincialis. The sequence goes on from CM075337.1 coordinate 87,959,126, forward strand.
GTTAAGAACTGCTGGTACACACAGGTCTGAAATGAAATGTCAATGTTATTTTCGAACTCAGTGTATACAGTGGGAAAAAATCTATAGAGGATTGTTAGTCCAACATATATTGTGTGGGGACTTATTTTGAACACTGCAGCTGCTGCCGTGCATATACTTCAAACTTTGATTAATAAAACAAACATGTTTACTCTGTAGAAAGAGGAACACGACACTTTCACAAGAAATTGATAGAAAAAAAGTGACAGAGAAGACCTGATAACAAATTCTTCTATAAAAAAAATAAAACATTTAAACTCATTCTGGTCTCGAACCATGAATCCTGCCAGTCAGACATGTACACCTTACAATCATTCATAATCAAAACCTAATATAGAGGCACTGGTCGTTGAAGTATCTGAGAAACTATCCACTGAACATGAAAATGAAGTCAGGGTCATATGTCCATTGTTCTAACAATCTAAATAATAAATACAATTTCCTGACTTACCTTATCAACTTATTACAGTTTCATTGACTAATACACAACATGTCCTTTCATTTGTAGTGAAAAGTTTAGGTAGCATCTCCAGCCATTTTAAAAAGGGGGGTCCCAATCCCCAGAACCCCCCCCCCCCCCCTTCCTGGATCAGCCAATGATCTCCAACAATGTGAAAAGTTGAGGTAGCATCTCTAACAATGTGAAAATGAACATGTCAAGCTACCATATTTATTTACTGAGGATTCTGATTATGGTTTGATGCTTGCTTTATGTCCAGTGACAATTGTTTCATGCATATTGGCGAAAATACCATCAATTTTCTTGGGTACCAATTTTCGTCCTTTAGCCAGAGTGTTCATATCAGCCTTTACTGGCTTTAGAAATTTTGTACTTTGTTGAAAATTTGAATGTGTGATTCACCTATACCAATGATTTCAACAAGAATTGGTATCAAACAAAAAATAATGAATTCACAGTACACCTACTTATATTAGAGTTTGTCATAAGGTATTTGCGTGTGTCCTGTCATATTTTCCACTAGGTGTCTATTTTAGTTTGATTGCGGTATTTGTATTGCTGTCTTGTTGATCCTTACTCCACTTTCCCTATTATTCTTATGGCCCTGCTACAAAGTTTTCGGGGACATATAGTTTTACCCTTGTCCAAATTACGTAATTCCGTAATTCTGCAACAAACCATTTTACGTTTTTTTCCTTCTAAATGGCTTTAGATATTGGACTGATTTTTGATATGTGAGTTAACCATGATGAGTTACAGATCAAATTTGAGTTTCGTTCTGCTTCACTAGTTTTTGTCGAAATTACGGGCTTTGGACTTTTGAGAAATTGTTGAAAATCACAGTTATATGGATTTTTTAACTTAAAATAAGGCCTTAAGATTTGAGCAGATTTAGTATATGTGAGACTACTATCTTGTTTGTGTCAGCATGTGTTGTTAAAGTTGCAGATTTTTCTAATTTTTTGGGAACGGGCCATTCGTGTCGTTTTGACACATCTTGTTTTTTTAAAGTTTGCTCCTTTGACAAAAAAATAAATAATAACTTTGAAGGCACTATTTTTATTTAAGCAAAACAACTGAACACAATTAACATGAGTAAATATTTGTAAAATCTATTTATAGGATCACACATATGTACGTACAGTATAACCCCAACACTACCGGGTATTAATAAAACACTAAGGGCGATATGTATATAAAATATTACACCAATACCAAAAAGCAGTGTTGATAAAAAGTAAATAAGCTTTAAACATGTAGATGGCTCAGTAAAGAAATGTTCAAAATAAATGGTAAAATTACAACCTTTCTTGACCAGTGATAACAAATGACTTCTTACTCTTTGCAATGCTACAAATCTTCAAAAAAATACATAAGGTTTATAAATACCATCTTTTATTTCCTTGTCCTTTCAATTGACAAAACATCTGATTTTCAATTACAAACACCATAAACTTGATTTAATCTTAAGGGCACTTATTTTGAACACTGTTACCATATACTTTAGCCTATGCAATCAAAAAACAACAATCTGTAGAAGGAGAAAGCCAACCTTGCCCAAAATATTGGTAGAGCAAAAGAGACTGGATGTACATGAGAAGAACAAATGCAAAATACTTCAATTAGAACATTAGAACATTATAACCTATTATGTATAAATCTGCAAATATTGATACAGTTGGCGATGAATGTGTGAGACTGTTTATTTCAAAAAGAAAACAATTGATTTATGCATTATTCAGACTGTTTTAACAAATATCAAATATTTGTGTTTGTTCAAATCAAATTTTCAATCTAGCCATTTAAGGGGAGATAACTTAAATAGTTTTTTTTTTTTATTAAAGGAATGATAAACATTTTAATATTAGTAAGAAAACAAGTTCGATGACACAATTTTTTCTTTTTCTTTTCTCTAGATTTTCATATGTTCACAAAAAAGTGTTTTTCATGAATAATCTATACAATTTGGAGCAGTTTTGCACAACTTGTACCCATACTTTGAATTATAATTTTGAAAAAAGCATTGGTAAATCTGTATTTTGACAATTTATAAGAATTCTCTATATGAGGAAAGATATGCAGATGTTACACCTTAATTTATGTTTTTGATAGCAAGATCTTATATAACATTTGCATTTTCTTTATTCTGTTCTCTCCTTGGTTTTATTGGAGCACTCCACTAGTTGAATAAGTATTAAAATTTAAATACTTAACTGAAAAAGCGGATAATTTCCAATTAAGAATATGAAAAATATAATTCCAAAATAAAATTAGTTAGTTATAGTGAATTAAATAAAGCTTTAAAATGTCTTTGATAATATATTAAAATATATTATTTATTACATTATTTTCTAAAAAGCTCTTTTTACAAAGTAATTTTCTTAATTCTGTATTAGCTTTGTTATTATAATTGATAGAAGTTATCTCCCTTCCTGAAAAGTAATACAAGCATCCTGTAATGCCAAATCTAAGGTGAAAAATATGCCAGTATTTGTAAACAACCAACTTCCAGTGTTCTCCCTATAGCACAACATCCAATTTTAATCAGCATTATGCTCTATATTTTTTTTAAATTTTAACATTATGCCGCTATTACAATACCAATAAAATTAAATATACATTATGCCACTAATACAATACCAATATAATTTGATAATATAAAAAAATAAACATAAAGAAAGTGTCAACATGAGAGACAGAAATATAAATAGAAAGCCCTTTATAATGTGCATAATATATCAATAAAAAGTGAAATATAATATCATAAAATAAATACATTACAACACTAATAGTAAATACATTTGTACTAACAACTACTTTCTTAAAACTACCAGTATGCTTAAAAATTTTAAAAATCACAGACTTGCACTTAAGATTATTGATTAACTAAAATACCTTAAGAAATACATTTGGATAATAAAGCATTTTGTTCTTATAAAACTCACATTAAAGTACGCACATAAGCCTAATCATTGAATTTCCTGTGTAAAATATCAAACCTATCACTATATGTTAATTAATAACGGGAAAAAAATATAATATCATAAACAAATTTTCTAAGTGTTTTGTGACAAATTTCACCGCAAATAAATACTTGGTTGGCAATGAAGATCATTTATAAAATCTAGTTCAAAAGAAATTTGATAATTGACTAAGTTGAATTGTGATATGTTTCCAGTTGAAATATTTTTTCCTCTTTTCCAATCAAAAATTATTTATTTAGGAAAGAATGAAATGGAAAATGGAAACTGTGAATATGCCAAATAGAAAACAACCTGACCAAACAGCAGAAAACAGCCTACGGTCACCAGTTGGTCTTCAACACAACGTGCAATTTTGTACCCAGAGGCCAGCTTTAACTGGCACCTAAAATTACCACAAAATAAGAGGCCAGCTTTAACTGGCACCTAAAATTACCACAAAATAAAAACTATATCTCACTTAACCGTAGGCCTGTGATCTAGGTAACACTTAACTTCTACAATTAACAAATATGTAAACTCGGAAGCCTTACAGACAATTAACCAATCAGTTGATGGCAAGTTCATAGTTAGAAGCTTGGCTTGAAAACTTCTTATGGTTTAAGAACAACACAATAGTATCTGCTTGCAGTATATATGATATGGACAAGTACAATAAATCGGTCAAAAATGTGTCATATGATATGGACAAGGGCAATAACTCTATCAAAAGTGGGTCAACCAGAACAACATGCACAATCAACTTGTAACGTTTTGAAACAACAACATCAACAAACTATTACTTTAAATATGCAGGTACAACAAATGCTGTCTGAACACCTATTATAATGTAAATGGAAGGCAATCTTAAAAAAGATGGACACAATAAAAGCTATATACACTGACACAATTTGCATAAACAATTACTTGTATTAGATCTTTAAATTTCTAGAATTAGCTAACAGTTACCCTTTCTATTTACTTGACAGTAATTTCTTATTATGATGGTAAGGAATATTTGTTTCAAGCAGTTTAAAGGGTACAGTAAATTCTGACTTAATGCATACACAACAAACACAGAGCATGTTTAGTTCAGATTTCCAGAAATGTTGATTATAAATAATGCTGTCAAAATTTAAAATGCCAATTGCTTTTTTTGCTGTACCTTATTTCACAATCATAAAAGGAGTCCCAAAGTTTCAGAACTTATAGTATTTCAAATTTTAACAGAAACAATCTTCAAGAGAAAACTTAATAAGCAAGACATTGGTTCTGAATCTGGGTAACGTCTTTAAAAGGCACTAGACCTAGCTGCCAAATACTACAAATTGTAAAAAATAAATATATTTTTAACGAGTAAAAAGGGAGGTAATCAAACATTGTTAATAACTGTTGTTATTTTAAACATATTGCACTATTTTTATGCTTGATATCAAATGCAGGATATGACACTCTGCAAATAAATTGAATAAGTGGTATAGTTGTTTCATATATTTTACTCCCCATGAAAGTTAAGGGATGGTAAATCATATTTTGACCAAAACTATTTAAAACTGACTTGAAAGTGTTAAAAACACTAACAAATATTCAATAAAGGTGAAAATGACCATATATATGAGATAAAGCTGTTGGTATGAAATCATTTATAACTATATGAATGGGTTTTCACTAAGGCAAGAAGTATATGAGTCTGGGACGCATTCTAGACTTGTCATTTCAAAACTGAAGAATCCAAAGATGAATCAAAGAGTTTAATTGTTGTTTCAACTGAGTACATATTTCATCATTATAAATAATATAAATGACAAATATCTAAATTTGATGTCGTTTTCTTGCTCTATTTTGTCATGGAGTCTTACATGATAATATATTTAGCAATAAAATTTCTTACATGATTAGTCCTTGGAATTGCTTTAATTAGAACCCTGATGACTACACATTGAGTAAACTTGCAAAATGGAATTGGTATTTCTTAAATTTTAAATACTTTCCTTGTTTTCTTATTTTTTGACTTTATTGTCAGTTTTTAATAGCAGTTTAACATTCTGATAGCTTCACTTAAATGTTATTTTTTAATGTAAAGGGAGATAACTCACTCATGTTTCAAATATAAGGCAAAAGACCTAACATTCTAATAAATTGTTATATTTCAAGGTGATGAAGTTTTTTTGTTTTTGTCATCTTGAATTAAACAAATCTTCAAAACTATTTTGCATATATCCTGAATATACCACTCATATGACAATCATGTTTTGGGACTTTTATAAGCTGTTAGAGGTGTTATAATCTGTGAAAAATCTGAAACAGAAGTGAAATACATTTACTATGTGATTTAAAACCAATGCCCAAGTGCCTCTGAGAGTTATATTTCAAATATTTTAGAATAACATCCTTCCAATGCCATAGTTTCTTGTAACTGTATATGTTAATTTGAGTTGAAAGTAAACATACTTTTCCAAGACTTGCAACATTTACATTTGATATTCTAAGAGAAACATGCAATCAAATGTAAACTTCAACACAGTAAAATATTGATTAGAATTGGTAATTGAATCTCCATTTTAAACTTTTTTTGTTTTCAGTGATATGTTACTTGACAAAACCAATAAACATATTATCATACTTTAAATAATAATAAATTGGTTGGAAAAATAAAAATAACCAAAATTTCATCTTGCACTCACTGAATGTAGTGAATAAACATATTTACTCTTTTGGTATTAAGTTTAATGTTTTGTCTCCTGAATGACCTTCTGACATCTAGCAACAATCGCTTTTAAATTGTGACATCAGCCATATTAAATTGTGATGTCAAATTTTACAGGAACTTGTGTGATTTTACATAATGGTGGACTAATTTGTATACAAGTGTAAATAGGTCTATAAAAAGCTTTGATTTTTGCTATGATATTTTTGTACATATCTAGGGGGATATCAAACAGGAATGCACCAATTGATATGCTAAACATATCCCCATTTACAATTAAAAGTATCGTAAACAGGAAGTAGGTGTGTGATTGGAAAAGTGCTCACAATTGACAAATAATCACTGTCCAGCTACTGACCAAACATGAAGTATTTATGTTCAGTTCTTCTTGAGTATATGTTGAATGTTAGGACAGGCAAAAATACAGATGAATTAAAGATGGCTCTTAAACCCCTAGAATCACCTAATTTGCATTGGTGATGCCTGTAGAAAAGTGTTATTTAGTCCTACACTTCTCCCTCCTTGGTATCTTATATAATATTTACTTTACCTTAAATCTAAAGCTTATTTTCATAATCTGAAGCAAGTTCCACAGTATACCAGCACTGATATTCTCTGATTTTTCTAAGTACAAGGTAAGCCCATATTATACCTGCTACCTAAAATTAGACAGAATTAAGATAGAAAATAATTATATTACAAAAGTAATTCATATGAAACTACCTTTCGCAGACAACTTTTAAACAATTGTTGATGCCACCAACAATCCAGTACCCCTGTCTTGTTTTTCATAACTTTCTTTGCTGGCAAGACAAAAATAAAAGGAATATAAGCATGATAAACTTGTGGTACTAACCTGTGGTAATGCCAGGCCCAAAGTAGTTGCACCAATCAGATCCATCCTATCACTCAACCAATCAACAAAGGCATAAAAACAACCATTCTTAATTGTCATTGATGGAGGTACCTAAATAAAACAAGTGCAAGTTTAAGAAGGTTTTGTGGCACCTGAACAATGGAAAACTTCTTACATTTATCTGTGATTTTTTTGTATCAACAAAAAAAAAATGTTTACAGAAGTTTTTCTTACCTTTCTTATTAAGGTGGTACCTAACACTACAGGGAGATAACTCTGTAAAATCAGCAGAATGTTTTAATGACATTGTGTTGTTAAGGGAATAGTAAGCTTCTCGATGATCAAAATAAGTTTTTGTCAAACTGCTATATAACCCAGTGTAATTTTTCTGATTAAACGGTTGGTTCAAAGTTTTTGAAATTTTTTTATTTTTGTCAAAGGGTCAAACTAAATACTTTGTCAAAATTTAAAGAAAGTTAAACGAGCCAAATTAATTTTAGTTCAGGTGTTAGGTACCACCTTAATACATTGTACAGTACCGATCAGTATCGTGATAACTGTATTTAACAAATATGAAATTAATAAAAAAAAAATCACAGCTTAGAATTCTCTTTTAATCAACAATCTAATACCTTTTATCCTTGGACAAAACAGCTGACTGGGAATCTGCATGAATAAAAAAATAACATCTTAAGGATGTACTTAGTTGAGGTTAGGTGAAAATTAATAAATCAAGTATTTAAAATTGATACTATAAGCTGGTAGAGCATTCCTTAAGGATAAACAATAAGCTTAAATATTGATAGGTCATGGACCTCCTTTTCGAGATATTTGAGATTTAAAATATGGAGGGAAAAGGCTGACTCTGACTTTTACCTTATGTTTGCATTGGTATTATTTTGGTCTCAAAAGGAAAGAAAGAAAGTTTAGAATCTTCTAAAATTTTGGTAAATGACCTTTTATGAACTATTAAGTCTTATATAAAAAAAACAAGAGTGCACACGCTGAAATGTCTCGCCTTCTATACTAATCATTGATATTATGTAGATAGTCCTAAGTATAAAGCTTTATTACAACTGTCTCATAAACTTAACATTAACCAAGATAACTAAACAAAGACCAATGAACCTTGAAAATGAGGTCAAGGTCAGATGAACCATGCCAGGCAGACATGTACAGCTAACAATGCTTCTATACAACATATATAGTTGACCTATTACTAATAGTTTAAGAAAAATAGACCAAAACACAAAAACTTAACACTGTGCAATGAACCGTGAAAATGAGGTCAGGGTCAAAAGAAACCTGCGCTACTGACATAAAGATCATAAAATATTTCCATACACCAAATATAGTTGACCTATGGCATATAGTATTAGATAAAAAGACCAAAACTCAAAAACTTAACTTTGACCACTGAACCATGAAAATGAGGTCAAGGTTACATGACATCTGCCCGCTAGACATGTACACCTTACAATCATTCCATACAAGAAATATAGTAGACCTATTGCATATAGTATGAAAAAAACAGACCAAAACACAAAAATTTAACTATAACCATTGAACCATGAAAATGAGGTCAAGGTCACATGACATCTGCCCGCTAGACATGTACACCTTACAATCATTCCATACAACAAATATAGTAGACCTATTGCATATAGTATGAAAAAAACAGACCAAAACACAAAAATTTAACTATAACCACTGAACCATGAAAATGAGGTCAAGGTCAGATGACACATGCCAGTTGGACATGTACACCTTACAGTCCTTCCATACACCGAATATACTAGCCCTATTGCTTATAGTATCTGAGATATGGACTTGACCACCAAAACTTAACCTTGTTCACTGATCCATGAAATGAGGTCGAGGTCAAGTGAAAACTGTCTGACAGACATGAGGACCTTGCAAGGTACGCACATATCAAATATAGTTATCCTATTACTTATAATAAGAGAGAATTCAACATTACAAAAAATTTGAACTTTTTTTTCAAGTGGTCACTGAACCATGAAAATGAGGTCAAGGACATTGGACATGTGACTGACAGAAACTTCGTAACATGAGGCATCTATATACAAAGTATGAAGCATCCAGGTCTTCCACCTTCTAAAATATAAAGCTTTTAAGAAGTTAGCTAACACCGCCGCCGCCGTAGCCGCCGCCGCCGGATCACTATCCCTATGTCGAGCTTTCTGCAACAAAAGTTGCAGGCTCGACAAAAATGGGTGTTATGGGGCAAAATATTTTACTATGTATTGTATGGAAAAACACCAAGGAGTTAGAACATTTGACACCAATTCTAAAACCTCACCTAAGTACATCCTTAAAATTTGGTGTTGTTATGTACATAATAAAATCTATTAGTTGGCCATCATATAATTCTTTAATAGTCAGTCCAGTTTAAAAATACATTTGCATCCTTTATCAAAAGTTAATACAGTTTCTTTTTTTTTAAATTATGAAAATATCATTTTCTTTAGTCCTTTGAACTATTTCTATGAAGGTCATAATTGTTTAAATTGCTATCATAAATACCTCTGACACTTTATTACTGGTACAGTTTATGGCACTTTGTGGAACCTACAAAAACATATATTGTCTCATTAACTATTTAAAGGGAGGTAATGCAACTGTAAAATGAAATGGAGTGCAACATATTCTTCATAACATTAAATATATCCTATATCCCACTTACAACTTTTTTTTTTATCCCAAATGTCGAAAACAGAAAGATATATTGCTATCCTATAAATAAAGACACGACAATGCTGACAAAAAATATTATGTTCAAATTAAAACAGCAATTTAATAAAGTAATAGCAGGTGCTTTGTGTCTTTTGTTATAATGTTATTCTTGTTTTGCTTCATACCTATCAATGAAGTTAAATAGTTTGAAACAATTTTTAAAGTTTGTTTTTAAGTTTATGGGAGGAGTTGTGTGCCCACAAACATGTTTAACCCTGCCACATTCTTTATGTTCATGTCACACATTTGAATCCAGTAATTCCGTGGTTTTTGTTGATTCGTGTTTGTCATATTTGTATTTGTAAATTGTACTATAACAAATTAAGCCATCAGTTTTCCTGTTTGAATTGTTCCATATTTTTCATGTTGTGGCTTTTTACAGCTGACAATACTATAAGGGGTTTTCTCATTGTTGAAGGTCTTACCACAGCTTAGTATTGCTCATCATTTGTATTCTGAAGGACAGTTGTGTCAATCATTGGCAACCATACCACATCTCCTCATTTTTATAAACAATCTCAGAAGTCATACTTATTTGAAAACCAAAAATGCTCAAATAGTCGAGATATTGGGACCAAAAAAATATATCATCAATCAAATAAATGTATACCATTAGTTTAAAGACATCAAGAGTCAAAACAAATTCTCAAAAATCAAAAGTAATAAATAATTATATTTATCTGTGCAAAGAGTGTTTAAAGACCCTGTCTAAAATCATAATAAACCCCCTAATTCTTACATTTGGCATAGAACAACAAGACTTTGGGAATATACACTGGTTATTGCACGTATTTCCATAAGGACATCTCTCTCTGCAAGCCTCTGCATACTCTACATAATCATGCCAGGAACTTATCCCACAGCAAGAATACTAAAATATAATATTTATACAATATCTTAATTCTTTTAAATGAATAATCAGGTTCAAACTTTTCTCTGCTTTAGTATGGTCAAATAAAATAATATGTTTTTCATGTTTCCTGACCAACCTTAGTTTTTAGCCCCTATTCTAATCTTTTCATAAATGATTAATGATTATGAAGTTATTATATGTGTCTTGTGAATATAAAATGCCAGCTTATCTGTGTTTTTAAAAATACCTTTTTACAACATCAGAAACTAGTTAAGCCTTTTTCAACTGATTTTTATAGTTCGTTCTTATGTTGTACTGTTATACCACTGTCCCAGGTTAGGGGGAGGGTTGGGATCCCACTAACATGTTTAACCCCGCCACATTATTTATGTATGTGCCTGTCCCAAGTCAGGAGCCTGTAATTCAGTGGTTGTTGTTTGTTTATGTGTTACATATCTATTTTTCGTTCATTTTTTTACATAAATAAGGCTGTTAGTTTTCTCGTTTGAATTGTTTTACATTGTCCTATCCGGGCCTATAGCTGACTATGCGGTATGGGCTTTGCTCAATGTTGAAGGCCGTACGGTGACCTATAGTTGTTAATGTCTGTGTCATTTTGGTCTTTTGTGGATAGTTGTCTCATTGGCAATCATACCACATCTTCTTTTTTATAGGTTGAATTACCATAAAACAATTGTTATACATATTTCTTTTGATTGTATATCTATGAAAAAAATCATTCTTCTTGTATGTCAACTTTACCAAATAATCAGTTATAAATTCCAACCCCCTTTTCTTTTAATTTTCTTACCTTATTTTGTACTGAGTCCATAGTACTTCTAAGGTCTGGATTTCTGTTGAAGTCATTTAAGACTAATGCTAATTTAGAGCTTATCAAATCTGATATCTATAAAAATAATAAAAAGAAGATAGACAAATATTAATATATGTTCAAGGTTCAGAGTAAGGCAGACTTCACTTTTTTACTTATACTGCAGAATTTCCTGGGGGCAATTATGTTCTTTATTTTTCTTTCAAAGTGTAAAAAAAAGAGAAAAGAAAAAAATATTTTTGTAAATTCTATGCAGATGGGATGGAGAATGCATGATCTTTTTAACCTATTGAAAGAAAATAACAATACGTATTACTGTCAAAAAAATGGAAAGGATGATTGAAAATTCTGTAAGACCAGCCCATTTTAAAATCTATGATACATGTAGCTTATATAAAGGGGTTCATGGTTCCTTAAACATAAAAAATGTACTTCAATGCTTGAAGCAAATTATCAAATAATTTATCTGTAATATGATTTTAGGAAATGGAGCATGCTGTCAGAATATCTATGTTGATATTAGATAATCTAATACAAATTCTAATGAATGCAATATTTCACCCTACACATTTTATGCAAAATTTTCTGTACAATAGTATAACTTACTTCTATTCCATTAACATATATCAATATGGCAGTAGCTATCTGTGCAAGGAAGGTAGCAACTGATAGTACCAGGAACTAAAATGGAAATGAAAATCCATGCTTACAGTCATGTAGAACATACAGTGTATATTACTAATTGATATTACAAATAATTCTAATTTTTTTCACGTTTTCAAATGGGGTAATTTTTAGGGAATGACTGACACAAATTTGAATATTAAAGGTTGTATGGTATTACCGTAACCTATAGTTGCTAACTTTCTATATCTTTATTTCATAACTTATCTTACCTACATTTTCTTCACATTTACATACCTGCAACCCGTTGAGGCTACATAGAAGGAGGATCTTCCTCTTTCAAGCTCCAATAAGGGTGGGGGGATTTTGTGTTACACCCAATCTTTAATCACAAACAAGGTTTTTAGAGCTTGACATGTTGTATAAGACCCTTGTCTATTGTTGAGAACAGCATAATTAAAATCAATTAAAAGTTATGTTCCTTAACTAAACCTGGGTTCATAGCACTACTGGTGGACTGTTTAGTCCCAAAGGGTATCCTCAACCCATTAGTCAGTACTTCAGTATTGACATGATTTATAAGCAACTTTTCAAAATTCATCTTTTATAAATAAAGAAATTATTAAAAAAAAAAGGTTTTTTCTCCCTCTGCCAAAGTTGACCTTAGATGAAATTGGCTATTAAATAGGTCCATTTTGGTCTTTGAGTGATGTGGTTTTCTCCATGGCCAGCTTGAAGGTTTGAGATTTCCTGAACAGTGCTTCAGATGCACAAAATTAATCAAGTGTTGTTTTTATTTATTATGGATTTGTTTGTATTGTCAGATTGCTGTCTCATCAGTCTTTTACAAACATCGGTTTATTCATATTTTTTTATCATTCAAAAGTATCTCTCCAAGGTGTATCTAGTATGTTTACCTATTGATTGATATATCATACCTAAATGATTAGATCTTATCTTTGAAAATATTTGAGCTAACATGTACAATGTTCATTCAAATCCTACATTTAGCCAGTTTTACATGATTGATAACATATAATTTTAATTAGGCAGGGTCCACCTACCCTGTACATGTAAATTCCACAGGTTAAAATGAATCTACAAATTTTATCTTTAAAATATTTCAGTATAGATTATTAATCATAAGTTACCCGATTTGAAAAATTAAACAGTTTCGATGTCAACATTATCGGTTAATCAGACAACGACTGACAAATCCACTAAAAAAGTTAACATCTGAGGGTCCATTCTGTAGTCACAGGGTGTCATATGATAGGTTATGACATCATAACTGTCTGCAAATGTGGTGTAAAACTGATTTGATTTTGGACATAATAATAAGGCCATCTATAACTGAGAGGATGGATTTCTTTAGTCCTTTTTAGCATCACAATTTTTTTAATCTTTATTAGTTTTTTTCATTTCTTTCTATTTTTAATTGTTTTTGCCTATTTTACACCTTTTTTTTTTTTTTTTGCCTATTTTACACCTTTTTTTTTTTTTATAGTTTTTGATTTTTTTCCCTGTATTCTTTAATTTGTTTGTCCTAAATATTCTGATCATTTGTCCATTCTTTGATATTTTGTTAATCCCATCTGAACCCTCAAAACTTGCAGGACATATCTTCCTTCATGCCATAATGTAGGATGATATTGGTGATTAATGTCCAGAAATATTAATCAGGACGGGAACATGTTAAAATCACTTGTTAATATGATATGATTATCAACCCTGATTTGTACAAGAGCCACATTTTGAACCAGTTTTTACAATGTGCTAGTTTACAAGGTGACAATCCAATTGACCTACCTGGACACCCAATTTTTGACCCTAATGTCTTATGGTCAATATTTTATATTGGGTTGCTATCTCATGAACTTGTAAGCAATATTTATATATATTGGACAAATAGACTGTTTTAAAATAACTATGTGGTATGGGCTTTGCTCATTGTTGAAGGCCGTACGGTGACCTATGGTGGTTAATTTCTGTGTCATTTTGGTCTCTTATGGAAAGTTGTTAATTGGCAATCATACCACATCTTCTTTTTTTATGTTAACTTACCAGTTTGAGTAAGGAGATATTTTCTTCAACTGTCCCAACCAATCCACAGAGACCATTAATAGATATGAATAGTCCAATGAATATCAAAATGGCTACCGGTAATGACAATGACTTCTCTAGGCCTGTGTATTCTCTCCTCTCCACCTCAACATAGATACCAATTCCTAGCAAAGCAAGTCCTATCACCTGAAATTGTATAAAACCATATTATAAGGTAACTCATTGAATTTTTTAAACCTCAATCTTAGGTAATTCTTTTACAGGTATCTGAGGATTTTTGCTCTGCAATCTGTTTGATTGTGAATTTAATATTTAAATATGGTTAACACAATGATGCATGATCTGCTTGCACTCTCAGATTACTTAAAATCACCTGTTTTAAAAAAAAATTGCTCACTCTTACATGTAAGCTTTCTGTGTAGATTTGTGTAGACACGGTAGACTGTTGTTAGTCTTTTGTAGTTAATTCTTTGCCATGGTGTTTTAGATTTTTCTATTTAATTATGAATGATATACATTTATATAGGTTTCTTCTGTCTCTTTTTCTTGTACATTTTCTATCATTTGGCAGAAATTTATTGATGTTTAAAAAGTTGTTACAACACGTACAATCAACATTCATATTAATGTTCAATCACATTATAGTTTGTGAATAAAAGTTATATGCCAATAATGTGTTCCTTTTAAAGAAGTCAAGGAAGTACACCTTTAGATGAACAAATGTTGAAAAATAAGGAGATTTTATTTTACTGTTAGAGATTTCGCCACCTTATCAAAAAGCTAAAAAATCGTTTATACATATATGTACATGTAATGTATGTATTTAAAACATGTCTAATAACTCTAAGCAACTAAATTTTCAGCCTGTTTTTGTGTGAGCAATATTTGTGGTAGTGAATTATTGCCAGTGAAGGCTGGTCTGCAGATTACACCTTCTAACACCCTCTTCTAGCAGTATCATGTGTGTACTTACATGTATGACATTAAATAATACATGTATATATACATGTTTGATACTTTTAAGTATTGTGTCATGAATTATCAAATAAAATCAAAGCCTTTACACTCTCCAAGCCTTTATATACTTAGTAAATATTAATCTTTTATAAAGATCTTGTTGATTTTAAACTAAATAACAGATATCTGTGTGTATATATACATGTAGCTACATCTACATCTACAATCTACATAATACTTCTTAACTTCAATATGTTGAAGATTACAAGAAGGCACATACTATTATTGTTTTATCACCAAGTTATCTTGAACTTTAATCTTTGGTCATCTAATCTGAATAATGTTTGAACACAATCTTATACTCAAATTATATGTACAACTTGATACTTGCAAATCTGTATCAATAATATAGAAGTTAAAATTAAACCAAAAACAGTTCTATGAACCCTAGGTCAAGCATCTGAATATATTAGTATAAAAGCCAGGCTTAGGTTCAAGATTATCTACAGTCTTGTAATTTTAGCATGCTTACCCAGCTTAAAATATCAGACTAAGATGTTTTTAACATTAATAACAATAAACACCAAGTACCAATTCACGCAAATTATTTCATAAAAGTCACTGCATAACACCAATTTTGAATGTAAACAAATGAATATTCTCTTAAAATGCAAAATTTTCAATGCAAATATTGCAATGTTTCCGACCAGGTTTTAAATTAAGACTAACCAGGTAGCAAAGTGTATACAGAAATAAGCAAAGTTTATGACAGCTATACGACGTTTTTGCACACAGTGGCTGTCGTTTGCTTTTTATGGTTTTATATCTATGTTTTCCTTGCGACCTTGTTGTGTGGTCCGCCATGCTTATCGGTCATGTGACGACTTTGTACGTCGTATAAAGTCACGTGATTGTTATCGGACTTTTATCGCTACCCGTTCCTTTCTTTAATATATTCGTATTTGAGCTGAATGTGATATTATACATAAAAAAAATGATCTGGAAAATTAGTTTATTTTTGTTCATTTCTGTGGCTTCTGTTTGGGGTAAGGTTTTGCTTACAAATTTAAATAATTTCATTTTAATTCTCATAATGATTGAAAAATCGTCTGCATAGAAACCGCAGTCACCTTACCAATATTTTGATTGAGTTTCCGCTTGGTACATTTCACTCCTCTTTGTCAATTTCATATTCTAAGCAATATTTCAAACTAATATTAACGGTATGTGATCAAGAAATCTGATGTTATAGACCGTGATTTTATGAAATTCAAGATTACGTTTATATATATATATAAATTGAGGGTAGGATGTATGAAGTTCAGGATTACTTAAATTTCGTTAACTTAATACATTTCATAAACACTATGACAGACCATATGCATACAGTAAGAATTTTAAAATCACATTCTTGTGTATAGTTTTATAAGAAATAAGATTATTTGTTTCTAATACTTTAAAAAAAGGTATTTCTATTTTCTTGATTTTATTTCAGGTGCACCATCATTTGATCCAAATTTAAAAAAGGATTACTTAATGTGTGAAGTGTGCCATGTGATAGTGAGGGATTTACAAATACTCGTGGCCGAAAACAACACACAGGTGAGATATGGATTAAAAAATTTATAAAAAAATGTTAATATTGACTTTGAATGCCGTTTAACATTAGGTATCAGTGTTCAGAAACTTGTAATACACTGCCAAACAGACGCTTGTGTCTATTATTGAAAACTGTATATTGACCTCTTAACTATGTCTCGATTGTTACAGTTGTGGCCGAGTAATACCCACTGACACTACCCAGCATTGTCTTATAGTCAGGTCGTCTAATTTCAAGATGCTGCTTCTAGTTTCTATATTATAGGGTTATTGCATGAATATTGGGGAATATTGTCCCGAGTAGAATTTTATATTGCACGAGCTTGCGAGTGCAATATATATTCTACAAGGGACAATATTCCCCAATATTCATGCAATAACCCTTTTATTGTATAGCAATATAATATTTGAAAGTAAAAATTGGTTTAAACTAAGATTTTGTTGTTGATGACGTCATGAATTTTCAAGATTTATTGCACTAGTGCAATATTGGAATTTATTGCACACTAACTTTTGGTTACTTTCTATGGGAAATATTATATTGCTATGCAATAAACTATCATTTTGCTCTCTTTGTCTAATATTAAGCTGATTTTGTTTTGTCTTATTCTGATTAGATGTTTGTCCATTTTGTTTTCTCTTGTGCTTGTTTTACATCTGGTTTTTTTCTTATACTATGCTTGTTCTATTTTGCCTGATATTATGCTTTTTTGCTTCTTTGTCTGATATTATGCTTGTTCTCCTTGTGATTTTGTCTGGTAAAATACTTGTTCTTTTTAACCGTATATTATATAGGTAAAGGAAGATGTGGTATGAGTGCCAATGAGACAACTCTCCATCCAAATAACAATTTATAAAAGTAAACAATTATAGGTCAAGGTACGGCCTTCAACACGGAGCCTTGGCTCACACCGAACAACAAGCTATAAAGGGCCCCAAAATTACAAGTGTAAAACCATTCAAACGGGAAAACCAACGGTATAATCTATATATAAAAAAAATATTAAAAAATGTTCTACGTGTGGTTTTTTTTTGTTACTATTAAATTGAGAACGAAAATGGGGAATGTGTCAAAGAGGCGACAACCCGATCACAAAGCAGAAAACAGCCGTGAGTCTTTAACACAGCAAAATACTACGTGTGGTTTTGTCTGGCAATAAGCTTGTTTTATTATATCTGATATTATGCTTGTTTTGTGAGGTGTTGTCTGGTACTATGTTTGTTCTATCTCTTTTATATGATGTGCTTGTTCTATATATGCTTTTACGGTCTGGTACTGATGTATGCTTGGTATGACACGGGTTATGTTCTTCTCATATATTTCATGATGGACATTGGTATTATACTAACCCCCTAACAGGAGGGATTGTACCTGATATTCATATCATGAAGACATAATCTTTCAATTAGTTTAATTGAGGTCTGGAGCTGGCATGTCAGTAACTGCTAGTAGTCTGTTGTTATTTATGTATTATTGTCATTTTGTTGATTTCTTTTGTTTCATATTCTGACATCGGACTCGGACTTCTCTTAAACTTGGTTTTACTGTTCGTATTGTTGTGCGTTTGCTTTTTCTACATGCATTGGCTAGAGGTAGAGGGGGAGGGTTAATATCTCAAAATCATGTTTAACCCCGCCGCAATTTTGCGCATATCCTAAGTCAGGAGCCTCCTGCCTTTGTTAGTCTGGTATAATTTTTAATTTTAGTTTCTTGTGTATAATTCGGAGGTTAAGTATGACGTCCTTTATCACATGAACTAGTATGCATGTGTGTTTAGAGGCCAGTTGAAGGACGCCTCCTCAGTGGTGCGGGAGTTTCTCGCTACTTTGAAGGCCTATTGGTGGCCTTCGGCTGGTGTCTGCTCTACGATCGGGTTGTTGTCGCTTTGACACATTCCCCATTTCCATTCTCAATTTTATTGTTCTATTTTGTCTAACATTCCATTCGAAATCAAGATTTTTTACGTACCGACATTGATATATTAAGTCCCAGTTTAATATACGTAAATAAAGCTTTAAAACTTTTATCGGTGAATGATAGATTGTGTTATACTGTACTAGCTGACAAAAGATCCCGTTATCAGTTATGTAAATAAAAAGGGTTAGCCGGATACGACAAAGTTCAAGATCAACTCTCACTCCTGTATCAAATACTTGTAAAAACGAGACGTGACTAAACCCAGCAATTTATTCAACCAAAAGAGTATTGCCGAAGGTCTACTAAGAGCATTTTCCATCACATGTTGTCCATTATTGTCGTTGTCCATCATTGTTGTCGTTGTCTGTTAGATTTTTACAAACAACTTCTCTGAAACTATTGGATCGAACCATCGTTAGGGTATCAAGTTTAATGAATTTTCCCCATGATCCCGCATGCCAACCCAGGGGCGGATCCAGCCATTTTCAAAAGGAGGGGTTCCCAACCCAGGACAAAGGGATGGGGTCCAATCATATCGGCTCACATGCATTCAAATGCATTGATTCTAAAAAAAAAAAGGGGGAGGGTGTTTTGACGACCGTGCCTAAGATATAGACAATAACAGTAAAATGCGAGTATATGATCGATATTATCTCGAAAACCATTAAAGAGACAATAAATATTCAAATTGTAATGATCTACCGGCTGTCCGTGATTTTGAGTGCCCCACCAATCCATATGGGAGTTTTTTTTCTCTTTAATAACGATTATTTTCAAATATTTTGCGTGTATATCTACCACTGATATAAAAACATGATTGAAGAGAAACTTTAACAGGAAAAAATGTTCACCAAGACCAGATCTGCAAAAAAGTCAAATGAACAAAGTCTATGAAAGGCACCTTATTGGAGTTATTCTCCATAAATGAAGATTTTTTTTACCCCGCATTGTTGGCTGCAAAACCACACCAAGGGCAGATCTACAAGTTTGTCAACATCGCTGAATTCGTCAGTCAACTCCTTATGGAAGTTATTGCCATTTAATGATATATATACAATAATAGCCTTTGTATGATGTGGTGTATACTGGGGAAAATATATAGATCTGAAATAAGTATATAGACTGAGGACGAAGTCCGAGGTCGATATATTTCTTTTGGTCGATATATCCTGTATTGACCTCATACAAATGCTGCCTATTGTTATATTATCAAAATACTTATGAGATCACCCCTAGTTTTTGGTGTTGTTCGTGTTGCTTTTTCTCAAGTTAGTTTTCTATATTGTATCATTTGTACTATTGTTGTTGTCTGTTTGTCTTTTTCATTTTTAATAGCCATGGCGTTGTCAGTTTATTTACGAGTTAGGAGTTTGACTGTCCCTCTGGTATCTTTCGTCCCTCTTTTATATCAAGACATATAATACATGTCTCTGCTTGTATCAAAATTGTCAGTGCATTATATTCTCATTTTTCGATCATTTAATTTTGTTGGAATTCTATAGATATCGTATGGTCTCTGACAATAACAACAAATTAGTTTTTTTTTTTATAAAGGGGGTGTGGGAGGTGGATTAAATTACTTCAAACATCTTGTATTAGAACAATGTCATGCATATAGTTTGAATATTTATTTATTTTTTATCATAGACTGTTATATCAGAGACAAATGTGTACATACATTTTTTAAGTCTCTGTTTATATTTAGGGAGCTACCATTTGATTTTTATGGGGGGGCTAGGATGAAATTTGAAAAAAATAGGCAGGACAGGAATTTTGAGTAAAAAAAAAGGCAGGATGAGACACTTGCAAAAAAAAAAGTCAGGATGACAATTTAGGTAAAAAAAAGTCAGGATAAACTAAAAAAAAAAGGCAGGACTTACTAGAATGAAAAATAAAAAGGCAGGACAGAGATCACAACTAAAAAAAAATGCAGGACAAAATTTTTCATCCTAGCCCCCCCATAAAAATCAAATGGTAGCTCCCTTATAATTGTCTCGAGCGAAATATTTTATCCTCACCCCTTCGTTTCATTCCCTCTTCTCATTGTGTTCCTTGCACAAGGTTTTCATATGATGATGCAGAGAGACTGAAATATGTTTCTGAAGTTTGTACCTTTTGTATCACACACGAACTCTTCATTATATTGTTATGATCTGCTATTAACAATTTTAAATTCACCAAATCTATAGCACCAAGGACAGGGGACCACAGGTACTGATACGTGATTTAAAAAAGGGAGAGGCGTAAATTCGTAATTCACTATACCATGTATGTATACATGAATTCATATAGATTTTTTATTTTATTTTTATATATCTTGTTAAAATACATTAAACTTCAATATTTTGTTTGTCAATTAGAGGTAGGGGAGTTGGGTGTACACCATTTATAATCCCCAGATTGAAGGATTTTGATATTAAAGACTCAATGGGTGGTCCACTTCAATAATGTCAATACTGGAATTGATAGGGGTGCCACTGGAGTTATTTTACCCAACCCTTCATATGATTTAGACTTATGTATACCTTTTCATGGATTGCATAGTTAAAAATGTATTCTTTCAACTTTTCACATATTGTGTCTAGGTAAAAATGTATACTGTTTCACATACATGTATTGCGTAGGTATCACCATTGCAGGGAGCTCAAATTCCTCAAATTTATACTTATATAAAAAAGAAGATGTGGTATGATTGCCAATGAGACAACACTCTCCACAAGAGATTAAAAGGACACAGAAATTAACAACTACAGGTCACTGTACGGCCTTCAACAATGAGCAAAGCCCATACCGCATAGTCAGCTTTAAAAGGCCATGAAATGACAATGTAAAACAATTCAAACGAGAAAACTAACGGCCTTATTTATTTGATAAAAATGAACAAAAAACAAATATGTAAATGTAACATGCACATAAACAAATGACAACCTTTGAATTACAGGCTCCTGATATGGCCAGACTTTCTGCCCAAGGGCTGTGAAAAAATACAGTGGTAAACTGGTTTTCATATAACAAGTTTTGGGAACTTTATTGACTTTATAATAAATGTTCTGATTTCAACACCTATTGCTATTCACACTTTTTCAAGCTAGAAAATATGACTTATCCCATGGACAGGTCCTATTACCTTGCTTATAGGAAGGGCCACCTAACTGAAAGAATTATGGTTAAGATTGTGCAGGTTGTTCTATAATTAGCCTATAAATTCTGACAAGCATAAACATTTGTTTCACATTTATTAACAAAAGCATTCTATAGGTGTTTATAAATTAAATTCTCCCAACCATAGAATTCTTCAGAATGCTTGATATCCCAAATACATGTATTAGGTTATTAGTTATAAAGATGAAGTATCAAGTTGTGTTAAAAACCTTAATTTACAACCCTTTTCATGGTGAAAATTCACAATAAATTGGGACTGTATTGATTGTGTATGATTTTGGTTTCAGTCAAATGGTCAAAGCTAAAGGTTATTTAAATGAGTGCAATATTTTTGTTTGTTTGTTTGTCTAGAAGAGGTTATAAAGTTTAAGCTTGCATATATTTTAAAGGTATATCTATTTTTATACCCCCGCTTTAAAAAAGGGGGGGTATACTGTTTTACCTCTGTCTGTCCGTCCGTCCGTCCATCAGTCCGTCAGTCCGTCAGTCCGTCCATCAGTCCGTCCGTCAGTCAGTCCGTCCCATGAAACTTTCGTCACATTTTTCTCAGGAACTACACATCCACCCTTTCTGTAATTTGGTATCAACATTTATATATGTCAGCCATACCGTGTGATGCGTTTTCAGATTCATCACTTGACAACTTCCTGTTTACCGAACACTTGTCTGATTTTACACATGATAGCCAAGTTGAAAATTTTCGTCACATTTTTCTCAGGAACTACAATACAAGGATTTCTGAAATTTGGTTTCAGGATTTATATAAGTCAGCTATACCGTGTGATGCGTTTTCAGATTCATCACTCGACAACTTCCTGTTTACCGAACACTTGTATGATTTTACACATGATAGCCAAGTTGAAAATTTTCGTCACATTTTTCTCAGGAACTACAATACAAGGATTTCTGAAATTTGGTTTCAGGATTTATATAAGTCAGCTATACCGTGTGATGCGTTTTCAGATTCATCACTCGACAACTTCCTGTTTACCGAACACTTGTATGATTTTACACATGATAGCCAAGTTGAAAATTTTCGTCACATTTTTCTCAGGAACTACAATACAAGGATTTCTGAAATTTGGTTTCAGGATTTATATAAGTCAGCTATACCGTGTGATGCGTTTTCAGATTCATCACTCGACAACTTCATGTTTACCGAACACTTGCATATTTTTACACTATTAATATTATCCACTTGCGGCGGGGGTATCATCAGTGAGCAGTAGCTCGCAGTTTCACTTGTTATCACTATTTTA
This sequence comes from Mytilus galloprovincialis, assembly GCA_037788925.1. Classification (NCBI taxonomy): domain Eukaryota; kingdom Metazoa; phylum Mollusca; class Bivalvia; order Mytilida; family Mytilidae; genus Mytilus; species Mytilus galloprovincialis. Next base: position 87,982,173 of record CM075337.1, read on the forward strand.
GAGTGATTTTTTTTACGGCTATAATTTTGATTGTGTATATTTTTGGTTTCAGGCAAAAGCTGAAGGTGTTTTAACTGATATCTGTAACCGACTAACTGCAAATGCTGACACATGTCTTGCCTTTGTCAAAGACAACATTGGAAAGGTCTTCTCAAAACTATCCGATGGATTGGTAAGTAAAAATTAATTGCAAATATCTTTACTAAAAGTAAAATAAATTGTATCTTTGAATTTATGACACAATGGGGATTTTATAGATTTAAAGTCATAAGAAACCTCAAATTAAAAAAAAATATGCATATGTTTTTTATAACTAAATGGATAGTTTTCATTATATAACTTATGTACATATACTTTTTTCTAAGAAAGATTCTTTAATTTGTCCACATTTAGAAGAAGTTTACTTATTTTTAATTGCTTGCTTCCAGGAAGCAATTCGCCGACATATTTTCCGTATGCATAGTGACCCGAGCGTAACCCTCCTCGTAAAAATGTGGTGACCACAATACGCATGGATCTGTCATCGAAATAAACAAATATCTGATTATACATGTTAAACACGTGCTCAATACCCATGCTTTTTGTGATTTGTTTACTATAAGGTGACAATCGGTAAAACTCGGCTTAAAAACACGGCATTTAATGAGCAGCCATATTTGTTAAATCATAACAAACAGAGAGAAAAAAAATGACGATTATATGATATATTTGCGAAAATAATGATAAAATCGTGCACAGAGGACTAAGTTTATGATGTATACATGCATTGCTTCAAGAATTGGACAAACATTATTTTTCACCACTCACTCGTTTCATATGACTTTAAATAGAATATTTAAAGGCTCTATCAGCAACTTTTTGGCTGCATTGACATGGATCTAAAGTATTCACGAAGATGTTTTTTGCCAGATAATTAAAAGAATATTCATTCAACATTTGAAAAATCATATTTGTTACAGATTGAAAAACCATCTCTTTTAAAAACATTAGTTTGATACACACATATAGATCAATTTACAGAGCTCAACTCAGTTGCCCAAAAATATTTACACGTGTTTTTTCCAATAATCTACTTTTTAGCTCAACTTTCCAAGGAAATATGAGCTTTTGCCATCACTTGGCGTCCGTTGTTGTCTGTCGTCATCGTCCCTCATTGTCGTCCGATCTGTGTAGACAATTTCAAACATCTTCTCCTCCGAAATTACTTAATCAGTTCCAACCAAATTTTAAGCTGAATGTCCTTAGGGTATCTAGAATAAAGTTTTTTTTTTTTTTTTTCACTTTTGTCAAAAAACATGACCATTTGATAAGAATAGAACATAGGGGTAAAATAATCCTGCTCCTTAAGTAGCACCTTAGTGGAGACGAAAGATATTTGGTATACTCTACGAACCATCAACATATACAGGTCATACATTTATCTTCTTATATCTATCAACTGACAACATACTTTCTTCAAAGACAGACAAGTGTCTATGTATGTGTCAAGCTCTAAGAGGAAATGGATCTAGAAAATTTATAAATATACAAAGTTTAACGGAGACTTTCAAACATCTACCTGGTAAAAAGACGTCAGGGCAGAAGGGCGCGGATGAAGGCACCCAGGGCGCGGCTGAGGGCACCCAGGGCGCGGCGCCCTTCTATTTTGGGCTAGCGAGACCACTGTACCATTAACACGATTAACACTAATGTACTCGAATAACAATAAAAATCATAAAACAATGCTGTTAAACGGGTTGAACCTAGATCCCACTTCTAGATTTTGTTAGATTCCCATATCCTGATTATTGGTTTTTCAGATTCCTGTATCCCGCTTATCATTGAGATGATAACACTTGTAACTTCACAGGCCCAGCCTGACTTAGTTTTTTTGTTTTCATGCTTTATAATTTGACTTTCATGTTGTCACACTTACAAATCAGCCAATCCCTCATCACACTTAGACCTGAATGAGACCCACTGTTAAGGTTATCGATTTCGAAGTATAAATTTATTTTTCAATCTTAAGGTAGATAGGGTGTCTTCCTCCATCTTGGATGTGGAAATACCAGAAAACAAGGTCTAGATCTTTAATAGAATGTGCAAATTTTTAGAGTAGTAGGTAATTCATGTGTAAGAACTTCCACTTCGATATAGAAAATGACATGTTTTATCATATTGATGGTTGTATTTTACAAAAAACAGAAAACTTTTGTTTGATCAATTTTTTTCCAACTTTGCCACTTAAGGGGAGGCAACTCAAATGCAAGGGCAGATAATTCAGATTAAGGTACTTTTACAATAGAATGTGTTAGGAATTTACCTATTTTATAATGTAGCAAGAAAACGGGTTCTGTGACCCCATTGTTTCTTTTTCTTAACTGAAAGCATACTATTAAAGCCATCTTCTCATATGTTATCTCAAAATTATATGGTGTAGATTATGCTTTATTTCAGAAAATTGGGTTTTTCATGCATAATCTATACAAAATTTGTCAATTTTGAACACTCAGTAGCGTGAAAATAAGCACGGTGACCCATTCTTTTTATTATTTTTTTTTAAAAAGCATGATATAAACTACATTTTGGCAAATTATTAAAAAATTCTATGGATTATAATTAAGACACTACCGTAACCTTTGAATTCCCTATATTTGAATTTGATAAGTGGAATAAGCAAAAATTTCATAAAGAGCAAACAGTACAGGTCATGAAATATTTTGAATTGTTGAAATAAGATTTGGTCTAATAATTGATTTATATTTCATTAACAGTTTGATTTATCAGAGGTCAAAGAACAGAAATATTTTATCAGACACATCTAGTTCACAGATAATTGTAACTTATCTGTATATTTTGATATCAATTAGCTAGGTCAGGGATTTTTCTCAAATAGGGTCTAAACTACACTGAGTCAGGGATTTTTCTCAAATAGGTCTAAACTACACTGAGTCGGGGATTTTTCTCAAATAGGGTCCAAACTACACTGAGTCAGGGATTTTTCAAATAGGGTCTAAACTACACTGAGTCAGGGATTTTTCTCAAATAGGGTCTAAACTACACTGAGTCAGGGATTTTTCTCAAATAGGGTCTAAACTTCACTGAGTTGGGAATTCTGAATCAAAAGAACAGGAGATTAGGGAACATTTGAATGAAAGGAGTAGGTCCAGTAAGACCCCTTTTTGGCCCCAAAATATAGCAGTTTTACAAAATTGTTAAAATGTAAACTTTTGGTTATTTATTGGACAGTAGAATGCTTCTGCTACATAAATATGGGCTGTTTTTGACAATACAATGCACATATATCGGGTACTAGCACCATTAAGTCATGCTAAATTACTGAAATCTTGACAATTCTAGCATTTTAGTTAAATTTTATACGGTTTTCGTGTAAAACGGAAGTGGCCGCATTCGTGTTCATCCTTAATATTGAAATGCAAGTTGTATTTTATGATAATACATAAACATATATAAAGGTTGTGAATGAACACGGATGCGACCTCTTTCATTTTTGACAAAAACCATCTGAAAAGTGACATTTTTCTGCATATATGGTAGATTTTTCATATTTGAGCTTGAATCAGATCGTTTTTAATGACTAAATCAGTTAAAATCTTTCACATCAACTAATTGAATCGAATGAAATAGACACTTAAGTGTTTAAAAAGTGGTCAAAATCTTTCGTCAGATGAACCTGAAATTTGAGGCCAAAATCGGTCCTTACCGGACCTACTCCTTTATTATGTGACATTTTCCTTCTTCCATTAAATTAAACTGCACTTAGAATTTATGTTTATATAGAATGCTCTTATAATATTATTATTAAAAAAACACTTTTATTGATGAATTTTTGAAATTTCCTCTTTAGAAAATGTCTCCCACAAATTACTGCTGGCACTGGTGACTCCTCAAATACCTCAGGCCTTCCTTGAAGTTTCTGTTAATATCTCAGAATCATGATGCCCCACTCGCATTATCATTTTCCATGTTCAATGGACCGTGAAATTGGGATCAAAATCTAATTTGGCATTAAAATTAGAAAGATCATATGATACCATAGGGAACAAGTGTACTAAGTTTCAAGTCGATTGGACTTACAACTTCATCAAAAACTACCTTGACCAAAAACTTTAACCTGAAATTCACACTTTCATTTTCTATGTTCAGTGGACCAAGAAATTGGGATCAAAAGTCTAATTAGGCTCTAAAATTAGAAAGATTATATCATAATGAACATGTGTACCAAGTTTCAAGTGATTGGACTTCAGCTTCATCAAAAACTACCTTGACCAAAAACTTTAACTTGAAGCGGGACAGACAGACGAACGAACGGACGGACACACAGACCAGAAAACATAATGCCCCTCTACTATTGTAGGTGGGGCATAAAAATGCAACTCCAACAAGTGACTATATTAATAAACAGCGATAATCCAATGAGAATTATTGTGACATGTTTTCATGCCAGATGACACCAGTTAAGTTATAAAACCTAAGAAAACCAGCACTGAGCATACACCATCTCCTAGTCAGTTGATTGATTGATAAATTTGTATTAACCGTGGCCACTTTCAATACTATTTTGCTATTTTGTGACGGTCAGTTTTTATTGGTGGAGGAAGTGGGAGTGCCTGCAGAGAACCACTGACAGTAGGAAAATTTACAATCTTAGTCAATTAAGATTGGAGTTGACTGGCTAGTGGCACGGTAGTTAGACTACATAGACCACTTGACCACCTTGGCCCCCTAGTCATTTGATATAATTAAATTAGTAAACATAATTTAAAAAAAACTCATTAAGCATTACCAATATTATAACATTCTTATTAAGTTTTTACATTCGACACACTTTAACATTCTGTTTTCAGGACCCAGAACAGATTTGTATATCATTAAAAGTATGCCCATCATTGGAGCAGGACTTTTTAACCAAAGTTTTACCAGCACCTGTCAGTAATGATGTTTTAGCTGTCAGCTATGATGTCATACAAGCACCTGTCAGTAATGATGTCATACCAAATAAAATAAATGAGGTAACACAGGATATTGGTGCTAATGTAAGTAAACTATAGTTTTATAGAGTCCAAACTTTAATCAATATAAAAAAGAAGATGTGGTATGATTGCCAATGAAACAACTCTTCACAAGAGATCAAATGACACAACATAGAAATTTACAGCTAGAGGTCACCGTCACAGGCACTTCGTCTCAGAATTTTTTTTCCCTATATACCTTTATAACAATAATAAAGGTATATAGGAAAAAAAATTCTGTGATGAGTGCCTGTGGTCACCGTTCTACCTTTAACAAGGAGCAAAGCCCATGATAAAGTTATTATTAATCATGTAAATAGAAATTATTGCTAGTAGTTGTTGAATATAAAATTTAAATGATTTTAAAGTATCAAGAAGTAGTTTTTCTTTAGAGGATCAAAAAAAGATCAGATGCACAAAATATATTGGGATTTTAATTATGATATTAGGTACTGCAAACTTTGATTTTTCTTGAGGATTTTGAGATACTTTTTACATGGTTTTAACAAAATCTGAATACATTTTCGTATTTTGTTGAGATCTTGAAATGTAAAAATGAGGTTCACATTTACCACCGAAATCCAGGAAAATAGATACTGTAAGCCAACATATTTTTCACAAATGATTTAATGTTTTAATCTTAATGAGTTTTGGCATGACTTTTTAATTTGATCAATGTTTTTGGGATACGATTGCTTTCAAGCAATCTGTAGAGTTCATGGAGTTATACCATTGGCTCAGGGCCATGCCCTCACGTCAACCGTTTTATTCTAAACATTAAGGAATATCTCAGATTTTTATGATTGTCTTGCTTTAAAAGGTAAAAACAAACAAAGGGATTGAACTTAAACAACTTTCCTATAATGTTCTTTTCATAATCTTCATGTTTGATATTTCCCTTGACTTATATGCATGTTTTTAACAACACAGAAATCAGAATTAAGCAGTATTTATATTTAGTGTTTTTATAAATTTAGAAAAACGTCAGAGGGAATTCCCCAATTTTGATAAAAATGCGAGAGTTCTCTGAATTCCGATAAATCTATTTCTGTCATATAAGAACTGAAGTGGAGTTTTTCTTATATGTCACCGTTATGAAACTGATATTTGATATTGTACTTCCATAAAGAAATAGAGAACCATCTAGGTCGTTTATTTAACATTTAATATACGTTCTTGCTCCAGGGTTTGTTTAGGTAGTTATGCACATGCGTATAGTTTTCTTGACTTCAAGATGTATTAGATTGAATGGTTGCTCTGGATTCCCCACTCAATTGATACTGCTGTGGAAAGTAAACTTGGAATTGATAGTACAAAAATAAAACACAAAAGGCTATTTTGTAAATATTCAGATTACGTAAATTACATTTTACATGTGCAGTTGAATTAGTTTTGAAAATAATATTATCCAGCTACAGGTATACATGTGTCAATGAAAACATTGGCAATCATATCCCTCAGAGCAATCTGCTCTTTGATTAACTGTAATCTTTTGGATTTCCATTAATGCATAATTGGTTTGTCTTTGATTACACAGGAACTAAAGTCCATCTTTATCAAACTTCTTCTCATGTTCAGTTTTTTTAGCGACAACTTCACAGTTTGAAAATTCCACTTAACTACCATTTGAAACTATATGCACCATTATTGAGTGACAATTCATCTGAGTGTTTTATTTCAGCCAATAGAATGTGAGTTATGCAAGCTTGTAGTTTCCTATGTTGAGAAAAGACTCCTGAACAACAAATCTGAAGATGCTATCAATGCTACACTGGAAGAGATTTGTAATGAATTGCCTGGTCAATTAGGAGCACTGGTAGGTATTATACTCATCTATATAATAGTAACATTGCTCTTATTTATAATTGATGTCACTTTCCCCAACTCAGGAAGATTATTTTTTGTTGTTTGATAATCAATAGGTTTGATTGTTCTTAGCTCTTCATTGGAAAAAAAATGAGTTCCATATTTGTGCATTTCTCTATACATTTCTTACATTACAGTATTGGAGTCAATTGTTTGATGATGACCTTTACACCAAATGGCCTACTGTCACTAGAGTAGCGCATTGTTGATGTTGTGATCCCGAGTAGCTCTCAAGACCGATATATACCTTGGATGGTCGTTCCTGCAGTCAGGAACGGCCGATTGCTCTTCTGGTGATAATAGACGTCTGCATATAGCCATTAGTTTCAACCGGAAGAGGATGGTTTCTGGGTAGTACTTCGGACATCTCTAGCTGGTCTGTCTGATGACCTAAAACTAACCCTCCGGATACTACACTCCCCCCAGTTTTATTAATAAGGCCTCCTCTACTGAGGGGGGCCCTGTGATTGTCACCCAAAATCAATAAAATACGGAAATAATACCAAATTTAGAGAAAATATGCATCAATTTAAAAAAGTATATACCCTATCCCCCTAACAATTTTTAAAAAGTATAAAACCTATCCCCCCAAAACGGACCCTTTGTATCCATGGGTCTACTGATTAACTAAAAGATACTACAATGGGTTCCCAACAAATTGGGAACCCATACAACTGTGAATTGTTCTTGTCTGGATCGTATGCCAACTCTTCCCCGTCTTTATACAAACTAGAACCGGTTCATTTAGTGGTTGCATGTCCACTATATAGTTGTACCCAGGAGGTTGTGCTGATCCATTCTCTGTCGTGAAGAGTCTGTTCTCATTTTTCCTCACTTGCACTGTATTTATACCTTTGTTTAGATAAGGAATTCCAGGGTCCCACTGTCTTCTGTTGGGACCTGATCTAACTGTGCTCACACACAAGACTGACGTTCCACTGTCTACTGGTGGCGGCTGCTGCTGATTGAAATACCTAGTGCCTACATTATCTGTTTTGAAAAGTAGCCCCAATCCCAAATCGGGGCTTTCTGGATTAATGTATACAGATTCCTGGTTGACAGGAGATTTGAAAGTTATAACTTTTTCATTGTTGAGCGGACTGTTGCTTTCTGTTGCGGCTTTTCTGTCAGTTTCTCCTGTTGAGAAAGGGTCCTCAAAAGTGAGGGATGTATGACTGTTTTCAGTATTGTCAGTCATTCCTCCGTCAGCAACAGGAGTAGGAAACACTGTGACTATCTTCTCATCACTGGCCCCTTCTACCAAAGTGGTATGTGCCTCACCGTCTGAGGTGGAGTCCCAACTTTCTTGGGCCTCCTCATCACTTGCCAAAGTTGTCTCTGTTGTGGCAGCAACCTTTTGAATGCTACTGTGATTCTCAACTGCAAAAATAGCTCCTATGGGTTCCCTCATAATATTGGCTACTGAACCCTCCTGGTCGCCTGTGAGCAATGCTGCAGTAAATAAGTTGTCTTGGGACACCTCACATTTCTCTTCTAATGGTATGGCTGGGGTATCCATCATCAAGGAATACCCCTGGTTGGCCCTTATTTTCCAACAACCACTGTCGGAGTCCTTTATTAAAGTGAACCTCCTGTCCACATCAACCTTGATCAGTTTATGAATATCAGGTAAGGAGTACCCGTCAAAGCCTGGGTCCCTTTTAAGGATTTCCTCAACCAACAAATACCCACCTGGGAGAAGGCTGTGGTCCAACTCCGGTGCACCATGCCCCAATATGTTCCAGAGACATTTTAATAGGTAGCAGTCCAATCCGCCTGAAGGAGTTGCCTCTTTGTCAGAATTGGAGCACTGCTCTGACTCCATCTCTGCTCTAACCTTCACCAACACTCTAGGTTCTCTGTTCCCCTCTCTGTCCCTGGCACCTACCTCTGGGCCCACTATATCTACCTCCGCTACTATGCCTTGGGGTACAGACTCAACTACTGAGAGGCCAAACTTCATTTGCGGGGACTCACTCCGGCCTCCTGAGTAGTCCCGTTTAAGTTTAATGGTCCTGATGCTGTTCTGCTTGACTGAATTGTGGAGGTAACAGTTTTATTCCTCTTCTGTAAATCCAGACAGTCCTTCTTAATATGTCCAGGCTTAAGACAATGGTAGCACACTCCCTCCCATGGAGGCCCTCTATCAGTGGAGGGACCCCCTGAGACGGACTTATCTCTATAGTTTGGGCATTCCATTTTGGAATGGCCCCTCTCCCCACAGTGGTGGCAACTTTCTGTCCCTGTCTGTCTGCCAGGTAAGCAGCTTCCTGCAATGGGGCTTGTGAGGAGTTGCTTGAATTGGTCCATCATGTCGTCTAATTTTTCATGGACTTGACCAAGTTTGTTTTCAAACTTCTTATCAGACTTTTCTAACTCCACTTTCCATGTACTGACTGGGGCCCTCTCAAGGGCCATGGTATCCCTTACATGGGGCCCCTGATACTCACGGAAGGCCTCATGGTGGTCTCCATACTGCCCATCAGTTACCTGTCTAACCTCACGCCTATTTGGCTTACCATATATTGCCTGTGTGTTATGTTGGAATAGCCGTATTTTATCTATGACCTCCTCAATACTTTGGGGCTGAAGGTTAGAGATTTGCACTCCCAACTGTTTGTTTTCAATGCCCTGGAACAGTCGCATTACGGCTTGCTCGTACATGTAATCGTCAGGGAGGTTTCTAAATGCCCTGGTGGCCAAGGACAACACCCAATCAGCCCAGTCCTCGAGAGACTCCTCAGGGGCTTGCCGGGCATTGTTAAACTGGACCTGGGCAGTCTCAGGGAGCGCCTTGAAACCAAACCGCTTGTGAAGCTTCTCCACAAGCTCCCTATAACTCTACTCCCTGTCTCTTTCTGTTATGAGGGTATAATATTCACTGGCTTTTCCCTCAAGACACCAGCAAAGTTGGTCCTTGCATTCCTGGGGACCCCATTCACAAACTTCCGCATATCTTGCAAATTTTGTGAAAAAGGCCTGCCAGTTGCCCTTCCCGTCATACTTAATATTTTTTGGGGCATTGGTAACTTTAGAGATGCCACATAAAGTTCCTCGTGCCCCACCCCTGTTGTCAGGTCCCCTTGTGTTTTCTATAGGCCTATCCTCATTATATGTTACTGGGTAGGCCTGTTGTCCATAGCCCACCCCTTTGGTGACCCCTTGTGGGAGCACCGCTGTATACCCTTGATTATACTGGTTCTTGCGTTGCCTATCCCCATTGTCATGAGAAGGGGTCTGCCTTGTGTCCGCACCCCTATTGTCTTGCCCCTTGCCATACTTACTGCAGGCCATCTCGTACTGTCCCCCACCAGTGTAAGCTGGTTGGGTACAGGGTGCTGACCCCTGACCTGCATAGTTGCTTGTGTGACCAATGGGGTGTGAAGGTGTGCCCCAATAGTGTGGGGTAAGTTTGTCCCACGCACTGTCTTTACCTTGCCAATTAATACGGCTTGTTTCCAATACCACCCCTGTACATGTGGTGAGAGGGACTACCTTGGTTTGGGTCACCAATATCATGGTGACTCCACTCTTTTTTCTGTAACTGTTCCCTGTAGCCCCCATCCCAATTCCCTGTCGGTTCAGGTCTAGCATTAGCATCCCCGGGGTTTGAACTATATTCAAGGAAGGCAGAGTCCATCTGGCTGGGCCCTTCCAAGGGCCCGGGACTTTGCCCCTGGTGCCATGCTTCTTGCCTAAATGCAGCTTGGTCTTGTATTTGGGATGGTGTGCCCTGTGGGGCAATGTGTCCCATGTCTAACATCTCACCATGCCTGCCTTGGGCCTGAGGTGGTGGCCCAATATTGTGGCCACCTCCATTTGGGCTGAAGTCCAGCCTGGATAAGAGGCCCCTTGTTACTCGTAAGTGGGAGATTGTGGCCAAGTCTGATTCGGTCATCAAGCCCTTGCTCTCCCTAATGTCCATTATTTGCTCCCCAGTTTTTATGCCTATACCTGGGAGCTGGAGTAACTCTTGAAAGCTATAAGTGTTTAGGTTTACAACCGACATTTGTAATTGTGTAAATTAATGAACAACAATTTATAACAAAGTTTATTTATTTGAAGAATAAAAAACAACAAACAACACACATTGAATACCACAATTTATTTATTTAATAACACAAATACTACTGCTTCGGGTAACCCGTCCTTATGGTCTGCGGTTATCGAAGTGAACAAGACAATGACAATACAACTGGTAACCCGTCCTTCTGGTCTGCGATTATCAGAAGTAAACAAAACAAAACAATAACAATACGACTGGTAACCCGTCCTTCTGGTCTGCAGTTAACAGAAGTAAACAAAACAATAACTTGTCGACTGGTAACCCATCCTTCTGGTCTGCAGTTACCGGTGACTGGTACCCAGCTGTTTCTTCAGGGTCAGCAAGGTAGCCTGACGTCTACTTGAACAATTCCTTCTCCTAAACAACCGTGAAGTATTCCTCCAAAATACTCCACGAGTGCCTGAAATGACTTATTCCCGCGCTGGAATAAACCAAATCACCTTTCCCCTCCTGTCTTACTATTTTTTGCCGTACACTACCGGCACGGCAAAAACATAAAAAAATGTCTCTTAAAGGCGTAACACTGCCCGCTAATTGCTCGCAGCGCCAATGTTGTGATCCCGAGTAGCTCTCAAGACCGATATATACCTTGGATGGTCGTTCCTGCAGTCAGGAACGGCGGATTGCTCTTCTGGTGATAATAGACGTCTGCATATAGCCATTAGTTTCAACCGGAAGAGGATGGTTTCTGGGTAGTGCTTCGGACATCTCTAGATGGTCTGTCTGATGACCTAAAACTAACCCTCCGGATACTACATAAAAAGGAACTTGAAATTGTTCTATACAATTTTACTGACATTCCTCAATTGTATAGATGGAAAGTAAAATAAAGAAGTTGAAAAATCCTTTTTATTTTTATGAAAAGGTCAAAGGAGCTTAGGTCTTAAATGATTTTTTTTTCTCTCAATTAATGCATTTTTGGGAGCATCAGCTGGCTGTGCCAAATTTTATTACCCAAAATAATAACAGACAGACTTCTATCTGACGTTCATAAGAAACTATAAATATTAATTTTTTTTACTACATGTAATTGCCAATGATTTATTTAAATGTGTTTTGTATAATTCAGTGTCAGAAGTTTGAGCCACTGTTACTGAAAGCTTTAGTGGATGAGTTCTCAGCAGACAAAGCTTGCAAGGCTATCAAAGTTTGTACAGCTGGTTAGTACAATTTATACTGATAAATTCAAAATACAGGGAGCTAATATAAACATACTTTCATAATAACTTGTAGAACTTTCATGTATACTTTTGTATTTTGTCCTTGGAAAACGAATCTCTAGGAAAATACTTCCTGGAATTATTACAATTGTGTATTTCTTCTTAAATGAAAAAATTTCAATGCCAGAAAAGATTTATGGTTGCAGTACAACTCTCCTGTATGGGAAGTAACTCAAATACAATTACAGTGGTTTCATTATTATTGTGTGGGTATAATGGTTAACCATGAAATTTAATGTTCGACGAATTATAATTTTCCACAGGCTTGACTGCAGACTTTAAAACAACAATGAAATCAAACAGCGTGTTGTCTGCTCTATGGTCGGGTTGTTGTCTCTTTGACACATTCCCCTTTTCCATTCTCAATTTTATCAACCAAATAATTTTTTCCCTTAGTCTACATAAATTGGTATCCATAACTATAAATGAATCCACAGTAAAGAATCAATTTAGAATTCAGAAAATAATTTACTGAAAAAAAGCTTATAGTCTTTTATTGCACCAGTCATTGGCATGCTGCTTTTGGTTTGATTTGATATGTAAGAGTACAGTACAATTTTCGCGAAAGCCAACCCAAACTCCATTAACCGAGTTTTTTCCTGGTGTGACACCAGGAAACTCCGACATCACTCCCTAAATTCTCGGAGAAATTTGGGAGTATTCCCTCCGACTTCCGCGTAAATCCGTTACCTTTTGTTTATTGTATTAGCGACATATCTCCCATTCTGAAGTGACGCGGTGTCACACCAGGAAATTAATTGCCCTAATCCTTCTGATCTATGCCGGCACGCGACAGTCAAGGTATGCGAGATTTCTAATGTAATTAAACAATTGTATTTCCTGTCTATTGATTATCAGTTTATATCTGATTGCTTGAAACAAATGAAAGATTAAAATAAAAATAAAAACGTTGTTGTTAATTCTTTTAATTACTCTGTACATTTAAATCAATTTTTAAAAACAACTATATTTGATTTTGACTTCCGTTTTTTATCAGTAAATAAATATTTAATTTACTAAAAGAGATATAATTGTGTAACAATAAACGGAGAATAACGCTGAATAAATTAGGGTAGTTTAAAGAAAAGTGACACGTCTCAAAGTTTTTTATACAAGTAAAAAAGAAAATATTATTTACTATCTGTTATGCTAATAAGTCTACGCCATTTCCATTTTACGATTATAAAATAAACGTTTTAAAAAGCAAAAGGTTGTATTTAATGCCTTCAATTGCATTAAAGTTTTATAAAAAAAAAATCTATACTTGATTATGACCTCGGGTTTTTCTTTTATCGGTAATTTATATAACTTACGAAAAGAGACATATTTGCGTGAAAATAAACGGAAATTAACGCTGAAGGTATAAAATGTGAGAAAGAAAGAAAATTACGTGTCTTAAAACTTGTATATGCAAGAAAAAAAGAAAATACTTTTCACCATTCCTTATGCTTAATAAGTCTACGGCATTTTCTCTTCACGATTTGTTAGCATTACTTTAGGATAAATAATACATTTCGGCTACAACAGGAATACTTCTATAGCTGCATCAACTCGTCGTTGCATAATATTCATTTACGCACAATGAATGTAAACTTTTGTTTTGTATTTAGAACAGTGATCTTTAAATATTTTTATAAAGCAATTAATTGCCGTGGGAAGACGATACGCACCTCAGTGATCAACAGTGCGTAGTTGAACTTGAACTTGACTTTGCTCACAATATTGAATGCTAAAAATAGTGACATCAATTTTGTCCACGAGATTTTTATTTGGCGGGAAATAGTATCATGTAACAGTAAACTCAGGTGACCTTTCTGGATAACCGTGGGAAAATTCATTCAAGGTTTAAACTTGCTTTGTAATGATTGACATAAATTTGTGTGCGTTAAGATTGAGGCTCTAGAAGGTACTTTTACAATTGATTAACCGGATTCTAAATTGTATTCCTTTTCTGAATTAACCAACATCAGCCTTTTATTTTTACGTTTCTCAGTCAACAGAGGACATAAAACCGGACATTATTTATACGTCCATAGTCAACACTATATATTAATGGTAGATGAAAACAGGATGCATGTCGTTCAGTTCCTGATGGGCGTTGGAAGAGATCCTCTGTGAAAATTTGTCGATCGTAAAAATCCGATCCACATTTTTTTTTAAATATTTCTTTCTTGTAGAACACGATATAATTTCATTTAAATATTCGATTTTATAATTGTTGAAATACTTCTTTTTATATTTCGCCGAGGACTTTTAACAAGCAGTAAAGTACGGATTCCGCCAATCCAATTTTATTTTAAATAATTAAAGATCAATAACAGATGATAACGGATAAAAAAAACACATGATTTTTTTTCTCCATATAATTAAATATTTAAAGGTTGTGATTATTGTGTTGTGTCTGGGCGGCGAATGTATCTCAGTATTTATGAATATAGGGCTGTCACATTGCATACAAAACTATTTGTCACTTTACAGTTTCTTTTTTAAATTCAAATATTTCAAGTCGGTAATCTACCGAGGTAGTGAAACATATTTTACATTTCAAAGTAAATTGAAAGTAACAGAGTTCACGTGTTGATCCGATAAATTAACTCTTGGGTTTAATTTAGATTGGACATATTACCGTAAAAAACATCATTTTGTTTTAAGCCAGTTGATATTAATTATATATTAATATTGAACTATTAATGAACCGAATATTGCTCACTGAGTAGGTCATAAAAGGTTTTAATTGTGGTAAAATCGTCTTTGTTGAAAAAACAAAAATTATGACCTGATCGGACTATAATGAAAATACAAAATAAGTGTTTTATTCGTATTTTTATACGTTGTATGTCATATGACAATGACATGGGCATATACATACAAGAATAATTATCTTATTTTAAATAAAAATGTCACACTTTTATCTGACAATGAAAGGACATTTAAATAACGTATTTTAAAGCACACAGGTGCAATCAAGATAGGTTAAATGTACAAAGGTAATAAATCTGGCTAATCCGATGATGTTGTCACGCGTCATTAATTTTCAGTACATCCGATGGGCAATAAACCAATAAACAGCCACGCTGTGTTTGGAGAGAATCTTTGGAGGAAATTGGGAGTATAATCCGTGATTCGCGGTGTCACACCGCTACACTCGGAAATCAGTGATTAGAGTTCGCGATTACATACTCTCTGGGCGTACTGGTATGTATTGTCATATCTTTATAGCATACAAATTTTCAATTCATGAGCTTTCATTCATAAACTTTTCATTTTCAGAAAATATGTTTATTGTCCATGAACATGTCTTATCCTGTAAGGATTGCAAAGAGATTATGGAAGGCATTGCTGGAGAGGTAGGGGTGTTTAAAGTATCTAGTAGCTGTTATCATGGGTCTTATTCCTCTTCTCATTTCTGCATTAGTTAACTTGAAACTTTGCAACATTTGACTTAGTATTGAATGATACAACAAACCATTTGGATTGTAGCAACTACAATTTTTCTTTGTAATGTGAAAATTTACCACAATGTCCTGTAATCTGGGAAAAATTGCAAAACAGTTAATTACTATCGGCCTAGCCAAGATCAGATGTGCATTTTGTGTTTCACATGAAGTCAAAAATGAGTATCACCTCAGGGAAAAACTCTTTTGATATTTTGGTTCAAAAATGGTTTAAATTATGAAAAATTGCTATCGTTAGGCTAACACTGGAAGCATTTATATAATTACATGCAGTTTTTGGAAGAAATATTTAATATTTTTATTAAATAAATGGTGTTTAAAAACTGTATAATTTTCTTTAATGGTTGGCTTCAAGACATGGTCACCAGTGTCAGATTTTAGGTCAATGACAAAGACAACAAAATATGTTTAGAATTATTGAATATCAAACATTTTAATTGAAAAAAAAATGACAAGAACATGTTTAACTCACAGTTATTTCAAACAACAGTAGCTTTCTTTGATCATTAATCTTATCTGATAAAACTGTATCTAAAATTATCTATAAATAACAAAACTTCCAAAAAAAACCTTTCTTTTGGTGTATAGAACATTAAAATAACTTGATGCATATTCTTACAATAAACAATCAAACTTAGCAATACAATTTATATGTTTTGTCTACGGACAAGACATTGTATTCATATTTAATGAAATGCATTATTAAAACCTAATTTTGATATAGCTGAAAGTGTTCTCTTGAAGAAAAAAAACATACATTTTATCAGGTTTATCTATCAAATGATGCTTTACTTCGAGGAAAAAGGAAACAAATACATTTTGATAATGATTACGGACAAGACATTTTAATGATATTCAATTAAATGCTTTCAAAGATGATTGTTAAAGTTAAGATTAAAAGTTACTAATTAAATTTTAAGCTGTGTTTTTTAAATTTTGGAAAATATAAAAATGTACCCATAATTCTTTACATATCTCAATAATTTATTGATTAAGCCAAACTGAAGACATATTCTTTTAACTGAAATCCATATATCTGACTGCTTTAAAAAACAATCAAACAATTATTAAAACTCAATTTTGACATAGTTGAATGAGTTCTCTTAAAAAAATAACATACAATTTACCTATCAAATTAGGCTGAAATCAAGGAAATTGGATACAAATATATTGTGGTAATGTCTACGGACAAGACAATTTCAGTTAAAAAAAAATCTGTTAGAATTAATTGTGACTATATTCATGTTGAAAATACTGAATAATTTGAATAGATAACTTTCATCACCTATAAATAAGATTTAAGTTCCATAGCAGACAAATAATTGAATTTAATACTTGTTATGTACAAGTGTCTTGTCCGTAGACACTTCCTCATCTGCTGTTAATACTGAAATGCAAAAGATAAAGTTAGAGAGAGAGAAATACTTTTTCTTCATTTGATTTAGTTAATCTTTTAAGGTATGCATCAACTGGAATAAACAATATTGAAGTAAAATAAGGTATGCTTTTTATGACTGATAATCTGACACTTTTTAAAATCCACTCCTGTAAAGTAATTTTACAAAAATTGAGAACACTTAAATTACCATTTATTTATTAAAAATAAGATATTTCTAAGTTTAAACAACACATAGGACTAATTAAGACCCATAAAGCCAAGCAATATTGATAAAAAGACATGTCTACGGACAAGACATGTGTCTACGGACAAGCCATTCTGACATATTTTTGAATTTTTTCCTCTATTAATAGATGGTAGAAAAAAATGTTAGTAGTGTTTTCATATCTACAAAAGAACAGAAACTTAGCAATGCAATATTAATGTAATTATGCTTCCAGTTTACTAGGGAATGCATGTCTACGGACAAGACATTTTTTCACTTTATTTGTATATCCAACTTTGATGGTATATATCTCCAGCTAGGGTACTGCAATTTTGATAAATGAGGTAGTTTTTGATAATGTATATACTAGAAGAGAAAACAAAACACATAATAGCATAAATTTGATTTATTTTTCTCTTTTATCACTACACTGAGCAAGCTAAAAACAAAAGTGCAAAATTGCATAACAAGCGCATAGTATTCAACTTTTTATCATAACTTTGTAACCACTGAAGATTTTTTGTTGAAACAACCAGTAAAAGAAAGAAGAATAAATTGTCTATAACAGTGAACCAATAATGTAGTTCAAATTAAGTTCACTTATCAACTATCAATTGATAAAAACAGGTAAATTTTAAATGAAACAACATAACGTGTAATTTTGCCCATTTTCAGCGTGTATTTTATTGTTTTTTTTCAAAACGGTAACACCTATACATGATATTTGATATTCATTGTGAAACCCTACATTCTCTTCTTCATTTCAAAGATGTATTACTTATGTAAAGTTTATCTTCTTGTCTTTACAAGCCTATAACATAGACCCAATATGAAATGCACATCTGATCTTGGCTAGGCCGTATATTATACAATTACTGTCTTTTGATGAGGTAAATGTTTGGTTTTATTGACTTACGAAAAACTGATATTCACTGAGGCCAACACCTGAAGTGAATGTCACTAGGTTTTTCAAAAGTCAATAAAACCACATAATTACTGAAACAAAAGACAGTAATTTTTTTATTCCATGTTCAGAGTGAGAAAAATATGTATAAAATAACAGTAATTTACCAAAACCAACTAAAAGTCTAACATTGTATTGTTATTATACACCTAAAAGCACACAACGTTTTGTGCGGTGAATATGTAGGATTTAATAATGTCCCCCATGAAAAAATGTCCACCGGACACATTTTTACAATATTGACTTATTTAAATGTGTCCTGGACACAATTTCCTATGAAAACATGTCCTCAGGTATGAAAATGTGTCCATGAACATGGACATTATTAACTACCATAGTATTGTCCAGGTGGACATTTTTTTCACAGGACATTGTGTCCGCAAGGGCATTTTTTGATATGATTAAAGTATTAAATGATATCCATTGCCTTGTTATTGCTGTACGAATTTTAACTTTAATCACGAACTTGAATTAATTGTTACTTTGACATAAAAATTGTCTCATTGGCACTCATACCATCCTTATCTTCATATCTATATATTTTAATATAATTATATACATGTTAGATGCTGTTCCATTTTATTTTCCTTTGAGGACAATTTAATAACATTCACTACGAAAATTTGTTCTGCAGATGGACGTTATTTCATAACTGTTGCTGTAAAATGCTGTCCACTTAGGAGACAATATTTCATGGCAATGGACATTATTTATTTTCTATTGCCTTTTTATCTGACATAATAAATATTATAAAGTTCTTCATATTTGATTTTACACTTCCTTCTTATTGTTATTCTTTCATTGTCATTACAATTTGCTGGGAATTTTTTAGAACTTAAATTTCTCTATACTCACTACCATCCATTATTTATTTGTTTACATTTGTATATTGATCAATTTTTCATCAATCCTTCATATTTTAATTAAAATTCAAGTATAATAAAACTTTGTAATGACCTTTGTATTACTTCCCTTGGAGGACACAATTGAATAGCAACTACTATGAAAATTTGTCCTGTGAGTGGACACTTTCATATTGTTAGCAGTAAAAATCTGTCCTTTTGAGGAACACCATTCCATGGCAATGGACATTATTAAATACCAAATTTCAATGAAAAAGTGTCCATGTGGACACTTTTTCATAGGACACTATTATGTCTTACAAATATACTTATTTATTCAAAATTCAATTCATAAAGAAAAAAACTACTAAAGTCAATCTTTCAATATGGAATCATTCATGTTATTTAAAGTATTTTGTATTGATAGCTAATAGATATCTCTCAATTATTTTTTTATTTTGTAAATTGTTGTTTATCTACAGAATGGTTATATTTGGAACACAATTTTCAATGCTAGTTTATTGTACTGTTTCTCATTGTTTTGCTATTTTTATTATTCAGACAGGTATACAGGTCTGTTTACAAATGGCTGGTATCTGTGGGAAATCAAAGACCCATATCCACCATGAATTAACCAACTCAGTGGAACCAGAAAATTTTGAGGAGCCAGTAAGCTTTATTAACATTATTAATGATTAAAAGACAGAATCCAGAGCAAAAACATTTTTTTTTTTCATTTTTCCATATTTTTCTGATTAAATTATTCAGAAACCAATAACTTATTAGAACACTTGTAGACTTTGTGAAACATTAGAAGTTAATTTTTTTGGGGTATATATGAGAGAAATTGAGTTGAAGCAAAACTTGAAAAATACTGTTAACCAGCTTAATTTCACGAGTGATTTATTTTTGCGACCTTCGTGAGTAGAAAAATATCTCGAATAGAAATAGTCGCGAACATGTTAAACTTTGATTATTTCTTACTTAACTACATCAAGTAAATTTAAGAATCATGAAATTAAATTGCTGCGAAATGGACGTGGAACAGCTAAACGCGAAATAAAGTATCCGCGAAAATAAGTTGGTTTACAGTACAGTTTTTTTTTTTCAGTATTTTACTGATAGAGATGGACTTAGTTCTTTTAAGTTAGCATTCAGTCTGAAAATATTTTTTTTAGACATCAATGGTTTTGTTAAATCTTTGTGGAATGATTTGAAACTTCTACAGATGATTCTTCAAGATTAAGAAATAGCATCGGAAGAAAAAAGCTCAGTTTAAAAATAACTGACATCTGTATTTTTCTGATAAATGAACTTAGTTGTTTGAATGTCAAAATTAAACTTTTATACTGATAGCAATAATGGCAGTTGAGACATAGAACAAAATTGATAAAAAGCAGTAGACTTTAAGCATATGTTTTATGCTTGTGTACCATATTCATGAGGGGGGATAGGAGGGGTCTTGATCCCGAAATCCCGGACTTGAAAAAACAAAATCCCGAGGTCCCGAATTTAAATAAAGCAAATCCCGACATCCCGAAATCCGAAAAAAAGGATTCCCGGATCCCGAAATCCCGAGCTTAAAAACACCAGATCCCGGAGTCCCGATAAAGGTCCTATCCCCCCTCATTCATGCTAATGAGAGAACAATTATTTTGTTTACAAAACAAAAACTACCCAATATTTAAGAATACTATGCATTTTAATTTTTATAGAGTGGAGTAGCAGAATGTACTTTATGTAAATTTGTGATGCGTGAAGTGGATAACATACTCAGCGCTAACAAATCAGAAGTAGCCGTCAATGCATCATTACAACAGATATGTAACTCTCTACCAGATCAACTCCAGGGACTGGTAAGTTCTTTATATAAAAATAAGGAGATGAGGTATGATTGCAAATGTTCAAATGCCATAGATATTGGCAATTATAGGCAATCATACAACCTTCAACAATGAAAAAAAACATATCACATAGTCAGCTATAAAGGCATCAACACGAAAAACATAAAACAGTTCAATGATGGCCTTATTTATTACAAAACAATTTATGAAAAACAAATATGACAGACATGAACCCCAGAACTACAAGGACAGTCAAATATACAACAAGCTATAAAAATCTGTTGAAAAAGGGAGGATTGTCTCGCTGGATTGAAGCTATTTATTGTTGGCCTTCAGCTGTTGTCTGCTCTTTGATTGGGTTGTTGTCACTTTGTCAGTCTTTGACATATTCCTCTTTTCCATTCTCAATTTTATTAATTCATCCTCAAGGAAAAAACATTTCTGGTAACTTTGAAAACACTTTTCATCACAATGTAATTTTGATTTTCTATAATGGATGAAAGAATTCATTTTAAATGTTTTCTTTCCAGTGGTCAGAAAATCTGAATATTTCCTAAAAGCAGATATATAAAATGTAATGTAGAAAACTGAAGCTTGTAAATATGAGACTGTTTATTTCAAAAATGAATTAATATTTGTAACAGATAGACTATAGTCTTAATGCATACTTGCTATTTCAACATCAGAATATGCAGGTATTATATTTATACTATTTTTTAGTGGTCTCTCTGACCGATTATGAGAGCTGTGACACTTTGTTGTATCCTCTGCTGTCATAAACTCGAAAATGAATTGTTGTTGGAAAGGGATATGTCTGGAAAATTTAGAAATATTTTTATAAGACACACTTTATTTTGCAAATCAAGACATCAGTATGTTGTGCTATTTCATGAGAAATGTTTAATCTAAATTTTTATTGTTTTAAAATTTGCAGTGCCAACAATTTGCTCCAATTTTATTGATAGCCATTAAAAATGGTTTGGATCCTAACATGGCTTGTACCACGATAAAACTGTGTAATAATGGTGAGTAGAAAAATAAACAAACTCAGGATTTTTTGTATAAATAAACAAATATTAATATATCTTTTTTGTTCAATTAAGAATTGACAATATTTTAAATTTTTACAAAGTACTGACATGTCAAGATATTTGTACTTGTATTTTTAAATACAAGGATTTAAAAAAGCTAGTCAAAGAGGAAGGTCTTATTTATGATGATGTTTTTTTAGGAAAGATGTTTTCTGGTTGTTGAGTCTTCGACTTCAGTCGAAAAAGCGAATCATAGCGATCCTACATTCCGTCGAAGTCGGTGTCGTCATTGTTGGTGTCATCGCGGCGTCCACAAATATTCACTCTGTTTTTTCATCATTTTTGACAAGTTTAAGATGGAGGTCACACATGTATTAATTTGTAAAGATGCTGATTAAAAGTGTGTTTTCATTAAAACCGAAATTGTTTCACTTTGAATTTTATCTGTATTTTAATATTTTAAATGTTTTCTGTATTTTTAGAAGAAGATGATTATGACATGGTAGAAAAGATAGAGTTTGATTATGACTTGGTTCAGAAAGAAGCTTTGGAAAAGTATGAAAAAGAAGAAGAAAATAATGCGAAAGTATGTCAATTCCTTTCTTATGAAGGAAATTTTAAAATAAGAATACCGCTACGATTGATTACTAAAAGTAACGTCATGGTACCCAAATTGCACCGAGTACCCAAATTGCACTGAGTACCCAAATTGCACTGAGTACCCAAATTGCACCGAGTACCCAAATTGCACCTATTCAACATAAACAAACAGCTGATAAATTCTTAAAAGTTTTTTTTGAGACTAAACAATTTGTATTTTAGTTATTTGACATTATACATGTCTTACAAAATAGGTGAATATATTCAAATATACACTTAACGTTCACAGTTTGTATCATCAGATGAAGCGTTCACTGGGAAAGAAAAATGTACGAAATTGCAGCCATGCGACGTTCACCGAAAGTCATCTTTTAAAAATGAACAAAAAAAATATGTTCCCAGCATCCATTTAAAAAAAAATGAATAGTGAACATGTACTTATATCAAATTGTTCTAAATATTTGAAAAAAGAAAACAAAACATCTGTTATTTGATTTTTAATAATGTTAATTTAAGCATGGATGCAATTTGGGTACTCCTCATTTATACGTACAAAATCATGGATAGTTTGGAGGTCGATTCAAACCATTTTTTCTATGACTTAATATGGATTAAAAATAAAATTGGTGTACCTATATAATTAAGAAGGATACAGCTACAAAATAAACACAGAATGGAAATTTTTGTCTTCATCATAAAAAAAAAATGGTCAAAATAGGTGCATTTTGGGTACTGTCATGCTATTTATGAATTATGCATTAAGTGAGACAGCAACCAAACAATCACCATTAAGACATCTAGACTTTAACAGAATGCATCAGTGACAACTTTTGTAGGTGTATGTTTTCATTTATTACCAGATAAGATACAATAAATGAAGATCAGTGTTTTACTTTTTTATGGAAAAGATTATTAGAATTGAAATTTTGACTGTTAATAATTTTTCATAATTGTAAGGTGTACATGTCTATCTGGCAGGGTTCATCTGACTTTGAACTCATTTTTAAGTATCATGAGAATGTCAATTTAATGTGATACCTGGGTTGCGTTCAATATGGTAGCAGCTACGTAGTGCTACATAGATTATGACTGTTGAACATGTAGCTATAGACTAGTTGTTACATAGATATTGATAGAAGCTACGTAGCCACTACGTAGCTGCTACGACGTTGAACTCAACCAAGTAGTATATCCTTTTATCTTTAAGCCTTGTGCATGGTTTTTTTTGACAATATTTATCTTATATTTTTCCAGGCAAGCATAGGCTGTACAGTGTGTAAATTTATAATACAAGAGATTGACCACTTCATTGTAACGAATGAGTCATCTGCAGCCATTAACGCTTCAGTATATAACTTGTGTAGTAAACTACCAGCTCCATTAGACAAACTGGTGAGTATATCATTGTATTTAACTTGAGTGATAACTGTATGGCCAAATGCATTCTCTGTTCAGTGATTCAAAGCATTAGAGAATTTTCATGTCAAATTTTTATTTAAGAATCTAAAGGATTGATGATAACTTCATTGTTTTATACCAAAAAAGGAAATGAAGATATTTATCATTTGAGCTTTCGATTTTACAATTTGATTACAGACATTCTGATTTGAATTTTTCTGGCAGTTCAGTATTTTTCAGTTTTACTTTTTTGTAAAATACAGTTAAGCGAATTGCCAATTAAAATAAAAAAAGGCATTTTATATTTTGATACTGACTTTATCGGCTCATCCAAGGAGGCTCCTAGCTTGCTTGCTTGATATTCTTGCTGATAAAGTCAATATCAAGAACAAAAAAGCCATTATTTTATTTGCCTTGGTTTGAATTTGCAGATGTAGTTTGCCATTCACAACATTTTGGTGTGAGCTTTTAAAAGGTATTGATTCATCACTAGAAAGAAAAAGAATTTATAACTTTGGTAATCTTCTATTTACTTTTACGGGTGCTGTCAAAAAATAATGTTGGTATGAAATTTATATATGTGGCAAAATATTAACAAAAGTGTTACCGTAGCATATTGGTTAATGCTATTATAATATTCAATTTCAGTGTTATGGATATGCACCAGTTATTGTACAAGATGTTGTGTCAGGATTTGACCCTGAACTGACTTGTGAAAAAGTAAAGTTGTGTACAAGTAAGTGTTAACATTTCAAATATGTTTGTTGCATTATTGTTAAGATATTAAAATGACATTCAAGATATCAAAGCCATTATTTGTCTCAAATGCTAACATGGGTATCCAATTTCTGAAAATTGCAGTTCAATTTAATATTTTCTCCCTCCCCCCAATATTGTATTTTAAAGATGTTGTTATTAAAACACTATTTGATTTAATGTTGCTTTAAATTTCTTTTTTTGACAGATGATAGTATAGCAATGACAAAAGATTTCCCTTCCAGTAATATTGAAGAAGTAATGATAAAGGTATAGTTAGACCCCCCTTTTTGTGGAGGGAATTTATTTGTTGATAAAGAAAAAAAGATAACTACACATCAATTTCTATAACAGATCAATTTTATGATTGTTCTCAATCTCCATTTTCATAATAGTTATAAGATTTAAATTCATCATAGCCACTAGTTATACTTTTTTCTAGAGATGTTGTAAGTGCTTGTAATAATATGCTGATAAAAAACAATGGAGGTATATTTAATTAAAGAAGTTGTACTTATATTATAAGGTACAAATTGATTCAGTTAACTACGTTAGAAGCAGAAATTTTTGTGGAGGATTTAATTTCGTTAATTTCGTGGAAAGAATATATCCACCTAATTAAGAGCGCATTTGTTTCTAACCTAAACGATGTAAACGATTACGCGCGTAGTCGTTTAATCCATTTGTTTCTTACATTTTTTGGTCAACGTTGACATCGTTCACATAAACGATGTACGCGCAAAATAGTCGTTGATCGTTTATCGTTGAGGCGTGTAAACGATAAATTTGTTTCTGCATCTGTCGTTTACTTAATTACGAGCATGTGTTGTTTTCGCAAAGTCCTGGTTATTCATTTCCCGCATTTTTACCTGTTTGTTTACAATGCATGAGTGAAATCTATTTCTGCCTCACTACGCGGTGTTGATAAATTTTATTAAACGTTGTCTTTGTTTCAAACAGCTTAACGTTTACTAAATGATAGTCATCGATGACAAAATTTCGGGTTAGAAACAAATCACTCTAAAACCACCACAAAAATTTAACCTACATATAATGTCACTTCCATTTACTGAAAACCACGAAATTAAATCCCCATGAAATCTTATATAGAGACAAAACCACCAAATTTTAATCCCACGAAAATTTATGTTTCTACAGTATTTAGATTTAGGACTATGATATAGTTACTGTTATATTGTTCATTTTATGTTTTCTATTATCAGGCTGGTCCAGAATGTGCCATATGCAAATTAATTGTACAGGAAATAGACTCATTTATAGCCAAGAACGAAACAGGCAGTCAGATCAATGCTACTGTGTATGCGTTTTGTGGTAAATTACCTGGTCCATTGACTTCTCTGGTGAGTAAATTAGCTCCAAACTTAAAAACTCTCTGCTCACCTAATACTCCCTGCCTATTTGAACTCATTGGGGAGTAAATCAGCTCCTAAATTATAAACCCTCTGCTCACCTAATTCTCCATGCCCATTTGAATTCTTTGGTGTGTAAATTAGCTCTTATTTTAATAACTCCATGCTCCTCTAAATTTCCCATTGAGTAAATCGATTCCTTGATATTTAACTTGTGTATGAATAAACTCCCTGCTGAACTTATAATCTCAGCAGTTAATTGAATTTTTAGTTGAGTAAATCAGTTAACAACTTGGAAACTCTATGCTCTATTGAATTTCATTGACATTACCTCTGAAAACAGCGAAAAACATTTCATTTTGTTGTACCAAATGTTGACATACAGACAGATGGACATGCACACTGATGTATTAGGGACCATACCGTAAAATGGTGTGTCAAAGAAGGATGTATAAAAGCTCTTGTAAGGACAACCCATTGAAAGCCTTACCTTCAATATTGATTTCATTTGACAAGTGGTTTAAGAAAAAGTTATTACATGTACTTTCCATTTAAGTCCCATGGGAACTTATATGGCATTGTTGCTACAATAAGTGCTAATGTGTTCTGAATATAATAAAAAACAAATCCTGTAAAGTATTGGATTATGATTTGTTATTTTATCAACCTAGTAACCTTTTCTTTTTGTTTCCTTTGTATGGCGTAGAGAATGATTCTAGAATTAGATAATGTGCAAATATACTGACAGCAATATCTGGCAATTTAAGGTGGTACCTAACACTACAGGGAGATAACTCTGTAAAATCAGTATAACGTTTTAATTACGTTGTGTTGTAAAGGGAATATTAAGCTTCTCAATGATCAAAAATGGTGTTTGTCAAACTACTATATAACCAGTGTATTTTTTCTGACAGAACTGTTGGTTCAAAATTTTTGAAATTTTTATATTTCTGTTAAAGGGTCAAAGTAAATACTTTATCAAAATTTTATGAAAATTAAACGAGCCAAATTTATTTTAGTGAAAGTGTTGGGTACCACCTTAATAAAGAATTAAAGATAATGAAATGTTGATTCCTATTTATGATTTATTTCAGTGTATGACATATGCACCCATTATAGTTAATGATGTTGTATTAGGATTTGATCCAGAGAAGACATGTGAAAAAGTCAAACTATGTACAAGTAAGATTTTTATATTTTATGGAGTATTACAATACAGACTTGTGTCAGTTTGTGAGTAGCTTCTGATCACTTGTTGCATAAATAATTTTGTAGAAAATGGGAGATAACTCTGTTTTTTTTTTAAATTTTATTAGTGACACATAATAATACAATCATATACCTTTTTAACATACATATCAAAGTTTTTGACCACTTATTCTGAATTTTCTATTATGAGAAACTCATATTATTATTTGTGCAATTCACTTTATTTTTCTTAGAATAAAATTGAAAATGGAAAGGGGGAATGTGTCAAAGAAATATATTTCACTGAATCTGTTCACAATTGTGTGGTGTAATATGCTGCACTGTATTATTTGCTTCCTCTATATGTATAAATCAAATAGTAGGTGTTGTATTGGTATGTTTGTATTGAATAAGATTCCTAGTTGTATATTATGTAAGGAATTTAATGACAAATGTATATTTTTCTAGATGACAGTAATACATTGTCACTGAAATCTAAATCAAAAAAGATTGAAAAGAAGATCAAGGAAAAAGTTGAGGTAAAATTAGTTTAGAATTTTTTGCGTCTTGGGCAGAATCTTTTAATTTGTACTGTATAACAATGATAAATTTTATTCTGTTTATATGTTCTATTGGTACTAGTTAAACAAGATATAAAAAATTAACCTCAAATTATTGTTAGATACCTGTATCAGAGATTGCTGAGGTGAACTTCTATCTATACTTCAAAAGTCTGACATGTCTCATTGAGGTAAAAAAGAGACATTCAAACTCATAAATCGAAAATCAACTGACAACACCAAGGCTTAAAGAGAAAAAGATAAACAATAATACACAAAATACAACATAGAAAACTATAGACTGAGAAACAAAAACCTCACCAAATCAAGGGATGATATCAGACTACGAACAAAGGGTAAACAGATCCTGCTTTACATGTGGCACCCGTCGTGTTGCTCATTTCTCAACATTATGATACACTTGACTGTGTTTAAATAAAGATATTTCAAAATTCATAATTTTCAACAGATGACTTAAGAGTTTGTGCACTTTCCCATAGTTTTTAAGTCTCCCAAACAAAGTTTGGAGACTTATTGTTTTTGGTCAGTTCTTATTATGGCACCCTCAACGGAGTTGGGGTGACGTATTGTTATTCTACGTTTCTTTTTTTTCTTATTATTTTTCTTCCACCGATTTTGTCCAGCTTATTTCTTGGAATCCAATGGACCAATGTTGGTTAAACTCTACTATAATAAGGACCACCATGATAAGTTGTGCAGTGGACTTTGGCATGTGCATGATGGCTACCGTTACCATGGAAACTAAAAAAAAGTAAAAAAATCCAGTTTTTTGTTTTCTCGAACTGTTTGGATAGACTTGAACTTAGAAACATTATATTTTAATACAATGTAGGTGCCCACTATATACAGGTATTGGATGATTTTGACACTCATTGGAACTGCTATGTTGCCATGGAAACAACACCAAAAATTTCAAAAATATCAAAATCCTCAAAACTTAATGAAACTTCACAGTAACGATGAGCAACATTGGAAGATGTGGAATTTGGCGTTGGAATTTTCAAAATATCTGTTGTTACCATGGAAACAATGCAAAAAGGTCAAAACTTTAAATTTTCACAGAACATTCCAGAACATCAATGTTGAATTTATTCTAGAGACATTAAATCGTATATGATGGTATATGATTATGGAGGGAAAAAATTGCAGCGGGGGTTTGACTTTGGAATATTCAAAATGGCCGCCGTTACCATGGAAACAGCAAAAATACGAAAAACTTCAAATTTTCAAAATGCTTTAAATTAAATGAAACTTATAACAAATGTTGCCTAGCTTATGTAGACTTCACTTTTGAGTTTGGAATTTTCAAAATGGCCGCCGTTGCCATGGAAACAGCGAAATTTTCTAAATGGCTGCCGCTGGCCTGGCAATGGGGGAAGGGTGCCATCCGCTATTGCTCGCAATGGCAAATCTAGTTATTTTTATTATTCTTCTTCTTCCGCCACTTTAAAAAATGAACTTGTCCGCAGCGTTTCTCCAAAACAGCTTGTCAGATTGACTTAGGATTTCATAAAATGGTAGACTAATATGTCTAGGTGAGCCATCAATCTTTCGTGTGTGCATTGGGGTCTATTAAGGGGTATTTTGGGGGGTAGAGAGAAGGGAGGGGTTTACTATAGAACCCTATGGGATTAAGTAACGTCACGGTACCCAAATTGCACCGAGTATCCAAATCGCACCTATTCAACATAAACAAACAGCTGATAAATTCTTTAAAGTTTTCTTTGAGACTAAACAATTTGTATTTTGATTATTTGACATTATACATGTCTTACAAAATAGGTGAATATATTCAAATATACACTTAACGTTCACAGTTTGTATCATCAGATGAAGCTTTCACTGGGAAAGAAAAACGTGCCATGTGACTTCACCAAAAGTCATCTTTTAAAAATGAACAAAAAAAAAAATGTTCCCAGCATTCATTTAAAAAAAAAATGAATAGTGAACATGAACTTATATCAAATTGTTCTAAATATTTGAAAAAATAAATCAAAACATCTGTTATTTGATTTTTCATAATGTGAATTTAAGCATGGATGCAATTTGGGTACTCCTCATTACGTACAAAATCATGGATAGTTCGGAGGTCGATTCAAACCAATTTTTTTATGACTCAATATGGATTAAAAATAAAATTGGTGTACCTATATAATAAAGAAGGATACAGCTACAAAATAAACACAGAATGGATATTTTTGTCTTCATCATAAAAAAAAAATGGTCAAAATTGGTGCAATTTGGGTACCGTCATGCTACCAAACAATCACCATTAAGACATCTAGACTTTAACAGAATGCATCAGTGACAACTTTTGTAGGTGAATGTTTTCATTTATTACCAGACAAGATACAATAAATGAAGATCAGTGTTTTACTTTTTTATGGAAAAGATTATTAGAATTGAAATTTTGACTGGTAATAATTTTTCATAATTGTAAGGTGTACATGTCTATCTGGCAGGGTTCATCTGACATTGAACTCATTTTTAAGCATCATGAGAATGTCAATTTAATGTGATACCTGGGTTGCGTTCAATATGGTAGCAGCTACGTAGTGCTATGTAGATTTTGACTGTTGAACGTGTAGCTATAGACTAGTTGTTACATAGATATTGATAGAAGCTACATAGCCACTACGTAGCTGCTACGACGTTGAACTCAACCCAGTAGTATATCCTTTTATCTTTAAGCCTTGTGCATGTTTTTTTTGACAATATTTATCTTATATACTTCCAGGCTAGCATAGGCTGTACAGTGTGTAAATTTATAATACAAGAGATTGACCACTTCATTGTAACGAATGAGTCATCTGCAGCCATTAACGCTTCAGTATATAACTTGTGTAGTAAACTACCAGCTCCATTAGACAAACTGGTGAGTATATCATTGTATTTAACTTGAGTGATAACTGTATGGCCAAATGCATTCTCTGTTCAGTGATTCAAAGCATTAGAGAATTTTCATGTCAGATTTTTATTTAAGAATCTAAAGGATTGATGATAACTTGGAGATATTTATCATTTGAGCTTTCGATTTTACAATTTGAGTACAGACATTCTGTTTTGAATTTTTCTGGCAGTTCAGTATTTTTCAGTTTTACTTTTTTGTAAAATACAGTTAAGCGAATTGCCAATTAAAATAAAAAAAGGCATTTTATATTTTGATACTGACTTTATCGGCTCATCATAGCAGGCTCCTAGCTCGCTCGCTTGATATTCTTGCTGATAAAGTCAATATCAAGAACAAAAAAGCCATTATTCTATTTGCCTTGGTTTGATATTACAGATGTAGTTTACCATTCACAACATTTTTGGTGTGAGCTTTTAAAAGATACTAACTCATCACTAGAAAGTAAAAGAATTTATAACTTTGGTAATCTTCTATTTACTTTTACGGGTGCTGTCGAAAAAAAATGTTGGTATGAAATTTATATATGTGGCAAAATATTAACAAAAGTGTTACCTTATTATATTGGTTAGTGCTATTATAATATTCAATTTCAGTGTTATGGATATGCACCAGTTATTGTACAAGATGTTGTGTCAGGATTTGACCCTGAACTGACTTGTGAAAAAGTAAAGTTGTGTACAAGTAAGTGTTAACATTTCAAATATGTTTGTTGCATTATTGTTAAGATATTAAAATAAAAATTCAAGATATCAAAGCCAATGTTTGTCTCAAATGCTAACATGGGTATCCAATTTTCTAAAAATTGCAGATCGATTTAGTATTTTCTCCCTCCCCTAATATTGTATTTTAAAGATGTTGTTATTAAAACACTATTTTATTTAATGTTGCTTTAAATTTCTTTTTTTGACAGATGATAGTATAGCAATGACAAAAGATTTCCCTTCCAGAAATATTGAAGAAGTAATGATAAAGGTATAGTCAGACCCCCCTTTTTGTGGAGGGAATTTATTTGTTGATGAAGAAAAAAGATAACTACACATCAATTTCTATAACAGATCAATTTTATGATTGTTCTCAATATCCATTTCCATAATAGTCTTGAGATTTAAAAATTCATCATAGCCATTAGTAATACTTTTTTCTAGAGTTGTTGTAAGTGCTTGTAATAATATGCTGATAAAAAACAATGCAGGTATATTTAATTAAAGAAGTTGTACTTATATTATAAGGTACAAATTGATTCAGTTAACTACGTTAGAAGCTGAAATTTTCGTGGAGGATTTAATTTCGTTTATTTCGTGGAAAGAATATATCCACCAATTTAGAACCACCACGAAAATTTAACCTACACATAATAACACTTACATTTACTAGAAACCACAAAATTAAATCCCCCTGAAATCTTATTTAGAGACAAAACTACGAAATTTTAACCCCACGAAAATTAATGTTTCTATAGTATTTAGATTTAAGACTATGATATAGTTACTGTTATATTGGTCATTTTATGTTTTCTATTATCAGGCTGGTCCAGAATGTGCCATATGCAAATTAATTGTTCAGGAAATAGACTCATTTATAGCAAAGAACGAAACAGCCAGTCAGATCAATGCTACTGTATATGCATTTTGTGGTAAATTACCTGGTGCATTGACGTCTTTGGTGAGTAAATAAACTCTAAACTTATAAACTAACTGGTCCATTGACTTCTCTGGTGAGTAAATCAGCTGAAAACTTATAAACTCTCTGCTCACCTAATTCTCTCTGCCCATTTGAATTCTTTGTTTTGTAAACTAGCTCTTAACTTATTCATTCCCTGCTCCTCTAAATTTCCCATTGAGTAAATCAATTTCTTGATATTTAACTTGTGTATAAATAAACTCCCTACTGAACTTATAATCCCTACTCTATTGAATTTTTTGTTGAGTAAATCAATTCACAACTTAGAAACTCTATGCTCTATTGAATTTCATTGACTTTACCTATGAAAACAGCGAAAAAACATTTCATTTTGTTGTACCAAGTGTTGACATACAGACAGATGGACATGCAGAGCCAGACTGATGTATTAGGGACCATACTGTAAAATGTTGTCTAAGAAGGATGTATAAAAGCTCTTGTAAGGTCAACCCATTGAACAGTTTTACCACCAGTATTGATTTTATTTGACGAGTGATTTAAGGAAAAGTTGTTACATGTACTTTCCATTTAAGTCCCATGGGAACTTATATGGCATTGTTGCTACATTAAGTGCTACTGTGTACTGAAAATATCAAAAGAAAATTCCTGTAAAGTAAAGGATTTGGTATCTTTTTCTTTTTGTTTCCTTTTTATGGTTCAGAGAATGATTCTAGAGTTAGATAATATGCAAATATACTGACAATAATATCTGGCAATATATTAATAAATAATTTAAGATAATGAAATGTTAAATTGATTCCTATTTTCAATTTATTGCAGTGTATGACATATGCACCCATTATAGTGAATGATGTTGTATTAGGATTTGATCCAGAGAAGACATGTGAAAAAGTCAAACTATGTACAAGTAAGTTTTATATTTTATGAATTATTACAATACAATGATCACATATTACATGAATAATTTTGTGGTAAATGGGAGATAACTCTGTTTTTTTATTTGAGACATGTATTTATTGAATAGACTACCTTCTGCTGTTGTCTGCTCTATGGTCGGGTTCAGTTGTCTCTTTGGCACATTCCCCATTTCCATTCTCAATTTTGTATAGTACATTCATATACATTTTTCACATACATATTAAATTTATGACAAACCATGTATTCAGAGTTCTCTATTATAAGAAACTTGTGTATTATTTGTTCAATTAACTATATTTTCTTAGAAATATCTTGCACTGAGTATATTCACCATTGTGTGCTATACAATTCTGTAGTGCGTTATTTGCTCCCTCTTATAAAAATATATAAATCAAATAGTAGGCATTTTATTGATATGTTTGATTTGAGTTAGGTTCCTAGTTGTATATTCTTAAAGGAAACTGTTTCAGATAAATCAATGAAAAAAACCCAGTGTCAAAGCAAGGTGGTTTAAATTTTTATAATGGAGATATGCATATAGTTAGTTTAATCTTTTTCAATGACAAATGTATATTTTTTTAGATGACAGTATTTTATTGTCACCAAAATCTGAAGTGAAAAAAATTGAAAAGAAGATCAAGGAAAAAGTTGAGGTAAAATTAGTTTTAAACCGTTTTTTAGCTCACCTGCCAAGTGAGCTTCTCTCATTACTTGGCCTCCGTCGTTTGTCGTCGTCGTCGTCCGTTGTCGTCGTCCGTCGTCGTTAACTTTTACAAAAATCTTCTTCTCTGAAACTACTGGGCCAAATTTAACCAAACTTGGCCACAATCATCATCGGGGTATCTAGTTTAAAAACTGTGTGTTCCGGTGACCCTGCCAACCAACCAAGATGGCTGCCATGGCTGAAAATAGAACATAGGGGTAAAATGCAGTTTTTGGCTTATAACTCAAAAACCAAAGCATTTAGAGCAAATCTGACACTGGTAAAGTTGTTAAACAGGTCAAGATCTATCTGCCCTGAAATTTTCAGATGAATCGGACAACCCCTTGTTAGGTTGCTGCCCCTGAATTGGTAATTTTAAGGAAATTTTGCTGTTTTTGGTTATTATCTTGAATATTATTATAGATAGAGATAAACTTTAAACAGCAATAATGTTCCGCAAAGTAAGATTTACAAATAAGTCAACATGACCAAAATGGTGAGTTGACCCCTTAAGGTTGCCCTTTATAGTCAATTTTTAACCATTTTTCGTAAATCTTAGTAATCTTTAAAATGCAGTTTTTGGCTTATAACTCAAAAACCAAAGCATTTAGAGCAAATCTTACAGGGGGTGAAATTGTTTATCAGGTCTATCTGCCTTGGAATTTTCAGATGAATCAGATAACTAGTTGTTACGTTGCTGCCCCTGAATTGGTAATTTTAAGGAAATTTTGTCGTTTTTTCATAAAATTTGTAAATTTTCACTAACATTTTCCGCTGAAACTTCTGGGCCAAGTTCATTATAGATAGAGATAATTGTAAGCAGCAAGAAAGTTTAGTAAAGTAAGATCTACAAACACATCACCATCACCAAAACACAATTTTGTCATGAATCCATCTGTGTCCTTTGTTTAATATTCACATGGACCAAGGTGAGCGACACAGGCTCTTTAGAGTTGAGTATAAAAGAGAGGGAAAAGATACCAAAGGGACATTCAAACTCATAAGTCCAAAATCAACACAATAGATAAAAAAGGAAAAAAACAACAGACAAACAATTGTACACAAAATACAACATAGAAAACTTAAGACTGAGTAACAAAAAACCCCACCAAATCAAGGCGTGTTATCAGGTTACTCATAAAGGGTAAACAGATCCTGCTTCACACGAGGCACCCGTCATGTTGTTCATCAATTATTTCTCAACATTATAATACCTCCACTCAACTGTGTTTAAATAAATATATTTCAATATTCATAATTTCTTAGGTCAGTGATCAATAGATGACATTTAAATTTGTGCACTTTCTCATAAATTTTTGATGTCACTATGCTTTTATTACACCACTGTAAGAACATATTCTTATGTTCATTAAAGTACCTTAAGGATGTACTTAGGTGAGGTTAGGTAAAAATTAAGAAATTAAGAAATTAGAATTGATACTATAAGCTGGTAGAGCATCGATTAAAGATAAGGTTAAGCTAAAAATATTGATAGGTCATGGACCTCCTTTTCGAGATTTATTTGAGATTTAAAATATGGCGGGAAAAGGCTGACTCGGACTTTTACCTTATATTTGCATTGGTATTATTTGGGTCTCAAAACAAGAGAAACAAAATAAAAAATCTTCTAAAATTTTGGTAAATGACCTTTCATGAGCTATTAAGTCTTATCTGAAAAAATAAATGGGTGTTATGGGGCAAAATATTTTACATGGTATTGTATGGAAAGACATCAAGGAGTCCGAACATTTGACACAAATTCCAAAACCTCACCTAAGTACATCCTTAAGCCAACTTATTCTTATAAAACAACTTGAGGCTAGTGTATGGAAGATTATCATGATTAACAATTTTAAGCAAAATGTGACCTATATTTAGTCCATTAGATTATTGTCAGCCAGTCAGTGTTCACCTGACCTTGACCTCATTTTCTTGAATCATTTTTGAAGGTTAACCGTATGATAGAGGCAGGGTCTCTGGTACTTAAAAGTATTATTTCAATTTCATTTAGACTATCGAATTAGTTGAAAGTAAACATTGTTCTTTGTTGAACTATGTATAAAGTGACCTGCAAATGTTCAAATTGTAAAGTTTTGCTATCTCATCAATATTTAAATGTAGATTTGTTAATATATACTGTTATATTGGTCATTTTATGTTTTCTATTATCAGGCTGGTCCAGAATGTGCCATATGTAAATTAATTGTTCAGGAAATAGACTCATTTATAGCAAAGAACGAAACAGCAGGTCAGATCAATGCTACTGTGTATGCTTTTTGTGATAAACTTCCTGGTGCATTGTCTTCTCTGGTGAGTAAATCAATTCTTTGATGTTTAACTGGCATATAGATAAACTCCTTGCTCCATTTATACTCTTATCATCCTTATTTGCCATTACAATTTTGTTTCCAGAATTAGAATTTCCCTACTGGAATTACTTCTTTAGATGCAATGGAGTCATGTTTTGCTTAAATTGAGAACCATTTTTGTCAAACCTGTGACTTTTGTTGCAGAAACTCGACATAGGGATAGTGATCCGGCGGCCGTGTTTACTAACTTCTGAAAAGCTTTATATTTTGGAAGGTGGAAAACCTGGATGCTTCATACTTTGTTTATAGATGCCTCACGTTCCTCATTTTCATGGTTCAGTGACTACTCAAAATAAAAGTTAAGATTTTTTGTAATGTTAATTTCTCTCTTATTTTGAGTTATAGGATAATTATATTTGGTATGTACGTAGCTTGCAAGGTCCTCATGTCCATCAAACAGTTTTCACCTGACTGTGACCTTATTTCATGGATCAGTGAACAAGGTTAAGTTTTGGTGGTGAAGTCTATATCTCAGAAACTATAAGCAATAAGTCTAGTATATTCAGTGAATGGAAGGTCTGTAACGTGTACATCTCCAACTGGCAGGTTGTATGCATTACTGTATGCAATAGGTCAACTATATTTGGTGTATGGAATGATTGAAGGGTGTACATAGATTAGACCGTTGGTTTTCCTGTCTGAATGCTTTTACACCAGTAGTTTTTGGGGCCCTTTATAGCTTGCTGTTTTTGGTGTGAGCCAAGGCTCTGTGTTGAAGGTCATACCTTGACCTATATTGGTTTACTTTTATAAATTGTTACTTGGATGGAGAGTTGTCTCATTGGCACTCATACCACATCTTCCTATATCTATATACTAGCTGACAGGTGTCATCTGAACTTGACCTTATTTTCATGGTTCAGTGGTCAAAGTTAAGTTTTTGAGTTTTTTTGGTTTTTTTTCTAATACTATATGCAATAGATCAACTATATTTTATGTATGGAAATATTTTATAATGAACATATCAGTCTCGCAAGTTTTATTTGACCTTGACCTCACTCACGTTTTATTGCTCAGTGTTAAGTTTTTGTGTTTTGGTTTGTTTTTCTTAAACTATAAGCAAAAGGTCTACTGTATTTGTTGAATAGAAAAATTGTAAGCTGTACATCTGTACATGTCTGTCTGGCATAGTTTATTATACCCCTGCTTTGAAAAAAAGGGGGGGGGGGGCTATACTGTTTTACCTCTGTCTGTCCATCAGTCCGTCCGTCCCATGAATATCTTTCGTCACATTTTTCTCAGGAACTACAATACAAGGATTTCTGAAATTTGCTTTCAAGGTTTATATAAATCTGCTATACCGTGTGATGCGTTTTTAGATTCATTACTTGACGACTTCCTGTTTACCGAACACTTGTATGATTTTACACATGATAACCAAGTTGAAAATTTTCGTCACATTTTCTCAGGAACTACAATACAAGGATTTATGAAATTTAGTTTCAGTGTTTATATAAGTCAGCTATACTGTGTAGTGTGTTTTCAGATCCATCACTCAACAATTTCCTGTTTACCGAACACTTGTATGATTTTACACATGATAGCCAAGTTGAAAATTTTCGTCACAGTTTTCTCAGGAACTGCATTACAAGGATTTCTGAAATTTGGTTTCAGGGTTTATATAAGTCAGCTTTACTGTATGATGAGTTTTCAGATTCATCACTTGACAACTTCCTGTTTACCGAACACTTGTATGATTTTACACATGATAGCAAAGTTGAAAATTTTGTCACATTTTTCTCAGGAACTACAATACAAGGATTTCTGAAATTTGGTTTCAGGGTTTAAATAAGTCAGCTGTACCGTGTAATGCGTTTTCAGAATCATCACTCATCAACTTCCTGTTTACCAAACACTTGCATATTTTTACACTATTAAAATTATCCACTTGCGGCGGGGGTATCATCAGTGAGCAGTAGCTCGCATTTTCACTTGTTTGACCTTGACCTCATTTTCTTGGTTCATTGGTCAATGTCTAGTTTTCTTTGTTAAGTCTGTTTCTTAGAAACTATAAGCAATTGGTCAACTATATTTAATGTATTAAAGATTGTAAGGTTTACATGTACTGTATTTCTTGTTTGGTTTGTATGACCTTGACCTCATTTTCTTGGATCTTGTTAAAGGGGCACTAGCTACGACATATATAAAAAATCTAAAGTTTGATTTTTTTCTGTTCAATCAATAATGAAAGTGAAATAGTGAAATAACAATTGGCTTTCTGCAGCCAAAAAGGTTCAATTTTGTCAAATTACGCTAAGAAACATTGATAATTAGTCATTCACTTGCAAGTGAATGAGTCGACCTCTTTAAATCTGTATTCATATGAACTTCAATTTAACCTCTAGCTAGAGATTGACAACGCATGCATTGTACATGTACTGGTTATTTAAAGAAAAAGAATGTCAACAATGAAAGTGAAACTACAGTAAATCATTTGATTACTAATTCGATGTACATAAAACCATTCTTATACGGTTAAAAGCAATGAGAAACATCTATTTTTAATCTATATAATAAAATAAAACAGACCTATACAAATCCAATTGCACGTGTTGGTTTAATCTATTCATATCTTTATTTATGATTACATCGCTTATATGGTCATCTGAGGTCAAATCGAAAGTAAATTAGATGGCGTCTGGACTAAAATACACGAAACGAACCTATAAATTAGCTACCCCATGCTCTGTAAACTGTTTATTTTAGACTTTTGATAGTTTGGATAAATGTTTTACATAGTTATAAATCAAACATGAGAATTTGAGTCAAATCGGTGACCATGAATTTGACAGCTAGTGCTCCTTTAAGTTTATGTGATAGTTGTAGAGAAGTTTTAGGACTATCAACATAATATCAATGATTAGCAAAGAAGGCAAGACATTTCAGCATGTGCACTCTTGTTTTAATTTTATTTGAGTACCAGTATTTTTATGTAAAGCTATTACTATATCTCAGTTTTCATGGAAACATTAATTTCTTCAAGCTCATTTTAACATATACTTAAATTATATGGTTAATTTATTCCAGTGTAAGACATATGCACCCATTATAGTTAACGATGTTGTATTAGGATTTGATCCAGAGAAGACATGTGAAAAAGTCAAATTATGTACAAGTAAGTTTTATATTTTATGAATTATGATAAAATCTGGTGTCAGTCAATGGACAACTTTCGAGTTTGGTGCATTACGTCTTAAACTTAGGTTATAATGAACATAATTCCTGCCTTTAAGGGGCATCCTCACTTCTGTTCCAATGTTGAGCAATTAGTTGAAAAAATGATAATGCTATATGGTACAAATTATTCGCAAATCAAATTCTTATAATTGATATTCAGTATTGCTACTTTTAAGATATTATTTTTTTCCTGGTAGAAGGGAGATAACTCTATAGTTTCTTTTATTGGAATACATTTATAAATAAAAATTCGTAAGGGTTCCACGGAACCCAGTGTCTCGCCTACTTTTGCTGTTAATCGTAGACTCAACAAAAAAGAGGAAAAACATCAATAAAAATTTCCCTCTCGATACTGTCTTTTGATTGAAAGAAGCTTCCAAGTTTGGTAAAAAATCCAGGATAGTTTATGAATCTAATAAATGTTTTATAAACTTTAACTGCAGACTGTATGTAATGTTAATTGGAAGAAAACTAAGTCCATTTATAAGTAAAATACGGAAAAAGTTAATTTTTTTTTTACAAAATTTTCTTCTGAATAATATCTTATGATCAGAAACAAGCTTTTGTCTAAATTTGGTAGAAATCCAGGATAGTTTAAGAACATTATAAAAATTTTAAAAACTTAAACCACAGAGGGAATGTTTTGTTTCTGGCAAAAAACCTAAGTCCATTTATAAGTAAAATACGGAAAAGTGGAAATTTATTTTTACAAAATTTTCTTCTTGATACTATCTTATGATCATAAACAAGCATCTGTCCAAGTTTGGTACAAATCAAGGATAGTTTATGAAAGTTATTAAAATTTTAAAAACTTTAACCACAGAGTGAATGTAATGTTTCCTCGCAGAAAAACTAAGTCCATTTATAAGTAAAATACGGAAAAAATAGAATTTTATTTTTACAAAATTTACTTCTGGATACTTTTTTATGATCATAAACAAGCTTCTGTCCAAGTTTGGTAGAAATTCAGTATAGTTTAAGAAAGTTATTAAAATTTCAAAAACTTTAACCACAGAGTGAATATTTGTGGACGCCGCCGCCGCCGACGACGGAATGTAGGATCGCTTAGTCTCGCTTTTTCGACTAAAGTCGAAGGCTCGACAAAAATGACATAATACATTCATGAACATTTTTGAAAGATATAAAGTTATAACTTATTCTGAATTCAATAATATAGGAAACCCATATTATCTTGCATGGTGGATTTCAAAAGAAATGGAACATTGAGATATTTGCTGGATGTATTTATATAATTCACTCTTGTGGATGCTGCTTTAGTTTATACTTATAGATTATTATTGATCATCTCAACCAGATTGATTTTCTCGCTTGAGCCAGGACGGCGAAAGCAAGAAAGGCAATTGAGTTGAGATGACCAATGATAATCTGTTTATCGCTATTTTACCTATGACATCGTTGTCAATTTCATGTCAATTCCGTAAGCAACGCGTCTTACTTACTTAGTTTCTATCGATAATTTTCCATCTCAAGCGAGTAGCATGATATGAAAAATATCACAAAAAAGATCAAAGGAAAAATGCACAAAATATTTTTATCCCCTGCTTAGTATATTTCTAGGATTTTGATTGGTTAAGGCACACCCTTACAAAACCCATAGCCCCTGAGGGTTGCTAACCTATATCCCAGGATGTTGCTACCCATTACATCGGGGAAATTCACACGCCTTTTCCTTTGTTCCATGATTGTTCCTTATGAAATATTGTATTCTGTAGATTATCCATGATGTCTGTATAATTAGATACCTAATCCACTAATGATTCTATCTTATTATGTCAATTATTTGCACTCATTTTAGTAAATGCATCACTATTCTGCCACATTGTCAATGAATGGGACTACTGACCTAGCTATGCAAATGACCCACCTTGACGTCACACTGTCTATGATGTAACTCTCACAACTTTGAGCGCCAAATTCCACCCATTTCACTTTCTGTCATTAGATTAAAAATGTCTACCATGTTAAAAATACATCAAAATTCCAAATTTCAATGAAAGATATTTAAAAAATGAAAAAAAACGTTACTTTGACATTAAACTTTGTGGTCGAATTTCTCTAAAAATCGCCAGATTTAGACTAAGACTGGGGATAAATTTGTTATCTATGTTCATATTCGTAGATATGGACATTTTAACACCCTTCAGTACCCTGTACACCCTTCGGCTGCGCCTCAGGGTATACTTGGATACTTCAGGGTGTTAAAATATCCATTATCTACGGATATGAATGTAGATAACTTATAGTATTAGGTTTGTCTTCACTGAGGCTCTTGTTCCTTCAGGAACCGAAAATAAGACAATTAAAAAGTGCATATTAGTAGCAAGGTAGTTTAGATTTTATGTAAATTTCTTTCACCTTTTTTCAAGACAAATATATATTTCCAGATGACAGTATTTCATGGTCACCTAAATTTGGGCCAAAAAAGATTGAGAAGATGATCATAGAAAAAGTTGAGGTAAAATTAGTTTTAAAGTTGTTCTTGTCTTTAAAAAAGAAGTTCTTTACATATTAATTGAATGTGTTAGATCTTTTCTCCATTTTTCCAAATTTAAAACCATTTTTAAACTCCTGTCAAAATTTTTAACTAAATTATTTCTACTAATTGTTAGATTTGGCAAAATCTTTAAATGTGTAATAAATGATCAATTGAATTATTTTATAATACTTATTATAAAAGGAGATATGTGCATTAGCCTACAAGTTATTAAATACTGTTATCAAACATTCGTGGAAGATTGCACATATATTGGTGAAGCCAGCTATTGTGGATTGTGTTACGATTTTTTTCTCCATTTATTTAAAACCATTTTTATACGCCTGTCAAAATTTTGACAGGACATATTATGGTATACAAATGTCCGTCCATCTGTCTGTCCAGCGTAAACATATCACACCGTAACTTAAGAACTACTTATCCAAATTTCATGAAACTTAACATAGTTGTTTCTTATGATGGTCAAGCGATCGGTATACTTTTTGATGAAAATAAGATGTAAACTTTTTGAGTTATGGCACTTTATAACTAAAACAGTAGTGTGTTTTTTTCATATGTCTCGCCATGTCTCAAAAAAGATTTATCACTATTTCTTATAACTTTACACACTATTTAGTTAAATTAATCTAAAAATCTTTATATTTTTTGGTGATGATTAAACATTTTATTTTAGAATTATATTGAGTTTTTTTGTTAAAAAAAAGGGGATTTTCACATGTTGCACCGCATCTCAGACACTATTTATGATTATTGCACACACAAGACGAAGGGCGTACATGCACTAGTGGTGCAGCTGTTTATTACCTTTTATAAATTTTTCTGGCATGGATCTATATTGTTTTATAAATGATACATAT
This sequence comes from Mytilus galloprovincialis, assembly GCA_037788925.1. NCBI lineage: Eukaryota > Metazoa > Mollusca > Bivalvia > Mytilida > Mytilidae > Mytilus > Mytilus galloprovincialis. The sequence goes on from CM075337.1 coordinate 88,025,061, forward strand.
AAACATAGCTTCAATAATTAATTGTGATTTTGAAGATTGTAACTGTGAATTATTCTTGCCAAGTCCAGTATGAACTTAAGTTTATCATTGCTTTTTTTTCCATACAAGTCATATATATATTTTATTGTTTCTATTTCCAGGCAAGCCCAGGCTGTACTTTATGTAAATTTATAGTACAAGCTGTTAGCAACTACACTACACAGAATCAGTCAGCAGCAGCCATCAACGCTTCAGTATACCAAGTGTGTAATGAACTCCCAGCTCTTCTCAAGAATCTGGTAAGGGTGTAAAAGATTGATGATATTCATAATTTTTAAACAGAAATATATGAGACAAATAACTATTCCAAAAAAGATCTATACTGCTATTTTACTTTGCATAAAGGTGTACAATGATGGTTTTTTTTACCTATCTGTGTTCTCAGCTATTTTACTTTACAAATAAAGATGTTTACAGACATATTTCCATTCTCAAAGGTGTATGTTAGCTGTTATTTTACTATAGATAAACTGCATTTTACTATACACATAGGAGACACAGCCAAATTATGCTCACATAAATTTCATATGAATCTTAACACCAATTTCATGTTAATTTCACATAAAAGCTCAATTAATGTTAATTTCAGGTGAAAATTCCATGTGAATTAGTATCGTATGAGAAATGAGCCTGAAAGTTTTTAAATGAATTCACATATAAGCTTGACAAACATAAAATTTTCTTGAACAAAATATTAATTTCCCTGACAGTGTCACAGTGTGTATTATGCAATTAAAGGTCATGGTACACAGTCATTGAACTATGCAAATAATAAATAGTGTTATATATAATTCTAAGGTATCCTATTTCTATTTATTATACTAGCAAATTGTATTGTTAATTTAAATGACTATTCATTGGCGTCATAGTTTGTTTTGGTATTCTTTTCTTTGTTCATGAAAAAATAACCACAATGATTTGGAATGATAAAACTTAACATTTAAAATTTTAATTTAAACTCAAGGATAAAACAGTATATGTACAATGACTTTAGAATTTAGAATTTTGATAGACTCGTTCTAAACCTTGTAAAAAACATTTTTTTTAATTTTGTGTCAATATTTGTGTATAAACCTCTCACCTTTATTGTATTTGTTTTATTAGTCCCATACTGACAAAGTTAAACTATAAGTTTGCACTCCATGCATCTGTCTGTCTGTCTGTCCGTCAGTCTGGCAAATACATTTTCCTCACTTTTTTTCTTCATGCTTGAAGATATTGATTTGATATTTGGTGTAATATTTCATCATGACAAATTATAGATCCGTAGGGGACTATATATTACCATGCAATACTTACAGAATGCTTGTTTTATTTCAGTGTCAGACTTATGCACCAATTATTATAAATGATATTACAGCTGGGTTTGATCCTGAACAGACATGTGAAAAGGTTAAACTGTGTTCAAGTAAGTTATTTTGTTACAGCTATAACTGTTCATGAGTTAACCAAATGTTCTTGAAATTAGAAAATCCTGTTTTAATTCTACAAAGAGATTTAAAAAGTGTGAACCCCAAAATAGCTTCTGAAGCAAACTGGATAACCTGAGCAATATATGATTTCAATATCAATCAACTATAATTTGAAATAAAAAGTAAATGAACTGAGCAGTTTGCAGAAATTTGTTGGAGCACTTGTGGGGTTTAAGTTGTAAGATTCTATAATTTCTATTTTCCTTTAAGGATTAAAAAAAATGATGTTTCAAATGATTTTAAGGAAGAGAAAAAATTAGTGTTAATTTGTGTAATAACTATCATACACCAAATAATTACTAGACAGTATGGTCTGCAATGTATTCGATATGCATTGACAAAGATGTGAGTTCTTATACATCAATTAAGCAGCAAGCTCCAAATATATCTAAAGGGCAACATACAGTTTTTGACAATTGACACATCAGTTTACCTGATGATAGTTTTTGTAGGGCCTGTGACTTTTGTCGCATAAAGCTCGACAATAGGGATAATGATCTGGTGGCAGCGTTAGCTAACTTAGTAAAAGCTTAATATTTGAGAAGCTAGAAAACCTGGATGCTTCATACTTTGTATTTAGATGCCTTATGTTACGAAGTTTCAATCTGTCATATGTCCATTGTCCCTGACCTTATTTTCATGGTTCAGTGACTACAGTTTTTTTGTAATGATAATTTCTTTCTTATTATAATGAGTAATAGGATAACTATATTTAGTATGTGTGTACCTTGCAAGGTCCTCATGCTGTCAGACAATTTTCATTTGACCTTGACCTCATTTCATGGATCAGTGAAAAAGGTTAAGTTTTGGTGGTCAAGTCCATATATCAGATACTATAAGCATTATGTCTACTATATTTGGTATATGGAATGATTGTAAGATGTACATGTTCAACTGGTAGATGTCATCTGACCTTGACTTCATTTCCATTGTTCAGTGGTCAAAGTTTAGTTGATGAGTTTGGGTCTTTTTTTCTTATACTATTTGCCCCTATTAGTCAACTATATTTGGTGTATTGAAATATCTTATGATGTACATGTCAGTCTTGCAGGTTTTATTTGACCTTGACGTCATTTTCAGAGTTCATTTTTCAATGTTAAGTTTTTGTGTTGTGGTCTGTTTTTCCTTTACTATAAGTAATACATCAACTATATTTGTTGTATGGAAAGAATGGTGTATATGTCTGTCTGGCAGGTTTTATCTGACCTTGACATCATTTTCATGGTTCATTGGTCAATGTTTAGTTTTCATGGTTAAGTTTGTTTCTTAGATATTATAAGCAATAGGTTAACTATATTTAATGCATAGATTGGTTGTAAGGTATACATGTCTGTCTGGCATGGTTCATCTGACCTTGACCTCATTTTCATGGTTCATTGGTCAATGTTAAGTGTTCTTTGTTAAGACTGTATCTTAGAAACTATAATCAATCAGTCACCTATGTTTGGTTTATTGAATGATTGTAAGGTGCACATGTGTTTCTCATTTCATTTATCTGACCTTGACCTCATTTTCATGCTAAGTGTGTGTGTTACTTGTAGTAAAACTTTACATATAGGACTATCAACATAAAATCAATGGTAAGTAAAGAAGGCGAGACATTTCAGTTTGTGCACTCTTGTTAACATTAATTTGATACGTTAGTTTACCACTATTTTTTTTTTACAATTGACACGTTAGTTAGCCATAGTTTTTGACAATTGTCACTTTAGTTTACTAGTAGTGTTGTCAAATCGTACACTTTTTCCTAACCGGTTACTCGGATATTCATTCAACTGATTAACCAGTTAACCGGTAGTTAAAGTTTGTGTTTGAAAGCTTTATCAATAGTACCCTACACATAGATAAGATGAGGTATGAGTGTCAATTTGACAACCTTTCATCCAAGTCATAAATTCACGCTTATGGAATAAAAGTTTGTCCTTTGGCATCATAAGGCTTGTCTGTGAGGATTCCTGCATGGCGAAGTTTGACTTTTGATAATCGAATACACCGTATCAACTATATAGCGATTGTACCAACTTCAGATTGAAAAATAAAAAAAACCCTCCTTGATCTCGTAGAATTGAATATGTCTGAAACCGATTATTCTTTCCTTTTTCTCTTGTTGTCTCCGAAAATAATGTTGAGTGTTTCAATTTGAAATGATTAATCATTAAAAAAAGAAGATGTGGTATGATTGCCAATGAGACAATTTAGTACGGTGACCAAGTAAAGAAAAGTCACTTATTTAAGGAGTTTAATCGTCATTCGGACTATACGGCTATAAATCACAGTATTGGTAGATCAAATATCAAACTTAACATTTTGACTTGTCGTCAAAAAATCGCACGGTGCAATTTTTGTAAAATGGGCTTTGAAGTACGTAAGTTAACTTAAACGAAAAATCGACTTAGAAAAGTTTTAAGGTCTACATTGTAAAATAACGTCCGTGCTATGATTTCTGTTATTACAACATTGTTGTTACACCTTATTTTAACGATTTCAAATAAAGTTTAGCAAAATTAATCCGTTATTAAAGAGTTTATGTAAAAAAATGACACTACGAATATTTTGCATTGAATAGAGTACGTTTCAATTCAATTTCATCATTTTTTTTTAACGCAAAATGTACATTAATTAACATTTATATGATATTTCATACCTTTATTAATCAATAATACCTCAGAAGCACGAATTAAGCAATTCAAGCCAAACACAAGTCCTTATACGCTCATATTAGGACGGAGCTATTCGAAGCACATATACAGCCTCTTATAAATACATATAAGCAATGAGGGCTGTATCACTTACATTCAAATACTGGGGTGTGTTCCTTGAAGCAGTAGACATTTTGCTGTCAAATGTTAGAGCAGGACGAGAGGGAAATTGGTCACTTCCTTGCGATCGTCATCTCAAATGTAACCTTATGTTTTTGTCGAGCCTTCGACTTTAGTCGAAAAAGCGAGACATAGCGATCCTACATTCCGTCGGCGTCATCGGCGGCGGCGGCGGCGGCGGCGGCCACAAATATTCACTCTGTGGTTAAAGTTTTTGAAATTTTAATAACTTTCTTAAACTATCCTTGAATTGTACGAAACTTGGACAGAAGCTTGTTTATGTTCATAAGATAGTATCCAGAAGTAAATTTTGTAAAAATAAAATTCCATTTTTTCCGTATTATACTTATAAATGGACTTAGTTTTTTCTGCCAGGAAACATTACATTCACTCTGTGGTTAAAGTTTTTAAAATTTTAATAACTTTCTTAAACTATCCTGGAAATGTACAAAACTTGGCCAGAAGCTTGTTTATGATCAGGAGATAGTATCCAGAAGTAAATTTTGTAAAATTAAATTCCATTTTTCCCGTATTTTACTTATAAATGGACTTAGTTTTTCTTCCAGTTAACATTACATACAGTCTGCAGTTAAAGTATTTAAAACATTTTTAAGATTCTTAAACTAGCCTGGATTTTTACCAAACATGGACAGAAGCTTCTGACAATCAAAAGATAGTATCGAGAGGAATAATTTCATTGATTTTTTTCATCATTTTTGATGAGTGTGTGATTAACAGCAAAAGTAGGCGAGACACTGGGTTCAGCGGAACCCTTACCACAAATATTTTTGTAACAAACCGTACTATTTACTGAAGGTGGAAGCCAGTTTACATAGTCGATATGCTTCAACTTTCTGCGAATATTCGATCATCTTTTATGGATGGCTACTTTTCTTAAAGACAGACTCCTGGACAATTTAACGGTCAAAGACCGACATGGCAAGAGAAAAAAACGTTATAAAAACCCCAAGGGGATCAGGTGGCACTGTAGGCATAACAAATCAAAAGTCTGCGCTTGTTAGATGGACCCTTACTAGACATTTCCTAGAACCCCTTAGTTGTGTAACGCTGAAAATGGCTGGAATTGCTGTAGATAATGCAAATTCACAAGAGGAAACAAAACCAACAGCAATGAAGAAAGATGAAGAACATGTTATTGCTATTGTGAACCATCTGAATTATCCATGACTGATCCTTTTGATGTTGAATCCCATCCTCCATGTCTTATTAATATCTCTTCTAGAAAAGGCATGCTTAAAGAGATATTCGAGATTCTTTGCTCACAGCTGTAGAGGAAGGATTGAACATGTCTAAGCATTGTATCACTAGTTCACTTTCTTTAGGTCATCAAAGTCAAAACTAAAAATGTTGAAAACATGACCACAAAAACAAACCTTAAATATAAATCGGAGGAAATACTTTTAGGTCACATACATCCTTAACTTGTATTTAGACGTGCACTGAATCTGGCAAAATATAGAGATGATGTACCATAGAACATGTGCTGTCGCACCCTGTAGGTCCCATTCCAATTTCCCTTTTTCAAGGTGAAGGCACCATGAGAAAATCATGTAAGTCTTATCTGATGAAGTAATTAGAATCTGAAGTTCCCTGAGCACTTTCAGTACCTTCCTTTATACTATCACTCCCAACTTACAGTTGGTAAGGCATTGGTTAAATGTATTGATGTTTAGAAAGGTAACCTAAAACATTCGGTGACATTGCAGCTGACTATTAAAACAGATGTCCCAACGAATTTCTATAGCGCAAACTGTAGCAGATGTTTTTTACCGCTACGTCATGAACAACTCTATAAAGTCTGTCGAAAGGGAACGCCGCACAAAGACTATAGCTTCCACCAAAGTGTATCAGATTATTCCTGACTACAAAACTTTTACAAATCCCCTATGATTCCATCTGATGTGAGCTTTGCATAACCAGAACGTTTGTAAATTCCGAAATTGTCAAATTATACCAACACTGTTAATGGCTGTCGTAATTTGTTAAGCACTCAAGAGGAGGTCAATAATCGATGTCTTAAACTTTGACACCAAGTTTAAAGAAATGGGACATAGTGGAAGAACAATCATACGGACCTCTAATACAGATGTGATTGTTCTGTGCGTTCATTTCTATATGACACATACGAGCGAGTTGTGGGTGCATGTGAGGAACATTAGCAGTGTAAAGGATGGGCGAAGACTACCAGTAAAGATGCAAGTTTAGTCAGGTTACCTCCCTGTGAGGCAGCACTGAAACAGCATGTTTTATGTACTTTGTTTCAAACTAAAAATTTGGAGCACATTACACATTGCTAACCCCCTTATTTGGTCAATTTTACAATACGGTTGGCGAAATTTAAATGATTCGTTACACCCCGTGTATTTTAATGGGCATATGTCAGCAGAATTCTTGCAGGATCTTGTGTTTTCATTGAAGGGAAAATGTCCATGTAAAAAAGTAATGTGTTTGTTCACAACACAACCCTACATGCCCAAGGCTTTACTCCTGTAAAGGGTCAGAATTATATAGAAATTGCAAATCATGTTACCAGAAGATACTCCTGGCATAATTCTGTTGTGAGGATCTCTTTGGTTGGAATTTTGAATTATAACTGCTTTCGTGGTATTGGATGCTTTAAAGTTTTCATGAATTACATGAATGAGCTTATGCAAAATACACCTCCATGATAGCAGGTTTCAGTTAAAATGATAATATTTATCATTTAAGGTTGAATGAATGTCAGCCGGTAAGGTAACTACTGTAACTTTATTAAAATATTTGCATAATAGATCAAGTGTTTGAAAAAAGCCAATTTCCAGTATAAATTGATTTCCTATTTCATTTTTGTTTCATTTTCGAGATAATTCATTGTTTAATAATTTGAAAATAATGTCTGTATCTGAAATTTTACCTAAATTGTTGTATATATCTTCAAATTTCAAAATTATGAAAGAAAAAAAATAAAAACAAAATTTGATCTTTGACCCTATTTTATGCAAAACTGTTACCACATTTCTTTTTGACGACATCGTTATTTCAAAAGTACTCATTTTCCGAATCCAATGATATATAATATAGCCATACAGTATGTTTGACGATTAAATCTAAAAAATATTGGGTCTGGTCACCGTACTAATTCTCCACAAGAGACCAAAATGACACAGAAATGAACAACTATAGGTCGCCGTACGACATGTTTCTTAACTTTGTTTGCTTGTTTCTTTGAGTATGTCACTCATACTATCTCATATATATTGAGTACATTCACATTGGTTTGCATTTCACAATTTTTGAGTTAGCATTTCGTTTAAAATAAGACTAAACCTAGCACTACGGAGGTTGCACATTTAGATGTAGGTTTACACAATATTATATCAAAAACGAAATAATGAAGTTATTTGTAAAACTTTAAAATTGCATCACTGATTTAAAGTTACTGTTAAAAAAACATGTATACTAATTATGTTTCTTTAAGATCCTGCCCGAGCTCTAATTAATTTTATGTTTTTAGAATTAACAATAGCAATCAATATACTGGACATTTGATCTGTCAAATTAATTACCACAACGACAATTTTTAGATATAATATAACTATTTATTGATTTCAATACAAATCTATCAAAATTGGAAAAAAAGTCCGGTTAACCGGTTAGCGTTTTTGGTATTCAGTATTTGGTCGTTTGATCGGTTAACCTGTTAATTGTTGACAACACTATTTACTAGTTTTTGAAAATTGACATGTTAGTTTACAAAAGTTTTTGACAGTTGACACTTTAGTTTACCATGTATGTAAAGCTTTTAAATCACTGATCATTTGAAAAAAATGTTTACATTTTTTATCACAGATTGTCTATCAACATTTAATTCTTTAAAGGTCAAACTTTTTTAGCTCAACGTATGGTATAAGTTTGAATAATTATTTAAGGGTTTACATCCACATCATTTGGTCCAATAATTTCAAGAATTCTTTTTTTCAATTTTAGATGGAAGCTTATTCTATGAATCGGTAACACTAGAATCTATAGAGGAACTAAAAGATATAAAGGTACGTAAGTAAATGTTCTTTGCAGGAAATAACTTTTTCACATTCCATCATTTTACAGTCTAGCCTTTATTTTGTTATACCTTTAAATATTGAACTGATTTACTAATTATTTTCAGGTGTGTAAAGGTGTTTTAAAGATAGAGTTAAAATATTTGGATGCCAAAAGTTTTAATTGAATAGTATTTTAATTCCATAATTCTACAAGTGAGGGCCTTAATGTTGACTTTTTAGCTCACCTTACCCACAATGCCTAATGAGGTATGGTCATCCATTTTCTGTCTGCCTGAAAACGATATTTCTTCATCTACACCGACACTTTTAGGTAAAATCTTGACAGGAGAAGCAATTTTTTCTAACCTTGTAGAGATTCATGATCAAAAGAACCCCTACACATGATATTTCTTATAATATTGATTGAATGAAACATGGCAGCCTTATTAGCACATAGTGCTCATTGAAACACTAACATATTTTTCAACAGTTTTGATAAATGAATACAAATTAAAAGTATGGGAAATCTGTTTCACTTTTTTGAATGAGATTTAAAAAAATGAAATTAAATGAGATTTAAAAAAATAAAATTAAATGAGATTTAAAAAATAAATTTAAATGAGAATTAAAAATTAATAAGTTTTAAAATTAAAAGAGATTTATTTTTTTAAATGTGATTTAAAAAGAGGTTTTCTGTTTTTTTTCAAGCTGCCATTACTTCATGTTATTACCATCTTACTGGAACAAAAGACAACGTTGTGTAAAGTTACAAGTTGTGAAATACGTCGATGGGAGGGGGCCCTTCCTATATACTGTACAAGGTGATAAAATGTGCCACTGGAATAGGTCACATTTTACAGTTTGATATTATATGTGAATGTGTGGGGAAAACTATCAGAAATATATGATTGGGTCAATAAAGTTCCAAATAAGTGTATATGAAAAGCTCTGTATTTTTTTTGCTGCCGAAAGTATTGCCGTAAGTAAACATTACCTAAAGAATCTTAGCCTCAAATAAATGTTCCATTTTTCCAACTCACCACTCAAAAGCCAACTTATTTGGGAAAAGGTTACATTTTTACCTACACAATATATGAAAAAGGTGTACATTCTTAAGATCTGAATTTTATTGTCGAGCCTGCAACTTTTGTTGCAGAAAGCTCGACATAGGGATAGTGATCCGGCGGCGGCGGCTACAGCGGCGGCTACGGCGGCGGCGTTAGCTCACTTCTTAAAAGCTTTATATTTTAGAAGGTGGAAGACCTGGATGCTTCATACTTTGTATATAGATGCTTCATGTTACGAAGTTTCCGTCAGTCACATGTCCAATGTCCTTGACCTCATTTTCATGGTTCAGTGACCACTTGAAAAAAAAGTTCAAATTTTTTGTAATGTTGAATTCTCTCTTATTATAAGTAATAGGATAACTATATTTGATATGTGCGTACCTTGCAAGGTCCTCGTGTCTGTCAGACAGTTTTCACTTGACCTCGACCTCATTTCATGGATCAGTGAACAAGGTTAAGTTTTGGTGGTCAAGTCCATATCTCAGATACTATAAGCAATAGGGCTAGTATATTCGGTGTATGGAAGGACTGTAATGTGTACATGTCCAACTGGCAGGTGTCATCTGACCTTGACCTCATTTTCATGGTTCAGTGGTTATAGTTAAATTTTTGTGTTTTGGTCTGTTTTTCTCATACCATATATGCAATAGGTCTACTATATTTGTTGTATGGAATGATTGTTAAGTGTACATGTCTAGCGGGCAGATGTCATGTGACCATGACCTCATTTTCATGGTTCAGTGGTCAAAGTTAAGTTTTTGAGTTTTGGTCTTTTTATCTAATGCTATATGCCATAGGTCAACTATATTTGGTGTATGGAAATATTTTATGATCTTTATGTCAGTTGAGCAGGTTTTATTTAACCGTGACCTCATTTTCACGGTTCATTGCACAGTGTTAAGTTTTTGTGTTTTGGTCTATTTTTCTTAAACTATAAGTAATGTGTCAACTATATATGTTGTATACAAGCATTGTTAGGAATAGCTGTACCTGTCTGCCTGGCATGGTTCATCTGACCTGGACCTCTTTTTCAAGGTTCATTGGTCTTTGTTCAGTTATCTTGGTTAATGTTAAGTTAATGTGACAGTTGTAATAAAGCTTAGCTTTATACTTAGGACTATCAACATAATATCAATGATTAGTATAGAAGGCGAGACATTTCAGCGTGTGCACTCTTGTGAAAAAAGGTGTGGTAACAGAAATTAATAGATTCAATTTTATTGTGTTGTTTGGTTGTGGTCACTCTAAGATATGCTCTAAATCTGTCTGTTTACAGTTGTTGTATTTCGTTATCATATTTGTTAACAAATTGGAAGATGTAATATGTTTACGCAAAGATATGATGTGCAGTATAGCAGAAATGCCCCTTAAAGTTGAGCACAATTGTGTCATTTTAGAAATTTTAACAAGGGAAGGTAAGAAATAACAAAAATTTTCACTTTGCTCTACTAAAGAAAGATTAAACTAGATCATCAAATCCTCCTTTTTAGAAAATAAAACACTTAAACAATCCTTGATTTATTTTGTATTTCCTAATATGCTAATTCTTATCTTTTTTGCATTTCATGTCTGTCATGAATATATATCTATTATATTGGGTCTTTAGATGCTCCAATGTGCCTTGTGTAAGTCTGATATTCCTTTCACCCAACCTCATTGATGAGACAGCATAGTTGCTGCTTTTTGTGCAATATATCAATGTTTTCAATCCTTTTGAAATTTTAGTTGATGAGACAAATTAAGGGAAGATTTTCAGTTATCCATCACTAGAACAAGTCCTGTTTGAGACCATTATAATTCTTATTTTCCTTGTCTTAAAGTCCTTAAAAGGTCTAAGATTATTAATGTCTGTTGAAAAAGGGAGTTGAAGATGGAAATTTTAACGACCTTGACTGGCTAAACAGCCCTTGCACGGTCGGTAAAAAAAAGGGAGTGATGTTATTCTCCAAGTTAAAACATTTTTAAAAGTATGCATGTTCTGTTTTTCCACAAATATAATTGATAGGTGAACAGTTTATGGTATGTTTATTCATCATTGGGAATACATGTCCAAAAATTAGATTCCATAGATGCCTACACCAAGTCAGTGACATGTTGTTCATTATTTGTTGCATACTGTAAATTCAGAAATTATTGTGTGCATTTATTATTGGGATGTTGTCATTTTAGACTTGAATACGATTTAATTTACGATGTTTAGAAAAATCCTGTTCAATTCATATAAAACATTTCAAAATGCGAGTTTAAATTATTTCGTTTACAACTCTATCGCATTTTTCGCAATAATAAAAACCTCACAATAATTTCTGAATTAACAGTATAGTGTTTTAATTAGCCAACGTTACAATTTCATTATATACTTGTATCATTTTTTTTTGGACAGCTCTGACAAAAGAGTAGCTATTTTTTTTATTTTATTGTAGCTCTCGCACTAAAATGTCATTATCTTTCCAATCCAAATAGATTAAATAAGTAAAGACTCTCAATTCCAATTTTATTAACAAAATAATTACTACTGAATTATACATCAAAAATGAATTTCATTACATCATTCCTTAAAATTGACTGAAATGAACAAATTCTATAAAAACATATACATGTACCACCAAATCCTTACTGCATATTGCTGTTAATTTTAATTAGGCTCTGTGGTACAAAATATTAAGTTGCTATCTGTTTGGAGCTAGAACCAAATGTTGAGAAGAAACATTGCAATTGAAAGCATCTGTTTTACACTAATTAGAGATCAATAATGTGCCCAAGCCTAACTGGTTCTTGAATAAAGGTATTAAAATGTCCCACCTTGATCCTCTCTTATTTGATGTTGACGTGAGTTTCAGTGCAGATAAAGGCAGAGTTAAGTAGAGTGAAGGGACCAAGACATATGCAAACTTGTTATTTTATTAAAGTACAAACTGAACAAATACAGGGTTGGGAGAAGAATCTGAGTATAATATTTTCTTTGCATATCAATAAGCAATAAACATATTTACAAACAAACCAAAATAAAGTTGAAAAACTGTGGTACTCCATACAAAAAGTACATAAAAACCGAGTTCTTTGAAACATTTCTACTCTACTAATTAAACAATATAAACTAATGAAAAGCTGATTCTACTAATGCAACAATATCTGATGTATATGGCAAATAAAAACAAATATCCACTAGGAAGTAGAGGGTGGGAAGAAAATCTTTCCAGAAAAATTTAAACGACTGCTACAAGCAAGCACTGATTTAAGAATAATAATAATCTCATTGGTTAATTAATATGATCTCGCAAAGCAATAAGTAAACGAGAAGCACATGCAGAAGTGACTGCAAAACCCCCTTGCTGGTTTGATAATAATCTGAACATTTGAGGGCAACTGCATAACTTATGTAAAGCATTCCAAAACATATTGTGTCTTAATAGATATAGGAAGATATATGAATATAATAATCTATTCATATAAAAGAGTTCCATAAACTGAACAAACACAGGTTTGGATAAAAGAACCACAATTTAATATTTTCGTTGCATATTAATAAAACAATAAAAATATTTACAAACAAAGCAAAATCAAGTTGAAAATGTGTTGTACTCCTAACACAAAGTATAGCTGTGAGTTCTAAGGAAACTAAGGACGCTATTGACTTGTTTATGAGAAAAGGAAGGGTCTAAGTAACCTTTGAACTTTTCATGTTCCCCTCAGCCTGGATGAGGTCAGATGAAACACCACATTATAATGCAAATGTATGAATGTAGCTCCACCCATGTGAAAGCTATGACCAGAATAGCCACCAGAGTCCCAGGTCAGGAATATGGCAGTAGTTATTTAATAGTTCGTTTTTATGTACCGTATGTCGAATTAGGTCTTTCCTCTGATTTTCCTTTTTTTCTTTTTTTTTTCTTCCGCCTAATTTTTTCCTTTGCTGTTTTTTTGTTTCGCAAGTTGTCGCTTAGATATTTGGAATATGATATTGAACAGTTTATACGCTTTTGAAACTGACACAGCTTAACCAAATACTTTCCCATATAAGTGTTTTAAGTAATTAGAATGGAATGTTAGATGTTTGATACATGTGCTACATGCAGTTACTGATGTACCATTAAGTCTGAACCTCTGAAATACATCTTCAAAAATGAATGGAAATTATAAATTGTGAATTCTATGTCAAACAGTAAATTCAATCGTAAAAAATATCACTCTAATTGATTAATAATACAACACTGTCAAATAATTAAATACAAATTATTATTAGTTTAACATCAATATATTATATACATATGTATATTACATTTTGTACTAGTATCAGTAAAATAGAGTGTGCCAATTTAAACATATTTGAAATATGTCTATCTCTTTAAACTTATAGTTGCAGTCTGCTCCATAGGCTTACATGCTGAACAGCTGATCTTTGAAAATGAAAAAATAAAAAATGCTACATAGGAAAAAAAATCATGTTCATATCATGTATGTACTAATGTGAAATTGTGATTTAATCGAAAAAAAAGTGGGTCATGCCACGAAGAATAAAAAGTTACGTAGCCCTGAAGTCAAAACATTTTTTTTCTACTTTCTGTTTGCTGTTTTTACTAGGCCGCACCACTTCCAGTAAACATGATATCCTTCCACTTTCCTCGATTGATATCCCCAAAAAGATGCAAGATTTTTTTAAAATCTATATATATGATTCAATTCAGCATAAACCTATAATCAAACAGAAAAAATTGAGTCCAGAAAAAAATTCAGAAAAAAATGGACTATTTTGTTTCCCTCCATGTTTTGACATGCACCAGAAACTGGAGTTGTAATACAAGACTGGTACCTATAACAATAATGCAATGTCTTCAAAAAATAAATCATTCACTTAGTTTCATTAAGTAGTCATATTTGAACATAAAAAATACTATTAAAAGAACTGTTTAGTTGTATTAAGAAAAATAACCCCACTATTAAAGCAGTACCCCTTTCTGAAAACAGGCAATATTTGGAAATCAGTCATGTCTATCAAATGATCTGTAAATCTCATACTAGTCTATCTTTATGAATGTTTTCTTATTATTGGGATACTGTGAAGCTAGAAGAGTATTCTTATCTATTATTTGTATTTTTTTCCCTTCTCTTTGATTGAACCACATTCAATAGTTTACCCCTCCCCCTTTTTTCCATGAAATCTACCCAAGTGGGTCTTTTGTTTAAGTCAAATTGAAAAACTACCCAAAACTTTTTCATAGTGAAGAAAATGCTACAATACAATTATCTAAACAGAAGAAATACCATACCTTTCCCTTTTTTGACTATACAGGTCTTTATACATGCCTACTATATCATGGTTTTTAGACTGTACTTGACACCCCAATGCATATAAAATATGCAATAAAAATCAAGAAAAAACAAAATGAATACTTAAGTTAATGTTTTGGTAAAAATATTGATTACTTGTCACACCTAATCACAAAAATCTTTGTCATGATGGGTAGTTTTAGAGAAATTCTACTTTTTAAACAACTTTTTAACCCAAATATGAAATTTTCAATTAACCATGCAGTGCCGCAGACAGGAAAAGAAGTATAGACTCATGCAAAGTGAACATTTTGTGAAAATCTTTTCACCAAAAGTTCAATTTATACATATTCTACCTAAATGTCAACAATTGAGCCATAAAAATAATAACCCTAAAGAAAAAAATTACTTTTGTATGTAGCTGTCTCTTCAACTTTGCACTGATTTTCAATAAAATTGCACAACTAGAAATTTCATCACAAGAAGCAGATTTCATAGAGGAAAAAATCTTTCTATGTTCTTTTAAATTGAAAATCATGTATGTAATACCATCAAAATCTCAGTTGCCTCAAACTGTTGTGCTTTATATCTATTAATACTTTTGAATGGTGTCTAGTATAGAAAAGCATAATTATTACATAATTTCAGTTTTTTCAGTGCAACTTGATACCGCATGATTTTTTTCTCTTACAAAGTCCTTAAATCATGATGTTTTGTCATTCTGGGCACACAAAAGTCCACATGAGCTACTTCCTTGCAGTGAACATATGAAAATTTTACCCTATGCAGGTTGCAGTCTTGTAATTGACTGCTCCATAGGCTTACATGCTAAACAGCTGATCTTTGAAAATAAAAAAATAAAAAATGCTACATAGGAAAAAAAAATCATGTTCATATCATGTATGTACTAATGTGAAATTGTGATTTAATCGAGAAAAAAAGTGGGTCATGCCACAAAGAATAAAAAGTTATGTAACCCTGAAGTCAAAACATTTTTTTTTCTACTTTCTGTTTGCTGTTTTTACAAGGCCGCACCACTTCCAGTAAACATGATATCCTTCCACTTTCCTCGATTGATATCCCCAAAAAGATGCAAGATTTTTTTTAAATCTATATATATGATTCAATTCAGCATAAACCTATAATCAAACAGAAAAAATTGAGTCCAGAAAAAAATTTAGAAAAAAATGGACTATTTTGTTTCCCTTCATGTTTTGACATGCACCGGAAACTGGAGTTGTTGACACAAGACTGGTACCTTATACTATTCAGAGATAGGGGAATTTGTATCTTAAGTCAATAATTTATATGTCCTTTGAAAGGTTTTTGGAAACTTAAAATTAAAAATTAAATTGTTACGGTATTCAGTTTAAATATTGTTATTTATTAAATGATATAGGTTTAACTTTTAACAACAGCAGTGTCAAAATCAAAATATTCAGTATATTGTCATCACTTTAATCAGTTAACTTGCTTAATTATGTTTTTAATAAAGAATTTAGAATTATATACCTGATCCAAAGTTTCATATATTTATAAATTTCTACATTTCATTTACATTTGATGTACTTTTACTTTTAAGTTGAATATGCAACACTGTCAAATAATTAAAGACAAGTTATTATTAGTTTAACATCAATATATTATATACATATGCATATTACTAGCTAGTATCAGTAAAACAGAATGTGCCAATTTAAACATATTTGAAATATGTCTATCTCTTTAAACTTATACTATTCAGATGTTCAGTGGTAGGGGAATTTGTATATTAAGTCAATAATTTATATGTCAAAACATTAAAACTTAAAATTCAGAAAAAAAGTTGTTATGGTATTCAGTTTAAATACTGTTATCTTATTAAATGATATGGGTTTAACTTTTAACAACAGCAGTGTCGAAATCAATATATTGTTATCACTTTAATCAGTTAACTTGCTTAATTATGTTTCTAATAAAGAATTTAGAATTATATACCTGATCCAAAGTTTCATATATTTATAAATTTCTACATTTCATTTAAATTAGATGTACTTTTACTTTAAGTTGAGTATGCTTAGCAAACTAACTTATGGAACCTTTCTTTTATTCCTATTTTTTGTATACACATCATCAAATCTATGGTTGGAAAATCACAGTGCAAATTACTTCTGATATATTAATTTTATAAGATATTAAAATTTGTATAAACTGAATATCTGCATGATTATAACTTTAATAAAAAAAAAAAAAAGATAACAAAGCTCAATTGATCCTTTACATGTGGATTTTTATATTAACCATTATTTCTTTTCTATAGTTCTTGAAGTTAAACACTATAATTCAAGTATTTAATGTTCTAGAGCACAAACTCTATACAAAAAAAAAATAACACTCAAACTTTGTGATAGACAATGGTTGCCTTTTCTGTAAATCAAATTTTCAAGTTTGACCCTACTTATTATTTCATAAAAGTTGAACAACTTGATTTTACAATTAAAAATATTATTCCAGAAAATTTATTACAAATTAGATTTCTAATTAGAATCCAGAAAACTGAATTTCAGAGACTTTTAAAGAGTGGTACCCTAGTAGTGAACATTCAAGGTAGATTGTTGTTGAATTTATGAAACATAGACACTCTACTCGATCTATTTGTTCTATGATGTCAATAAGATCAGAGTAGAATATCAAGTTACCAGAGTTGTCAAGGATTTGGAGGTTATTGTTAAAATCAAGTAGAAGAATGTTGTCTGATGGTGTGGGGGTTATAGAGGCAATTTGCAAATTTTCATACCGTTCTTTCATAACTGGACATCTACATGTAGTATATGCATTTAAGATATCTCCATCCTTACCCAATACCAATAACCTACTCAGATCATTATCAACAACAAAGATATTCCCATTCCTTGTGCATGCTATGCTGGTAATTTCCGAAGGATATGAAAATATTCTTTGTTTATGTTCATCATGTTCATATTCTGTTAGGTGGTTCCCCTCCTCATCCATTACAATTACCACTATTCTTGCAATATCTGGTAATTCATCTTTATGACTCTTAGCACCTACAATAACCTTCTGATCACTGGTTATATGGAATGCTGTTATCACTAATGGATCCACACAGTAATTTGAATCACTGACTTCACCAGTCATCTCATCCAGGAGTTTAAGCTTTGATGTTAAATCTAAAATCAGTATTTCATTATTATGTGTGACTGCTAAATCTCTTACATGCATGTCTTCTATATTTATGGTTGATACTGTTTTAAGAATGTTTCCCTCTGGTTTTACTTTGTGCAAGTGCTCACGGTCACCTATCCAAAATGAACCATATGAATTAGCAGCTGTAGAAAAATAACTTTTAACTTCCGTGGTAAATTCCTTATTCACTTTCATATGTATTTCGGTATTGCTGAATCTTACAACTTCATGCAGTGAACCAACATTTGATTGAGAAATGTCCCCTGGTTTAAAATAAGGAACTCTTTTATAGGTAATTTTGACGCTTTCTACATCATCAAGGGATTTTTCTATAATGTCAGCACTTTCAAAGAAGAAAGACATGTTAACTGTAGTGAGCATTTCTTCCACTGTCTTTAAATTATTTTTCACTTTTTGTTTGCTTACTTTGACATTTTTCTCCTCTTCAAAAATTGAGTCTTTGACACGTTTCAAGTTCAGATTAACTTCTTCTATGAGTTTAAGAGCATATTCATCCAACTCTTTTTTTAAAGCTTCCCTTTGATGTTGAATATCTTGAATGGTCTTCTGACAATTTGAATTCTCTCTATCTGTTTCTTTATTGACTGTTATCTTTTCATCATCCAGCAACTTCTCATCCATTTCTAATTTTCCTATTCTTTTTTTCAGCCATTCAACTTTTATTTTATATGCTTCTTTAATTTCAATGAAGGCATGCCCAGCATGACCTTTTGTAATACAGCTTGGACAGGCCAGTTTATCACAATTGCTACAGAAAATACAACATGATTGTGATGTGTGTACTTTACATTTGATGTTTGTAAAGTCACTCGCTCCTAACTGATTTATATCTACTATTGTGTGGTCTTTAGCCTTTATAATCTTGGAGTGGATTTTATCGCAACACTTATTACACATTGAAAGTTCACAGCCAAGGCATTTCCATTTTAACTTTGTCTCCGATTCACAAATGTCACAAGAAATAATATCCTGAGCTTTTATGATAGATTTTGATAACGCCATCTTGTACAGATATTCTAGTTTCAAAGGTAAAAATCTAGAAGAATAAAACTATCTTTATAAAGGTTTAAATATCAGGTATATTGAGTTACATTGTTAACAATTATGGCATATAATTTTGTTGATTTTAAACAAAGGTGTATGATATATTATCTATGTCTATTGGGATTGGTTTTAAAA
The DNA here is from genome assembly GCA_037788925.1 of Mytilus galloprovincialis. Classification (NCBI taxonomy): domain Eukaryota; kingdom Metazoa; phylum Mollusca; class Bivalvia; order Mytilida; family Mytilidae; genus Mytilus; species Mytilus galloprovincialis. The sequence goes on from CM075337.1 coordinate 88,044,152, forward strand.
GCGTACATCCTGTTGGATTTCTTATTGATTGATTTAGAAAATAGTTTACCTGTCAACAATACACGTATTTTGAAAAGATAAAAAAAATTGGGTTAACGTTGGTTTTAGATCTCTGTAAACCTCCTATTTTTAAGACATTAAAATGACATAAAGCATTATGAAAAATTGAAAGATTACAAAAACTATATTGTAAGAAAGCTGAAAGATGTGCAGCGCTTCAACTGAGAATAAGAGCAGGGGTTCAAATTAACATTTGGTACTGGAAGGTCCAGGACCTTTGACACTCAAAACTGAAAGGTCCACAACCTAAATTGCAGGTCCTACTTTTACTTGAAATATTTTATAACACAGTAAGATACAAAATTATTGTGCCTTTGGTGTTAGGTTATCTTGTTACATTGTCAGTGTCACTGTTGTATAATATGTTCAATAAACTAATAAATATAATTGTCTTGTATATTATGAATTCATATTATCTTTATTTTTTTTTATTTGGTAGGGTGTCACTGTTGGTAGGTGTGTTGTAACCAAGATTAGTAATTAATTACTAATTATATCATTACCTCAGGGCTCACACTACTTCAATTCGATTTTAAAAGTCCACTAGAGCTTGTTACTTTGTTACATTGTATCATATCATTACCTCAGGGCTCACACTACTTCAATTCGATTTTAAAAGTCCACTAGAGCTTGTTACTTTGTTACATTGTATCATATCATTACCTCAGGGCTCACACTACTTCAACTCGATTTTAAAAGTCCACTAGAGCTTGTTACTTTGTTACATTGTATCATATCTAGTTGCACTATTTTTGATAATAAAGTACGAAACTTCCAGCTATTTACAGGCCCCTAAAAATTGAGGAGAAATTACCCCTTGGAATTGCAGTAATTTGTTTACACTTTAAAAACATCTGCATGTCATATCCACATGTATTAATGATAAAAGAAAAATGCTGTCACATTGTATTGGATGTTGACATGGAAATTTGTCAACTAAAAAACTTATTAAGTAATTTTGAGTTTCAACCTAAAATATTTTCTGGTCTTTCTTTCTTTTCCATATATCTTTTGGTTTTCAATTCTAGTGATTATATTTCATAATCTTAGATGTATTTTGTCACAACTTCAAGCCTGACATTATTTTTTTTATTGTATTTGATCGGCAAACCCGGAATTACCCTTATCCGTCCCGGAAACTGATCCGGTATTGTAATTATCTTCATTTCCGGTTTATATATGGCATCCATTGTTTTTCTATGTTGATGTTGTCAGTCAGATACGATTTCACTCGGATTTACAAATTACTTTTTAACGATTTTCGGTATAAAATTAGCGGTTGGATAAAATGAATATTGCTGTCATGAATAATAAAGATGAGAATTTATTTTGAGATCGTTTATTTGGAAATTTTGATAAAAAGGTCTGCGAAGTTATTTTTTATTTTCTTTCAAATCGAAGGTCCGTCGGGCGTAGCTAGTAACCAAAACGAAGGTCCGCTTGCAAAAGTGGAAGGTCGCGGACCTCGGACCACCGCTAATTTGAACCCCTGAAGAGTAAGAATATTAAATCTCTTCTATTACATCTCATAACATATTTTTTTTTACAATATAGTTTCATGTTTTATACTTAAAGTTTATACACAAACATTTAGGGTGTATGCAAAATAAAAATTAAAATTGTCACAGTCAATATTGCTGATGAAAATATTACAAAGGGGGACAACTTCGTTTTTGAACCAGAAAAAAACCTGTATATCCTTATATTTGCTCATATTTTGTTCTTGTTTTGTGATATTTATCCCATTTATGTATGAATCATTTACCCAATGGTATTGTGTTTAAGCATATGTATATTTCAAGTGAAGAAACTTTGTATATGAAAATCAATCTCTCTCCCCCGTGCAGCTAAAAAGCTGACACATTTATATTAGTTTTGCAATGATACAGAGCATCCTGCTGTCTTTGAATTATTTTTCAATTTTTGTCAGCTTGTTGTGACATTTTCTTCTCATCAGAAATTTAAACTTGGATGCTTTTCATATTTAGATTTACTTCTTCTATGAGTTTGATAGCATATTTATCTACTTCTTTTATTAAATCCTCAGATTAAATCTTGCCTTTGATGTTGAATATCTTGAATGGTCTTCTGACAATTGGAATTCTCCCGGACTGATATCTGGCTTCTTCTCGTTCATTTCTAATTTTTTTCTTTTTGATATTTCAGCCATTCTACTTTCATTGCATATGCCTCAGGTATATTGAGTTACATTGTTAACAATTATGGCATATAATTTTGTTGATTTTAAACAAAGGTGTATGATATATTATCTATGTCTATTGGGATTGGTTTTAAAAGCTACGTACATCCTGTTGGATTTCTTATTGATTGATTCATAAATAGTTTACCTGTCAATAATACAGGTATTTTGCAAAGATAAAAAAAATGGGTTAAAGTTGTTTTTATATCTCTCTAAACCTCCTGTTTTTTTTATGACATTTAATATGACATACAAAGCATTATGAAAAATTGAAAGATTACAAAAACTATATTGCAAGAAAGCTAAAAGATGTGCAGCGCTTCAACTGAGAATAAGAAAAGGAATATTACATCTCATAACATTTTTTTACAATATAGTTTCATGTTTGTACTTAAATTTTATACACAAACATTTATATTTAAATTTTATACACAAACATTTAGGGTGTATGCAAAATAAAAATTAAAATTGTCGCAGTCAACACTGGGAATAATATTGCTGATAAAGATAAAACAAAGGGTGATTACTGCGTTTTTGAACCAGAAAAAAACTGTATATCGTTATATTTGCTCATATTTTGTTCTTGTTTGTGACATTTATCCCATTTATATATGAAGCATTTACCCAATGATATTGTGTTGAAGCATATGTACATTTTCAAGTGAAGAAACTTGGTAAATGAAAATAAATCTCTCTCCCCTGTACACCTAAAAAAAGCCTGTTAAAAAACTGACATATTTAATTAGTTCTGCAATGATGCAGAGCCTCCTTTGGAAAATTAAAAGATATTATTCTGTAAATTGTGTCAAAACTAAAATCACTTCATACGTTTGATCAGTTAGCACTGTTCAATGACATTAATCATATTAGGGACCCATGAACCCTTCCCCCTTTTCCAATGGTGTTTTAACGCTGCTTCTTTTTAGCCTCCTTGCCAACACTTGATGTGGTATGACTTAGGTATAATTACGTCCCACATCAAATTTTGGTACACCCGAAGGATTCAGCAGCCAAATAGAACATAAGGCAGTGTTGCTTTTATTTCAAACAAAGGCAAAATAACCACAGTTTATTAAGAATGTATATAGTTATAATTCAATGATACAATAATTGAACATATAACGTTAAATGAATTAAGGTAAATATAAAATGTAAGTAATGCATGAATACAAAAGATAAATGATGTGTAATAAAAACTGTGGTTCTCCAAAATGCTTAACAAATCCCATAGTTATTTTCTATAATTTAGATGAAAATAAATAATAACAACAAATTTTGTTACATTCAAAACTCTAGAAACACAATCTGGTAGAAACACTGATTTTGTAATTATGTGGACTTCTGCTCAGTATAGCCTGATATTCATGACCATTTTCATGTTTTATATGAATAGTTTCATGAATATGATGTTTCCTCTTATATGTAAGATTAACAGGTATGGATATGAACATGCATGCTGAAGCTCTGGCAAAGCTACTTCCTCATTTGAAACAATCAAAGCATAGGATTTCGTGTACCATCTGCAAAACTATATACCTTTTCTGATAACATTTCTAGGCAGGGCCAGACTGAAATAGACTGGTATTAGTTGTACATTTTTTAACAAGTTGAGGCTTTGCTTTTATTATTCAAATTTCCTGGGTTGGGAATTATAGAACTCCATGACTGTCTTATGTTGATGATCATTATAATATGCAGTGGTCACATGAATATATGCAGCCGTGACAGCATTATATGCAGTGGTCACAACATTATATGCAGTTGTGCCAACATTATATGCAGTTGTTGGCACATTATATGCAGTGGTTAAAGCATTATATGCAGTGGTCACAACATTATATGCAGTTGTGATAGAACTATATGCAGTTGTCGGAACAAAAGATGCAGTGGTCACAACATTATACATGTTTTGTTGATGAAGGTGATGATCAGTGATAGTGATGATGATGATGGATCGATGTATGTGATGGTGATGGTTCAGATTCAGTAAACTTCATACATTTAATTTTCTATTCGGTTGAAAATTTTATCAGAAAAATAAACGCCTGCTATTGTCTGCCAATTGGACAGACATTATTTTATCCATTTAGGGGAAGTTCATTCCGAGGAAATGGTGGAACTAAGGGTTGAATGGATTAATTATAGTTATAACCATAAGAAATGCACACAGAATGATGTAATTAAAAAAAAATGAATGATAGATATTAAACATTGAATGGCATTTGTATACTATATGTCTCGAGTTCATTTAATATTGAACAACCAAAAGTTATAAGCCACTTAAAGTCTTTAGTCAATATTCAGTGCCATATTTCATATATGTAAACTAGAGGCTCTAAAGAGCCTGTGTCGCTCACCTTGGTCTATGTGAATATTAAACAAAGGAAGCAGATGGATTCATGACAAAATTGTGTTTTGGTGATGGTGATGTGTTTGTACATCTTACTTTACTGAACATTCTTGCTACTTACAATTATCTTTATTCTTGCTACTTACAATTATCTCTATCTATAATAAACTTGGCCCAGTAGTTTCAGTGGAAAATGTTAGTTAAAATTTACAAATTTTATGAAAATTGTTAAAAATTGACTATAAAGGACAATAACTCCTAAGGGGGCAATTGACCATTTCCGTCATGTTGACTTATTTGTAAATCTTACTTTGCTTAACATTATTGATGTTTACAGTTTATCTCTACCTATAATAATATTCAAGATAATAACCAAAAATAGCAAAATTTCCTTAAATTACCAATTCAGGGGCAGCAACCCAACAACATGTTGTCAGATGCATCTGAAAATTTCAGGGCAGATAGATCTTGACCTGATAAACAATTTTACCCGATGTCAGATTTGCTCTAAAGGCTGCAGTTTCAGAGTTATTAGCCAAAATCTACATTTCACCCCTATGTTCTATTTTTAGCCATAGCGGCCATCTTTGTTGGTTGGCCAGGTCACAGGACACAATTTTTAAACAATATACCCCAATGATGATTGTGGCCAAGTTTGGTTTAATTTGGCCCAGTAGTTCTAGAGAAGAAGATTTTTGTAAAAGATAACTAAGATTTACGAAAAATGGTTAAACATTGACTATAAAGGGCAATAACTCCTAAAGAAATCAACAGACCATTTTGGTCTTGGTGACTTATTTGTAGATCTTACTTTGCTGAACATTTTTGCTGTTTACAGTTTATCTCTATCTATAATAATATTCAAGATAATAACCAAAAACAGCAAAATGTCCTTAAAATTACCAATTCAGGGCAGCAACATATCAACGGGTCGTCCAATTCATCTCAAAATTTCAGGGCAGATAGATCTTGACCTGATAAACAATTTTACCCGATGTCAGATTTGCTCTTTATGCTTTGGTTTTTGAGTGATAAGCCAAAAACTGCATTTTACCCCTATGTTCTATTTTTAGCCATGGCGGCCATCTTGGTTGGTTGGCCAGGTCACCGGACACAATTTTTTAACTAGATACCCCAATGATGATTGTGGTCAAGTTTGGTTTAATTTGGCCCAGTAGTTTCAGAGGAGAAGATTTTTGTAAAAGATGACTAAGATTTACGAAAAATGGTTAAAAATTGACTATAAAGAGCAATAACTCCTAAAGGGGTCAACAGACCACTTATTTGTAGATCTTACTTTACTGAACATTTTTGCTGTTTATCGTTTATCTGTATCTATGATAATATTCAAGATAATAACCAAAAACAGCAAAATTTCCTTAAAATTACCAATTCAGGGGCAGCAACCTATCAACGGGTTGTCCGATTCATCTCAAAATTTCAGGGCAGATAGATCTTGACCTGATTAACAATTTTATCCAATGTCAGATTTGCTCTTTATGCTTTGGTTTTTGAGTTATAAGCCAAAAACTGCATTTTACCCCTATGTTCTATTTTTAGCCATGGCGGCCATCTTGATTGGTTAGCCGGGTCACCGGACACAATTTTTAAACTAGATACCCTAATAATGATTGTGGCCAAGTTTGGTAAAAATTGGCCCAGTAGTTTCAGAGGAGAAGATTTTTGTAAAAGCTAACGACGGACGACGACGACGGACGACGGACGACGGACGCCAAGTGATGAGAAAAGCTCACTTGGCACTTTGGGCCAGGTGAGCTAAACAATGAGGTATTGATATACTTCAATGAGGCAGCAATCCAACGACAAAGATAACCGCATAACACTGACATCTTACAGTCATCAACAATAGACAGCTATATATATATATACAATAAATAAAAAGTCTAATTGAAATAAGGAAATTAAGAAGTAGGACTAATTTACTACGAATTTATTCCATACCAGGGACATTTTTAACTTCTTTTGATCTAATTTCAATGATCAGTATCATCATATTCACAATTTGATATGTTTATACTTAAAGTAATTAAAAATATATAATATATAATTGTGCATTTCTGATCATTTAACCCCAATTAAAACATGAAATCTCATTGTTCTTACTGTGCTATAATCTGGACAGTGCACAGCTAGGGTACGCATTAACTACCTCAGATATACTGCACAGTTCAAAGGTACTCTTACCTTGAAGGGTGGAGCCTGGATTTTGACAGGCGTGTAATTACATAAAAGTTTTTAAAAAAATCACCGAGTGTAGCGAGACTAAAACACTTTTGACGATTTTAGTGTAAAAATATGAAAAAGAAAGTGTTTCTAATTCCTTGAACAATGACATAAAATATGTTATATGATACTTTGTGTACAATGACAATCTTAAATCAGTGTTTCAATGTCAAACAACATAATAACAATATTGGTTTTAATTCTGCCAAAAAATAAATACATTTTAAAAATATCCAAATAAATAAAATCTGATTTTTGATTAGTTTTGTGCTCAATGGTTTACATTACGACTTTTTGAAAATTTATTCCTATTAAGTTACTAATTGTGGATCGAATATAATGAGGATCATATTCAAGTTTTGTGTCAAAACAGGGGGCGGGGGATAAGCTGCAGATCAATTAGACTTCCTTTAGATCTTTATCTTCAAAAATTAATACAGTAGAAAAAGAAATTTGGGATGGGGAAGGGGGAGGGAGGGGAGAGTTGAAGATTCGAAAGTGAAAAGGTTTTTTTCTGTTTATTTAACATTCTAAATTTAGGTACTAACATCTCTCCTCAGCTCATCTTTCTCTAAGCATATCATTGAGGGAAAGAAAAACAATCAATCTATACTCAAAAACCCTGTAAGTTATGATTTTTTATACACCGATTTGAAAGTACACAAAGATGATCTAATATTATACTGTAGGAGATGTACGTTGTACGTCCGTAAGACAGCAAAAAATTGACAAAAACAAGTAATGACATCTAGCGGGCAACATTTAGTTTTCAACAATAGATATAGTAAAGTGTCAATACACTATAGGTTAATTTCTTAATCGTCACTAATTCATATAAAAATTTGGAATAAATGTAACAAAACAGATAAAAAAGAATTTACCATTAAATCACAATTCTTCAAATAATGTAACAATTCAGGAAAAAGCCTAAATTGAAAAAGTTTAAATTTAAAATTTGCCAATCTTTTTACTACATAAAGGCATATTTCCACCTATCTTTATCCTACAAGAAACATTCATAGGAGCCGGGGATAGCGGAAAGCATCCGCATATTTCCAAAATATAGTAAACTATGCATTGCATTTTGGAAATAAATTAATTATGTTGGTCAGCGATGCCATTTGAAATAAAATCTTACAAAAACATATAGGATTTGTAATATTGTTTAAAAAAGGCATGAAACAGCAATTTTTAGTGCAAAATAACTTTTTTGTGAATTAAATCTTTTTATTAAGTATATAATTCGGACTATGCAATATATAAAAATCCAGAGTGCAGTTCTTTCTACCACAAACATTACAAACTTCTAGTTCAGCGAGCACACATTGAGATAATTTGATTCTAACATTCTTTTGCAAAGTTTCCATACACTTTGACAAACTATACATTCGCTGAAAAAGCATCTACAGTTTGACGTTCGTCGTTTTAGTTCAAACGCTGCATTTCTTTCTAAATTTAACTTTAAACCAATCATCTACACATATTTTTCCCTTTAAAAATGGTTAGATTCTGGCGAAAGAAAAAGCGGTAAAATCCTGATTGTCATAATTCAAAACAATGTCACAAATTTCTCAAATTTGGGTATTGCCCTCCTTTCTTTCATTGCTGCTTTTTTCAATAAAAAGGTTTTATAATCAATATTTGCATACATTCATGACGAAGACGATGAACGTACAGTAACCTGATTACCGGTATATATGCACCGAAGACCGATGTCCTCTGTGTCCAAAACATCTTCTACCAAAGCTATTTTCCTGCGTAATAAGTTTAATTACAAATAACATGTGCATGCATTTTTTGACAATTTTTAAACAAACTATAACAAACAGCACACAACGTTTGCAAAACTTTTGTTAGAATGAAATGCACTCCCTATAAGTTTCGAAAAGTTTGCTATTTTTACCCCGTGAGTGAAATATGTACAAGAGAAAGAAGCCAAACAGATACAACCAAGGTCCACCATCAAAAGTAAAGTTTTCAGGTAACAAAAAATATTCAGATATGAAATTTTCGACTTCTGACGAGAATGCTAACATTGGACATGGAAAACATTTTGTTGGCAAAAATAACAAAAATCTCCCGTCTATAGCAATAAGACAAGCTTGTAAGTGAGAAGAATTAAAACGCCAATAACAGCAATGAGAAGAATTCACAGTCAAACAGTAGTTTTCCATTAAGAGACATCATAAGAAGTGGTGAGTTTTTTTTGTTTTTTTTTTGTGTTGAGGTGACAAAATTTTTGTGCGTACCTTTATTAAAATCAAAGAAGAGCTCAGTAACAGATATTGTTCCTCTTTTTAGCTCACCTGGCCCAAAGGGCCAAGTGAGTTTTTCTCATCACTTGGCGTCCGTCGTCTGTCGTCATCCGTCGTTAGCTTTTACAAAAATCTTCTTCTCTGAAACTACTGGGCCAAATTAAACCAAACTTGGCCACAATCATCATTGGGGTATCTTGTTTAAAAAATGTGTCCGGTGACCCCGCCAACCAACCAAGATGGCTGCCATGGCTAAAAGTAGAACATAGGGGTAAAATGCAGTTTTTGGCTTATAACTCAAAAACCAAAGCATTTAGAGCAAATCTGGCATGGGGTTATATTGTCCATCAGGTCGAGATCTATCTGCTCGAAATTGTCAGATGAATCGGACAACCTGTTGTTGGGTTGCCAACCCTGAATTTGTAATTTTATGGAAATTTTACTGTTTTTGTTTATTATCTTGAACATTATAATAGATAGAGATAAACTGTAAACAGCAATAATGTTCAGAAAAGTAAGATTTTCATATAAGTCAACATGACCGAAATGGTCAGTTGACCCCTTTAGGAGTTATTGCCCTTTATAGTCAATTTTTAACCATTTTTCGTAAATCTTAGTAATCTTTTACAAAAATCTTCTCCTCTGCAACTACTGGGCCAAATTAATCCAAACTTGGTCACAATGATTACTGGGGTATCTAGTTTAAAAAATGTGTATTGTGACCCGGTCAACAAACCAAGATGGCCGCCACGGCTAAAAATAGAACATAGAGGTAAAATGCAGTTTTTGGCTTATAACTCAAAAACCAAAGCATTTAGAGCAAATCTAATAAGAGGTAAAATTGTTCATCAGGTCAATTTCTATCTGCCTGTAAATTGTGAGATGAATCGGACAACCTGTTCTTGGGTTGCTGCCCCTAAATTGGTAGTTTTAAGGAAATTTTGCTGTATTTGGTTATCATCTTGAATATTACCATACATAGAGATAACATGTAAACAGCAATAATGTTCGGAAAAGTAAGATTTACAAATAAGTCAACATGACTGAAATGGTCAATTGACTTCTTAAGGAGGTATTGTCCTTTATAGTAAATTTTTAACAATTTTCATAAAATTTGTAAAATTTTACCAATATTTTCCACTGAAACTACCAGGCCAAGTTCATTTTAGATAGAGATAATTGTAAGCAGGAATGTTCAGTAAAGTGAGATGTACAAACATATCACAATCAACAAAACACAATTTTGTCATGAATCTATCTGCTTCTTTTGTTTAATATTCCCATATACCAAGGTGAGCGACACAGGCTCTTTAGAGCCTCTAGTTAGAAAATAAAAGACTTAAACAATCCTTGATTTATTTTGTATTTCCTAATATGCTAATTCTCATTTTTTTTTTGCATTTCATGTCTGTCATGAATATGTATCTATTGTTTAAGTTTGTAGATGCTCCAATGTGCCTTGTGTAAGACTGATATTCCTTTCACCCAACCTCATTGATGAGACTGCTTTTGGGCAATATATCAATGCTTTCAATCCATTTGAAATTTTAGTTTATGAGAAAAATTAAGGGAAGTTTTTCAGTTATCCATCACTAGAACAAGTCGTGTTTGGGACCATTATAATTCTTAGTTTCCTTGTCTTAAAGTCCTTCAAAGGTCTAAGATTATTAATGTCTGTTGGAAAAGGGAGTTGATGATGGAATTTTTAACAACCTTGACTGGCTAAACATCTCTTGCACGGTCGGTAAAAAAGGGAGGGATGTTATTCTCCAAGTTTAAACATTTTTAAACGTATGCATGTTCTGTTTGTCCGTAAATATAATTGATAGGTGAACAGTTTATGGTATGTTAATTCATCATTGGGAATACATGTCCAACAATTAGATTCCATAGATGCCTACACCAAGTCAGTGACATGTTGTTCATTATTTGTTGCATATAGTGTTTTATTTAGCCGACGTTACAAATTCATTATATACATGTACTTGTACCATTTTTTTCTGGACAGATCTTATCAAAAAGGAGCTGTAACAAAGTTATTGTTGAAGGATTACGCAAAAGTGAAGTTATGATGAGTTTTTTCTGCAAAATATTGTTTGATTGTAGCTCTCGCACTAAAATGTCATTTTCTTTCCAATCCAAATAGATGAAATAAGTTAAGACTCAATTTCAATTTTATTAATTAAATAATAGCTACTGAAATATACATCAAAAATGAATTTCATTACATCATCGCGTAAAATTGATTGAAATGAACAAATTCTATAAAAACATATACATGTACCACCAAATCCTTACTGCATATTGCTGTTAATTTTAATTAGGCTCTGTGGTACAAAATATTAAGTTGCTATCTGTTTGGAGCTAGAACCAAATGTTGAGAAGATACATTGCAATTGAAAGCATCTGTTTTACACTAATTAGAGATCAATAATGTGCCCAAGCCTAACTGGTTCTTGAAAAAAGTTATTAATCCACAAAACTTGTCCCACCCTGATCCTCCCTTATTTGATGTTGACGTATAAAGTCTGTGGTACCAAAAACCCAGGTGGCTATCCATTTGGCGCCTAAACCAAATGCTGAAGAGATTCAGTGCAGATAAAGGCAGAGTTAAGTAAAGGGACCAAAACATATGCAAACATTTTATTGTATAAAAGTACAAACTGAACAAAAACTGGTTTGGGGGAAGAATCCGAGTTTAATGTTTTCTTTGCATTTAAATAATCAATAAACATATTTACAAAGAAAGCAAAATCAAAAAGCAATAAACATATTTACAAAGAAAGCAAAATCAATAAGACATAAATGTATATTTACAAAGAAACCAAAATAAAGTTGAAAAACTGTGGTACTCCATACAATACACAAAGTACATAAAACTGTGAGTTCTTTGAAACATTTCTACTGTATAGATTAAACAATATAAACTAATGAAAAGCTGGTTCTACTAATGCAACAATATCTGATGTATATGGTAAATAAAAATAAATATCCACTAAAAAGTAGAGGGTGGGAAAAAAATCTTTTCAGAAAAATTTAAAATGACTGCTTCAAGCAAGCGCTGATTTAAGCATAATAATAATCTCATTGGTTAATTAATATGATCTCATTGGTTAATTAATATGATCTCATTGGTTAATTAGTATGATCTTGCAAAACAATAAGTAAACGAGAAGCACTTGCAGAAGTGACTGCAAAATCCCCTTGCTGGTTTGATAATAATCTGAACATTTGAGGGCCACTGCATAACTTATGTAAAGCATTCCAAAGCATATTATGTCTTAATAGATATAGGAAGATATATGAAGATAATTATCTATTCATATAAAAGAGTTCCATAAACTGAACAAACACAGGTTTGGATAAAAGAACCACAGTTTAATATTTTCTTTTCATATTAATAACACAATAAAAAAAAAATACAAACAAAGCAAAATCAATTTGAAAATTTGTGGTACTCCTAACACAAAGTATAGCTGTGAGTTCTCTGGAAACATTACTATGCTACTTATTAAAACAATAAAAAAAAAACCTGAAAAGACTTATTCATATTTATATTTCTTAATGACAAATGAAATGATGATGTTAGCAAATAAAGGAAAACTATCCCCTAGAGAGTTGAGGTTGAGTAGAAAATATATTCCAGAACAATTTCGAATGTCAAGCTTTGCTTTAAGGATAGTCAAGGTTGTTAAACATGGTTCATGGTATCAAATTAATAGTCTGTTCAACAGTGTACTGTTTTTACTACCTTAATTGAATTTGCACGGGTGTCATACACGAATAGCGGCAGAAGGACGCTATTGACTTGCTGTTTATGAGAAAAGGAAGGGTCTTAGTAACCTTTGAATTTTTCATTTTCCCCTCAGCCTGGATGATGTCAGATGAAACTCCACATTATAATGCGAATGTAGCTCCACCCACGTGAAATCTATGACCAGAGTAGCCACCGGTGTCCCATGTCAAGAATATGGCAGTAGTTCGTTTTTATGTACCATATGTTGAATCGTTTTTTTTTTTATTGCACTTCAGTTTTTCTGTTATTTCGTTGTTTTCTTCTTTTGCATGTTTTTGGTAGATGTGTTTCGCTCAGTTTTAGTTTGTAACCCAAATATGTTTTCTCTTAATCAATTTATGACTTTTGAACAGCGGTATACTACTGTTGCCTTTATTTGTATAAGAAATTAGAATGGAATGTTAGATGTATGATACATGTGCTACATGCAGTTACTGATGTACCATTAAGTCTGAACCTCTGAAATACATCTTCAAAAATGAATGGAAATTATAAATTGTGAACTCTATGTCAAACTGTAAATTCACTCAAAAAAAATATCATTCTATTACATGATTTCATGCTTTGTCACCATCGGTGTTTATATATAACTCAACTTGTACGATTTGCTCGTGTATGTAACAATGTTTTAGATTTTAACGAGAGAAATTTATGTATTACTGAAAAATTATTACACCAGGGTTTTCAATATCACAAACTAGTCAAAACATATACTTAATTTTATCATCGGTATAAAGACATCATTTGTAAATATAGCTCAACATGCAGACTTCTTATACGTTCAGGTTTTTCACATCCAATTTTGTATGGAAATATTCTTTATAAAGCACAAAGGTGTCAGTATTCACCTCAGAAACTTACAAAACCTTTGAATAGACTTATTAAGAAGGGATATAATTACGATACTGTTGTCAAGTCATTAAAGATTGCATATTTTGGAGTTAATATTGAGTCACTGATAAGGTCTTTGCGTTGGAACTAAACACATTTATTCTAAAAACAGTTGTTGGCATGACACGGGTTATGTTCTTCTCATATATGTTATGATGGTATGATACTAAACCCCTAACGGGAAGGATTGTGCCTGATGTTCATATGATGAAATCATAATCTTTCAGTCAGTTTAATTGAAGTCTGGAGCTGGCATGTCAGTTAACTGCTAGTAGTCTGTTGTTATTTATGTATTATTGTCATTTTGTTTATTTTCTTTGGTTACATCTTCTGACATCAGACTCGGACTTCTCTTGAACTGAATTTTAATGTGCGTATTGTTATGCGTTTACTTTTCTACATTGGTTAGAGGTATAGGGGGAGGGTTGAGATCTCACAAACATGTTTAACCCCGCCGCATTTTTGTGCCTGTCCCAAGTCAGGAGCTTCTGGCCTTTGTTAGTCTTGTATTATTTTAATTTTAGTTTCTTGTGTACAATTTGGAAATTAGTATGGCGTTCATTATCACTGAACCAGTATATATTTGTTTAGGGGCCAGCTGAAGGAGGCCTCCGGGTGCGGGAATTTATCGCTTCATTGAAGACCTGTTGGTGACCTTCTGCTGTTGTTTTTTTATTTGGTCGAGTTGTTGTCTCTTTGACACATTCCCCATTTCCATTCTCAATTTTATTGCATCACAGCTGATGATTGACCAATCAGACAATTAGATTGTGTTTATTTATATGAATATTGGAGTTGAAGCTGTGGCAAATCCTCGTTTTTTTCCCATATATAGGTACACAAAATTAAAACTTGATTATTTTTTGTTGAATAATTAAAACTTAATTTGAGATTGTTTTGTCAAATCTCCTCATCATATTAAACATGAGTTTTAAAAAATCTTTGTGTTATTTTTTACCGTTTGGTTTTAAATTGGAATAATTACATTATATGTATGTTTCATTATAATACGTCATTCTGATTGGCTAACTGCACATCACGTGTTATTCCTTAAACAATTGCATCACTCAATAAAACTTTTCATTCATGATAACACGTGGTTCCACAAAAAAGTGCACAGGTTAATTAGATTAAAAAAATATAAAATTCGCGTTTTTATGATCATAGCTAAAAAATGTAATTATAAGTATTGAATGCTTCTTTTTGTAACTTCATAGGGTTGTACAAGCGTTGATCGTGCGTACATTTTAAGAATGAAGTGGTTCCGCGTTTCATACAAAATGTACTTCGGTCAACGTTTTTACACCCAAATAAAGTTACAAAAAGAAGCATTCAATTCTTAAAGGAAAAATTGTATTTTCCCATAGAGTTTGAGGTAAAACCCAGAGAATCTCACCTAGAAATTTCAAGTGCCAGGATGTTCGAAAATATGTATTGATTAAAAATACAACACTGTCAAATAATTAAAGACAAGTTATTATTAGTTTAACATCAATATATTATATACATATGCATATTACTAGCTAGTATCAGTAAAACAGAATGTGCCAATTTAAACATATTTGAAATATGTCTGTCTCTTTAAACTTATACTATTCAGAGATAGGGGAATTTGTATCTTAAGTCAATAATTTATATGTCTAAACATTAAAACTTAAAATTCAGGGAAAAAAAATGTTATGGTATTCAGTTTAAATACTGTTATCTTATTAAATGTTAACTTTTTAACAACAGCAGTGTCGAAATCAAAATATTCAGTATATTTTTATCACTTTAATCAGTTAACTTGCTTAATTATGTTTCTAATAAATAATTTAGAATTATATACCTGATCCAAAGTTTCATATATTTATAAAATTTCTACATTTCATTTACATTTGATTATATTTTTACTTTTAAGTTGAATATGCTAGCAAATAACTTATGGAACCTTTCTTTTATTCCTATTTTTTTTATACACATCATCAAGTCTATGGTTTGAAAATCACAGTGCTAATTACTTCTGATATATTCATTTGATAAGATATTAAAATTTGTATAAACTGAATATCTGCATGATTATAACGTTAATAAAAAAATAAAAAATAAGAAAGCTCAATTGATCCTTTACATGTGCATTTTGATATTAACCCTTATTTCTTTTTAATAGTTCATGAAGCTAAACACTATAATTCAAGTATTTAATGTTGTAGAGCACAAACTCTATACAAAAAAAGAACACTCAAGCTTTGTGATAGACAATGGTTGCCTTTTCTGTAATTCAAATTTTTAACTTATTATTTCATAAAAGTTGAACAACTTGATTTTACAATAAAAAACATTATTCCAAAAAATTAGATTTTTGATTAAAATCCAGAACACTGAATCTCATAGAGTTTCAGTGAAGTGTAATGATTTGATGGACATTGAAGATAGAATGTTGTTGAATTTTTGAAAAGTAGGCAGTTTGGACTCTCTATTCCTATGTCCAAAAGATCTGAGTAGAATAACAGGTTACCAGAGTTGTCAAGGATTTGGAGATTATGGTTATGATCAATTAGAACAATGTTGTCTGATGGTGAGGGTGTTATAGAGACAATTTTCAAATTTTCATTCCGTTCTTTCATAACTGGACATCTACATGTAGTATATGCATTTAAGATATCTCCATCCTTACCTAATACCAATAACCTACTCTGATCATTATCAACAACAAAGATATTGCCACTCCTTGTGCATGCTATACTGGTAATTTCCGAAGGATATGAAAATATTCTTTGTTTATGTTCATCATGTTCATATACTGTTAGGTGGTTCCCCTCCTCATCCATTACAATTACCACCCTTCTTCCAATAACAGGGAATTCATCATCAGGACTTTTAGCACCAACAATAACCTTGTGATCACTGGTTATATGGAATGCTGTTATCACTAATGGATCCACACTGTACTTTGAATCACTGCCTTCACCAGTCATCTCATCCAGGAGTTTAAGCGTTGATGTTGAATCTGAAATCAGTATTTCATTATTATGTGTGACTGCTAAATCGTATACGTATACATTTTCTATGGTTGATACTGTTGTAAGAATGTTTCCCTCTGGTTTTACTTTGTGCAAGAGCCCCCATTCACCTATCCAAAATGAACCATATGAACTAGCAGCTATATAATAACAATCATTGTCCAAGTCAGTGGTTAATTCCTTATAATTCACGTTCATATCTATTTCGGTATTGCTGAATCTTACAACTTTATGCAGTGAACCAACATTTGATCGAGAAATGTCCCCTGGTTTAAAATGAGGAACTCTTTTATAGGTAATTTTGACGCTTTCTACATCATCAAGGGATTTTTCTATAATGTTAGCACTTTCAAAGAAAAAAGACATGTTAATTGTAGTCAGCATTTCTTCCGCTGTTTTGAAACTATTTTTCACTTTTTGTTTGCTTACTGTGACATTTTTATCCTCTTCAAAAATTGAATCTTTGACATATTTCAAGTTCTGATTAACTTCTTCTATGAGTTTAAGAGCATATTCATCCACCTCTTTTTTTAAAGTTTCCCTTTGATGTTGAATATCTTGAATGGTCTTCTGACAATTGGAATTCTCTCTAGCTGTTACTTTATTGAGTGTTATCTTTTCATCCTCCATCAACTTCTCATCCATTTCTAATTTTTCTTTTCTTTTTTTCAGCCATTCAACTTTTATTTTATATGCTTCTTTAATTTCAATGAAAGTATGTCCGGCATGACCTTTTGTAATACAGCTTGGACAAGCCAGTTTATCACAATTGCTACAGAAGATACAGCATGATTGTGATGTGTGTACTTTACATTTGATGTTTGTAAAGTCACTCACTCCTAACTGATTTATATCTACTATTGTGTGGTCTTTAGCGTTTTTAATCTTAGGGTGAATTTTATCACAACACTTATTACACATTGAAAGTTCACAATCAAGGCATTTCCATTTTAACTTTGTATCCGATTCACAAAGGTCACAAGAAATAATATCCTGAGCTTTTATGGCGGATTTTGATAACGCCATCTTGTACAGATATTCTAATTTCAAAGGTTAAAATCTAGAGGAATAAAACTTGTTTTATATACCTTTATACAGATTTGAATATCAGGTATATTGAGTTACATTGTTAACAATTATGGCATTTAATTTTGTTGATTTTAAACAAAGGTGTATGATATATTATCTATGTCTATTGGGATTGGTTTTAAAAGTGTACATCCTGTTGGATTTCTCATTGATTGATTTAGAAAATAGTTTACCTGTCAACAATACACGTATTTTTAAAAGATAAAAAAAAAAAATGGGTTAACGTTGGTTTTAGATCTCTGTAAACCTCCTATTTTTAAGACATTAAAATGACACAAAGCATTATGAAAAATTGAGGAAGATTACAAAAACTATATTGTAAGAAAGCTGAAAGATGTGCAGCGCTTCAACTGAGAATAAGAGTAAGAATATTAAATCTCTTCTATTACATCTCATAACATATTTTTTTTTACAATATAGTTTCATGTTTTATACTTAAAGTTTATACACAAACATTTATGGTGTATGCAAAATAAAAATTAAAACTGTCACAGTCAATATTGCTGATGAATATATTACAAAGGGGGACAACTTCGTTTTTGAACCAGAAAAAAACTATATCCTTATATTTGCTCATATTTTGTTCTTGTTTTGTGATATTTATCCCATTTATATATGAATCATTTACCCAATGGTATTGTGTTTAAGCATATGTATATTTGTTTAGGGGCCAGCTGATGGACGCCTCCGGGTGCGGGAATTTCTCGCTACATTGAAGACCTGTTGGTGACCTTCTGCTGTTGTTTTTTTATTTGGTCGGGTTGTTGTCTCTTTGACACATTCCCCATTTCCATTCTCAATTTTATTCAAGTGAAGAAACTTTGTATATGAAAATCAATCTCTCTCCCCCGTGCAGCTAAAAAGCTGACACATTTATATTAGTTCTGCAATGATACACAGCATCCTGCTGTCTTTGAATTATTTTTCAAATTTTGTTAGCTTGCTGTGACATTTTCTTCTCATCAGAAATTGAAACTTGGATGCTTTTCATATTTAGATTTACTTCTTCTATGAGTTTGATAGCATATGTATCTACTTCTTTTATTAAATCAACAGATTAAATCTTCCCTTTGATGTTGAATATCTTGAATGGTCTTCTGACAATTGGAATTCTCCCGGACTGATATCTGGCTTAATTCTTCTCGTTCATTTCTAATTTTTTTCTTTTTGATATTTCAGCAATTGTACTTTCATTGCATATGCTTCTTTAATTTCAATGAAATAGTGTCCAGCATGACCTTTTGTAATACATCTTGGACAGGCCAGTTGATCACAATTACTACGGAAAATACAACATGATTGTGTTCTGTGAACTTTACACTTGATGTTCGAGTTTCTATTGTTACCACTCACTTCTACCTGTTTTATATCTACTTTTGTGTGTTCTTTAGCGTTTTTAATCTTGGAATGGATTTTACCACAACACTTATTACACATTAAAAGTTCACAGTTTCAACAGCGAAATATGTTTCAAAACCTTTAGATACACAATCTGGAGAAAACCCCATTTTTTAGGCAGTTAAGTTGCCTTATGCGAGCACCCTAGATTTGTGTTGTACCCAATAAATGCTGAAATAAGTGCCAAAGTTATTATCTAGCTGGATTTTATGTTATCTATAACTAATTGGACAGTTTTTTTATACTTTTAATTCTTGATTACAAAAAAATATAACCAGAAAAACCTTAAATGATCATCGATTTATCCAAAAGTTTTGAAGTTGCACATAGGAAGTAGGGCACATTAGGAATCCTTATGTAGTTTATTATCCCCTGATATTTTGGCTAAGCTGTCAAAGAACAAATGTATGAAATATTTTATCGCCGAAAATCTCTAAAGACAAGTAGTTTAGATTTCCCAAATGGCAAAAGTCGTAGGAATATTGTTTGTCGTCAATACGTAGTCAACTACGTCAGTAGTCTTAAAATAAGATCCACAGTTCATGCGGTGACATCCCATTAGTCCGACAACCATTATTACGACAGCCCATTATTCCGACAATGCATTTTTCTTATGTGTATGTATAAATTTTCTCTAAAAAGACCAACTCCTTTCTCTATAATGTTTGTGCTTGTCCGTTTTGATTCCAATTATTCTCTACATGCGGGATATTTGTCTCAGTATATTGGAGTTGATACACATGCTTATTGCAACTGCCCATGGGTCCTTATCCTCATCTCTGTTTCGTTTTACGTGTCTAGGCATTTTATCTGTCTTTATATTTCGTAGTCTGTGCTGTTCTCGTTCGCTGTTTTTTTTTTGTCTTAATCTTTCTTTCACTAAATCTTCGGTTCCCCCCTTTCGCGTATCAGGGGAGTGAGGTTTCACAACTATTAACTATATAAATAAATATATCGGAGTTGGATAACACTACCCGATCTCTTAGGTCGCAACACTTTCTACTCCTTGAAATTTTGAGTTTAATTTAAATAATTTTGTCGCAGAAATAAGGGACTAATGTAGCGTCAGTTAAAACGAGAAAAATCAAGGAGACAAATACATACCCAGATCCTTAAAAATAAGATGACAAATAGGACGAAATATGTGCTCAGAAAAAAACGCTTTTCACATGACATCAAAGTTGAAAAATTTACATAGGTTCTTGAGGGAACGACATATCATCTTGAGAGAAAAACATAGTATCTTGAGGGAACGACATAATATCTTGAGGGAACGACATGATATCTTGAGGGAACGAAATATCATCTTGAGGGAACGACATATCATCTTGAGGGAACGAGATAACTATCTTGTGGGAACGACATAGTATCTTGAGGGAACAATAAAGATAACTATCTTGAGGGAACAACATAACTATCTTGAGGGAACAACATAACATCTTGAGGGAACGACATAGTATCTTGAGGGAACAACATATTTTTTTTCTTTCATGGCCGCATTCTGCCCTTATACATATTTAAACGTAATAATACAGACAGACAATTTTTATTTTACCCTGATACCCTAATAATTGACTTGATAAGTGTCGGACTATTGGGTTGTCGGACCAATGGGATGTCGGACTAATGGGTTGTCGGAATGATGGTGTGTAACCGTTCATGCTGTTGGCGGCAATTTTAAATTATAAGACGCAATTTTTGTATCTTTTCAATTTGGAGGCAGGTGTTCAAATTAGCAGTTGTCCCAGGTCTGCGACCTTCCACCTTTGTAGTCGGACTTTCGACTTGATTACTAGCTACGCTCGACATGCACGACTTTAGAGGAAATAAAAAAATTACTTTGCAAACCATTTTACCAAAGTCTTCTTATAAACGATCTCAAAACTTATTTTTAGCATTGTTATTTATGACAGCGATGTTCATTTTGTTCAACTGCTAGCTTTATACAGAAAATCGCCGACAAATAATGTGTAAATTCTAGTAAAATTGTATCTGACAAAAACAACATTGAAAACAAAATGGCTGACGTGAGAAGAAGATTACAATATCGGATCCGATTCCGGAAGCGGATAAGGGTGATTCCAGGTTTAGGCAATAAAATAAAAAATCAGACAGATGACAAAATACAACTATGCATGGTAAATAAATGTTAACACTAGAATTGAAAACCAAAAGATGTATGTAAAAGAATGAAAAAACAAAAACTATTTTGTACAGAAACTCAAAACTACTTTTTGACAAATCCAATATAATGTGACAGCTAGGAACAGTATACCTAACAATATATATATGGTCCTGGTGACAGTATAAATTTTCTTTATCAGTGATAAATGTTGGTTAAAAGTTAGATGCTTTTAAAGTGTAAACATATTATTGCAATTTCAATGGGTATTTTTTGTCTCTCAATTTTGATGGGTCAGGTAAAATAGCTGGAAGTTTCTTATTTTACATAAATAGTGCAACTAGACATTGGCGGATCCAGGGGGGGGGGGGGGGGTCCGGGGGTTGACCCCCCTTTTTTTGCCGATCAATGCATTTGAATGGGGACGTAAAGTTTGAACCCCCCCCCCTTTGTCCTGGGTTGGGAACCCCCCTTTTTAAAATGACTGGATCCGGCACTGCTAGATTATATGATACCTGAATGTAAGCAAATCATATGATATGTATGTGGAGTCCTTTGGGGCACTCTACCCCCTCCTGTTTCATAACTTTGAAACAGATGAGATCCCCACCTTTCAACCATATACATTCATGTGTAGGACTATATAACCAATCAAATAAAATACAGGGGAGTCCATGGGGTCAACCCAACCCTCCTGTTTGGGAACTTTGAAACAGTCGAGATCCCCACCCATAAACCATATATATTCATGTATGGGACAATATAACAAATCATATGAAATACAGTGGGAGTTCATGGTGCCACTCTACCCCTTCCTGTTTGAGAATTTGACAACTGTTTAGATCCCCACCCTTTAACCATATATATTCATATATTGGACAATATAACAAATCAAATGAATTACAGGGGGAGTCCCTAGGGTCACTGAACCATCCTGTTAGAGAACTTGGAAACAGTCGTGATCCTCACTCCTTAACCATATATACTCATGTATGGGACTAAATAACTAATCAAATGAAATATAGGGGGAGTCCCTGTGGTCACTGCACCCCTCCTGTTTGAGAACTTGGAAACAGTCGAGATCCCCTTCTTTAAATTAAACCATATATTTTCATTTATGGGACAAAAGAACTAATCAAATGAAATATAGGGAGAGTCCTAAGGGTCACCCTACCCAATCATGCCTGTTTGAAAACTTGATAACGGTCGAGATCTCACCCCTAAACCATATATATTCCTGTATGGGACAATATAAAAAATCAAATGAAGATAGGGGTAGTCCCTAGGGTCACCCCACACCCTCTTGTGTGTGTTTTGAGAACTTGTAAAAGATTGAGATACCAACTCCTAAACCATATTCATTCCTGTTTGTCATTTCAAAAAGATTGAATGACATTCAAGGTCAATCTCATAGACGTCACATATGCATATCACTTTGCTAGACCTAACACCTGTCATTTTATTCCAAACATACACATCATAGACTTGGGGTGACAGTGGGGGACATTTACATTTACTATGGACAGGTCAAGGTCAGTCAGACCTCACCTTTTATCCCTGTAGTAGTAAACATTTGTCTGATTTGTGTCTCATAACTTTTGTACTGTAGATCACAAACTCAGTTTTCTTTCCAGGGAAGCAAGTCCATTCATACTTTTACAAGCTCGTACTAAAGTCAACTTGAACTACTAACAGTCAACTTCTACGAACATTAACTATCAACCAGAAAAACTGCAATCATTGCAAATTTGTACCACTGCAGACACATGACCATGAATAAAATATACTTGATATATGCCTTGCTTTTAAAAACCATGATAAAATATGAATTATTTGCCTTAATGATCAATTCATTTAATGAACATCAATGTACAATTATATATGAATGTTTAATGTTCGTTCTTTTAAATCTTTAAAAAAAATTGAAGCAACATTGCCACAGTTTTCATAATTATGTTTGCCTTGCCTTGGTTTCTGGTTAACTGCCTACAGTGCTTACAGCACTTTGATTTGTAATTAGGGGATGGATATGAATAGTTATCAAAGGTACCAGGATTATAATTTAATACGCCAGCCGCGCGTTTCGTCTACACAAGACTCATCAGTGATGCTCAGATCAAAACAGTTAGAAAGCCAAACAAATACAAAGTTGCAGAGCATTGAGGACCTTAAATTCCAAAAAGTTGTGCCAAATATGGCTAAGGTTATCCACTCCTGGGGGATTAAAACAGCAAATTTATAAAAATGACCATATAATTGATATTCATGTCAACACATTCTTGCCAAAGCTCTGGCAAAGCTACTTTCTCGTGTAAACAAACAATATAAGAAGATATGTTTATCTTGCTGTTCTGTATAGTGTTTATTAGACAGCATATGTCTGATGTACTATACTGTTTATATATAAAGGCAAGTCTGTACTTGACAAGACTGGTATTTATTGTATATAATTTATAGCAGAGGTGGATTTGTTTTATTTTTAAATATGTATTTCCAGGAGATAGTTCGCTATTCCCAACTTTAAATTTCATTAAAGTCCATAATGTATAGCTTGTTGTTCGGTGTGAGCCAAGGCTCAGTGTTGAAGGCCGTACTTTAACCTATAATGGTTTAATTTTTAAATTGTTATTTGGATGGAGAGTTGTCTCATTGGCACTCACACCACATCTTCCTATATCTATTTATTGTTGATATTTATAAGCAATTCTAAAGATATACATTGTCATTTATAATTCCAGGCAAGCATAGGCTGTACCTTGTGTAAGTTTTTAATACAAGAGATCGATAACTTCATTGTACAGAATCAGTCATCTTCAGCCATTAACGCTTCAGTATATAACTTGTGTAGTAAACTACCAGCTCCACTTGACAAACTGGTGAGTAGATCATTGCTTAAATAAACTTCTAGCTCTATAGTTCTCCAAATTTAAAATACTTTTGGTTTTCAGAATTAAAAAATATATATGAAATATTTATCCCCTTTGATGCTTTGTGATCAACCTAATTTAAAATTTGATAATTTAATCAATACTCAGCAACCAATGTATGCAGATTTGATATAATTCTTAGCAGCTCTATTTGAAAATAATCTTGAGATTAACAAAAAATTGATATTTATGGCAAACAAAATTCTTTATGACCCTGCTGTGTTACCCTTGAGGATGTACTTATGTGATCTTACGTAAAATTAGATAAGTTAAGAAATCAAAATTGATACTTTAAAGACGAATCCTTCTATTCAGATCTACCAATAATATCTTCTTTATATTTTGTATTTACTTTAGGTTAGGTAAAAGCTTCAAAATAAGCAAATAAAATAATGGGGTCACCGACCTCGTTTTCGATTTAGAATGCCGTCTTTTTCATGGAATTTGGAAATCGGGACCTCTAGTCAATAGCAGTGTAATATTTTTTTTTAAGTTGGTTTCCCATAAAACTTGTTTGTTCTGTTAACCAAGTTGTTAATACAAACTATTTTAATAATATTACCAATTTCTGAGGGCAAAATAATAGCGATAAGTTGCTATAATAATTTTCCCGCCTTTATTTATTGTGAAATAACTATGAAAGAATGATGTTTAAAAAAAATTGACCAATAATTTCTCGATGAGTATTCAACAGAATATGCGTTGTTTATTTCTAGATAAAATCATGAAATAAAAAAATGGGGTCACCGGCATGGAAAAAGAGATATTTCTACAAAAGGGTTAACAATTTGAAATGGCGGGAATACATTGCGCCAATTCTTAAATAACGTCGAAAGCCGTTCCGCCAGTTTTGGGCGTTATACTTTTCCTATACCAATTACGGACAACACAGTTCTCGTTATTTGCTGTTATGCTGTTTGTTTGTTTTCAACTACTATTAATGCATATTAATTTACACGTGATAGACGTACTTAGTTTTCAGTCAGTTTCACAGGTCTACACGTAATATAAATGTGGTGGGTGGTTGGAAAACAATGCGTTGAACAAATGTACACGCGAATTGATTATGCTTCTATGAACAACATTTCTATTCAGGTTATTTATAGTGCTTATGTGTTGAACAGAAATTCTTCTTAGAATAGTGAATACAAATCAATACATTTGTTATATCATTTCATAGTTCAGTCAAAGTATATCTGAAAGACAAGACAGACCTTTGCTTTCAATATCATGAATTCTAATTTCGCGGTTAAGAATGGTGTTCCTTTTTATTTTGATGATAATAACTTAAAATCAATAGACTCCTAACAATAAAGATCGACGAGCCGATATTGCAAATATGAGAAAGATCGGACTTAAAAATACCACTTCCAAATGTAGTTTTATGAACCGGGTTACGTAATGCTACATAGATTTTGATCTTATGAACGAGTAACTAGGCTAGCTACATGTTCAATAGTCATAAATCTACGAAGCCCTATGTAGCCACTACGATATTGAACGCAACCCTGATCTTTGTTTAAGTTTAAACGCTTAGATAAATCGATCTACAATTCAAAATGTTTTATGTAGATATGAAAATAAATCTGCGCATGGTCAGTTTAATGTATTCTTATAAGTAACTGATTTCAGAGTTTCATCCGTATACTCAAATGATTTGACAGAACATGAAGATAAAAAAAAATGTATACGACGTTCATTTGCATCATTTTTCTGAAAGATAAATTTATGATAGCAAATAATACATATTTCCACAAAAGACCAATTGACACAGAAACTATTTATAATAGGTCATCGTACGGCCTTCAACAAAGAGCAAATCTCATAATGCATATAAAGCTATAAAAGGTCCAGAAATGACAAATGAAAAACAATTCAAACGAGAAAATAACGGCTTAATTTATGAACAAAAAATAAATAAATAAAAAACAAATATGTAACACTTTAACGACAACTACTTATTCACAAGCTCCTTACCCGTTTCAATGCTCGACTGATACCGTTCTTATTCATTCCGTATTCGCTTAATATTAGAGGTTTCTCAACATCTAACGAACGGACGAAACTGGACGAACGTATCATTAAGGAGCAGTAATTTTGTATAATAAAATCCATGACACATGTCCACCGATATTGCAGTGTGTTGAAAGGCAACAGTTAACAATTACATAGTCTTTTTGCAATGTTGCATTTGATTTTTGTGGTAAAACATCGGTGTTCCAATTTATTTTCGGTTGTTGAATGATACGTATTCTTACGTTGAGTTACGTTTGCATATATGTCGAATATATGCGTTCGATTTATTTCTCTTAGCCATTCAAAAAGAATATTATCAGTTTATAATGTTGCTGACAACAATCGGCGTGTCTGGTTTGCATTTGATTTAATTGATTGTTTGATGTTTAACGTTCCGAGACAAGCATTCCATTCTTTTCAAGACCAGCTTAGCGTTTGTAAAAGAATTGAAAAGTGAATGAAATGACATAAGTTCAGAATTTTTCATTTATTATTTAGGGGGGCAGGGATCCCGCCCCCCCCTTTTTTGGGAAAAAATTTGGTTGCTCATATAGGGAATCACTGATGCGTGACTGGAGCGGGCCCCCTCTTAGGTCAGTCAGTGGGCCCCCACTTATGAAAATTTCTGGATCCGCCACTGTAGGTACGTAAGGTTCTAATTCTATAGATACATTGAATTTTGATTGATGATTTTCGTACTTTCTTTATGATTTGTGGAAATATAAATACAATTTACAACCTAGGCTACCAAAGAGATTGTCTCTATAGAACAGATAAGTCCATACACGAAGCAAATTATGGATTTTAGTTTTATATTATAATATGATTGACCCATTTCGAAATCCCGGAGGTCCCAAATTTAAAAAAAGTAAAGTTAAAAAAGATTCTCGGATCCCGAAATCCCGAGCTTAAAAACACCCGATCCTGGAGTCCCGATAAAAGTCCTATCTATCTCCCTCCATCTTGTTGTCGAGTATCCAGATTTTTTTTGTTTCTTGACAGTTATTAGTTTGCTGTTTAGTTGACTCTCTTTTTATTCATATATTTTATCATTTGCTGTTTTATTGGTTAAATGTTTCAGATACACTTAATTCACATAATTAATTTTTATCTCCAATTCTGGAACATGTCTATTATATAAAACAATTTTCATTTCCTTCTCGGAAAATCTACTTATCAACACGAACGTTTGTCACTCTCTCC
The DNA here is from genome assembly GCA_037788925.1 of Mytilus galloprovincialis. Lineage (NCBI taxonomy): Eukaryota > Metazoa > Mollusca > Bivalvia > Mytilida > Mytilidae > Mytilus > Mytilus galloprovincialis. Next base: position 88,071,705 of record CM075337.1, read on the forward strand.
ATCGGCTCAAAGAGGAATAACTCTCATTAACATTTCGAGTTCGCGGAAAATACGACGTCATAAAACGCTGACGGCATAGTACTGTTGCGCTTGTATATGCGCATAAACAATAGAGGGATTTGTCTTTAAGCTGGAAGAGTATAAGTTAAGGATCAAAATAAGCTAAAAAATATTGATAAGTCATGGAGCTACTTTTCGAGATATTTGATTTATAAAATATGGCAGGAAAATGCTGACTCTGAGTTTTGCCTTATATTTTCATTGGTATTGGGTCTCAAATCAAAAGAATTAAAATCAAGAATCTGCTTAAATTTTGTCAAATGACCTTTTATGAGCTACTTAGTCTTTTGTTAAAAGATAAATAGATGTTATGGGGCAAAATGTTTAGCTTCTATTGTATGGAAAAACACCAAGAAGTCAGACAATTATTCCAAAACCTCACCTAAGTACATCCCTAAGTGATTTTCACTCAGATTTATAGGGAAGTACAATCCTTTTAGAGAAAACTGTGAAATATTATAGAAAAAAAATTGTCAATATCTTTGGAGATGGACTATTTCATGTTGACAATATCAGACATCCTTAGACCTTTTGCAACTGGCCAACTAACAAAATACATTATGATATGTTGAGATTTATGACCCATTTTTATGCGCCACGTACGATAGTAGAGGGGCATTATGTTTTCTGGTCTGTGCCTCAGTTCGTTCGTTCGTTCGTCTGTCTGTGCGTCCATTTGCTTCAGGTTAAAGTTTTTGGTCAAGGTAGTTTTTGAAGAAGTTGAAGTCCAATCAACTTGAAACTTAGTACACATGTTCCCCATGACAAGATCTTTCATTTTTAATGTCAAATTATAGTTTTGACCCCAATTTTATGGTCCACTGAACATAGAAAATGATAGTGCAAAGTTCAGGTTAAAGTTTTTGGTCAAAGTAGTTTTTGATGAAGTTAAAGTTACATCAACTTGAAATTTAGTACACATGTTCCCTATGATATGATCTTTCTCATTATAATTCCAAATTATAATTTTGACCCCAATTTCACGGTCCACTGAATATAGAAAATGATAGTGCGAGTGGGGCATCCGTGTACTATGGACACATTCTTGTTATTGTATAATTTCAATTTCCTGTTAGGTATTTCATGCTTCAAATGAAAAAAAATGTTTTATGAGGTGCAAAATAGGAAATGCAGTGAAAAGAAGACAACAAAATCAAAGGTGATGATATTTTTGAGTCTGCTCAATAAAGATTTGAGTGATATCTGAAACTTCAATAAATATTTTAAAACCTTTATCTGCATTGAATTTAATTATGATTTCAGTGTTATGGATATGCACCAGTTATTGTACAAGATGTTGTGTCAGGATTTGACCCTAAACAGACATGTGATAAGTTTAAGTTATGTACAAGTGAGTATAACAATAGTTTAATTGCAAGTTCAAGGCCACAATGCAGCAACGTTAGAGTTCTAATATGTTTCATCTTCGAGAACCTATCCTCATGATTGGTCTTTTAAGAAATTTGCAGTTGTTCTGTATTTAAATACTAAATGTTTTCTTTTTACTTAATTTTATGAAAAAAAGTAATTCATATTTAGGTAAAAAGTTAATAGCCAGTCTGTATTTGGTAGTGGAATGTGGTATCCAAAATATAAGTGGAATTGCTACAAGTGAGCCTTGATTGATACCTTGTGATTAGAAGATTCAAGTCTTTCTAGTTGAGTGTCAAATTAAGTTGCCAGTATGCTAGCATTCTTAAAGTATTTCATCTTTATTTTATTTTATTTTCAAAATTTGGCAGTTTTATTTGTTAGAAAAAAAAGTTCATAATTTGACAACCAACATCAAAATATGAAAATTACTCTACCACAAGTAAGTCATGAATGCTATCAGGTGAACATAAGTGCTGAAAGGTTAGTGTGAACTTTAGCCATCAGCATGTAGTTGTTTTGTTATATTTCAGATGGAAGTGTGTCTTATCGAGATAGTCCAATAGAATTTACTGAGGATTTCAAAGATTTGAAGGTATGGATTTGAAATGATGAAAAAACATTTGTATTCATTTAAATGAAAAAAACCACTACCAAATGAATTACGTCTTTCTTATAAAATTTGCACTTTTAATTAAAGATCTATACCAATTGTGTTCTAATGATTTTCAATCCAAGATATTGGAAGACTTCAAATCTATCTTAAAGAAATGTTCTGATAAGTGAAATGTGTTATTTCTTCATATTTGATTACCCTATTTCATTATATTATATTGCATTACATTACATGGATACTAGACAATTATAGATAAACACCATATATTTCAGGATGGTCCAGAATGTGCCATATGTAAATTACTTGTACAGGAAATTGACTCCTATATAGTACAGAACAAATCTGCTGCTGAGATCAATGCTACTGTGTATGAATTTTGCAATAAACTCCCAGCTCCATTGAATTCTATGGTGAGTGCAAAAGTATATAAAATGTCTTTGTCAGTTAATCAAATCATCAAAATATCATAACAAATTTTTTACTCCTAGCTGAAATTGTTTTTCAGTGGATCAATTGGTTCCAAAGACTATATGGTCTATAATTTGTGTGATAATAGTTATCAAAGGTACCAGGATTATAATTTAGTATGCCAGATGCGGGTTTCGTCTACATAAGACTCATCAGTGACGCTCAAATCAAAATATTTATAACGCCAAAGAAGTACAAAGTTAAAGAGCATTGAGGATCCAAAATTCCAAAAAGTTGTGCTAATTACTGCTAAGGTAATCTATTCCTGGGATAAGTTTTTCGAAAATTCAAAGTTTTGTAAACAGGAAATTTATAAAAATGACCACATTATTGATATTCATGTCAGTGTTGACTACTGGGCTGGTGATACCCTCGGGGAAGAAATGTCCACCAGGAGTGGCATCGACCTAGTGGTGTAAATAATTATTAAAGGTACACATTGTTCCAAAACCAATCTGAGTAAAGCAGTGCCTGTCTATATATATGATATATTGAGTAAATCAGTGTAAAGTTATATAAACTACTTGATTTACTGGTTCTCTAATGATTATAATTAGGTGCTTGAATGTTTATTTTGTGAGAAAGCTTTTTACTCAATAAATATTTATTGGTGAATAGAGCAGTATCTTCAAAGTATGATAAAATTCATGCCTCATTAAATTCTCTGGAAAGTAATTTAGTACCACAGTATTCTCTGACAAAAAGATCAGTAACATAGCCTATATATTTTGTAATGTCATTTCTCATCCCCTGAATTCTCTAGTGTGAATATGAATTCATAAATATATATAAATGTGTAATAAACTGGATTATGAACTGATTTCTATGTTAAGTTGGGAAAGAGTAAGGAAGGATTTGTTTAATTTGTGGTGTTATTGTCATTTTATAGCTCTATATGCTAATAACCTCTTTGAAGTTCAAAACTGCAAAACACTTGCAGATTGCAATCAAGGCACGTATCTATTGTTGGTAAAGGATAGATTTCTTTTACGGTCAAATCGTTTATTTTCCTGTAGTCAATACATCATCTGACAGAGATATCCTGCTTACAGCATTAAAACACTGGTTACAACCAGGAAGATTAAGATGGTCTTACAACACCATCTTCAAATTGCTTCAGTCTGTAAATAGTTTTCCCATATTTTTTTCAAAAGATTGTGGTATTCATGTTAGAGCTTTATGCATTGGTGCTGCTTCAAAAGTACCTAATCTGTGTTTCAAATTTTCTGCACAAAAAAAACATCTGCACATTTTTACCTTGTCTCTTACAACAATATTTTTACAACTATTCTGGAATAGATCTCTCAAACTTTCTGTGAGCAATGTACAAAATTCATCTATTGTTATTTGTATCTAACTTCTTGTTGGAAGATTTTGAAAATGGTGTTCGTTTTGTTATTCCTTTTACTGAGTTATGTAACCTACAAATCATTAGTATCTTTGACATTGTGACATCTGTAACATCTACAAAGTCTTTTAATCCATCCATAGTTTTCAGAGTTCACATATTTAAAAGTTACTACTTTGATTTTTATTGGATTTTATTTCTTATGAATGAATGTCACCAGTAAAAGTGATATTTGGGAAAAAACAAATCTTTTCTTGTAAGAATTTTGCAATTGTGGAAAAAAATTCTTTCAAGCAGTGTTTAATATTTTAATTGCTGTTTGAAATTACTTGATTAGTTTCTGATATATGGTATATATGTAAAATCATCTCTTATAGAGATATAATTGTTATATTTTTATTAAGTATACCTTTAAAACTGAACCTTCTTCACTTTTTACTAGACATGGATACTCAACACCTTTTATATAAATTCCACATCTATATCAAAAACAGTGTATACATGGAGTAATGAGTTCCAAGCTTCATTGCACTATAAGTATGGTGAAACAATGATTACCAAGATACAGCACTTGCAAAATTTTCTCACTTTTCCATTCAGATTTCTGGTAAGAAAATAAGTTGTTTAGTACCTGCCTTTCTAGATTTTATTCTACAGACATCAATGTATTCTGTAATTTCACAATGGCAGCAAACTAAACCTAACATAGATATTCATTGGTGAATAGAGGTTTACCTTCAGGGTATGATAAACATCATGTGTTATTAAATTCATTGACAAGTAGAGTAGTACCACAGTATCTCTGGCAAGGACATATGTACCATAGTGAATTAATTAGGTAGTATCATTTTCCTGAATTTTACAGTATACATATGATTCACAAAAATATATATAATGTGTAATAAACTGGATAATCAATCAAATTCTCTGTTAAATTGAGAAGGAGTAAGAAATGATTTTTGTAATAAAATGTAGTTATTTTCATGTAGTTCTATCTGCTAATAACCTCTTTGAAGATCAAAACTGAAAAAAATATATGACAGTCAATGCACTTATCAATTCCTGTCAAAGGGTAGCCTTCTTTTATGGTAAAATTGTTAATTTTTCTGTAGTCCACACATTATCTAACAGAGCTATCCTTCTAACAGCTTTTTACCACTGGTTATAACCAAGAGGATGGAAATGATCTAACAATACTATCTTCAAATAAGTCTTGTAAATACATTTCCGCATTTTTAGCTCACCTTGCCCAAAGGGCCAAGTGAGCTTTTCCCATCACTTTGCGTCCAGCGTCCGTCGTCGTTAACTTTTACAAAAATCTTCTACTCTGAAACTACTGGGCCAAATTAAACCAAACTTGGCCACAATCATCATTGGGGTATCTAGTTTAAAAAATGTGTCCGGTGACCCGTCCAACCAACCAAGATGGCCGCCATGGCTAAAAATAGAACATAGGGGTAAAATGCAGTTTTTGGCTTATAACTCAAAAACCAAAGCATTTAGAACAAATCTGACGTGAGGTGAAACTGTTTATCAGGTCAAGATCTATCTGCCCTGAAATTTTCAGATGAATTGTACATTCCGTTGTTGGGTTGCTGCTCCTGAATTGGTAATTTTGCTGTTTTTGGTTATTATCTTCAATATTATTATAGATAGAAATAAACTGTAAACAGCAATAATGTTCAGCAAAGTAAGATTTACAAATAAGTCAATGTGACCAAAATGGTCAGTTGACCCCGTTAGGAGTTATTGCCCTTTATTGTCAATTTTTAACCATTTTTCGTAAATCTTGGTTATCATTTACAAAAATCTTCTCCTCTGAAACTACTGGGCCAAATTAATCTAAACTTGGCCACAATCATCTTTGGGGTATCTAGTTTAAAAAATGTGTCCGGTGACCCGGCAATCAAATCAAGATGGCCGCCACAGCTAAAAATAGAACATGGGGGTAAAATGCAGTTGTTGGCTTATAACTCAAAAACCAAAGCATTTAGAGCAAATCTGACATGGAGTGAAAATGTGTATTAGGTCAACATCTATCTGCCTTGAAATTTTCAGATGAATCACACAACCCGTTGTTGGGTTGCTGTCCCTGAATCGGTAATTTTAAGGAAATTTGTCTTATTTTGGTTATTATCTTGAATATTATTATAGATAGAGATAAACTGTAAACAGCAATAATGTTCAACAAAATAAGATTTACAAAGAAGTCAAAATGACCAAAATGGTCAATTGACCCCCTAAGGAGTTATTGTCCTTTATAGTCAATTTTTAACAATTTTCATAAATTTGTAAATTTTTATTAACATTTTCACTGAAACTACTGGGCCAAGTTCATAATAGATAGAGATAATTGTATGTAGCAAGACTGTTTAGTAAAGTAAGATGTACAAACACATCACCATCACCAAAACACAATTTTGTCATGAATCCATCTGCTTCCTTTGTTTAATATTCAAATAGACCAAGGTGAGCGACACAGGCTCTTTAGAGCCTCTAGTTTCAAAACTTTTTGGTATATATGTTAGATCTTGATGCATTGGTACTGCATTCACAGTATCTATTCTGTGTTTCAAATTTTGCCAAAACATCTGCTAGTCTTTTCAACACTGTGTTGTCTCTGATATTTTTTCAGATATGCTGAAATAGATTTTTTCAAATGTTCTGTGAGCTATGTACAAAGTTCATCTTTTTCACTTATTATTGAAAGATTTGAAAATGTTGTCCGTTTTGTTATGTCCTTTTACTGAGTTATGTAATCATAAATCATTGGTATCTTTGACATTGTGATATCTGTAGCATCTACAAAGTCTTTGAATCCATCCACAGTTTTCAGGGATAACATTTTTAAAAGTAATTACTTTGATTTTTATTGGAGTTTATTTCTAAAAAAAAATTAATTACACCAGTAAGCATGATATTTGGGAAAAAACAAATCTTTTCCAGTTAGAATTTTTCAATTGTGGAAAATTACTCTATTAAACAATGCTTACAAAATCATCTCTCATAGAGATATAGTTATTTAATTTTTATCAAGTATACTGTTCAAACTAAACCTTCTTCACTCTTTACTATACACAACACCTTTTATATAAATTCCACATCTTTACAATATCGAAAACAGTGTATACATGGAGTGATGAGTTCCAAATCTTCATTGCACTGTTAGTATAGTAAACAATGATTACCAAGATACTGCACTTGAAAGAGTTCTCACTTTTCTACTCAGATTTCTGGTTAGTAAATAAGTTGTTAAGTACCTACCTTTTCAGGTTTTATTGGATAAATATCAATGTATTCTGTAATTTCACAATGGTATCAATGTATTCTGTAATTTCACAATGGTATCAATGATATCTGTAAAATAAAACTTATCATTTCAGTGTACTCAATATGCCCCAATGATTGTGAAAGATGTTACCTTAGGCTTTGATCCTGAACAGACCTGTGAAAAAGTACAGTTATGTACAAGTAAGTGGCAGAGATGAATTGAAATTTTGGTGAAAGTAACCTGATTAAACTTGTTTCTTAAAGTATCAGATATAGATTGAGAATGTTGGTCTCAGATTGAGAGCCGCAGATGCAAGTCAGTTTAAATGAAGACTTTTCATTGAGTCATCTGAAATATATATGAACAATACATTAATGTATTTAGAATCACATATTTAACAGCATAAGTTAAAGAATAGTTATTTAATATTGAATAAAAGATTTAGCAAAAAAAAAAATCCTGGTCAAATATAATGCAGAACATTTAAATATAATATTCCTTGAGTACTTTTTGATATTAACATTCTACAATTGTTTAAATACCACCTGGTTTTATCTTTAAGAAGTTATATGATATCATAATTTTCACACTTCAGATAACAGTTTTATCCAACCATTCTTTGAAGAAGTTGTACCAAAAGAACTTACAGAAGAGAAAGTTGAAGCAGTATATGTTTATATGTGATATTGGAATTATTTTAAATGGATTTTTATCATTGTTTGAATCTTCAAATAGTTACTATATGATTAGGTTTTTTCACCAGACTTTGTTACAGATTAGAAGTTTAGCTATAAACATAACATCCCTTTATGTAGGCAAAGTTCTTGTCAATTTTAATTGTCCCACCTCTGTTTAATAAAGACACAATTCTGAATATCAAAGACTATTGCTAGACTAAACATTGTTTTTCTTTCTTTTCCCTTTCTTCTTTAGTTCAGCACAGTACATTTTGATGTTCTTTTCTGTAGAACTGTTAAGCAGGGTGTCCACCCTGAAATATATTCTATACTATGTAGAAATATAAAAAGTTTGAAAGATTCTGGTTTTTTTCTTTGTGATCTTTTGGTTAACTGTGATATACAGTTTAGATATCAATTTTTATTTTTATTTTCACCAAATTTAAAAAAAAAAAATTTCAAGCAAGGGACCAAAACAGTGCACTTTCCTCTCCTGGAAGCAAGATCTTTACCAACTTCCAGTGTCTATGGTCTCAATGCTTTTGGATTTCATGAGATTCACTCAGTTTCTATTTGTTACCTCGATTTGCCTCCTCCTAATGGTTTTTGTTTTATTTTGAACATTGATAAATTAGTGTCTTTTTAATTTATCCACTGTTTTAGAATCAAAATTAATAATTTTTATACAAAATATCATACTGTGTGTACCAATTTCTTCGATGTTGAGCATGAATAATATTTTTTAGCAAATCATGAATAAAATGATCTGAACATATTTAGGAAATTTATTGTCCCCCCCCCCCCCCCCTCACGCCCTCAAACATTAATAACGCAAATTATAAAAAAGGGAAATTAATGACTGTTGATGCAGCTTTTAAAATGTAATATATATTTGTGTTTGGTAAATGATATTTTTATATATTTAGGATGCAAAATGTGAGTTGTGTGAATTTGTAGTCCAGCTACTTGACCAGTATTTGGCCAGTAATAAGACAACTGCTGCTGTTAATTCCTCTGTCATGCAGATCTGTAATCTATTACCAGGAAGTTTAAAAGGACAGGTAATATTTGTTTTTCTCATCATTAAAATCTAACTCCCCGTGCCCCCAAAAAAACCACCAACCTGTATTTTAACTGAATTTGTGCTCTAAAGTTATTTTGGTAATTTTGTCAGTTAAGGAGGATAGCTGGTATAAAAAATTCAGAAAAAAAATAAACATTGTTGTTTTCATTACAAATTTTATTTATAACTTTATCATATGGAACAAAAATCATTCAAAAAAATCAATTTGTTTCGGCCCCAGATGACTTTCAAAATGTATATACTATTGAAAAAGCTCTGAATTATCTCCCTTTGGTGCAAAATTGCCATTTTTTGGCATTAACATTGAAATATTTTTTGTAACTCATCTGTGAAGATTTTATTATTATTTTTTGATAAGCTGTACTTGAACTACACTATTGCAAAATATGAGTGATTTCTGTAATTTAGTTCTTTTTTTATTTGGATATGACCTTATAGTTCAACAGAAAAAAAGTAATTTTACCAAAATGTATGCTTCTTTCGAAGACAGATTGGGAGCTTTTAAAAATGAACAGAGACCCCACTTTTTTCACTAACTGGTCTTCAATGTAGCAACAAATTCCAGCGTCCTTCTGCTGGCCCCTAAACAAAACAAGTAAAATTCAAAAGGAAAATAAATCAAATTCTAAAATCTATTGGGTATCTATTGTTTATTTCAGTGTATTTTATTTGCACCACAAGTTGTAACCATAGTAACCAGTGGAGTGGCACCAGAAAATGCATGTAAACAAGCTAAACTCTGCCCAGCAGTTAATGGTATGCCACAGTCTCCAATAAACAGCTCAACACTTAACCATTAAATATTAGACACATCAAATATTGAACTTTGTTCAAATTTCAAAATTGTTATGATTGGAAAATATTAAATTAAATTTGTTAATAATAATATAATTTTGCTTTCAACGAACAAAATTACAAAAGCATTGCCAAATTTTAATGCCATAAAACAATATCTCAAAGAAAACTTGTAAATGCATTTCACTAACATTGCATCACCAGTAGTAATATATCCAGTGTTATAATATGTTATTTTTATATAGAAGTTTTAAAAAAGTTAATGATATGACTGACAATGTTATTACCTATTTTACAGATTAGGCTTTTTGTTACTCTATTGGCCAGTAGTATAATTGCAAAGATCATGCAGTATGTTGTTGGCTTACTGTAATTTTCATGTAAAAAAGTTTGGAACATCCTTTTATGCATTTATACAAATATTTGAAATAATGATTTTGTATATTCTAGGACCATTCTTCCAGAAAGAAATACCAGAATTGTCATGTGGTCAATGTAATGGTATTGTTGAGTTCCTCTTACCAAAGAAATACAATCCTGAGGTAAATCATCTAGAAGTGAATCAGTACTTTTAAAATTTTTGTTACTCTCATTAGCACTACTTATAGTTTAGAGGAGAGACACATTTTAGATTTGAGGTTGTACATCATGTACCATGCTAGATCATATTTGAGGGATATGCTTAAGGGCATACGATACAGTTTTGATTCCATATTTACAAGTTAATGAAAATTTGCATTTAGGCTATCTTTTACCTGATTAAATTAAATATGTCATAAAAAATATACCTTCATGTGCAACTTTTTGAAATTTTGTATATTTGCTCAAAATTCGGATTTGTGGCCATTTCTTCCTTTTCGAAAGAAAGACATAACATTTTTAGCTCACCTGGCCCGAAGGGCCAAGTGAGCTTTTCCCATCACTTTGCGTCCGTTGTCCGTCGTCTGTCGTCGTCCGTCGTCGTCCGTCGTCGTTAACTTTTACAAAAATCTTCTCCTCTGAAACTACTGGGCCAAATCAAACCAAACTTGGCCACAATCATCATTGGGGTATCTAGTTTAAAAAATGTGTGGCGTGACCCGGTCAACCAACCAAGATGGCCGCCACGGCTAAAAATAGAACATAGGGGTAAAATGCAGTTTTTGGCTTATTACTCAAAAACCAAAGCATTTAGAGCAAATCTGACATGGGGTAAAAATGTTTATCAGGTCAAGATCTATCTGCCCTAAAATTTTCAGATGAATCGGACAATCGGTTGTTGGGTTGCTGCCCCTGAATTGGTAATTTTGAAGAAATTTTGCTGTTTTTGGTTATTATCTTGAATATTATTATAGTTAGAGATAAACTGTAAACAGCAATAATGTTCAGCAAAGTAAGATCTACAAATAAGTCTACATGACCAAAATGGTCAGTTGACCCGTTTAGGAGTTATTGCCCTTTATAGTCAATTTTTAACCATTTTTCGTTAATTAAAGTAATCTTTTACAAAAATCTTCTCCTCTGAAACTACTTGGCCAAATTAATCCAAACTTGGCCACAATCATCTTTGGGGTATCTAGTTTAAAAAATGTGTGGCGTGACCTGGTCAACAAACCAAGATGGCCACCACGGCTAAAAATAGAACAAAGGGGTAAAATGCAGTTTTTGGCTTATAACTCAAAAACCAAAGCATTTTGAGGAAATCTGACATGGGATAAAAATGTTTATCAGGTCAAGATCTATCTGCCCTGAAATTTTCAGATGAATCGGTCAATCGGTTGTTGGGTTGCTGCCCCTGAATTGGTAATTTTGAGAAAATTTTGCTGTTTTTGGTTATTATCTTGAATATTATTATAGATAGAGATAAACTGTAAACAGCAATAATGTTCAGCAAAGTAAGATCTACAAATAAGTCAACATGATCAAAATGGTCAGTTGACCCGTTTAGGAGTTATTGCCCTTTATAGTCAATTTTTAACCATTTTTCGTAAATTAAAGTAATCTTTTACAAAAATCTTCTCCTCTGAAACTACTGGGCCAAATTAATCCAAACTTGGCCACAATCATCTTTGGGGTATCTAGTTTAAAAAATGTGTGGCGTGACCTGGTCAACCAACCAAGATGGCCGCCACCGCTAAAAATAGAACATAGGGGTAAAATGCAGTTTTTGGCTTATAACTCAAAAACCAAAGCATTTTGAGGAAATCTGACATGGGATAAAAATGTTTATCAGGTCAAGAACTATCTGCCCTGAAATTTTCAGATGAATCGGTCAATCGGTTGTTGGGTTGCTGCCCCTGAATTGGTAATTTTGAGGAAATTTTGCTGTTTTTGGTTATTATCTTGAATATTATTATAGATAGAGATAAATTGTAAACAGCAATAATGTTCAGCAAAGTAAGATCTTCAAATAAGTCAACATGACCAAAATGGTCAGTTGACCCCTTTAGGAGTTATTGCCCTTTATAGTCAATCTTTAACCATTTTTCATAAATCTAAGTAATCTTTTACAAAATCTCCACTGAAACTACTAGGCCACAATCATCTTTGGGGTATCTAGTTTGAAAAATGTGTCCGATGACCTGGCCATTCAACCAAGATGGCCGCCACGACTAAAAATAGAACATAGGGGTAAAATGCAGTTTTTTGCTTATAACTATGAAACCAAAGCATCTAGAGCAAATCTGACAAGAAGTTAAATTGTTAATCAAGTCAATATCTATCTGCCCTGAATTTTTCAGATGAATTGGACAACTGGTTGTTGGGTTGCTGCCCTCCAATTGGTAATTTTTAAAGAAATTTTGCCGTTTTTGGTTATCTTGAATACTATTATAGATAGCGATAAACTGTAAACAGCAATAATGTTCAGCAAAGTAAGATCTACAAATAAGTCAACATGACCTAAATGGTCAATTGACCCCTTAAGGAGTTATTGCCCTTTATAGTAAATTTTTAACAATTTTCATTAATTTGGTAAATTTATGTAAATTTTTACCAAATATAGTTCTCTGTTACTAATGGGCAAAGTTCATGATAGATATAATTGTAAGAAGCAAAATCGTTCAGTAAAGTAAGAACTTCAAACACATCACCATCACCAAAATACAATTTTGTCATGAATCCATTTGTGTCCTTTGTTTAATATGCACATAGACCAAGGTGAGCGACACAGGCTCTTTAGAGCCTCTAGTTTGTTATACCCCCGCTTTAAAAAAGGGGGGGTATACTGTTTTACCTCTGTCTGTCAGTCCGTCCGTCAGTCAGTCCGTCCCATGAAACTTTCGTCACATTTTTCTCAGGAACTACACATCCACCTTTTCTGTAATTTGGTATCAACATTTATATATGTCAGCCATACCATGTGATGCATTTTCAGATTGATCACTTGACAACTTCCTGTTTACCGAAAACACTTGTATGATTTTACACATGATAGCCAAGTTGAAAATTTTCGTCACATTTTTCTCAGGAACTACAATACAAGGATTTCTGAAATTTGGTTTCAGGGTTTATCTAAGTCAGCTATAACGTGTGATGAGTTTTCAGATTGATCACTCGACAACTTCCTGTTTACCAAACACTTGTATGATTTTACACATGATAGCCAAGTTGAAAATTTTCGTCACATTTTTCTCAAGAACTACAATACAAGGATTTCTGAAATTTGGTTTCAGGATTTATATAAGTCAGCTATACTGTGTGATGCGTTTTCAGATTCATCACTCAACAAATTCCTGTTTACCGAACACTTGCATATTTTTACACTCTTGCGGCGGGGGTATCATCAGTGAGCAGTAGCTCGCAGTTTCACTTGTTTTAAAAGATAAACACAGATTGTTTTTTGTTAAATAATTTGTAATTTCTGTATTTTATAAGTATTCTAAAAATTTAGGTCTTTTTTGTTTAGAAATAACTTATATTTATCAAATGGTCATGAATTGAGAAAAAACGTAGTTTTTTGCTGTGTATTTAATTATCAAAATTAAAAAAAAATGCACTGCTTACAGTTTTATAAAATTTGGTCCACATAATCTCCTTGCAAAATGAAACATAATGTCGGTTAAAAAAATTGGGGTCTATGCACTCTTTTTCAAATTAAATCAGTTTGAATGATAAAAATCAGTTAAAAAATGCATCTTTTCCCGATATGTGACAGTTTGACGTCACAAAACTAACATATTACGTTAGCAACGTCATTACCTTCCCTGTAACTATGGTATGCCCTTATGTGATTCTTCAAACATGCATTGTAAGAGCAACAACACATTGACTATAAATCATTATACTGTACTGATGTAGTTTAAGATTTGTCCTGGTGATTCCCTGTCACCTTTTGACCTACCATAGTTAACCATGCAAGAGATGTACATATTACAATGACATGTTCTTTTAAATAAGATCATAGTAGTAAAAATACTCTCATTCATTCTATACATTTTGTAGTAAATTATAAACAAAGAATTGAAGAAAGGTTTGTTTATTTATGATATATTTAAAATTATTGTATGATATTAATATTTTAGAAAAAATGTTATCTTTTCAGTTTGGAAGTTTGATATGTAAAGCTGCTTGTCCAGTTGCCAGACGCAGGAGATCAGTAGATGAAACACCACAAATATTTCTGGAATTTATGAAAGCAGCAAAAATGGTAATTACTATTGAAAAATATATCCTGAAAAAATCATATTTCAAAATAATTTATAGATGATTTCCAGTCAATTATTTCTTTGTTTATTAGTTGTCATACATCATGTACATTGCAGCAATTGTGTACCTTTAAAGTAAGAAGGAAGAGGTTTTGAGTTGTGACATAAATTTCTTGTTTTTATTATGCCCCATTTATGGGCATTATATTTTCTGGTCTGTGCTTCCGTTTGTTCATCTGTACATCTGTTCGCTCGTTCGTCAGTCTGTCCCGTTTAAGGTTAAAGTTTTTGGTCGAGGTAGTTTTTAATGTTGTTGAACTTGAAACTCAGTACACATGTTCCCTATGATATGATCTTTCTAATTTTAATGCCAAATTAGAGATTTCCCCCCATTTTCACGTCCATTGAACATAGAAAATGATAGTGCGAATGGGGCATCCGTGTACTGGGGACACATTCTTGTTTAAACTAATTTTCTCTTCTTTTACACCCTTTTTGTTTTACAACTTTGCTAAAAGTTAAAAATTCATTTCATATTCATGTTTCACTAACATGTTTTTGTTGTTTTATGCATGTAAATTAGCCACTAAACATTTATCACTTAACCCACTTATTTATCTCTGATATTCTTTCAGAGATTCTCTCCCTGAGTTTACACATTTGGAAATGATTAAATCTTTTTATCCAATATGATTTTAGGGGGGTGGACAACAATAGTACTCAAAAGTATACAATATGTTTTCTACTTAATTTTAGACTAGAACCTGGAGGTGTGATTTATGTGAATGGATTATAGAAGCTATTAATGCTTATGTACAGACCAATGTTACAGAGCAGTCACTTGAGGACTACATGAATGATATTTGTCATTTTATGCCAGAACCATTTAAGGATGAGGTATGTTGTACCTTGGATAATATTATCGGTTGAGTTCTTTAAATAGCAAAATGTTACGAAACTTATACACAATAATTATGACATTGTACCACTATACTCAGATAGAGTTCAAATTTGGTTGGTGTCATTTTAACTGTCTGGAATGATGTCCATCTATAACATTATAAGCAACAGGGGATTCATCTGTGTCCAATACTCCATTTATTTTGTACAAATTAAATCTCTGTGTCAACTATAGTACTAGTCTTTGCAATCAGAATGATTGTTTTGTTTATTGAAATAAACTGTTAATTATACATGTATGCTCCAATAAGGTCCACAGTTGAGGATGTTAAAAGTAGTCTGGTCTGTTTAAACTTCAGGTACTAAAACTAAATTTTGTTTTTTTAATTGTAGTATATAATATTCAGGTGTGTAGCATTTACAAATTTCTTAATTGGCGAGGTGGAAGTTGATTTTTTGCATGTTAAACGTATTAGTTTGACTTTTTGTAACCTTAACATTTTTTATCCAGAAACATACTAAAAAGTTGGATATTTTGAATAAAATATTTTTGTATCTGCTTTTTTAACTTTAGTTTGATTTTCTGCTTTATTTAATATTTAATTTCTTTTAAATGCTTCATAATATCTTTGATGTGTATGTCCCATTTTCTCTTAAATACTCCTCTCAATTTAAAGTTGAAAGTCAAAAAACAAGGTCCATGCAAGAATATGGAGTTTGCAGAAAAAATAGTTATCGATTTTCCTTCCAACTAGATACAAATATAGCATGAAACCTGTCTAATATGTTTTATAGGTTCAGTATTTCAAAAATTAAAAAAAATCATATATTCATTTTGGTAGTATTGTGTGGGTTTGTAGTCAAAATAGTTTGTTAAAAATCCAGCTCAGCATATCTGTCTTGTACAGATGTGAGTTTACTGGAGATTTATTTCCTCGAGGGTATCACAAGCCCAGTAGTCAGCACTGTTTGTGCTGACATGAATTATCATTGATATTGTTATATTTATAAATAAACTTTACAAAATTTAGAATTTTTTGAAAAACTAAGGCTTTTCGACCTCAGGCATAGATTACCTTAGCTGTATTTGGCAAAACTTATAGGAATTTTGGTCCTCAATGCTCTTCAACTTCGTACTTTATTTTGCCTTTTTAACTTTTTTGGATTCGAGCATCACTGATGAGTCTTTTGTAGACGAAACGCGCGTCTGGCGTATATATAAAATTTAGTCCTGTTATCTACGATAAGTTTATTTACATCCATATCAATTTAATTTGAAATTGTGATAGGCCTTCAAAAGCCATACTGTGGATTCATTTATTTTCGTGAGTACCAATTTTCGTGAACAAGGGATATTTAATTTCGCGTTTTTGCCAAAGTCTGCAAAGAAGCCTTCACAAAATTTATATTTTCATTGAATATGTAATTTCATGGTTCACTTATACCCTTAAAAGCCACTTAAAAATTGGTCTCCAACGAATATTAATGAATCCACATTATAACAAACTGGTAAATTAGCTTTTAACTTAAATTGTTTTTAATTTCTTAGGTCACAATTATTTGATAGCATTTGAAAAAGAACCATTCTATTACATCGGATAGACAGGGAACTCAGTTCTCAAATAGTAACTTTGTCCAAATTTCATATGAGTCAGACATCTAATTGAATTGCTGTAACCATTTGAATTTTTATTGATATTTGCAGTGTATGAAGAGTGTACCAGAAATAATCAAAGAATTATCCCATGGATTTGATGAAGATGTTCTGTGTCAGCATTATATCCCTGATGAATGTAATGGTAGGTCTTATTTACTTTAAAAATACCTACTGTAAATTCAGAAATTAATGCGAGGTTTTTATTATTGCGAAAAAATGCGACTGAGTTGCAAACGCAATAATTTAAACTTGCATTTTGAAATATTTTTTATGAATTTAACAGGATTTTCCTCAAAATCATAAAAATTAAAATCGCATTTAATTCTAAAATGACAAAATCGCAATAATAAATGCATGCAATAGTTTCTGAATTTACAGTATCCTCTGGTTTTGGTGTGTTGAATTTGTGACAACTGCCTGAATGCATTTATAAATTGGATTTTTGTTTACTAAATAAAGGTTAATTTATACTTTTTGTTTCATTCTAATTTTAGCCATAGGGGTAAAATAACATGTGTTCTACTTCTAACCTTATTTGCCTTAAAGTATTTGCTTTCTTTTGTTTGGTAACTAAAATGTTTGTTTCTGTCTTTTATATTTGATATTATTGCATAGCAATATAATATTTCACATAGAATGTAACCAAAAGTTAGCGTGCAATAAATTCCAATATTGCACTAGTGCAATAAATCTTCAAAATTCACGAAGACATCAACATAAAATCTTAGTTTAAACCAATTTTTACTTTCAAATATTAAATTGCTATACAATAAAAGGATTATTGCATGAACATCGGGGAATATTGTTCCTTGTAGAACATATATTGCACTCGCAAGCTCGTAATATTCATGCAATAACACTATAATACTGTATGGGTCTTAATCCAAATTATATTACACTTAATGGAAAGACCTGTTGGTCAGATATATGTTGAAAAAGGGTCATATCATTCATTTTTGTCATCACCAGTGACTTACTGTTTATCATCATTTATTCATATTTTTCACAGGTTCTTTTGTTGCTGCAGTAGACAAACCAGTTGCAGTTTTCTTTGATGAAAAGAAGAAGGATAAAGATGCACAATGTGAAATATGTAAAGAAATCATCAAATACATCGATGAAAATCTAAATCATGATAAGGTTTGTACTAGTTTTGATTTGTTTAGTTTTATTTTGTTGTGATACTAGTAAATAATACATCAAAAATATTTAATTTTCTAAGCTGGTTAGATAAAGTTCAGTAAGAGCTGTTTTGTACAGTTAACATATCATTGACAAACTGTTAGTGGTTTTTAACCTTAATTAAACTGACCTAATCACAAACTTAAACAAACAGCTGTGTCCCCAACCAAGCTACATTTGTAAACAGTAGGCTGAAATTTGGCCACTGAAACTTTATACAGACAAGAATAATATTCTTTTTAAAGCCGTTAAACGTTTGTTATTGACGACTGTAGGATGCTTCATTTAGATACTTTTATCTCCTCAAGATGTAAATACAGACCTTTTTATCAAAAACAAGAAAATGATTTGATTGAGGACCTTATATAAATATAACACTGAACACATTTTTAAGGTACCTTGTCCTAAAACATCTTTTTGGATAAAGTCTCAAAAATAATTTATCAAAAACAGTTTTTATTATGAAGAAGTAAGACAGATATATTTTCTGCTGAGTCCACAAGCAACAACATTGACCTGCTTGTAGCACTATAAGTGTATAAACTTGATAATACAAATATATTTATGACAGAATGAAGTTAAGATGTATGTAGATGATGTTTGTGAAAGATTACCACCACCAACTAAAAACGCAGTAAGTTTGTATCTCGTCATCAAAAAACTATTGATGTCACTTAACAATGTTGAAATCAAAGTCAGAAATCAAAATAATCAGATAATACAAAGAATAAAACTATAAAGTCAAATAGAAGACAAAAAGGCTTTAGTGTACTGGATATGGAATGTTAGCTATGATCAGAAATTAAAATCATTGAAGTATTCTAAAAACACCCTACAAAGATCAAATTTAAATATATCACAAGAAGATTTGGCATATAGGTTTACCTCAATAAGGCGGCAACACAATGACACAAACCAAAGAGAGTTTATAAAATTTATCATCTGCAATCAACATCAAATTAATCATGATGTCCAAAAGAAACAAATAAAGAAAACGGTATCCAAAACAAATAAAATAAAAAGCAACAATAGTTAAGAAGATACACTAAAATGGTAACAACTTGTCTGACATATTGATAATTGTCCATTGGGTTGTCATTTGAATAAGTCAGAATTATTACCATAAAAGATAAACTTATAAAGTAAACTTTGATTGCTGCTGTCTTCTAAGTCAATAAATTGTTAAGGGTGTGTGTAAAATCGTATTTCTGGTGTTAAATTATTCAAGGATTACTTTTAAATTTATTTCCCATTTTGATATTCTCTTGTATATTTTCTTGTTTTGCAGTGTAAATCTTTTGCTGCAGCAGAAATAGAAGAAATCTTGCTGAAAATCATCAACAAAATACTTTCTCCTGAAGATGTGTGTCATATGATAACTGTGTGTTAAATATTTGAAAGAGTCACAATACTTAACTTTAAATAATTTTGAGAAAAAAAATTATATTCATTTCATATATTCATTAAAAAAAGTATGTTGGCCAATTTAACTAAATGTTGATCAGAATAAAACATTCCATTTAATTTCTTGTCTTGTCTTCTTTTTTATTTGTGTGTTATTTGTGTGAAGAAGAAATAGCGAAGTTATTATCAGAACCTTATGAAGTATGTAAAGATCAAAATAATTTCACTTTCAGATATATTGATGAAGTTCTTTCCATAAACAATCCGAACTTTTCTGATTAGGTTCCATTAATATATCCCCCAGAACAAGAAAATTAAAGAAACAACAGACACTGCTTCCTCCGCCTCATTTTTAGACTTTTGTCTCGAATTTGACTTACACAGCCATCTGAGTACCAGAATCTATGACAAACGAGATGATTTTAATTTTGAAATTAAATTTCAACCACCTTAGTAGCAATATACCAACTTCATCTGCATTTGGGATATATATTTCCCAACTTTTTCGACATTCGAGAGCTTGCAGCACCTGATCAGACTTTGTTAACATCATCAGTGTCTGAGCAGAAGGTTGATGAACTATGGGTATGTCAAAGAACATTTCATCCTTTTTTTTTTAAAGTTCATCGGAAGGTACCAAGACCTTGTTGATAAATATTCTGTATCAACTTCACAAATAATACATGATGGTCTTGATGTATAGATTCTGCGTACTGATGTTGTTTATCATCTTAACAATGTGTTTTATTGTTCTTTCATTTGTCTTTGTTCTATTGTTAATATTACTTTTACTGTTGGATTGTTTTATGTGATTTCCGTTTAAGGTGGCTCTGTACTTAAACTTCCCTTAAATGCGTTTGTATTATCTTTCAATTTGCTGGTGTGTTTTGTATATGCCAATTTTTGTGTTTCTTTGGTTCTTATAACTTGACTCTGTACTTTAAAAGATCCTGGCAGTATGTTATTGTTCTATAATATGTCATTATGATTTATTTCTATTATGAATTAGAAAAAAAGTTGAACCACAAAATGGGCGTCAAGTTGGTTACCTATTTCCTATTCCCTATTCGTTACCTATTCCCTATTCCCTATTTGTTGCCTATTTGTTACCTATTCCCTATTCCCTATTCGTTACCTATTCGTTACCTATTCCCTATTCCCTATTCCCTATTCGTTACCTATTCCCTATTCCCTATTCGTTGCCTATTCGTTACCTATTCCCTATTCCCTATTCGTTACCTATTCGTTACCTATTCCCTATTCCCTATTCGTTACCTATTCGTTACTTATTTGATTTTTAATATCCTTCCCCCTTTTTAATTATGGCATGGAATAGTTTAATATGGCTGCCGTTACCATGGAAACGGCACAATTGTGAAAAAAATGAGCTTTTGGTTTTTGGTGAACTGTTTGGATATGCTTCAACTCAGAATCATCATATTTTAAAACAATGTAGGTGCCCACTATATACAGGTGTTGGATGATTTTGGCGATCATTGGAACTACTATGTTGCCATGGAAACTACACCAAAATTTTCAAAATTCTAAAAATGCTCAAAACTTCATGAAACTTCACAGTAATGATGAGCAACATTGGAGTTGGAATTTCCAAAATAGGTCTTGTTACCATGGAAACAATGCAAAAAGGTCAAAAATTTCAAAAATAAGAATTTTCCGCAAACTGGATGAAACTTTACAGGAATGGTAACTGGCATAGGCAGAGTTGGATTTTGAAGTTAGAATTTTCAAAATGGCCGCCGTAACCATGGAAACAGCAAAAATATAAAAAATTCAAAATGTTCAAACTTAATGAAACTTTGCAAAAATGTTACTAGACATCTGTTGATGCTCTCTTTGACTTTGGAATTGTCAAAATGGCTGTCGCTCACCTGGTAATAGGGGGAAGGGGTGCCTTCCGTTATTGCTAGCAATTACAAATATAGTTGTTAATAGTCTTACATATGGTAATAGTTCTGAATTGGTTGAGGTAAAATGATCTTTTTATGACCTATTTATATGTGTTTGTGCTCAACCGATCCTTTTACTTCATGTTCGATACGCATTTGTTCCTTACTTGTTTTTTATACGTTCTACCTTTTAACTGCTTTATGTCCGTATGTTTGAAGATGGATCTTGGTTCGACGGGATGAAATCACCGTGTTAGCACTTGCGTAAAAACGAAGATGTGGTATGATTGCCAATGAGACAACACTCCACATTAGACCAAAATGACACAGAAATTATCAACTATAGTTCACTGTACGGCCTTCAACAATGAGCATAGCCCAAACCGTGTAGTCACCTATAAAAGGCCCAGACATGACAACCTCATACAATTCAAACAACAAAACTGACGGCCGTATTTCATATACAAAAAAATAAACGGAAATATGTAACACAAAAACAAACGATAACTACTTAATTTCAGGCTCTTGTCTAGGGACAGGCACATACTTACATAATGTGGTAGAGTTAAACATGTAAGCAGGGTGTACATCGTTTCGGAGCATGCTTTTACCTTGTTTAATTCGTTCCATCACTCGCTTATAATTCACTTATAATACGTGTATCTTACGTTGCACCTTTTAAAACATGATTTTCAATTGTTTTGTTGTCTCTGGTGGAAGATTTGGGCTCTTAGAGGTGATATAACTCTATAAGTGCATTTGTATCCGTTCCAGCGGTCGGATAATACCCTGTTAAATATTCGTTACTATTTCGCTTTTAAAAAGTTTGTTGTACGTTGCACCTTTTAGAAAAGGATTTCCAATTGTGTTCATATCTCTGGTGGTAATAATGTGTTCTTATAGATGAAATACCCCTATAAGCGCATATGTACTCGTTCCAGCGATCGGTTAATACCCTGTTACCTATTCGTTACCTATTCGTTACCTATTCACTTATAGTACGTTTGTTGTACGTTGCACCTTTTAGAAAAGGATTTTCAATTAAATTCATATCTCTGATGGTAACAATGTGTTCTTAGCGATGAAATGACCCCATTAGAGCGCATGTACCCGTTCCAGCGCTCGGTAAATAACCTGTTACCTATTCGTTACTTATTCGCTTTTAATGCGCGGGGTATACGGTGCACCTTGAAATAAATCGTTTTTAATTGTGTTCAGGTCTCTGGTGGTAAGAATGTGTTCTTAGAGATGAAATTACCCTATTAGCGCGCATGTACCCGTTCCAGCGCTCGGTTAATACCCTGTTACCTATTCGTTACCTATTCGCTACCTATTCGCTTATAATACATTTTTTTATACGTTGCACCTGTTAGAAAAGGATTTTCAATTATGTCCAGGTCTCAGACGGTAACAATGTGTTCTTAGAGATGAAATGACCCCATTAGAGCGCATGTACCCATTCCAGCGCTCGGTAAATAACCTGTTACCTATTCGTTACTTATTCGCTTTTAATGCACGGGGTATACGGTGCACCTTGAAATAAATCGTTTTTTAATTGTGTTCAGGTCTCTGGTGGTAAGAATGTGTTCTTAGAGATGAAATGACCCTATTAGCGCGCATGTACCCGTTCCAGCGCTCGGTTAATACCCTGTTACCTATTCGTTACCTATTCGTTACCTATTCGCTTATAATACATTTTTTTATACGTTTCACCTGTTAGAAAAGGATTTTCAATTATGTCCATGTCTCAGGTGGTAACAATGTGTTCTTAGAGATAAAATGACCTCATTAGAGCGCATGTACCCGTTCCAGCGCTCGGTAAATAACCTGTTACCTATTCGTTACCTATTCGCTTTTAATGCGCGGGGTATACGCTGCACCTTGAAATAAATCGTGTTTTAATTGTGTTCATGTCTGGTAGTAACAATGTGTTCTTAGAGATGAAATGACCCCATTAGAGCGCATGTACCCGTTCCAGCGCTCGGTAAATAACCTGTTACCTATTCGTTACTTATTCGCTTTTAATGCGCGGGGTATACGGTGCACCTTGAAATAAATCGTTTTTTAATTGTGTTCAGGTCTCTGGTGGTAAGAATGTGTTCTTAGAGATGAAATTACCCTATTAGCGCGCATGTACCCGTTCCAGCGCTCAGTTAATACCCTGTTACCTATTCGTTACCTATTCGTTACCTATTCGCTTATAATACATTTTTTTATACGTTTCACCTGTTAGAAAAGGATTTTCAATTATGTCCAGGTCTCAGACGGTAACAATGTGTTCTTAGAGATGAAATGACCCCATTAGAGCGCATGTACCCGTTCCAGCGCTCGGTAAATAACCTGTTACCTATTCGTTACCTATTCGCTTTTAATGCGCGGGGTATACGCTGCACCTTGAAATAAATCGTGTTTTAATTGTGTTCATGTCTGGTAGTAACAATGTGTTCTTAGAGATGAAATGACCCCATTAGAGCGCATGTACCCGTTCCAGCGCTCGGTAAATAACCTGTTACCTATTCGTTACTTATTCGCTTTTAATGCGCGGGGTATACGGTGCACCTTGAAATAAATCGTTTTTTAATTGTGTTCAGGTCTCTGGTGGTAAGAATATGTTCTTAGAGATGAAATGACCCTATTAGCGCGCATGTACCCGTTCCAGCGCTCGGTTAATACCCTGTTACCTATTTGTTACCTATTCGTTACCTATTCGCTTATAATACATTTTTTTTATACGTTTCACCTGTTAGAAAAGGATTTTCAATTATGTCCAGGTCTCAGACGGTAACAATGTGTTCTTAGAGATGAAATGACCCCATTAGAGCGCATGTACCCGTTCCAGCGCTCGGTAAATAACCTGTTACCTATTCGTTACCTATTCGCTTTTAATGCGCGGGGTATACGCTGCAACTTGAAATAAATCGTGTTTTAATTGTGTTCATGTCTGGTGGTAACAATGTGTTCTTAGAGATGAAATGACCCCATTAGAGCGCATGTACCCGTTCCAGCGCTCGGTAAATAACCTGTTACCTATTCGTTACTTATTCGCTTTTAATGCGCGGGGTATACTGTGCACCTTGAAATAAATCGTTTTTTAATTGTGTTCAGGTCTCTGTTGGTAAGAATGTGTTCTTAGGGATGAAATGACCCTATTAGCGCGCATGTACCCGTTCCAGCGCTCGGTTAATACCCTGTTACCTATTCGTTACCTATTCGTTACCTATTCGCTTATAATACATTTTTTTATACGTTTCACCTGTTAGAAAAGGATTTTCAATTATGTCCATGTCTCAGGTGGTAACAATGTGTTCTTAGAGATGAAATTACCCTATTAGCGCTCATGTACCTGTTCCAGCGCTCGGTTAATACCCTGTTACCTATTCGTTACCTATTCGCTTATAATACATTTTTTTATACGTTTCACCTGTTAGAAAAGGATTTTTAATTCAGTTCATATCTCTGGTGGTAATAATGTGTTCTTTTAGATGAAATACCCCTATTAGCGCGTATGCACTCGTTCCAGCGCTCGGATAATACCCTGTTACTGATTTGTTCCCTATTCGCTTTTAATGCGCGGGTTATACGCTGCACCTTGAAATAAATCGTTTTTCAATTTTGCCCATGTCTCTGGTGGTAACAATGTGTTCTTAGAGATGAAATGACTCTATTAGCACGCATGTACCCGTTCCAGCGCTCGCTTTATACCCTGTTACCTATTCGTTACCTATTCACTTATAATACGTTTGTTGTACGTTGCACCTTTCAGAAAAAGGATTTTCAATGGTGTCCGTGTCTCTGGTGGTAACAATGTGTTCTTAGAGATGAAATCATCCTATTAGCGCGTATGTACCCGTTCCAGCGCTCGATAAATACCCTGTTACCTATTCGTTACCTATTCACTTATAATACGTTTGTTGTACGTTGCACCTTTTAGAAAAGGATTTTTAATTCAGTTCATATCTCTGGTGGTAACAATGTGTTCTTTTAGATGAAATACCACTATTAGCGCGTATGTACTCGTTCCAGCGCTCAGTTTATACCCTGCTACTTATTCGTTCCTTATTTGCTTTTAATGCACGAGGTATACGTTGCACCTTGAAATAAATTGTTATTAATTGTGTTCATGTCTCTGGTGGTAACAATGTGTTCTTAGAGATGAAATGACCCTATTAGAGCGCATGAACCCGTTCCAGCGCTCGTTTAATACCCTGTTACCTATTCGTTACCTATTCACTTATAATACGTTTGTTGTATGTTGCACCTTTTAGAAAAGGATTTTTAATTGTATCCATGTCTTTTGTGGTAACAATGTGTTCTAAGAGATGAAATTACCCTATTAGCGCGCATGTACCCGTTCCAGCGCTCGGTTAATACCCTGTTACCTATTCGTTACCTATTCGTTACCTATTCACTTATAATACGTTTGTTGTACGTTGCACCTTTCAAAAAAGGATTTTCAATGGTGTCCGTGTCTCTGGTGGTAATAATGTGTTCTTAGAGATGAAATGACCCTATAAGCGCATGTACCCGTTCCAGCGCTCGATAAATACCCTGTTACCTATTCGTTACCTATTCACTTATAATACGTTTGTTGTACGTTGCACCTTTTAGAAAAGGATTTTTAATTCAGTTCATATCTCTGGTGGCAATAATGTGTTCTTTTAGATGAAATACCCCTATTAGCGCGTATGTACTCGTTCCAGCGCTCAGTTAATACCCTGCTACTTATTCGTTCCTTATTTGCTTTTAATGCACGAGGTATACGTTGCACCTTGAAATAAATCGTTTTTTTAATTGTGTTCAGGTCTCTGGTGGTAACAATGTGTTCTTAGAGATGAAATGACCCTATTAGAGCGCATGAACCCGTTCCAGCGCTCGTTTAATACCCTGTTACCTATTCGTTACCTATTCACTTATAATACGTTTGTTGTATGTTGCACCTTTTAGAAAAGGATTTTTAATTGTGTTCATGTCTCTGGTGGTAACAATGTGTTCTTAGAGATGAAATGACCCTATTAGAGCGCATGAACCCGTTCCAGCGCTCGCTTAATACCCTGTTACCTATTCGTTACCTATTCACTTATAATACGTTTGTTGTATGTTGCACCTTTTAGAAAAGGATTTTTAATTGTCTCCATGTCTTTTGTGGTAACAATGTGTTCTTAGAGATGAAATTACCCTATTAGCGCGCATGTACCCGTTCCAGCGCTCGGTTAATACCCTGTTACCTATTCGTTACCTATTCGTTACCTATTCACTTATAATACGTTTGTTGTACGTTGCACCTTTCAAAAAAGGATTTTCAATGGTGTCCGTGTCTCTGGTGGTAACAATGTGTTCTTAGAGATGAAATGACCCTATAAGCGCATGTACCCGTTCCAGCGCTCGATAAATACCCTGTTACCTATTCGTTACCTATTCACTTATAATACGTTTGTTGTACGTTGCACCTTTCAGAAAAGGATTTTCAATGGTGTCCGTGTCTCTGGTGGTAACAATGTGTTCTTAGAGATGAAATGACCCTATTAGCGCGCATGTGCCCGTTCCAGCGCTCGATAAATACCATGTTACCTATTCGTTACCTATTCACTTATAATACGTTTGTTGTACGTTGCACCTTTTAGAAAAGGATTTTTAATTCAGTTCATATCTCTGGTGGTAATAATGTGTTCTTTTAGATGAAATACCCCTATTAGCGCGTATGTACTCGTTCCAGCGCTCAGTTAATACCCTGCTTCTTATTCGTTCCTCATTTGCTTTTAATGCACGAGGTATACGTTGCACCTTGAAATAAATCGTTTTTTAATTGTGTTCATGTCTCTGGTGGCAACAATGTGTTCTTAGAGATGAAATGACCCTATTAGAGCGCATGAACCCGTTCCAGCGCTCGTTTAATACCCTATTACCTATTCGTTACCTATTCGTTACCTATTCACTTATAATACGTTTGTTGTATGTTGCACCTTTTAGAAAAGGATTTTTAATTGTCTCCATGTCTCTTGTGGTAACAATGTGTTCTTAGAGATGAAATTACCCTATTAGTGCGCATGTACCCGTTCCAGCGCTCGGTGAATACCCTGTTACCTATTCGTTACCTATTCGTTACCTATTCACTTATAATACTTTTGTTGTATGTTGCACCTTTTAGAAAAGGATTTTTAATTGTCTCCATGTCTCTGGTGGTAACAATGTGTTCTTAGAGATGAAATGACCCTATTAGCGTGCATGTACCCGTTCCAGCGCTCGATAAATACCCTGTTACCTATTCGTTACCTATTCACTTATATTACGTTTGTTGTACGTTGCATCTTTTAGAAAAGGATTTTTAATTCAGTTCATATCTCTGGTGGTAATAATGTGTTCTTTTAGATGAAATACCCCTATTAGCGCATATGTACTCGTTCCAGCGCTCAGTTAATACCCTGCTTCTTATTCGTTCCTTATTTGCTTTGAATGCACGAGGTATACGTTGCACCTTGAAATAAATCGTTTTTTAATTGTGTTCATGTCTCTGGTGGAACGGGTACATGAGCGCTAATAGGGTAATTTCATCTCTAAGAACGCATTGTTACCACCTGAGACATGGACATAATTGAAAATCCTTTTCTAAGAGTTGAAACGTATAAAAAAATGTATTATATGCGAATAGGTAACGAATAGGTAACGAATAGGTAACAGGGTATTAACCGAGCGCTGGAACGGGTACATGCGCGCTAATAGGGTAATTTCATCTCTAAGAACACATTCTTACCACCAGAGACTTGAACACAATTAAAAAACGATTTATTTCAAGGTGCACCGTATACCCCGCGCATTAATAGCGAATAGGTAACGAATAGGTAACAGGTTATTTACCGAGCGCTGGAACGGGTACATGCACTCTAATGGGGTCATTTCATCTCTAAGAACACATTGTTACCGTCTGAGACCTGGACATAATTGAAAATCCTTTTCTAACAGGTGAAACGTATAAAAAAATGTATTATAAGCGAATAGGTAACGAATAGGTAACGAATAGGTAACAGGGTATTAATCGAGCGCTGGAACGGGTACATGCGCGCTGATAGGGTAATTTCATCTCTAAGAACACATTCTTACCACCAGAGACCTGAACACAATTAAAAAACGATTTATTTCAAGGTGCACCGTATACCCCGCGCATTAAAAGCGAATAAGTAACGAATAGGTAACAGGTTATTTACCGAGCGCTGGAACGGGTACATGCGCTCTAATGGGGTCATTTCATCTCTAAGAACACATTGTTACCACCAGACATGAACACAATTAAAACACGATTTATTTCAAGTTGCAGCGTATACCCCGCGCATTAAAAGCGAATAGGTAACGAATAGGTTACAGGTTATTTACCGAGCGCTGGAACGGGTACATGCGCTCTAATGGGGTCATTTCATCTCTAAGAACATATTGTTACCGTCTGAGACCTGGACATAATTGAAAATCCTTTTCTAACAGGTGAAACGTATAAAAAAAATGTATTATAAGCGAATAGGTAACGAATAGGTAACAGGGTATTAACCGAGCGCTGGAACGGGTACATGCGCGCTAATAGGGACAATTCATCTCTAAGAACACATTCTTACCACCAGAGACCTGAACACAATTAAAAAACGATTTATTTCAAGGTGCACCGTATACCCCGCGCATTAAAAGCGAATAAGTAACGAATAGGTAACAGGTTATTTACCGAGCGCTGGAACGGGTACATGCGCTCTAATGGGGTCATTTCATCTCTAAGAACACATTGTTACCACCAGACATGAACACAATTAAAACACGATTTATTTCAAGGTGCAGCGTATACCCCGCGCATTAAAAGCGAATAGGTAACGAATAGGTAACAGGTTATTTACCGAGCGCTGGAACGGGTACATGCGCTCTAATGGGGTCATTTCATCTCTAAGAACACATTGTTACCACCTGAGACATGGACATAATTGAAAATCCTTTTCTAACAGGTGAAACGTATAAAAAAATGTATTATAAGCGAATAGGTAACGAATAGGTAACGAATAGGTAACGAATAGGTAACAGGGTATTAACCGAGCGCTGGAACGGGTACATGCGCGCTAATAGGGTCATTTCATCTCTAAGAACACATTCTTACCACCAGAGACCTGAACACAATTAAAAAACGATTTATTTCAAGGTGCACCGTATACCCCGCGCATTAAAAGCGAATAGGTAACGAATAGGTAACAGGTTATTTACCGAGCGCTGGAACGGGTACATGCGCTCTAATGGGGTCATTTCATCTCTAAGAACACATTGTTACCACCTGAGACATGAACACAATTAAAACACGATTTATTTCAAGTTGCAGCGTATACCCCGCGCATTAAAAGCGAATAGGTAACGAATAGGTAACAAGATTATTTACCGAGCACTGGAACGGATACATGAGCGCTAATAGGGTAATTTCATCTCTAAGAACACATTGTTACCACCTGAGACATGGACATAATTGAAAATCCTTTTCTAACAGGTGAAACGTATAAAAAAATGTATTATAAGCGAATAGGTAACGAATAGGTAACGAATGGATAACAGGGTATTAACCGAGCGCTGGAACGGGTACATGCGCGCTAATAGGGTCATTTCATCTCTAAGAACACATTCTTACCACCAGAGACCAGAACACAATTAAAAAACGATTTATTTCAAGGTGCACCGTATACCTCGCGTATTAAAAGCGAATAGGTAACGAATAGGTAACAGGTTATTTACCGAGCGCTGGAACGGGTACATGCGCTCTAATGGGGTCATTTCATCTCTAAGAACACATTGATACCACCTGAGACATGGACATAATTGAAAATCCTTTTCTAACAGGTGAAACGTATAAAAAAATGTATTATAAGCGAATAGGTAACGAATAGGTAACAGGGTATTAACCGAGCGCTGGAACGGGTACATGCGCGCTAATAGGGTCATTTCATCTCTAAGAACACATTCTTACCACCAGAGACCTGAACACAATTAAAAAACGATTTATTTCAAGGTGCACCGTATACCCCGCGCATTAAAAGCGAATAAGTAACGAATAGGTAACAGGTTATTTACCGAGCGCTGGAACGGGTACATGCGCTCTAATGGGGTCATTTCATCTCTAAGAACACATTGTTACCATCAGAGATATGAATTTAATTGAAAATCCTTTTCTAAAAGGTGCAACGTACAACAAACGTACTATAAGTGAATAGGTAACGAATAGGTAACGAATAGGTAACAGGGTATTAACCGATCGCTGGAACGAGTACATATGCGCTTATAGGGGTATTTCATCTATAAGAACACATTATTACCACCAGAGATATGAACACAATTGGAAATCCTTTTCTAAAAGGTGCAACGTACAACAAACTTTTTAAAAGCGAATTAGTAACGAATATTTAACAGGGTATTATCCGACCGCTGGAACGGATACAAATGCACTTATAGAGTTATATCACCTCTAAGAGCCCAAATCTTCCACCAGAGACAACAAAACAATTGAAAATCATGTTTTAAAAGGTGCAACGTAAGATACACGTATTATAAGCGAATTATAAGCGAGTGATGGAACGAATTAAATAAGGTAATAGCATGCTCCGAAACGATGTACACCCTGCTTACATGTTTAACTCTACCACATTATGTAAGTATGTGCCTGTCCCTAGACAAGAGCCTGAAATTAAGTAGTTATCGTTTGTTTTTGTGTTACATATTTCCGTTTATTTTTTTGTATATGAAATACGGCCGTCAGTTTTGTTGTTTGAATTGTATGAGGTTGTGATGTCTGGGCCTTTTATAGGTGACTACACGGTTTGGGCTATGCTCATTGTTGAAGGCCGTACAGTGAACTATAGTTGATAATTTCTGTGTCATTTTGGTCTAATGTGGAGTGTTGTCTCATTGGTAATCATACCACATCTTCGTTTTTACGCAAGCGCTAACACGGTGATTTCATCCCGCCGAACCAAGATCCATCTTCAAACATACGGACATAAAGCAGTTAAAAGGTAGAACGTATAAAAAACAAGTAAGGAACAAATGCGTATCGAACATGAAGTAAAAGGATCGGTTGAGCACAAACACATATAAATAGGTCATAAAAAGATCATTTTACCTCAACCAATTCAGAACTATTACCATATGTAAGACTATTAACAACTAGATTTGTAATTGCTAGCAATAACGGAAGGCACCCCTTTCCCCTATTACCAGGTGAGCGACAGCCATTTTGACAATTCCAAAGTCAAAGATAGCATCTACAGATGTCTAGTAATATTTTTGCAAAGTTTCATTAAGTTTGAACATTTTGAATTTTTTATATTTTTGCTGTTTCCATGGTTACGGCGGCCATTTTGAAAATTCTAACTTCAAAATCCAACTCTGCCTATGCCAGTTACCATTCCTGTAAAGTTTCATCCAGTTTGCGGAAAATTCTTATTTTTGAAATTTTTGACCTTTTTGCATTGTTTCCATGGTAACAAGACCTATTTTGGAAATTCCAACTCCAATGTTGCTCATCATTACTGTGAAGTTTCATGAAGTTTTGAGCATTTTGAGAATTTTGAAAATTTTGGTGTAGTTTCCATGGCAACATAGTAGTTCCAATGATCGCCAAAATCATCCAACACCTGTATATAGTGGGCACCTACATTGTTTTAAAATATGATGATTCTGAGTTGAAGCATATCCAAACAGTTCACCAAAAACCAACGGCTCATTTTTTTCACAATTGTGCCGTTTCCATGGTAACGGCAGCCATATTAAACTATTCCATGCCATAATTAAAAAGGGGGAAGGATATTAAAAATCAAATAAGTAACGAATAGGTAACGAATAGGGAATAGGGAATAGGTAACGAATAGGGAATAGGGAATAGGTAACGAATAGGCAACGAATAGGGAATAGGGAATAGGTAACGAATAGGTAACGAATAGGGAATAGGGAATAGGTAACGAATAGGCAACGAATAGGGAATAGGGAATAGGTAACGAATAGGGAATAGGGAATAGGTAACCAACTTAACGCCCATAACCACAAACATCTAAATTATTCAATCATGTAACTATATATATAGTGGAATGAAATATTTGTGGATTCTTATAAATTCTATAGAATTTTTGGACTATTTTAAATTTCGGTCTTTTTCTGACATTCATTCTTACAAACTTTTGATTTTTTAACCCTGTATGCATACATTGCCCATGTGAAATTTTAAAATTGTAAGTATAAACATTGAACTACAAAAATATGTGTGTATAAAATTTTTGGACTTCAAACACGAGAATCAATGAATGTGTTTGTAGATAGATGTTTTTGTGTTCTGTTAAATTGTTTCTTTTAGAATTGTTACACGATGATGACTCTGTACCCATATTTTGACTATTTTATTTATTATGTCTGACAGTGTTTAGTTCATGAACAGAACTAGATAAGACTGTTAACAATGTGAGATGTTAAGGGCTATACAACCAGGTTTAATCCACCATTTTCTACATTTAAAAAATGCCTGTTCCAAGTCAGAAATATGACAGTTCTCGTTCATTTGTTTTTATATGTTTTGTCATTTGATTTTGCCGATAGGTTTTGTCCCATCAAACGTACTTCGAACAAAACAGTATTTGATAGGTTTTGTCCCATCAAACGAACTTTGTATAAAGCAGTATATGATATGTTTTGTCCCTTCAAACGTACTTTGTATAAAGCAGTATATGATAGGTTTTGTCCCATCAAACGTACTTTGTATAAAGCAGTATATGATAGGTTTTGTCCCATCAAACGTACTTTGTATAAAGCAGTATATGATAGGTTTTGTCCCATCAAACTAACTTTTGTATAAAGCAGTATATGATAGGTTTTGTCCCATCAAACGTACTTTGTATAAAGCAGTATATAATAGGTTTTGTCCCATCAAACATACTTTGTTAGATAAACTCATCATAGATACAAGGATTTGCGGCAGATGCGCCTTTAATCTTCAAATGACTCATCAGTGACGCTGGATTAAAAAAAATGTAAAAAAGTCCAAAAGTTTAAGAAATTTGAGGACCAAAAATGCCTAAAAGCAGTTTCTGAGTGGTATTGTCCCAGCAAACATACTTTGTATAAAGAAATATGGCGACAGGTTTTGTCCCATCTTGCGTACTTTATAAAAAAGCAGTTTATGAGGGTTTTCGTCCCATCAAACAAATTTTGTTACAGGCAGTATGTGACAGGTTTTGTTCCATCAAACGTACTTAGTTGAATGCAGAATGTGACAGTTTTTGTCCCATCAAAAATACTTTGTAGAAAACAGCTCTGTGACACATATAGAGTTACGCTTGCTTACATACATTTTATTTAGAATGTGCAAAAACTTGTCCTTTAATTGTTTGTATATGCCTTGTAAATCTGTTATTTTTTCACAAATTACACCTGATAAGTCTTGGGATGCATTGTAAGTGGTATATGTCATCATATATACCTATATGGAGTTATTTTATTTCAGAACGATAGGTCATTCTTTCGTAGAATCAATCCGGAAGATACCATGTTTCAATGAAATATCCTCCAAGGCATAAAATATTGACCTATGTGAGGTGTCAGGATTGCCCAAAGAAAGACCTCTTTCATTTGATCAATCCTGACAACCCTCGGTGTGTTCTTCACGAAAAATCTTAAAATATGCATTATCTATAACACATGTTGAGAAAATCTTTGGATGAATATTTATGAATAATATTAAATGTTTATAGTTGCAATTCAGGTTCATGCGAATTTTTAAGCCATGCATTAATGACTTCATAATGTTCAAATGTTTAGTTCTGATCTTATATATAAACTCGAATTAAGTTGTGTACGCCAGATGCTCGTTTTGTATACAAAAAAATCAACAATGAAGCTGGAATAAAACAAGTGAGAAAGCCAAATAAAATATGAATTAGATGTGTTTGTGACGATCATGAATTGGAAAAGTTAGTTACCAGTGCAATACATTATAATATATATATAGGTAGCATTATAGTTAATAAGTCTGTCCGTCCGTCCGTAACAAATTGTGTCCGCTATATATCTAGAGAACCGTTATAATTTCATACTAAATACTTGACATGTATGTTAACCAACACTTTTCAGAGGATCTGCTTTAATGTATGTTTAACTTCCTAGGTAAAGGTCAAACACTTTGGTTTCTGTTGAATACCCCATGTCTTATGGTAAAGATACATTTTTTACAAAACATTATTAACTGCTGGGTCCACAGAAATGGCTACCATCTCAATGATATCTAGTTACAGTGGTACTGTACCATTGTTTGATGTTATGGTTTCTAATTCATTATATCTCCCTCATGGTCGTTTTTCTGGTTTTTTTTGCCATGGCATTGTCAACACTCTCGCTAAAGATACTTATACATCCCGTCATTGTGTTATTGTTCTATGAAATTTTTTGTATACTTGTCTTTCATTTTGATAATATGCTTTCTTTATATAAAAAGAAGATGTGGTATTATTGACAATGAGACAACTCTCCACATGAGACTAAATAACACATTTTTGCTGTTATGCCTTGGTTTTTTTCCCCTCCTTATTACCCATGATGTGGCTCAGTACCTTTACATTCCGTTATTGTGCCATGGTAAATGTTTGTTTACATATTTGTTGTTTTATAGTGATTCAGATTATAACACTGTTGACTACTGGGTACCTATTTTTGACATTTTTACCTATTATGTCTGTTTGTTTTGTTCACGCATCGTGGTAAATATAATGGAATTTTATGCGACTGTCATACGAGTGAGAGGTTAAGCTTGCTATAAAACCAGGTTTAATTCATCATTATCTATAGAAATAGTGTACCAAATCAGGAATATGACAGTTGTTGTCCATTCGTTTGAAGTGATTGAGCGATTGATTTGACATTTGTTTAGGGACTTTCCATTTTGAATTTTACTCGGAGTTCAGTATTTTGTGATTTTACTTTTTGTTTATGTATATTTTGTTCGTACGAAATAAGACGATTCTCCTCCTGATCCGTTAAAGAAAGATTCCATTACAAGGACTCATAACACCAACAATCACCTTCTGATCTCTGGCTATATGCACACCTATTATCAACACTGTGTTTGTATTTTGAATCACTCTTTCAACTCTTTATAAATTTTAGCTTTGTGTGCCATATGTAATCAGAAGATCATTCATTTAATTACTGATAAACCTGTTAAGTGAGTTAACCAAACACGATTACAAATATATAAATATATATGTTAGTGGTCATGTAATTCTGTGGTAAGAATATTTCCCTCACCCTAGACTATCACCCGTACACAACGAACCATCTGAACAAGCAGATATATATTGACAATTACTCAATCCAGTTGAGAACTGCTTTTTCTTTTTCATATATATTATTTTTTTTCTAAAACTAATGTACTCAGAAAAAATAGGTCATTGAAGATCAGTTTAAAAATGTGTATCTACTTTATTTGCTTTCCTTCGATCTTAAGTTAGGAACCTAATGTTAAGTGGTTTTCGTTTGTTGGTGTTGTTCATTAGTGTTTCTCGTTTGTGTATACATTAAACAGTTGATTTACCTATTTGAATGGTTTTATACTAGTCATTATATGATAACAAGTATTTTTAATTCGCTCATTAACAATTTCAAGCAAACTTATCAATTGCAAAACACTTTAAACAAAATCAAACATATCAGTTTCTGCAATTACTATAGAAGATTACCACAATACATATATAGTTACTAGTATCACTAAACATTAACCAAACACGATTACAAATATACAAATATTTGCTTAATTAACCAACTTTGAAATATCTATCATTTAATTCTCCTCCTTGAACATGAGACTATCATTAAGTTGAAGATTGGTAGGTTTATTTGGGTATAATTTGGCACCGAGCAAACCGTTAAAAAATCTTAATTGTGATGCTTTTCAGTGTGGACTGTACTAAAAGAATTCTTTTAGGCCTTAAAGATTTCCCTTTTTTACATCACAACTGGAATTACAATTTTAAAGACTTCATTAAAGATTGCATATTTTGGCGTTAATATTGAGTCACTGATAAGGTCTTTGCATCGGAACTAAACACATTTATTCTAAAAACAGTTGTTGGCATGACACGGGTTATATTCTTCTCATATATGTTATGATGGTATGATACTAAACCCCTAACGGGAAGGATTGTGCCTGATGTTCATATGATGAAATCATAATCTTTCAGTCAGTTTAATTGAAGTCTGGAGTTGGCATGTCAGTTAACTGCTAGTAGTCTGTTGTTATTTATGTATTATTGTCATTTTGTTTATTTTCTTTGGTAACCGTTACATCTTCTGACATCAGACTCGGACTTCTCTTGAACTGAATTTTAATGTGCGTATTGTTATGCGTTTACTTTTTTACATTGGTTAGAGGTATAGGGGGAAGGTTGAGATCTCATAAACATGTTTAACCCCGCCGCATTTTTGCGCCTGTCCCAAGTCAGGAGCCTCTGGCCTTTGTTAGTCTTGCATAATTTTAATTTTAGTTTCTTGTGTACAATTTGGAAATTAGTATGGCGTTCATTATCACTGAACTAGTATATATTTGTTTAGGGGCCAGCTGAAGGACGCCTCCGGGTGCGGGAATTTCTCGCTACATTGAAGACCTGTTGGTGACCTTCTGCTGTTGTTTTTTTATTTGTTCGGGTTGTTGTCTCTTTGACACATTCCCCATTTCCATTCTCAATTTTATTATGAAATTTAAAACCAACACTTTACATTTTGTGTTTTTTTTAACGTTTTTTGATTGAGTTAAGCCTTCAAATTGATATTTTATAGTGAGTTTTTCTATGCTGTGATGTTATACTATTAGTTCAGAAAAAATGAGCTGATTGGTAGCATTAAAACGTTTAATCCCGCTGCAAATGTTTGCACCTGTCCTAAGTCAGGAATATGATGTACAGTAGTCGTTTGTTTATGTTATTTATGTGTGTTTCTTGTTTTCTCTTTTTTTTATATAGACAAGACCGTTAGTTTTCCGGTTTGAATGGTTTTACACTAATAAATTTTGGGGCCCTTTATAGCATGTTGTTCGGTGTGAGCCTATGCTCCGTGTTGAAGACTGTACATTGACCTATAATGGTTTACTTTTATAAATTGTTATTTGGACGGAGAGTTTTCTCATTAGCACTCACATCAAATCTTCCTATATAAAAAAGAAGATGTGGTATGATTGCCAACGAGACAACGAACTATCCACAAAAGACCAAAATAACAAAGACATTTACAACTCTATCTTCTTCAGTGTTTCTATTATTCCGCTGTTTTCCTCTAATAGTCGATGAGTTTCCACCAGTTCTAGTTTATGATAAACGGCATAGTACTGTTGCCTTTATACATCTAGGTTAATAACTTCATTTTAGCCTTATGAATGTAACTATTTTGGTCGTCACTTGAAAAGTTGAAATCTATTTGCCTACTTCCATTATGAATTAAATTTGTTCTAAAAAAACTGAACACTGAATCTCATAGAGTTTAGAATTTGGAATTTCGTTGGACTGGTGAAAATAGGGCATTGTGGAAACTCTATTCCAATGTCCATGGTATTGTAGTAGAATAAAAGGTTAGCAGAACTGTCAAGGGGGTGGAGATAATGGTGATAAACATCACTTACAATGATATTGTTAGATGTTGTAGCTGTTATATCAACTGGTTTAAATGGTCTATCTACTGTACTTATATCTTGACACCCCGAATATTCATTTAAAATATGTTGGACTTGTGAAAAACAAGGCAGTATGAATACTTGATCTCGATATATTTGATATCATAGCAGTTTTTAGGATTAGCAGAACTGTCAAGAACGTGGAGATGATGGTTTAAAACAATAACAACAATGTTGTTTGATGGTGTAGTTGCTATACTGCCAATTCTTAATAATATTTTCTTCTGGTAAATGTCTTGACATCCAGTGAATTATTTATCACCATCTGCATCTACCACCAACACTCTTTTCTTCTTATCACTTGAGATCCTATCACCAACAACGATATTCCCATTACTTGTGGTTTTAATACTCCGAGGGTATGAAAATATGTTTTGTTTATGCTTATATATACTGCAGCTGTGCTATTTGAGCAGTCAAATTGCATTGACCGTATATTCATATGTCATATACAGTCACTGACCGTATATCACCTTGTTTATGACGTTGACAATGTGTTTCCGTAGAGTTTTATTTATGACGTCAATAAAACATACAGGTTCGCGGCAATTTTACGTTGTCCGCTCACAATTAAAGAATGACGGTTTTTACCCTAAATACTTCATTTTGAACAGTTATAAGAGTTGCAGTATATAAAGAATAACCATACATTGTCTCAAAATATCAATCTGTTATTTGTACTCGGCTCGAAACAGGTAGAAATGCTCGGCACAGCCTCGCTTTCTACCTGTTTCTAAGCCTTGTACAAATAACATTGATATTTGGAGACAATGTATGGTTATTCTATATGTAGTTCATACACGGTTAATGTGATTCCCATCCTTGTCCATTACAATAATGGCTCTTCTTCCTGTCACATGAAAGTCTTGACCAGGACTCATTGCACCTACAATAACTTTAAGGTCATTGGTTGTATGGACAGATATTACTGCTAATAAATCAACTTTGTACTTTGAATCACTGACTTTCCCAGTCTTTCCATTGATGCGTTTAAGCTTTAATGTGCTATTTGTAATCAGTAGATCATTATCATGTGTGACTGATATACCTCGTAGACCGGTAGTTATGGTTAATACGGTTCTGGCAATATTCCGCTCTAGCTTTATTTTGAGCAAGATATTCGATAAACCATCACCTATCCACAAAAAAAGCCCCGTCAGAACAGGCAGACATTTATTGACAATGGTTCAATTCAGTTGTAAAATCTTTTGTCACTTTCATATTTATCATGGTATTGCTGGAAGTAACATCATACTACAATGTCCCAAAATTCGATTGCAAAATGCTCCCTGGCTTCAACTTTGACACATTTTTTGGGATAACATTTACCCCCTCTACTTCATCATTCAAATATTTCAAGAGATCAGGATTTTGAAAAAAGAAAGACATGTCAATTGTAGAAAGCATTTCTAGCTGTCTTCAAATTATTTTCAACTTTTTGTCTGTTTATTAAAACCCTTTTCTCCTCTTTAGAAATGCTTGATATTTTGATTAAATGCTTCCTTTTGATGTTGAATATCTTGAATAGTCTTCTGACAATTGGAATTTTCACTCTCTGTAATTTGATTGAGTTTTCTTTGTCCATCATCTTAAATTTTCCTATCCAT
This sequence comes from Mytilus galloprovincialis, assembly GCA_037788925.1. Taxonomy (NCBI): domain Eukaryota; kingdom Metazoa; phylum Mollusca; class Bivalvia; order Mytilida; family Mytilidae; genus Mytilus; species Mytilus galloprovincialis. The sequence goes on from CM075337.1 coordinate 88,111,379, forward strand.
TTCTAGATTTCCCTTTCTATTTTTCAACCATTCTACTTTTATGTTACATGCTTCTTTAATTTCGATGAACGTATGCCCAGCATGTCCTTTTGTTATGCAGCTTGGACACGCAAGCTCATCACAATTACTACAAAAAATACGACATGATTTCCACGTATGAACTTTACATTTGATATTTATAAAGTCTATATTTCTAACACAAATACTCACTCCTAACTGTTTTATGTCTACAATCGTGTGGTCTTTGGCATTTTTAGATTTAGGAAGAACCTTTTCATAACGTTTTTTTCACATAAACAATTCACAGTCAAGGCATTTCCATTTCAAATTTGCTTCCGATTCACAAAGGTTACAGGGAATAATATCCTGAGCTTTTTTTTAAAGATCGCGATAAAGCAATTTGTATGCTTCCTCTCTGGTTAATAACATATTCTAATCATAGGAAAGATAATTTCAGTATTAATGTGTAGGATATAATCATATTTGTTCATGAACTCTGTAGGTATGTTGTAAGATAACATTTGTTATATTTATATATCATCGTTTCATGAAATAATAAATCGAGGCAGCTATTTATGCTTCTACAATGTAAGTTACGCCACTGGCAATGCCATAATTAATCATGTGATTATGGATCTATTTTGGGTAAATTTCCAATAGGATTGGCAATGATGAACTAGCGGAAAATCAAAAATAATCTTCATATTATCTTAAGACCCCAAAGTTGGAGCTGACCCCATGTGCTCCGGAAGGGTAGGGAAATCCTGCTTCTCATGTTGCACCCATCGTGTTGCTTATATTATTACAAACCCGGGAATAAGTCTAATTCGGTAGGTCACATTTGGGGAAAAGGATACTGGATTGAAGTTCCATCGTTATGAACATATCCGTTATCATCTGTGAAACGGATATTCCAAAGGGTCAACTAACTGACGATGGCGTCCATAAAACAAAGGTATGTCTTCAATTCACTACTTGTCTTCCTTGTGAGCAGCAACACTCTATCAAGGATATCATTAGAAAAACATGCCCTGGAATATCGTATCAATTGGGGAGATATATGCTTAGTATGCAGGCGCTGTTGGAATGTTTTTATATAGAAATGGAATGATCACAATTAGGAAACTGAAATTGCCTCCTCTGTTGTAAAGTTTGGTTTTCAACTGACCTTCATTGTCAATTTCTAGATGCAAGTCAAGATATGAGGCAGACTTAACTTTATCTGTTGTATCCTCTATTGAAATTCAATGGGATAGATTTGTTTCACGTTGTCACCAATTTTTGAACCTATTTAGTGAGAGAACATCATCTATATAGCAGGAAAGTTAAAAGATATTTTTTCTTTCTTCCTTAGTTTCTGAATATAGGAACAAGTTAGCAAGTAGAGGGGTAAAGTTTTTTCCCATGGGAATGCGATTGTTTGTTGAAAAACAAGTCAACCACACGTAACAAACATGTTGTAAATAAAAAAAACAAGCATCTTGATATTGTCGGTTTCAGAAAATTTGTTGTTAGTGTGATTTTTTACAAAGTAGGATTTCCCCCTCCCTTAGATGAGAAACTTGCAATGGGGAATACTTGTGTAAAGTGTTAAAAGTCAAATGTGTCAATACTGTTGGTAATGTAAGAGACTCAGATTGTATGTACTCTTAAAGATCTTTGATGTTTTAGTATAGACATCTGATTCACGCCATCTCTAGAATAGTTAGTTTCACAATAACTTTCAATCTCGACTTTGATTGATGATATAATAGATGTTAATAATCTAGAAAGAGATTTCATGAAGCCCTTAGATGAGCAGATTACCGTTGTTTGTATTAGTACTCTTATGTAGTTAAGGTATCCGATACATGGATGAAAGGTCCAGTTCTTCAATTTTGGTCGAATTGCAAAGGAACATAGAACAGACCTACGATTATCCAGGATTTCCTCTTTAGCAATGCTGTGTGTGTAGTTAAGTTTCAAAGTGAATTGTCAATATTTAAGGCATTTATCATGCAGTTTACGTACTGTGATTTACATACTAAAACAGCTTTATCTGCATGAAACAAAATATATGTCAAGGAGGAAGGACAAGTGTTTTGTAACAATTGGGTTCATTGATCCTGATAAACATAACAACTTTTGATATCAAGTTATTTTTTCATCACACACTGATTAAATCACCTTTATCATATATGCGTGTTCCGGTTTCAATTAGGTAACATGCATTGCATTGGCAAGAGCACATTTTATATTGCATAAAACACAATTTGCAAGGGGAAACAAATTATCATAAAAGTGCATCATATGATAATGAAATCAGAAAATGACAGTGAGACAACTTATCATAAAGTGCATCATAAAATATTGAAATTAGTAAATAGTAAATAAGACTAACTGGTTTAACTATAGTTTGAAAGTCATTCTATGTTTGCAGTCAAGTGCACCTGCCCCCTGCATGATTTAAACTCACAGCCTCAGGGTTGACTGGCTAGTGAAACAGTAATTAAACTACTTGGTGCACTCGGCCCCACTAACCAAACAGGAAATTAGCCAAATGTGTTGCCATCAGTTAACAACATTACAGATAAATGCTCTGCAGGGCACAGCTTGATACGACCACAGAGGTCGAACCCTGAAAAGTTGGGGCAAGTATGCACACAACATTCAAGCTTGATACAGCGTTGAATTTGGACTGTGATTAAACAGTTGACACTGCATAGGTTTCTGACACAGCATGAATGTGGCCTAAGAACTTAAAAATTTTAAATGGGACATTTACCTTTTGTGGTCAAATATCCAAAACTAAAATACATGGTTAGAGTCAGCATATCAAAGAACCCCAAGAATTCATTTTTTTATGAAATCAAATAAAGTTCAATTTTGGACCCTTTAGACCTCAATGTGGACCATTTGATAAAAGGGCCCAAATACCACAAATCTAAACACATGGTTCGATTCAGCATATCAAAGAAAACCCATATATTCAATTTTTGTTGAAATCAAACAAACTTTAATTTTTGACCCCGATTTGGACTAACTTGAAAACTGGGTCCATAATCAAACATTTAAGTATATGTTCATATTCAGCATATCAAAGACCCCCAGTAATTCAATTTTTATTAAAATCAAACTAAGTTTAATTTTCAACACTTTGGACAAAATTATTGTGGGAAAACCAAATGTCTTCAGACGACGACAATGACCACTACACAATCACAAAATATTTTTTTTGCGGTCTTATAAAAACAAGTTCAAAGTGTATACAGTGACAGATAAAAGAAAAAATCTACCTACAAAAACTCTCATGTCCCTTTGAATGTAAAGATGACAATAATTTTACAAATTCAATGATTCATTAGAGCGATATTGATTCATAATACTGTAGTTTCTAAAAACATTTAAAAGTTATGAATCAACAAAAAAAAACACAAAAATATACTGCCTCTAAGGTAACCAATAAATAATGTCCTTTTTAATAGGCTTTTTATTTGCCCTATTTTGTTATGCAGCCTCACTGATGTATCCCCTATAGGCCTATACCCACTTTCATTCATACCCATCAAATTGATATACAAGTTTTCCTTTATATATATTATAATTTATTAGACAGTTCATTCATAAAAGCAATCTTTGCATCATACTGGTTCCGTTTTGCAGAAAGGTCAGCAAATCTCATTGGTTAAAACAAAATAGTACATAAATTTTCATTGGTCATAATTAATGAGATAAATAAAATGCTCCACATTGTGAAAATAAGAACTTATTAAGCCACTTTAAGTTCAATACAAAGCTATCACTTTTGGTAGAAACATTTATAATATTGGCAATACAAAAATCATTTAAATATAAAATATTAAAATATAATATTAAATATTCAATCATTTTTATGGGTCATTGGTGGAAATTCATTGTCATCGTCCAATCGTAATTGTCCAAGTCCTTTTAGATCCTCCCCTCCTGTTGCACCCTGGTCCATTTCCTGGTATGGTTCTGAATCTAAAAATAACAATAACCACAATTAACAATGTTATAGAAATGTTGTGACTGTACTAAATGTTTGATTTCATAGTAAAATGAACACCACTAAATTTTGTGCATTAATCAAATCAGGTGATAGGAACTATATGTTGTTTTTATTGTTTTTTTTTAGTAGGGCTAGCGTGGTCAGTCTTTTATAATCTTTATAATAAACATTTTTAATGATATTCTTTTATTCTTTCTAAAGTGATGGGCTTGAAGATATCTGGATATGTTTCCAATTCTTTATGCAAAATCTAAAAACAAGAAAATTAATAGTTAATGATGAGAAGACCATACATAAACAACCATGTTTACACTAGTCATTTAGGAGTCCATTATAGCTTCCTGTTTAGTGTAAGCCAAGGCACCATGATGAAGACTGTACATTGACCTATAATGGTTTAATTTTTCAACATTGTGACTTGGATGGAGAGTTGTCTCATTGCCACTCCTACCACATCTTCTTATTTATATCTATAAAAGGTAGGGAAATCATAAAATCAAGACATTTAAAGACAGTAGAAGATACACTTGAGTCTGGATGTAGGTCTTCATTTCTTTATCATTTGATTTTCAAGGTCATTTTTTCCTTTCAAGGTCATTTTTTTCTATTCCGTATTTTTAGGGGGTAAATTATTCCATTTTTATTTATATTTAAACACACAGTTTTTCTCTTTTCTTTATATCATTTCTCCATTTTATGTATTCTTTCTTCAAAACCAAAAGTAGTTGAAGGTGCACTCTGTGGGTCAACATAATTATAAACACTGGGCCTTATTCTGTACTTTCATACTGCAGATGTTGTTTTGAAACTTGATCAGAAAACAATGTACATTTATTCTCATTAAAGCTTCTAGGAAGAGATATTCAATATTTCTTCATTAAAAAATCCAGGGAGATCATTAATAACTCAGTTAATATTCAGAATAGACAAAAAATAAAGCAGTCTTAATTCGTCATTCACAGAATCAGAAAACTTGAAGTAGATGTCAGACAGATCCAACAAGATAAATTTGAACTTATCAAGTGTTGCCAAATTAACAATTAATTCTATCTAGAGATCCTGAATAAAATCTGGAATAAAAAACATTTTTGAAGAACAAATGAATGTACAACTTACAAGATTGTTACGACATAATGATGCAATGCCAATTTCAGTATAGAGAAACTTGGCAACTTACATGGTCAATATATACTGCACATATTTACTACAATTTTGTAAAAAAAAAAAGCAACTAAATGCTATTAACATATATAACTACACTTAAACTAATAACTAAGAGTTAAAGACACCATAGGTCAAAGAGGAATTGTCTATCATGACAGGCTTTTGAAACAAAAACTATTTGTTAACCATGTTACTTATACTACAATTCATGTAAATTTTGCATTACAGGGCTGATAATAATCTGCCCTATTGGGCAAACTCAAATCTTATGATTTATAATTAGTTTTAAAATATTCAATTTAAAAGCTCAAGTAATTTTATTAATATACAGTTGGTTTAATTTTTATGATGAATGAACAGAAATTGTCTTGTTCAATCTGTAGTATAGGCCCAGACAACATTCTAGAAGTTTTACCCACACAGCTGTGTCCACTTAACCCTGGATGGGTGGAAATGATCAGATGGACATTAGCTATAGTGAAATATTTATATAAGATATTCAAGATACATGTATTAACTGACTATGCTATTACATAACAAGTTACTGTATATACATTTCAGTTAGATTGTATACAGTAAATATTTACGGTTTTAGAATAAACTGAATATACACATGAGCATATATATATTTACATTTGGTTAAATACTAAAATAATTTTAAGGAAGCTAGATTTTGTTATATACAGCAAATTAATTTTGCATACCTTCTTATCTTTTATGATGATTTATACATTTATAATGTATAGCAAAAAATACTGATTTGTTTAAAATAATTATTCTACTATGTTTATGAAGTGAGTGCTTTTATATACATTAAATAATAAGACTCCTCTAGATCTAAATATCTTTTCTTTGATTTCTATTTCATTCTTTTCTTTATTACCCCCTAAATATTGAAGTTGTAAAATTAAAGGAAATCTATATAGATTCTGTGTTTCACTCATTTATATGATTGTAAATTGCTATCAGTTATTTCCCTTTAATAGCATAAGTTGCAGTGTAGGGATAGTTTTTTTTATAGAAATTACCATAAAAAAAAATGAATTATGATCAACATTTTTCCCTCCAGTACAAGTCACAATCAGAAAATTTATGGAGATTCGAGCAAATTAAATACATATAATGATGCATGTTGTTTATGCAAAACAGTAAAATAACATGCATGATTTAAACTAAACATGACATTACCATAAAAACTAGCATTGATTTTCATGATTGTTCTTACAAATAAACTGTACTATTATTTAAAGCTGAACCAAAAAACACATGCTGAAATGTGTAAAATGACAATTGTGGTGAATGGACGATATATCACAAAATTTATTAATCTATTTATAGCACTTTTTCTTTTCTGTTAATCATTTGCATGCATTATAATTTTCAAAATTACCTAGTATCTTTGCAATTGAGTCTGATAAAAAAAAAAACATACAAATTAATTTTTATCTACATAAACGATAATGTTGGAAAAACTGTTTCTTATTTTCAATGATTTTTGTTACCATATTGTCTCAAAAATAGTTCTTACCTAATGCAACGAAAAATAATAAAAAATATATCAAAATTTTTCAAGTTAAATTTTGTATGAAAAAAAATAAATGAAAATGATAAATAAACAGATAGTAAAACAAATGAATATGACAGCACTAAATATGATAAAATTACTTAAAGCACAAAGTCATGTGGAAATTCAATATAATGCATCGAAAACCAATTTTTCGTGGATTTGGTGAAAAAAGATGAACAACAGATTTAAATGTTCAAAATAGAACAAAACTGTTTAAATGTTTGACTTACAGTTCAATTTTCGCGAAAGCCATCCCAAACTCCAAACACCGAGTTTTTTGCTGGTGTGACACCAGGAAACTCCGACATCACTCCCTAAATTGTCGGAGAAATTTGGGAGTATTCCCTCCGACTTCCGCGTAAATCCGTTACCTTTTGTTTATTGTATTAGCGACATCTCTCCCAGTCTGGAGTGACGCGGTGTCACACCAGGTAATTAATTGCCCTAATCCTTCTGATCTATGCCGGCACTCGACAGTCAAGGTATGCGAGATTTCTAATGTAATTAAACAATTGTATTTCCTGTCTATTGATTATCAGGTTATATCTGATTGCTTGAAACAAATGAAAGATTAAAATAAAAGTCAAAACGTTGTTGTTAATTCTTTCAATTACACTGTACATTTAAATCAAGTTAAAAAAAAACTATATTTGATTTTGACTTCCGTTTTTTATCAGTAAATAAATATTTAATTTACTAAAAGAGATATAATTGTGTAACAATAAACGGAGACTAACGTTGAATAAATTAGGACAGTTTAAAGAAAAATTACACGTCTCAAAGTTTTTTATACAAGTAAAAAAGAAAATATTATTCACTATCTGTTATGCTAATAAGTTTCCATTTCCATTTTACGATTACAAAATAAAAGTTTTAAAAAGCAAAAGATTGTTGTTAATGTTTTCAATTGCAGTAAAGTTTTATACAAAAAAATCTATACTTGATTATGATCTCGTTCTTTTTATCGGTAATTTATATAACTTGCGAAAATAGATGGAAATTAACGCTAAGTTATAAAATGTGAGAAAAAAAGAAAATTACGTGTCTTTGAACTTGTATATGCAAGAAAAAAAGAAAATACTATTCACAATTCGCTATGCTTAATTAGTCTACGGCATTTTTTTCACGATTTGTTAGCATTACTTTAGGATAAATAATACATTTCGGCTACAACAGGAATACTTCTATAGCTGCATCAAATCGTCGTTGCATAATTACATTTACGCACAATGAATGTAAACTTTTGTGTTGTATTTAGAACAGTAATCTTTAAATATTTCTAAACCAATAAATTGCCGTGGGAAGACGATACGCAACTCAGTGATCAACAGTACGTGGTTGAACTTGAACTTGACTTCGCTCACAATATTGAATGCTAAAAATAGTGACATCAATTTTGTCCACGAGATTTTTATTTGGCGGGAAATAGTATCATGTAACAGTTAACTCAGGTGACCTTTCTGGATAACCGTGGGAAAATTCATTCAAGGTTTAAACTTGCTTTGTAATGATTGACATAAATTTGTGTGCGTTAAGATTGAGGCTCTAGAAGGTCCTTTTACAATTGATTCGTTTTCTAAATTATATTCCTTTTCTGAATAAACCAACATCAGCCTTTTATTTTTACGTTTCTCAGTCAACAGAGGACATAAAACCGGACATTATTTATACGTCTATAGTCAACACTATATATTAATGGTATATGAAAACAGGATGCATGTTCATGATGGGCGTTGGTAGAGACCTCTGTGAAAATTTGTCGATCGTTAAAATCCGATCTAATTTTTTTTTTACATATTTCTTTCTTGTAGAACACGATATAATTTCATTTTGATATTCTATTGTATAAATTGTTGAACTACTTCTTTTTATATTTCGCCGAGGAGTTTTAACGAGCAGTAAACTACGGATTGCGCTAATCCAATTTTATTTTAAATAATTAAAGATCAATAACAGATTAAAAACACATGATTCCTTTTCTCCATATAATTAAATAAGGTTGTGATTATTGTGTTGTGTCTTCTCAGTATTTATGAATATAGGGCTGCCACATTGCATACAAAACTATTTATCAATTTACAGTTTCTTTTTAAAATTCAAATATTTCAAGTCGGAAATTTTATTCTACCGAGGTAGTGAAACATAATATTTTACATTTCAAAATAAATTGAAAGTAACAGAGTTCACTTGTTGATCCGATAAATTAACTCTTGGGTTTAATTTAGATTGGACAAATTACCGTAAAAACATCATTTTGTTTTAAGCCAGTTGATATTAATTTTATAATATTGAACTATTAATGAACCGAATATTGCTCACTGAGGAGGTCATAAAAGGTTCTAATTGTGGTAAAATCGTCTTTGTTGAAAAAAACAAAAATTACAATGTATGACCTGATCGGACTATAATGAAAATACAAAATAAGTGTTTTATTCGTATTTTTATACGTCTGTACGCTGTACAAATGTATGTCATATGACAATGACATGGGCATATACATACAAGAATAATAATCTTATTTTAAATAGAAATGTCACACTTTTATCTGACAATGAAAGGACATTTAAATAACGTATTTTAAAGCACACAGGTGCAATCAAGATCGATTAAATGTACAAAGGTAATAAATCTGGCTAATCCGATGATGTTGTCACGCGTCATTAATTTTCAGAACATCCGATGGGCAATAAACCAATTAACAGCCACGCGGTGTTGGGAGAGAATCTTTGGAGGAAATTGGGAGTATAATCCGTGATTCGCGGTGTCACACCGCTACACTCGGAAATCGGTGATTAGAGTTCGCGATTACATACTCTCTGGGCGTACTGTAGCTCCCACGGTGATATAGCCTTTCAGGGCTAAGGTGGCGTTTAGCAGACAGCAATCAATCAATCAAAATAGTATAAATTTTCAAAAGGTCCTAATGAGCAGAGTTATGCAACCATAATATCAAATTACCACAATGCAATTATCCCTTACTATTTACTGATGGAATAAAATAACGATATCAGATGACACAATAGCTATATATGTAATATTTTCCCAGTTCAACCATAAATCAGTTTAAGGTTTTTAAAGGATTCAATTAGATTTTTGGTACTTTTCTCTTGTCTGATTCTCTTCCATATTTATATCATTGTATGTTGCCTTGTATGTTCTGATTTTATATACCCGAGACCCATTAAGGCTGAAAATCACTGATTTAACTGATATGCATACTTACCTTGAAAAACATAGCGGTACTGTGAGCAAAACTCATTAAATGATACCTTTACTCCATAATTGCAAAGGGAATTTGGGCATGAAAATTAGGTAGTGCATCATACCATCATACAGTAAAGGATCTGAGATTTTGGTTTTGTTAAATTGTGATGATGGGTTTAGGAGAGGAAGCAGATACAAACATTTACTATAGCCTTGAGATTTGACAAAGTCTATGGCCATGTCATCAAAAAGCAAACCCAGATATTCTGTGAAATTTCAACAAAATTCTGTCAAGTGGTTTAGTTGCAGTTGTAGATATTAAAGTAGGACATAAGGACAATTGAACAAATGACTGAATGGATACAGACAGACTGACTTTCATTATACAAGATAACCTTCATATTGGAACAAGTATTTTTTACAAAAAAAACTTGTATTAAACATCTACAAGTAGAATAAATAGAATGGAAGCTTGGAATGTGTCAAAGAGACAACAACCTAAACAAAGAGCCAAAAAACAGCCCAAGGCCACCAATTGGCCTTAAACACAGTAAGAAAATCCTGAACCAAGAGACAGGTTTCAGCTGGCTCCTAAGGCCACACCAATTTAATTCCTTGTTCGACGGACCCGCCTGCACCTATTTTTTTCAAATTAGATTTTTTTTATTTTTTTATATTCCCGCTTCCCGCATCCGGAAATGTAATCGTGTCCATTTCCCGCACCGTTTTTTTGTAAATATTATAAACACCCAAGTACACTATGTCAATGTCTGTGATAATATTTGATTCAGCATGAAACCCATTTATCCCAAATGGGAGTGCTCCGATATAAATAGAAAACAGAAGAAAATATCTGTACAGAACAAAACATTGGTTTCCTTCCCCCTTACTTACATTCCCTATCAAAATATGTTCGTTGTTAGTAATAAACTTCAAAGAACTTAGGAAAGAAATGCCTTCAACTGCAATATGCTGGCGATACAAAACTATCCATACCCCTGCATGTTTATGCACCTGTCCTGATTGATTCAGGGGCCTGTCGTTCAGCAGTTAGATATTGTTGGTTGATGTTCATAAATATTATTTGGTATTTTCCCGTTTGTATATAATATATAAATTAGATCGTTGTTTTTCCTGTTCGAATTGTGTACACTTATAATTTTGGGGTCCCTTATAGCTTGCTGTTTGGTCTGGGTCAAAGCCCTGCCGTACGTACTATGACCTGTATTTGCTATAATCCCTCAGACAGAGCACATATGGGGTCATTTTACTGTTGTAAAAAAGAAAAAAAGAAATATCAAGGATTTGCATAGTGTTACAATACAAATCCTTTGAAGAACTTAAAAAAATTTACTTAAAAAGAGGAGAAATACATCATATTTTAAACAACATTACTATTCTTAAAGAGGGGTCCACTTATTTTGAATAATATTAAAGTAAATGTGTTAACATGGCCTAAGTCCAGGAATATTACAAAATTCTTGGGCATGTTTTGACCATTTAATACCAGATAGATATATAGTTCTTTGGGAAAATATGAGCTCTTTTGTACTAAAAAGTTTTATTTACAAAAAAATATATTGCAACTTATATTGACCCCTTTTAAAAAGGATATTTATAAAATTGAGGGGTTGTTCCCAACCTGATTATGACTTGGATGGAGAATTGTCTCATTAATTGGCACAAATACATATACCAAATCTAATTATTCAATTATTTATTGGTGAACAGGGAAAAATACTTCATAAATTAAAGAAATGCCAAAGTATAAGTGATAAATCAAGTTTTAAAATTGTCAAAACCTACTATTTTATGTTTACAAAAAAAAAATATAATCGCTCGCCTTTACTTTTCAAGCTTCGCCTCAAAAATTTGCAAAATAAATATTTTTTTATTAAAATTTTCAAATCGCTCGCTCGCCCCAATTTTTGGAGTCCAAAAATCCGTAGAACAAGAAATTAAATTGGTGTGGCCTAAGTATATTTTTAACTTTGATAAGACACAAGACCTGGCAGAAACAATGCACAACTATAAATAATGTTGAAATAAACTAACAACCAATCAAACTAAAAATAACTGCCTTATATTTGAGTGTATAGCAACCAATTTAACAACATAAACATATACTTACAAGTCTTAATAAATAGACCCTTTATCTTAATAAGAGAAATCATTACAAAACAAGAGTTTGACCATGTGAAATGATTATCATGAATAATGCCACACAATGAACCATCTTTTTTTCAATATGACACATGCTTGCTTGACAGAAGTGCAGACCTAAGAAAAGCAATACTAGCTCATAAGTCTCTATCTAAAAATAATCTGAATTCTATGTCTAAAAATGCAGACATTTAAACAATAGCAAATAAAAAACATGTGAAGCAATGAATCTATGTTTCTTTACCACAATACCAAACAAATCATGCATTGCCATCCCTTCTTTTTCAGAATGTTAGTAAGAAAAAGAAGAAGTGAATAGGTCAAATAAAAATCGTGTTAGAAACATAAAGTCTGCCTATGGGTTGAACACGTTCCATTTCGTAGGTGAAGCTTACGTTACCTGGGCCTGATAAAATTTCATCAATTTGTTCAACGGTTGCCCTAGGTTCACAATCTAGCATAGCACCCTGTGGCCCACCTTTCCTCCTGAGCATCTCGGCGTAACTCGTGCCTATAAGGTTGACAGAGTCCTCTCTCTGCTTACCTGGAGGAGCCATGTTTGTTCCTGCACCTACTGTGGCTTCAGGTTTCTTCACCGTTGAAGCATAACTTGTGGTTGACTGTTGGTGAGTTAATGGTTTGTCATAGGGCGTAACTTCAGTTACATGGCTGTCCCCAGTTAGGCCATCTAACCTGAAATATTAACATCAAATATATTAACCACTAAACTGTTGAATTAATGGTTTATCATAGGGTATAACGTCACTTACATGGCTGTCCCCAGTTAGGCCATCTAACCTGAAATATTTATAATATATAAATCATCCTCTGAACTGGGCATCTACTACTTAAGTGCAAGAAAATTTATAATATGCATTATATTTCAGTTAAATTTTAACAGTCAAAAAATGTTTTTCTCTTTTTTCCAGTCAGAGTTGCAGACAAATGCAACAGCAATTATAAAATAGACTGATAAGATCATGATTGGGCAAATCTGTTTCTGACAACTACAATTACCCAATAAAAACTAATACTGACTTTTAATTCATCTTTCACCACTACAATGCTATTTCATGGCAGTCAGTTTTTTAATGGTAGATAAAAATTATATGAAAATTTACTTAATTTTAGTTAAGTTATCAATACTTACACTAAATTTAAGCATTAGAAAATTGTAGGATACAGTATGGAAAAAACACAGAATAAACAGTTAAAATCTATAGTTCAGCGGATTCACCTATCTTATAAAATACAAATTTTCGTGGCTTAGGCATAAACAGCTGACCAATGAGCGCACGGTACCCATGTCACATTTTCAAAGAATAAAATTCAAATACTTCTCTACGTCATATTAGAAATTTATGAAAATCAAAAGGGAGCTTATGTAAATAGATACAAACAATTCACCAAAGTTTCATGAGAATTGCTCAAAGCATTTTTGAGTTATTGTCCGAAACTGGAAAATCACCCCTTTTTAATGAATAAAATCCCATGATGACTCAGAAATGTAAAATGTAAAATTTATAAAATTCTGAAAAGAGCTTAAGCTTACATCAATAGATATAAACAATTCACCAAAGTTTCATTAGAACTGTCAAAAGAATTTTTTGAGTTGTTGTCTGAAAACTCGAAAATCCCCCCTTTTTTTTTTTATATAACCCTGCTACTCGGAAGTAAAATCTAAAATTTATAAAAAACTAAAGGGAGCTCATGTCAATAGATATAAACAATTCGAAATGACATAAAAAATGTGGTGCACACTGTTAAATAACCCGCTACACGCGTTATTCAGTGTGCACCAAATTTTTTATGTTATTTCTTCATAGACAGAAAAAATATTACAGTCATTCCTTAAATATTTTAAAACATGTTTCTTTTGTAACTCATGGAAACCAGAAAATTAGTATCCACTTAATGGTTCTACAGTATGTCAATATTTCAAATAAATAGTAATAACAATTTGGATAAAAAATCTAAATGATGAAGATCTTTTTACATGTTAAATGAAAAACTGAAAACAACTAAATGACCAAAACAACCCTATGTTATGAGAAAAGTTTACATGGCCCTTGAACTTAAACTTTAGCTTAAACCCACTTTTTACAAAATCCTCACAGCAACATTTTTAATTTAGAAATTGTCAATTGCAAATAACCAACTTGCTTAAAAGTTAAAAGAAATATGTTCAAATCTTGAACAGTCTGTTATTATTTCAATGCTAACCTGTGTTGTCTGACTAGAACACACTCATTGCTATCTGTAGGGTCAAGGTTAAATATATATAGATATCCATCTTGAGATGCCACTAACAATCTAGGTATCTTCTGTATCCTGTAATATAGACAAGAATGGACCAATGGAACTCAAATATCTTCCAATTATATTTTGTAAGGTCATCGTTATTATATATTCTGAACTTTTGTATGCATTTGTTATAGTGATTGTTGAGCTAAAGAATAACATCAAATTTATTCATATATTTTATTTTCAGGCAAAACAACAGACAAATAATGCTATCAAAATTTAAAATGCAAGATTTTAATTCTACAGAATTTACCACTTTGCAATGTTCATAAAAATAAAAACATTTTAAATTTCTGACTACTGTAAATTCAGAAATTATTGCAATGTATTTATCATTGCGAAAAAGGCAACATGGTTATAATCGCAGTAATTTAAACTCACATTTTGAAATTTTTTATATGAATTATTATATTATATTATATTACATGATATTTCTCAATATTGCAAAAATTTAAATCGCATTTAAATCTTAAATTACAAAATCACATTTTTCTGAAATTACAGTATACAGAAAATCATAAAATTGTGCAAAACTAGAATTTCACCAAACATGGTTTGAAATATACCTGAACATCGTTTTTCATTTTCTTTTTTTTTCAGAAATTACCAGCATTACATTTTACTGATCAGGTAACTTTGTATTTTCTTTTTAATTTAAGAACTGGGTTTTTGCTGATACTCAGATACTAGACAACATCAAGTGCCATTTGCTCAGTTTTAAATGCTATTTAATCAAGTTAAACTGTAATGAAAATAGTATTTTTTTGGTTGTGTAATTGAAGTGAGAAAAAAAGTTTTTAATGTGTTTCACAAAGCAAGATTAGTGCATTTCAATTAGTTTTTTTCAAATACTTTGAAACAAAAGTTACATGGTGTTAATTAGTATGTTGTATGTTCTTGCAGTAAATGTTTTGATAAAGATATCTTTCATACAAAAAACATATGTTTTAACTTCAACACTTTTTACAGTGTACAACCTAGGGCATCATTCAAATTACAGACCTTATAAATGAAAGTTTGTTCTTAACTAGCTAGCAACTCTAACTATTGTCTGAACTCTTGATAACTTACACAGATAAAGCACAAACATTAATTAACCCAGATGAAGGCAGTCTAGCTGTGGCAAAAGCTCTCCCTTGATGAAACAGTTCTGTAACCTGTGTTGGCAGATAATTGGCCGAAGTCTTAAGGGCTTGACCAAAGTATCCCATCCAACCTTGGGCTTCTTCTGTCTTACTGTATAGGACAGAAATACAATGTTTGAATAGTTCAGCAATAAATAATAGAAACAAAAATTCAACCAAAGACTTCATTATTTGTAGAGGCAAGCTAAAAACTATAATGGAATAAGAAAAAATAGCAATTTAGAAATTCTGTTCTATTACAAATAGATATCATAATAACCCATCATCATAAGAAACAAGGTTACTTCCAATTATATAATGGCAATATGTTATAAACTTTTGTTGATGAGTACTATTGATAATGATGTGAGCAAAGATTTTTTATTACTCACAATACAGATCATTTAAATGTACTGCTTTTTTAATAATTTTATTTTCTCAATTAATACCTGTAAATCTTGAGAATAGAATTTGTTTTATGCTTTTTAATGACCTTTGGTAACATGTCAAGACTACCACACATGTGTTCATTGTGAAATAAAGTTATGGAAATAAAATTAAGAAGGTTTATTATGTTCACTCTTACTTGTCTTTAGGGGTTTCTAATTTGAAAACATGGACTGTCTCTGTACTACTGGAAGCTGCCAAAAACATTGAATCCACACTGAAAGCTAAGGAATAAATGGTTGCACACCTGAAAATAGAACAATAAAATAAAACAAATGTGAATTGGTTTGTACATGTGCAATGATTGAGGGTTATAAAACAAATGTGAATTGGTTTGTACATGTACAATGATTGAGGGTTATAAAACAAATGTGAATTGGTTTGTACATGTACAATGATTGAGGGTTATAAAATAAATGTGAATTGGTTTGTACATGTGCAATGATTGAGGGTTGTAGGTTAACTTTTGTAAATACCTTTGATTGTGGATATATTACATTGATAAATCAAGTTTTAATTGTAATGTTTTACACAGAGTGTAGAAATGTTTTGATCAGAGGGTAAAAAGAACAATTTGCACAATAACAGACAAACTCTACACTTAAAACTATTATTACAGACATCATACTCAAGTATTGATTCAACAAAATATTGTCATTTCTATAATATAAAATATGAACCTGATGTTCAGTAGTTTTTGTTTGTTGATGTGGTTCATAAGTGTTTCTCGTTACAAGTTTTTTTTATACAGAGTAGACTGTTTGTTTTCCCATTTGAATGATTTTACACTATACTTTTTTGGAGCCCTTTATAACCAGTGATATTGTTGTCTTTTTTCTACCGTTTTTTTTTTTTTTTTTGGGGGGGGGGGAATGCATAATTTTTATTGAAAATGGGAAGTTTGTTTTTTTAACACATCTCCAATTTATTGCTGTCTTTTTTGCACAGTTTTTCACATATATTTTTATTGACAGACATTTTCAAACTAAAAGGAACTTTTTGGGGAGGGGAAAGAAACGGAAACAATGATGGTACTTAATACATTAAAAACCATGTGTGTTACAAACACCATGATAATTCTGATCAGAAACCTGGATCTCAAAGGCGCTTTCATAGTATCAAAATAATAACATGAATACAAAATCTATATACATTACTACCGATCCATCACTGTTTGAGAAAAATGAAAAACTTATTGGGAGGAATTTTATGCCATTTTTTTTAGTAATTGGGAATTTTCTTTAGGGAAAAAGCTGAAGATCAGATTGTAATTTGAGGCAAACAATATCACTGATAACTTATAATAACTGTTAGATATGAACAAAAGCTCCATGATGAAGGCCGTACTTTGATCAATATGGTTTATTTTTACAAATTGTGACTTGATTAGCAATCATACCACATCTTTTTATATGTATTTTTAAATATTTTCAGATATCATACATCTAACTTTCAATCATTTAATCCTATATTACCTTTCTCTTTGTAATAAACTACTGTAGAATCATTATAATTTCATGTGTTCAAATTATTTTTTTTGAGGGAATAGGCGAACCATAAATTTAATTAGTGAACGAACAAATTTCCTACAGATATACATGCAGAATTTATAAAAACAAAAAAAATCAAGTATTCAAGAAAATAGATTTTTCTTGTATCCATAAAATTGGTTCCCATAAAAAAATTAATAAATCAACAGTAATAAAAAAGCCAAGAGGAAAACTTAGTGCTGAAAATACAAAATGCAAATTTTATTTTTCTTAGTAAAATTTCTACCTTTTTACTCCTCTTCTGAATTCAAATAACTTTTGTCCATCGGGAACTGAAAACACTCTTATTACTGTTCCCTGAAATAGCAATAAGTTTTAATAATGCATGAAATGTTTGCTAAAAAATATACATATATCTTATCTATTTCAATATATATAGTATTTAATGTTGACTTTCAGCTGATCTTGATTGACCGTAATCAAAATGACTGAACATAACTGGATAAAGAGCTAGACAGGACCTTAACTAGAATATGCAAAATCTAAGTGAAACCTTTAGTCAGCATAAGTTTTAGTATAATGTTTCAAGTTGATGAGATAACACCTTCATGGTCAACTTCTGTAACTTAAATCTTAGACTTCATATGGTGCGGATGAATTTACTATGGGGCATGTGCACATGAAAAATTTAATTTCCTAACCCCACAAAAATAAGCAGGGCATAAACATATATTTTCATCTAATCAGGATAAAACCATTTTATGTTCAGATAAATAATCAAGATTATTTTGAATTACTGTAAATTCAGAAATTACTGCGTGCATTTATTGTTGCGATTTTGTCATTTTAGACTTTAATGCTATTTTAATTTTTACGATTTTGAGAAAAATCCTGTTTAATTCATATAAAATATTTTAAAAAACGAGTTTAAATTGTAATCGCTGTCGCATATTTCGCAATAATAAAAACCTCGCAATAATTTCTGAATTCACAGTAACTACCATTTTATTCTGTTTATCTATTGGTGCTTTAAATTAATTTACTTCTTAGAATCTTACAAAAATGTCTATAAATGTGTAAAAATGGCATATCACATACAAATTTTATCAAATTTTTAAACATAGCAAATCCATACCTTTTCTGAGGCAGTTGCCACTCTGTTGCCTTGAGCATTGAATGCTATTGCAGCTAAAGGATTATCATGGGCAGGTATCATTGTAACAGCTCGCTAGAAAGAAGGAAAAACACAATAAAAATGAAATGTATGGTAATTGTTGGTTGCTATTTCTCATTTATTGTTTTATACATATATTACTCTGTCAGTTTTCACATTTGAATTGTTTTACATTTGTTGTTTTGGAACCTTAATACATGTAATATGGTTTGCTATGCTGTACAGATTTTGCTCATTGTTGAAGGCCATACAGTGAACTACTGCTGCTAACCTTTCTCTAGGTTATTTGATCTCTGGTAAAGAGTTGTCTCAAGGCAATCATACCACATTCTCTTATTTATATATTCTCAATTTTAGTAAACCCATTTATAATATTGGTAATATAAAAGCTTTTTTTTTACATTTGCGACATATTTTCATTTTTTTTTTAGATAAAAACCTTTGAAAAGGTACTTAATCTGTATTAAATGTACCTCGACATTGTTCTTATATTTCATAAAATTTTGATAAGAAGTAGTGTATATTGCAGAAAAAAAAAGGAAAAAAAAAAACAAAGCGGAAAATTAAGAAATAATTCATGACAGCTCAGGGTAAAATAATAGAATATAAATGCCCAACCCATGGTTAAATGAAACCAAATCTACAGGTATAAGACAAATTTGGTAATTTTGTTTACTGTGAAAGTCCTATACATACGATATTGTTTTGGCTGTTCCGTTTTACTCAATTTTGATAATATTAGTAATATTATATACATGTATTAACATGTATTATTCAATGATTATTTTTTTAAAAACATTTTTCACTTATATATTTTCTTCCAATGTAATTTTATTCTTTCTGCTGAGTATAAGAAGCTTTAAAACGCCCGGTATTTACATTTCATTTTTTGTTTACGGAAACAAACTTGTGACGTCACCTTGTTTCATTACCTTGCCAAGAAAATAACATCCTTTCGGGGAATGTTCGTTTTTAATATGTAATTTTACCATGAAAAATAAATTAAAATGCACTGATTTGTTTATTTTGCTGTAAAATAAAGATAAATATATTGTATCTGAATCCTGGCCTACGTAAACTCAGGGTTTTGATGTCTAAAATTGAGAATATCTAGTAGTATAATTAAATTGGTCGTAAAGCGGAACAGCCGTTTTTGTGTATTACTGCGTTTGCGCTAAAGGCAGATATAATGTGATTATACTGGTTGACGATACTCTTTAAAGGAATAGTAAGATAAAAAGAAACAGAAAACTCTGTTGAATGGCTTAATTTTTTTTTATATATATCTGAGTATTTTTGTCCTCTCAGCATGTTGGTTTTGATGCCATATTTAATATCGTCAATAACTTATGATTAAATTTGTTTTAGGATCTTCACAATTTAGATTTTAACACATTGTAGAGTAACTTGTCTATAATACTGTTGATGAATTCCATGTTAATCATTTTTGTGTGGTTAATACTTGTACTGTTGGGTTGCTGTTTTGCAGACATATAACAATTTTATTGACAATTTGACAATATACTGTAAATTGAGAAATTTTTGCATGCATGTATTATATGATTGCTAAAATACGGACAAACAAAAATATGAGATTGATTATTTGACATTTGACAATGCTACATGCACTTAAGTTTGCTGTGGGGGTTTTTACTTTTTATAAATCTATCAAATCCTAATTTTTACAACAATAAAAACATAGCAAACATTATCATTATCGGTCATTTTTTTATATAAATAAGGCCTTAGTTTTCTCGTTTGAATTGTTTGACATTGTCATACCTGACTGCGGTATGGGTTTTGCTCATTGTTGAAGGCCATACAGTGACCTATAGTTGTTAATTTCTGTGTCATTTTGGTCTATTGTTGACAGTTTGTCTCATTTACAATCATACCACATCTTCTTTTTCATATTAAACATTTTCCAGTATTTCACTTACTAAGTTAATAGTATCAAATATCTGTACTTCACCAATCTGGTTACTACCAGGATAGGCCAGGAAGCAGTTATCATTATTTATAGATAGTGCACACAACCCTGTTGGGTTAGGGGGTGTGTCACGTATCGTATGTAAAACTTTCATATCTCGTATATTGTGTATATATAAACTTTCTTCCAGACATACTATTAACCTCTGAAATTATAAAAAAAAACATGTTTATACTTTATTCATCTCTTTAATTCTTTCAAATATCAATCTTAAATTCTTACAGACGTACACAATTGTTTTTCATTTCATCCAGTATAATGATTTGAATCTCATTGACCAAAAAAAGATGTACACAGCTGCAAAATTTACATCTGTGGTGCTCATTTGTGTATCAGACAATGCTGATGAACTCAATACAGTCAGAAAACCTTACACACATTAAAGTATTGGAAGGATTAGAATAAGATTTGTTAATCTTTGACTTTATTGTGTTCTTGGTTGCTGTTTCACTGCCATATTAAATATATCTGTTGAATATATACATTTCATCAAATCTAGTAATTTTGTCACTTCTGTAACTCCATTTATTTCCCAAACAAAGCTTTAAATGAAAAGAATTATGTGTCTACATTGTTTAATGTGTAATGAAGTCCAGTACTTTTCTCATGGTGTTATTGGTTTAATTTCAAATCCCTGTATGTCAAACAAAATTGTTAAAATAACTACATTTAATGTTGGATGTAAAATCAGTATTTGTTACATGTTTGATGTTTCACAGTTTATAAATCCTTTTACATATTCAGGTAGTTGCAGAGTGCTAATATAAACTTCCCAACGTCTAGAGCATGAAATCAGAATTGGTTTATGTGGATTCCAATATATTATTTTTACCTGTTTACTAATTGTTACTTGTTACTTGTTTCCTACCTGTCTAATTCAACGGCTAATATATTATTTGTTACTTGTTAACTTATTATTACCTGTCTATTTAATTTAACAGCTAATATTGAATTTGAGTAACTGTAATTGCAGATTTCTGTTCCTTTTTTGAAATGACACACTTTAAGTTTACGAGGAGATGAGATACTGACAATGGCGACTAAACTACTGGAAAATAAACGTTCCACTATACACACATCTTCACTTTCTGAAATTGTAAAAAAAAATTGAATTAGCTCTTGCTGCGATAAAGCCTTTTTCCACCAATGCACATTATCTATATCTAGGATTGAAAATCCAATTACATATTAATTATTTATGAACCATGTTTAAAGCATATTTCAAAAGTGATACTGTTACATAATCATTGTTGTAAATATAACGAAATTTGATGCGACTGTCGTACAAGTGAGAGATTTAGCGCAATAAAACCAGGTTCAATCCACCATTTTCTACATTTAAAATTGCCTGTACCAAGTTAGGCATACATGTATGACAGCTGTTGTCCATTTGTTTGATGTGTTTTATTATATGATTTTGCCATTTGATTAGGGACTTTCCATTTTGAATTTTCCTCAGAGTTCAGCATTTTTGTGATTTTACTATTTACTTGATTTATTCTTATGTTGTCTTGTTAACCAACTTTCCCAGGCTAGAGGAGGGTTGAGCACTCACAAACATGTTTAATCCTGTTAACCAACTTTCCCAGGCTAGAGGAGGGTTGAGCACTTACAAACATGTTTAATCCTGTTAACCAACTTTCCCAGGCTAGAGGAGGGTTGAGCACTCACAAGCATGTTTAATCTTGTTAACCAACTTTCCCAGCTAGAGGAAGGTTGAGCACTCACAAGCATGTTTAATCTTGTTAACCAACTTTCCCAGCTAGAGGAGGGTTGAGCACTCACAAGCATGTTTAATCCTGTTAACCAACTTTCCCAGGCTAGAGGAGGGTTGAGCACTCACAAGCATGTTTAATCCTGTTAACCAACTTTCCCAGGCTAGAGGAGGGTTGAGCACTCACAAGCATGTTTAATCCTGTTAACCAACTTTCCCAGGCTAGAGGAGGGTTGAGCACTCACAAGCATGTTTAATCCTGTTAACCAACTTTCCCAGGCTAGAGGAGGGTTGAGCACTCACAAGCATGTTTAATCCTGTTAACCAACTTTCCCAGGCTAGAGGAGGGTTGAGCACTCACAAGCATGTTTAATCCTGTTAACCAACTTTCCCAGGCTAGAGGAGGGTTGAGCACTCACAAGCATGTTTAATCTTGCCACATTCTTTATGTGCCTGTCTCAAGTCAGTAGCCTGTAGTTCTGTGGTTGTTATTTGTTCTTGTCTGTCAAATTTGTTTTATTGTAAATTGTTTTGAATTATGTCATTAGTTTTCTTGTTTTCTGTTTTACTTTTTATACAGCCAACTTTACAGTATGTTTTTTTTTCATTGTTGAGGACTGTACTGTAGCCTATGGTTGCTTACAGCTACTTGTTTTGAAATCTGGTGGATAACTGTCTAATTGGCAATCATACCACATCTTGTTTTTATATATCAGTGTGTACTACATTTAAACTTTTTAAACCATTAATTCAGTGTTCCAGCAAGGATTTCAAAGGGGCAGGGTGCCAATCCTGAAAAAGGGCATTTAACGTATGATATGATTATATGAAATGGGCATGTTTTAATATCATAAAGAAATTAATCAAACATTGTCTATATTCATTGAAGCACTGGTAATATATATCATGTATATATACAAGTACAACATGGTAAGCCCAGATAAAACTTTGTCTACTTTTTATGCTGAAATTATTGTCAACCACCTTGACACACAAGTTTTCAAGGCATCAAAAATTGCTTGTCACAGTTTAGATTTATATGCAGTATGTTTTGCAGGGTTTTCTGCTTCATTCTGTTTCTATAGTCATACAAGTTATACCTGGGAATTATCCTTTCTGTCTCTGCTGTGCTTAATGGTAATCAGTAAATGCACAATGTCAGGGGCGTAGCTAGAATGAAACGATGTGCAAGCATTTACCGCCGAGCGTAGCGAGGCGAAAAATTTTGGGACCCTTTTATGCAGAAAATGATTTGTTTTTCGGGTTTTGGCCGTAGGACGGTTAATTGAGATGCTACATGTACGGACTTATACATAATTCATGAATGCAAAACTATTGAAAAATCTTCTGAATAGAACATCTACATAGAATAAAGCATGGTTAATTAAATACATATATACACAACACATTTTTGTGTTATGGAATTTCCTAAAAATTGTCAAAAATCTGCCCTTCGGGTCTCAGCAGAAACGAACTTCTTTATTACATTGTACTTTGTCAATATTCACACAAAAATCCCGATGATTATGCAGTAATGCTAGCGATGCTAAACCGTCGTTCGTTGTTAATCGTGCATAATTATGTTTTCAACAGACGTAGTACACTGAACGATCTCTCTGCGGTAGCACCCGCGAGATGTAATCAAGCGTGTTCGCCATCGAGCGACCTCCCGATTGAATTTGTCAAAATTACATGACAAGTCAGTTTCGTATGTCTCAAACAATGCTGCGATTTGTTCGGGTTTTATTTGTATTTCCTACAACACGAGGAAGCACATATGCGCAAAGCAGTGATTTTTCTGACTGATATCATGCAGTCGCGACTCCAGTTCCATAAATTATCATGTACCTATGTACATGTAGCTTCTCAATATTAACCGTCCTATGGTCAAAACCCGAAAAACCAAACCATTTCCGGTACCACGATTTCCCGAGAAATACACGAAAAACATTATATCCCCAAAACAAACTGATATATCCCGTGAAAAAGACTTTTTATGGTGTTATGCTACGTTTTATAGTGTTATACTACTTTTAGCAGTATTAAAGAATATTAATTAAAGATATTACTCGTAAATTATCATATGGTCTATGGACGCAAAATATAATGAGACTTTCCAAGACTAGTTTTTCGTGTTTGCAGGGTGATTGGCTTTGGTAGTCACATCGCATCGGCATATTTAACGATATCGAAGGGTTCTGATAAATCTAATGGCCGATTGGTACATCGCATTCCAAACAGATAAACCGTACTCTGTAAAATGTTCTCCGAAACTACAAGAGTATAACAAATTATAATCTTGTAATAGATTCAAGTTACTGTCCGTTTTTGTCATCTGCAATAAAACTTTAATTTTGAAACCAAATGCCGCTATTTAATGACATTACATCATTTGAATACTCGTAAGTGTATCCTTTAAATTTTTATTTTTCAATTTTTTTTTGCATGCCGAATTGATGTGCACGCAACTGCGTGTTGGCGTATAGGGAGCTACGCGCCTGAATGTTAGGCAATATAGTGAACAGTGAAAATTTGTATTAGAAATAAAGAATACAGAAAAGGTGACCAAGGCACCCTACCCAAACTGAAACAAACACCCTCTTCAACTTTTCCCATAATTCAAAAGACCAAAAGTATGTAGATATATCTTAAGTCGGTAGCTCAATGCTAGGAAAAAATAAAATGAGTCATCTTTCTTAATTTGGTTGTGCTCCTTCTTTGGAGGATTATACACAGTACATAGAAGAAGTAAATACTATCAACAGTGGTGGCTGGTTTTGTTATTTTTGTATCTAAAGGAAGGGCAGGCAAAGACAAATACGTCTGAATTTGCTATTTTTATTTACAGAAACAAGTAAAACATTGTTTTTAACAAGTTGATGATGATTTTGGACTTTCTGTCAATTACGTTTTCTCCATGAAACTACAGTAAACATCGCTAATTGTGTTGTCGTATAAACATTTCTTCATGCTGAATGACTGATTCTATTTGAATGAATTAATGACCCATCCGATACATAGACTACCTGTAACAACAGATTATGACACCTTTTGTAACCGTTGATTAGCTTGGGGTCACAAACAAAGTCTATCGTAATGGTAGATCATAACAAAACAAACAAAATAAAATACAGTCGGCACTTGGGAAAGGGCGGGCTGACCGCCATGTGAAAACGGCCTAACTGGAACACTGATTATCATGATTATAAGAGAACATTTTAACATGACCTACTTATACAGAAATAGAATCTTAATCAGACTTTATGAAATTCATCAAATGATTGTTAAACATTTGATCAGACATAAATGAAATGCTTGTTTAATAATTTACAATTTGGTCAGACAAACTGCACTGATTCATCTGAATGAACATAAATCAGTACTTAAGGAAGATCTTCCCTAAAGAAGGTTCAGAATTACACTCTACATACCACTTTCATAAATTGGTTCTAATTTATCAACAGTATTTAATGAGTAAAGTCTGTACCAGGATTTACTTCCAACTGCCAAAGACCTGAAAAAGAAGGATAGTCATATCAAACCGGCCTTTAAATCTACAAAATGTACATACATGTACAAACCTTTACATGTTGCTTTCTGTTCTGGATATTGTGTTCATATACCTAATCGCTATTTATTCCATTCCGGATAAGTTTTAAAATTACACAACTTTTTCATCCAGTTGAAGCTATCTGGGACCCTGTTTAAACAATGCACCATGCCTGATACTTTTTAATGAGACCTGTTTAAACTACCGTAAATACTTCAAACAAAATATTTTTTTTACTGCAATTTTAATTTCGATAAAGTGGATCAAACTCTATCAAAGTTTCTTAATCATGTTAATGGTCACTTTCTAAAGTTTTTCCTCCCTCAGCTCACTACTGATGACCTCTATTTTCAGCGGCATGACCAAAACAGGAAATTGTGTAAATGACTGTTTTTCCCCGATTGGACTAAATAGAGATAAGGTGTATTGTTATGAGGAACCTTACAGTATACATAACTCAAATTTCCACAAATACTGAGATAGACTTTTTTGGTGGTTTGTCTTATAAAAAAAAAAATTTTGACACCTATTTCCAATAGGTATTACCATTTAAAGTAACTGTAAATTATGCAATATATACTGTGACATATTGCAATTATTGACCATTTTTGCAATATTGGTCCTTTTTGTAGTTTTATTGTCCAAACTGTTCTTTTCCAGAAAATTACTTTGTGTCTTTTCATTTTAACAATTTAGGTAGTATCAGACACATGGTTGACTCAAGATTTAATTTTGCGCCACAAAGAGATGAGCTATTTTTGACACTGGTGTCATCAGCTGACATTTCAAGCTTTTGTTCTGTCATCATAGTCATACTTACGTGCAATCTTGGTTAAAATTAACGAACAAAAGGTCAGATGGATGGTCGCCGGATCTTATTGCTAAGTTCATTATATATTTGACCAGTAATTCGAACTGGTCGCTGTGTTTTTACCACTTTTGTTGTTTTTGTTCGCAATATTTTGATATTTATTTATTTTTGTCTGATGAATCCCAAATATAACGACTATTTTGATTGGTTTGTGAAAAAATGGTTTTAGAAATGAAAGTATATTCTGGTAACGACTATGAATATATTCCGTTTCAACGTCCCTTAAGGTGGCACGGTAGTATTTCCTGGCCCATAGGGATAATGATAGCCTTTTTAGAATTTTCACCACTTTCTAACACTGCAAAAAAATCTACATTCACACTTAACTGAAGTACTTTCATTTTACTATTCAGAAATGAATTTGAATATGTATCATCAGGCCCGTAGCCAGGAATTTCCAAGGGGGGGGTTCGTTGGACTCATGAACTCGACTTTAACAGTCACAATTTGAACAAAACGTTGACTTTAACAGTGCTTACTTGATTTCAAGGGGGGGTTCGTCCGAACCCCCCGAACCCCCCCTGGCTACGGGTATGATCATGACCGTTTACTTTTTTTGCTATTTTTAGAAACCTAAGGCCACTAGTAATTTTAGGTCTTTTATGGTGCAGTGAATACAAAATTTAAAAAAATTCTCAAAAATTCATTTTCATCTGTATGTAAAATTATTTCATATTTTTCTACACCTGATTCATCCCTCAGTTTGGGAAAGTATGTTCAGTTGATACTGTATTTTTTGTCCAATCACACTGTTTAGATACATTTACCTAATTAGGGTACACAAAAGAGCAACCTAAATTTTGGAATGCAAATACTACCGTGCCACCTTAAAAACACGCTTATGGTGGTTTCCGCAGAGAAAGACCGTGCAAATCCCCTTTGATAAAAGTCTAAGGGGGAGGGGGGCTACTTCAATACTAAATTGATCGAGGGTGTCGCTGGGGTTCTGTTACCACATCCTTTTCATATAATTTAGATTTTAAAAATCACGGTATACCTTTTCATATAATTTAGATTTTAATAATGTATTCCTAGCTTTTCATATAATTTAGATTTTAAAAATGTATACCTTTTCATATATTGCATGCGTTGGCAAAAATGTATCCTTTTCCCATATTGTTTGGGTTTCCTGTGGTGTGGTCTGTAATGTAAGAGTGGAATACCAAAGTGTTCAAAGAGAAAAATTGGTTGATAAAAAAAAAAGACGGGAACACTATTAAAGATGACAGACGACGAAGTTATGGGAACTTTATTGATCTAATGATATAGTTTCCCCCGACCTATTTACATATTTTCAAGGTTGAATTAAAGGTGACCTATTCCAGCGGCACGTCCTATCAACTTGTGTATATATATATATATATAGGAAGTGCCGGCCCCCGAGATAAAAGTATTCTTGATATTGAAATATTCATAAAAAATCTTTTTTTCAAACCAAAAATAACTCGCACCAAAATACGCTAACCAAACAATAGAAGAGACTAAGGAATCGAGAAAATGATATTGATGAAATCATTTGAAAACGTAAAATCGAGTTGTATCCAAATTTTGAAGAAGGTTCTTTTTTAAAAGCTTAGTAAAAAAATTCAAATAGTTTTGTTATTTTACAAAGCCATATTAAATCTGTTGAATATGTAGTCTGCTATATAAATTCTGCCAATGCCGTAGACACACCTCTTCTGAGTTTAAAAATCAAATCGAACATGCATACCAGTGACGGACCCAGGAAGGGGAGGGGGCGGGGTTGAAACCCCCAACCCCCTTTTTTTGGACGATCAGTGCATTGGAATGGGGACATATTTTTGACAATGACTGGATCCGCCTCTGCCTAAATAAATACAATGAAAGTTTCAACTATTTACTGGCGTCCGAAGCTGGTGACAAAACACATTATAAACATAGATTTATATCGTCTTCAAGCCATTGTTCCACTACTATTCTACATACTAATACACTTGGTACAATAAAAACCCGATAATACATTGTTCAAATAAGACCTGTGAAAATAGTGGAATCAATTACTTTTGGAGTGTCAAAAATTCGTTGGAACTCCTTGATAAATTGCATGCGTATATTGGTGATTTTAAATCTGTTCAAAGTTTTTCTAACCTATATACCACTTTGTATCATATTCTTATTAAGAAGAAATCCACAAACCTAATTTAATGGGCATTTAAAAAATCAGAATGTGAATATATATATATAATATAAAGGTCAGTTTTAATAACAGCAAACAAAAGAACTATGTCAATTGGACCTGCTTTGATACTATAAAACATAACTTCCCTTGGATTTTTACTGTTTAACATTTTTTTTCACTTTGGAGATTCCGTTTATCGTCCATGAAGTCCAATGGAAACTAACTGGGCACCACTTATTGTGGACCTGTTCCTGTATTGTTATGAATTACAATTTATGACTAAAATCAGCAAAGACCCATCAACACAAAATTTGATACAAAAATTTGATAACACTTCAGGTTTTTTTTTGGATGACATATTGGCTGTCAATATTGTCGACTTCAGTATGTACACTAAAGAGATTTTTCCTGCAGAACTGACTTTAAATAAAGTTTATACTAATAACGAACACTGCCCTTTCGTGGAACTTAATATCTATATCGTTAACGGGAAGCTTAATACCAAAAAGAGATGATTTTTCATTTCCTATTGTTAATTATCAGAAGGGGATTCTCAAAAGACAATAACAATCAAAACCAAGGAGTAAACAAGGACTCATAAAACCAAAAGACATTTACATCAACAGTTATAAATAATACATAAGAAACAACACGCACTCCACTAAAAACCGGGAGTGAAATCAGGTGCTCCGGAAGGGTAAGCATTTCCTGCACCGTATACGGCACCCGTCGTGTAATTTATTTGTTTAGTTCGGTAATGATGGAAGGTTATTATGACTGAGGAAGAATATCAGATATGATTTCTAACACACTTTTGTCATAATGGCCAATCAGCTCATGATGGGGACCGTAAAATTTCTTGAGTGATGACCTTCATTTGATTGATTCATAGCCCTGTCTTAGCAACTTTTGAGAAAGCAGTATTCCTCGTTCAACAAAATCAACGTACTTTGAAATTTTATAAAGATCTACTGCTTAATTTTAGATCACAATCTCTGCGATTTTGCAGCAACATTAAGACTTTTGTCTTATTAAACAGAGCTTTTCTATAAAAAATGGGAATAGCAGATACACATTTCTTGTTTTGGGTTATATTAATTCTTGTTTTGTGAAGAACCACACTGAATCTACCAGAAAATATACTGCAGATGATATTATCTAAATGCTGAGCTTTTTGATTGACAATATATTTGTTCAGCTTGGAAAAATGTTGGAGGATCGATATTTCAACAGACAGTCGGTATTCCAATGGGTACCAATTGTGCACCCCTACTGGCCGATTTGTTGTTGTACTCGTATGAAGCAAAATTCATCAAGAACCTTATTAAACACAAAAGAAAAAGCACCTTACGAAATTCTTTAATTTTTCTTTCATATATATTGATGATGTCCTATCACTGAATAACCAATATTCCAGCCAATACTTGCATCTCACATATCCCAGTTAACTTGAAAATAAAGATACTACTGATACTAAAAGGACTGCTTTATACCTTGATGTTTTTTTCAATATTGACGACCTCAGACTAAAATCTATGACAAACGGGACGATTTCAACTTCCCAATTATCAATTTTCTATTTCTCTTCAGTAACAATCGTATGGTGTTTACATATCTCAGTTGATACGTTATGCTCGTGCATGTTCACACTATACAGACTTCATATACAGGAGTGTGCTCCTTACGCAGAAACTACTCCAACAAAGTTATGAGGAGGAGAAAGATTAAAAATGACACTCCGTAAAATAAAACACCATCACGAATTGGTTGATCCATACGATGTGTCTGTGTCTTAACTAACTAAGAACCTTTTTTTTTTACCACGCCTTAGATTGTGGTTTACCATTTACGTCGTGTGGTCTTTTAAGAACCGAATAAGTAACAGGGTATCAGTCAGGCGCTGAAACGGGTACATACGCACTAATAGGATTATTTCACCTCTAAGAACACATAGTTACCACCAGAGACATGAACACAATTGAAAATAGATTTATTTCAAGGTGAAACGTATACCACACGTATCAAAAGCGAATAAGGAACGAATAAGTAACAGGGTATCAGTCAGGCGCTGAAACGGGTACATACCCGCTAATAGGATTATTTCATTTCTAAGAACACATAGTTACCACCAGGGACATGAACACAATTGAAAATCGATTAATTTCAAGGAGCAACGTATACCACGCGTATTAAAAGCGAATAAGGAACGAATAAGAAACAGGGTATTAACCGAGCGCTGGAACGGGTACATACGCGCTAATAGGGTTATTTCATCTCTAAGAACACATAGTTACCACCAGAGACATGAACACAATTGAAAATCGATTTATTTCAAGGAGCAACGTATACCACGCGTATTAAAAGCGAATAAGGAACGAATAAGTAACAGGGTATTAACCGAGCGCTGGAACGGGTACATACGCGCTAATAGGGTTATTTCATCTATAAGAACACATAGTTACCACCAGGGACATGAACACAATTGAAAATCGATTAATTTCAAGGAGCAACGTATACGACGCGTATTAAAAGCGAATAGAGAACGAATAAGTAACAGGGTATTAACCGAGCGCTGGAACGGGTACATACGCGCTAATAGGGTTATTTCATCTCGAAGAACACATAGTTACCACCAGAGACATGAACACAATTTATCTACCACCAGAGACAAGAAAACAATTGAAAATCATTTTTTAAAAGATACACGTATTATAAGCGAATAAGGAACGAATTAAGCAAGGTATTAGTCTAGCTCCGAAACAATGTACGCCCCGCTAACATGTTTAACCCCGCCACATTATGTAAGTATGTGCCTGTCCCAAGTCAAGAGCCTGAAATTAAGTGGTTGTCGTTTGTTTTTGTGTTACATATTTGTTTTTCGTTTATTTTATGTATATAAATAAGGCCGTTAGTTTTTTTGTTTGAATTGTTTTAAATTGTCATGTCTGGGCCTATTATAGCCTTTCATACCACATCTTCTTTTTTATACAAGCGCTAAAGGGTGATTTCACCTCTTCGAACCAAGAACCATCTTCAAAAATACGAATATAAAGCAGTTAAAAGGTAAAACGTATAAAAATCAAATAAGAAACAAATAGATCGAACATAAAGTAACAGGATATGTTGAGCACGAGCACACACACGTATAAATATGTGATAAAAGGTCATTTTACAAATTTCGAACTATTACCAGAGATAAGAATATAAACAATTAAAAAGGTGGAAGGATATCAAAAATCGAATAAGTAAGGAATAAGGAATAAATAACGAATAACGAATAAGGAATAAGTAACGAATAAGTACCGAATAACGAATAAGGAATAAAGAATAAGTAACGAATTGGTAACGAATAAGAAATAAGGGATAAGTAACCAACTCGACGTCCATACAGTAGCTTCCTAATTAAGTTGTTGATTTTTCAATAACATGGTTTATAATTATGTTACTTTGTTTAAATGTGTATTCATGTTTTTGTATTAATGTACTTAAATCATTTCTTATCATTCTAATTAATCCCTGTGATTTATTTTGTAATTCATTTGATAGAATAGTTCAAATTTTTGGCACCAGGATTGCTTAATAAAATGATCTTATATTGTTAGTTATTATGAGTTAGCCATAACATCAGGTTCAACCCCATCATTTTTTCTTAAATGTCTTGTATAAAGCCATGGCAGTTGTTATCAAATAGTCCGTTTCTATGTATGTTTTTTTTTGTTGCAGTTCAGTTTTTTTTGCTGTTCCGTAGTTTTCATCTTCTATTTGCTGTGTTTACCTCGATTTTAGTGTGTAACATATGACATAGGTTTGTTTTCGTTTAATCAATGTATGACTATTGAACACGCTATACTACTGTTGCCTTTAATTGGTTAGTCTATTATTTGATATGGTCAGTGATAAGTTCTGTTGGTGTCTGTATTGTGTTGTGGTTATTTAGGTTCAAAGAAAGGTCCTCACCGGTTGGCGAACACATAACACTATTGTCCTTAAGTTATCCTGTCCTACATAATGTCAACAGGGATTTTAAGTGTACTGGAAACCAACTTATTATCGGCGAGAATTCTTTTGTAAGTAAGAGTATAGCCCTTTCAAGAGAACATCGAGATGCTATATTTTCTAGAATTTAGAGAATTTCTAGTTTTTTATTGTATCTATATAACAGGAGATCCTTGTTAACATATTCTCGACGATAGTTACAAATATTAATTGTCTCAATTATTTTGTGTATATTATTATGCTGAAACGATTACATGTGATTGCATCCCAATATTTATGCATTCCTGTACATAGTAAATGTAACCCACTTGTTCAAAATTTAAATTTGTGAAATGTCATAATCATCGTCTGTTTTCTTGCCAGCAAAATGATCGTAATTGTCTTCTGTTTCACCATTTTTTCTTGTATGATTTGAACTATCATAGACATTATCAACCGCCCGACTGTAGATATTACTTTCGGATTCTTTGTGACGGTTGCCATTGGAAGAATCATACACTCCTTCCTCAGAATGTGCATAGACACCATTTGATGTTTCTCTTTTCCGCTCGGCGTCTTTTGAAATATAGATATGATGAATCGGTTGTGCAAGCTCATAAGACCCATTCATTTTATCTGGACCTTCAGATCTGTTGAAACCTGTTTCATTTGGATCTAAAACAACATAATTGTTATCTGTGAACTGCGAATTCGTAATTAACACCGTTTCATTTGATTGGTCAGGAATAGCAGAATTATTATGAATCTTCTGACCACTGAAATTTTTGTTCTTATTATTAAGTTTAGCGTATTTATTTGGATCTGAAATGTTTTTGTTTGAAGCATTGTTTATATCAGATATGCCTTCTTGATATTGACCGTTTCTTGTTTCCATTTCTAAGCCAGGATATGGAGGTCTGTGTTCATTTGCAACTGGGATGGCTATCCCTTGGGTTCCAATATAGTCATTTCTACTGCTAGCACTATTTTGCTTTTGCTTCTTTTTCTTTGGACCAATGAATCTATATAGAATTGAAAAACAGATATTTTCAAGTTTGTCTTAGTATACTGTTCTGTGTTATGTCATATCATAGACGAAAAATACTGTAAAGTATTGTTTTGTCTGAATATGAATGTGTTCTGTGTTTTTGTAGATGATAAAATTGACTGAAACCAGTCATTTTGTTAGAATAGCTATACAAATCTAGGATTATGACAGTTGTTGTTTACTCGTTCCGTTTTTTATAGACTCCCCGGTTTTTTACGGAATTTTATTATATATTTTATGAATGTGTTTGTAGATAGATGTTTTTGTCTTCTGTTAAATTGTTCCTTTTAAAATTGTTATACGATGATGACTGATAGTGGAATTAACTATTTGTGGATTCTTATAAATTCTATATATAACTTTTGGACTATTTTCAATCTCGGTCTATTTCTGAAATTTATTCTTACATACTTTTGATTTTTCAACCCTATATGCTAACATTGCCTATGTAAATTTTAAAATTGTTTGTATGCACATTGAACGACAAATTTATGTGACGTATAAAATTTTCTGACGTCAGACACACAAATCAATGAATGTGTTTGTAGATAGATGTTTTTTGTGATCTGTTAAATTGTTCCTTTTAAAATTCTTATACGATGATGAATGATGTACCCATATTTTGACTAATTTTTTTATTGTGTCTGTTTAGTTAACGCATCAATGTAAATATAACGGAATTTGATGAGACTGTCATCAAAGTGAGAGGGTTAGCGCTACAAAACCAGGTTTGAGGGTTAGCGCTATAAAACCAGGTTTAATCCACCATTTTCTATATTTGAAAATGCCTGTACCAAGTCAGAAATATGACAGTTCTTGTCCATTCGTTTTTGATGCGTTTTGTTATTTGATTTTGCCATGTGATTATGGACTTTCCGAATTGATTTTCCTCTAAGTTCATTATTTTTGTGATTTAACTTTCTTAAGTGTCATAATTTGACTAAAAACTCAGATCTACAAATGAAAACACATTAAAAATTGGTTGCATAAGGGTCTAGTTAGCAAGCTATAAAACCAGGATTCTCATTTTTTTATATAAATTAGACCGTTTGTTTTCCTGTTTGAATGATTTTACGCTAGTCGTTTTGGGCCTTTATAACTTCCTGTTCGGTGTGAGCCAAGGCTCCGTGTTGAAGACTACTTTGATCTATAATGTGTTATATTAGTATTAAAAATTGTGACTAGGATGGAGGGTTGTCTCATTGACACTCATACCAAATCTTCTTATATCTAATTAATCCACCATTTTTAAAAGAAGAAAATACCTGTACCAAGTCAGAAATGTGACAGTTGTTATAGACTCCCCGGTTTTTTACGGAATTTTGAAAACAAAACTTTACGACAAAAGAGATGATTTCAGCTTTCTAATTGTGAACTTTCCATTTCTAAGTAGCAACATTCCAGCAGCACCTGCATACGGGGTATATATCTCCAAATTGATACGATATTCCCGTGCTTGCATTTCCTATCATGATTTTCTTGATAGAGGGTTGCTGCTCACAAGGAAGCTATTAAACCAAGAGTTCCAAATGGTGAAGTTGAAATCATCCCATCGTAAATTTTACGGACGCCATCACGAGTTGGTTGACCGTTATGGAATAACCGTTTCAAAAATGATATCGGATATGTTCCTTACGTCGTAACTACAATCCCCTTCCCTTTCATGAATGTGACCTACCGAATTAGACTATTTACCGGATTTGTTATCACATAAGCAACACGACGGGTGCCGCATGTGGAACAGGGTCTGCTTACCCTTCCGGAGCACCTGAGATCACCCCTAGTTTTTTGGTGGGGTTCGTGTTGTTTATTCTTTAGTTTTCTATGGTGTGCTGTTGTTTGTTTGTCTTTTTCATTTTTAGCCATGGCGTTGTCAGTTTGTTTTAGATTTATGAGTTTGACTGTCCCTTTGGTATCTTTCGTCCCTCTTTTGTTATTTTGTTTGATGTGTTTTAGCTTTTGATATTGCCATTTGAATACGAACTATCCGTTTTGAATTTTCCTCGTTTTTTTTTTTATTATTCTATTATTTTAGGTCAAATTGATGTTTTTTACGTCAATAATGTATGAGCGACATCTTGATTTATTTTGACTTTTATTCATAATTTATATGTCTGCTACATCATGTACATAAACTCATCATATATACCAGGTTAAAATTTTTACACAAGACTCGCGTTTCGTCTCCAAAAGATTCATCATTGCGATCGAATGCTAAAGTTGAAAAAGCCAAACAAACTGCGAATGTTATGTGTATTGAGTATAAATATTTCCGAAAGTTTAGTTCAATTTTAGTTTTGATGAATATTTCAAACACCAACAACACGGTTTTTTTCTAATTTGTGCTGTAAAAATCGTAGCTTATGTCATTACAATTACCAATCTATTGAATTGTTGACATCAGTTATATAAAATTATTACAATTTATACGGAGCCCCCAAAAAAATAAAAATGGCAATACGGTCCCTAATATACTTTGAAAATGAAATTCATAAAATTATGATAAGTTCATTATATCGGCTTATACAACTGCTTAAATGTGCATTTTAGTATATAAATACTAGTAGTAATCAATAATTTATAATATCTTCTTTATACGTGTTTTAAACTTTAGTTAAAGAGAGTCACTTATAAAATTGTTAAACATCTTCAGTTTACACGAAGCTTGGTACTAAATGTAAAGAAGCTCGGATACATTTTAGAAAGATTCGCTCACAGACAGACGTTTAGAAGTTTAAATCATTGGCATTACAAGAGAGGCTCTTAATGCCTGCGTGTCCCTTTAAAAGTAAACGTCTGTTTTTTTTATGTAAATAATTGACCATTCATATAAAAAAAAAAACCAACTATTTACATTTTACCACATTCGGCTCAGCTGCGATTTTTGTGTATTCTCAATGTACCGACGTAAAGTGTATGCCATAAAGCGCAAATATGACGTGTATACATGATGTCTTCACATCCTTTATTACAATCTACACATTATCTACTCATAACCCAAAAATGTGTTTTTACTGAATATTTCTGCAAATGGGGTTCAAAGAACATACGCACATAATGTATAAGGTGATTTTGTAATTAACATACGTGTTTTTGCTGTGTGCTTTTTCAGAAAGGGGAAATGTTGTGTTACCTTCTTAAAAATAAAATAATCAAAATCACCACACATGCAAGCAGAAGGAATCCAAGAACCAGTCCGATTATTAGTCCTGAAAATGATAGAAGGATTACAACTTTATGTTATGATTTTCCTATTTAATTGAAAAATAACAATGATATTATTTTAAAAATCCAAACGGTTGAATTTGGAATGAGTCATTATAACAAGTGTTAGTGAAGTAAACTAACTCATAAATAGAATTATATTAATAGGAACAAACATATCAATTGAAATGAAACTGGTGATTCATATTTATGAAGATGACTTCATCTCTCAGCTAGTAGGTAATCGTATGGACTTTAACAATGAGTAAAACATACCGCATAGTCAGATAAAAAATGCCCCGAAAAGACTTTTATTAAACGATTCAAACGGGTAAAAGTTCGCTATTGAGCAGTTGGGACAATAAATACATTACATATCTGCCCGATAATCCAGACAGTGTTAGTTTAGACATTCACCCTGCTTTCAGGTAATCATGTTTCTTCACCCAAGTTAATCCGTTATGGTTTCATAACTATATCAATATCAAACAATTTACAAAATCGAAAATACCCGAGAAAAAGTTTACAAGCTTTCACGAACAGAAGCTAAACATATTTATATATATAGTGATGCGGATTTTGCAAAATATAGTTTAAGCTTTGTAGTCGTATATTGTTGGATATATGTACATACTATTAGTTTCAGGAACAGGAACGCTTTAATTTCCGATTAAGTGTATTCATGTATCATTCACAGTGTATTACTCGTGCGTTAGTTTGTGTTCACTATTATCTTTGGTTGATCGTTCTTAAATGTTGCAAGATAGCATTATGCGGAATGAGCGACATATATAATTAGAGTTGCATAAAGTCTACTCACCTCTTTTCGATGTAGTTGATGCAGTCATGCTTGAAGTATCCTTTGAACATTCTGAAAGGTCACTATCAGCTATAGAATAAATATTAGTTTCAATAAAAACGAATGTTTCTTAATCTGAATTATAACAAGTGCCATCAATGTTACAAGTTAATGCCATTGTTATTGTGAGATTGCTTTCCGGGAGGGGGGGGGATGAACATAACGATACAAATCTTTCGTGGTTACGCATGTCCAATTTTATACTAAAAAACGATACATAACTTAAAAAGACAGAAATGAAACAATGAGATCATAAATCAAAAAGGGTAAGTTCAAGAAATGCAAGCTTAGTTTGAGCAAAAAAAACATTAGTAATGGAACTTCAACATGGCAAGTGTAATGAAACTATATATATATATTTAGTAATACTTATACATTCGTGTTGTTTATTCTTTAGTTTTCTATGTTGTGTCGTGTGTGCTATTGTTTTTCTGTTCGCTTTTTCATTTTTAGCCATGGCGTTGTCCCTATTTTAGTTATGTATTGGCTACTAGGCAGTCGGTGATTTCGGAAGGAGGAGGTTGATACATTAGTGTTAAACGCATTTCTCAGCATTTTTGTGATACTTCGTGGCGGACATTTTTATTGGTGAATGACGGATCCGCAGTGCTCGGAGACCTCTGACCTTCAATTGCAAAATTGACAACCCTAGTAAATCAAGATAGATTCGAGGGCACCAGCCACGGGATTCGAACTGACAACTACAGTGTTCACAGGCTTTTGATGCAGGAGTTTGGCAACTTAAGACTACTCGGCAAGCAATATCCCATTTGGATGGGGATGATTAGTTCTCAACTATACACTTTTAGTTACAAAAATATGTTTCAAAACAGAATTCTGTATGTATGACACGTGTTTTATCAATACTAGTATCATTGAATAACCCTTATCGGATACACTTAATACAAATAGTTTAAACTAAAATATATAATGTTTGAACAGAAAATGCCATTTAATATCTGACAACTTTCTATGAAAAGGTACTAAAGATAAAGGTGATTATTTACTTTATGTACTTATTTTAACAATTCACATTACTATAAGACGTGTCACGGTACTTATCTATCCCAAATTCATGTATTTGGTTTTGATGTTATATTTGTTATTCTCATAGGATTTTGTCTAATGCTTGGTCAGTTTCTGTGTGTGTTACATTTTAATGTTGTATCGTTGTTCTCCTCTTATATTTAATGCGTTTCCCTCAAATGTAGTTTGTTACCCCCATTTTGTTTTTTTGTCCATGGATTTATGAGTTTTGAATAGCGGTATACTACTGTTGTCTTTATTTAACAAAAAAGATATTAAAGATAAAGGTGATAACTCATTTAAACCAAAAAAAAAAAACAAACAAAAAACATTCCAAAATACCAAATTCCAAGGAAAGTTCAAATCGGACAATCCCTGATCAGATCGAAATATCCAAAGCTCACACTCTTAATTCCTGTCTTGGTAGAGGCATTTCGGTATGTAGAAAATGGTTGATTGAACCAGGTTTTATAGCTAGATAAACCTTTCACTTGTATAAAGCAATTGCAAGCTCTCAGAATGTGTTAAACTTGACAATGTCCTGTGAAATTTTCTGTAATTTAATTTGAAACACATGCACACCTTTACAACTGAGGTATCGCTAACGATTGCATACAATAATGCAAATACTATATAACAAAGCTTTTGACCCAAACAAAACAAATTAAATACATAAAATTGATTTTATTTTCATTACCTTTACAACATTTTGCAGCAGCGATTGTCGATATTTCACAACCATATCCATAAAATTTAGTGGTACATTTGAAAAGGCCCGTTTCATTCCCTGTACATTGAAATTCTATCTGAAGTGTAAAATTCATATTTTTATTTGCTTGTAACTGATAAGCAAATCCATATGAATTTTCATCTAGATAATTGCATAAAACCTTTGCATCATTCTCATCCCACTGGTTGCCACACACTGCAAAAGTTTTCTTATCTACAGGATTGTAGATAAGAACCCGACCTTGCATATCTAATTGAACTTTTGGTGGGGTTTCTGAAAGGAAAAACATAACTATATACATATCTTTGCTAAACAGAAAGGATAAACATTTTTTTCATAATTCATATTTGTTTCAATCGCATATTTCAAAATCCCTATATAATTCATTGCTTTTGGATACCATACGGCATATTTTGCTACACAGGTGTCTGAGCAAAAAGTTAACGAGTCAAGGTTATTTTCAATAACGTCTTCTAAATAAGTTCAAAGGAATATACCATGTTCTATCGCGTTGAAACATTTTCCGTATTAACTTCACAAATGATAAAGTGTATGTCGTCGCTGGGCTTCTAAAATGTCGTATATAACTTTTTTGTAGGCGGGAGGAAATCTTTGGTATTACAAAATAGCATACAGTTAGACCAATCAAAATGTGTGAAATAAAACATATTACAAAATTGCCAATGTCAGTTGTTTGTAAAGTTTGCTTCCAAAATGTTGTATGAAAACTCGAAAATCGCTGTAGAATGGTTTTGGGAAAAAATAATTGTTCATTTCTTTATTTCTGTGAAAATAATTTAAGTTCTTCGATAATCCAGAAATGTCAAAGTTTTTATTTCACTGCTATTTACAAAAATGTTCAAGTTCACATACGACATTTTGGAAGCATGCACTTTGCCAAAATTTTCAAAGCCTGTTTGTGAGATATTTTATTTTTTATAAATTTGTAATTTACAACATTTTAGAAGCCCAGCGACGATATCTGGATATGTTATTTACTGATGTTATTTATCATCTTAATACCGTGTTATAGTGTTCTCATTTTGATTTGTCCTTTTACATTTTAGACCTTTATTCTTTAGTTCATTTTTTGTAATATAATTTTGGTTTGGATCTGTACTATAACATCACGCCATGTATTATTGCACTTTCGTAAACTTTGTATTGCAACTCCCTTGCGCAACACATTTTCACATTTAAATACAACAGGTTAAATGGGTATCCATTATCTATGTAGCAACAGTCAATGAAACAAAGAACTCCATACGATTACGATAGTTTATAACTTGAAATAGCTATCATACTTTATTTGATTACGATTTCTGCATACTACGAAGCTTTTGAAGCTATGATTCCTTTTTGTACTTATTAATTCATCCCTTCAAATGTTTTATGGACGCTTTTACGATTTGGTTGACCGTTTGGAATAGCTGTGTCACGCAGACCCTTTGTCTCGTCCGTAACGATAACCATTGGTGCGACATGCAGGGTAACTGATATAGCCCCGGTTTTTATATGGTTCGTGTTGTTCAGTCTTTTGTAATTTTAGTGATGTTTCGCTAACTGAAAATTAAGGACTATAATTATATTTAATTAAACACAATTAGTAGATTGTTGTGCCAACAAAACATCTTTTGGGAATAACCTTTCATACTAGTATTGTACAACCATTTTTAAATGAAGTCATTTTCAGTCTGTTAATAACATTTTAAAAATACAACTATTTCTAATTATTTGTAGTCAGCTTACCAATGATAACAGTCGTTCCATCAGTTGAATGAACAGATGTTTCCGGAGTCACATAGGTAAACGAGGTATTCGCATTGTTTGAAGCTAAAACGTCAAAAGAACGTATGTATTATACAAATATGACTTACTCGCGCTTGTCTAAAAAAGAGACAGTAAAAATATCCATACCAAACAAAACACTTTAGGAGGCTCGAGGGAATAAAAATTTCAGAAAAAAATTAAACATTTGTTTTTCTTATCAAATTTTATTTATTATAAAAAAGAAGATGTGGTATGATTGCCAATGAGATAATTTGCCAAAAGAGACGAAAATGACACAGACATTAACAACTATAGGTCACCGTACGGCCTTCAACAATGAGCAAAGCCCATCCCGCAATGTCAGCTATAAAGGTCCCGTTATGACAATGTAAATTAATTCAAACGAGAAAACTTACAGCCTTAATTAAATATAAAAAAGAACGAAAAACAAATATGTAACACATAAACAAACGACAACCACTGAATTATAGGCTCCTGAGTTGGTACAGGAACATACATGCATAATGTGGCGGGGTTAAACATACAAGCGGGATCCCAACCCTCCCCTAACATAGGACAGTGGTATAACAGTACAACATAAGAACGAACTATAAGAATACTTTATAAATAATAAAGTATTCTTATAGTTTATTGTTACTTTATCATATGGTATACAAATATCATTAAAAAAAAACCAATTCATTTTGGTCCAAGATGAATTTTAAAATGCATATATCATTGAAAAAGCTCCAAATTATCTCCCTTTGGTGCAAAAATGCTATTTTTTGGCATTAACATTGAAATATATTTTTTTTAACTCATCGGTGACATATATTTTTTATTATTATTTTCAAATAAGCTGTACTTAAACTAAACTATAGTAAAATTTTAGCGATTTCAGTAATTTAATTCTTTTTTTATTTCGATATTACCTCTATTCCTCCAATTAGTTCACCAGAAAAAAAAGTACCTTTACAAAAATATATGCTTCTTTTGAAGGCAGATTGTGAGCGTAAATGAACGGTGACCCCATTTTTTCATTTTATTTTTCTATTAAGTATAAGATAAAGTTTTTTTTATAGAAAAATATAGCGAAATCCTATATTATTTTTTTTTATTTAGACCCGCGAGCCCCCTTAAGGTTAAAAAAGATATTTCAATTTTAACGCAAAAAAATGACATGTTTGTACCAAAGGGAGACAATTTGGAGCTTTTTCAATGATATACACATTTTAAAAGACATCTGGGACCAACACGAATCGATTTGTTTGGTTGACATTTGTACCCTTTCATAATAAAATTAACGGTACCAATTTTCTTGCACCAGATGCGCATTTCGACAATACATGTTTCTTCAGTGATGCTCGTGGCCAAAATATTTGAAATCCAAAGCTTATATAAAAGATGAAGAGCTATAATCCAAAAGGTCCAAAAAGTATAGCCAAATCCGTGAAAGGAATCAGAGCTTTGCATTAGGGAGATACATTCCTTAATTTATAATAATTTGTAACAGCAAATTTTAATAACACAAAAAATCCGTATTTTCATGCCAGTACCGAAGTACTGGCTACTGGACTGGTGATACCCTCGGGGACTAATAGTCCACCAGCAGAGGCATCGACCCAGTGGTAGTAATAAAATTAACGGTACCAATTTTCTTGCACCAGATGCGCATTTCGACAATACATGTTTCTTCAGTGATGCTCGTGGCCAAAATATTTGAAATCCAAAGCTTATATAAAAGATGAAGAGCTATAATCCAAAAGGTCCAAAAAGTATAGCCAAATCCGTGAAAGGAATCAGAGCTTTGCATAAAGTAACAACTACTTGTGTAATAAATAAAATTTGTAAGGAGGCTCGACGGTACAAAAATAATTTATTTTCTTCATTACAAATTTTATTTATTTTGGGGCCCTTTATAGCTTGTCGTTCGGTGTGAGTCAAGGCTCGGTGTTGAAGGCCGTACACTGACCTATAATGGTTTACTTTTATAAATTGTTATTTGGATGGAAAGTTGTCTCATTGGCACTCATACCACATCTTCCTATATCTATATACTTATACTAAATAGTTGTAAATTTAATCATTTCTGTAATTAAGTTTTTTTTTTTATTTCGATATAACCTTTTGATGGCTGATTTTGAGCTTAAATGAACGGTAACCCCAGTTTTTTAATTCAATTTTTCTATCAGGTATATGGTGAAGTTCATTTATGAAAAAAGCA
Organism: Mytilus galloprovincialis; assembly: GCA_037788925.1. Taxonomy (NCBI): domain Eukaryota; kingdom Metazoa; phylum Mollusca; class Bivalvia; order Mytilida; family Mytilidae; genus Mytilus; species Mytilus galloprovincialis. The sequence continues at coordinate 88,155,126 of CM075337.1, forward strand.
AAACCTTATATTTAAAATAAATGCTTTTATAATCGCGAGCCCCTTAAAATTGTTTTGATAGTTTTTGAGATAAATAAATACAACATTTTATTACGCTTTTGTTTAAAATCAATTTAATGCATACAAAGAACAATAAATGTGATAGAATCTTCAATGAAAATCTCTAATATGTCAGAGCAACTATCTTTGAATATTATCAGCCGATTAAAAGGTCTATCAAAGAAAAGAAAACGATACCAAAGGGACATTCAAGTTTAAAGTCGAAAATGAACTGACAATGCCATGGATACCATAACATCAATCGACTGAAGACGGAAATTCATTACCCTGGGATAGGTCTGCGTTCTTCTGTTCCTCTTTAGGGGGAACATCAAAAACATAATTTTTGACAAGAGATTCCTCTGACATGACCGATATTTCAAAATATGTTTATATAGCGTTTGTTAAACCCTTAATTGCAATGATGTTTGTCACTTTGAATCCAATTTTAAAATAATTGCGACGCATGTAAATACTTGAACATAAATTTGGGTTTATTCCCAACTTAAATTATTGGTTTCATGTCTTATCTTTCTGAGTAAAACGATGTAGCTAAACATTAAGATTTATAAAATATTTGAGAAATTTCAAACTATCATTTTTGTTTTAAATAGATGATATAATTAAGTCTGCTCCTCATACAGAAACTGCTACCACAGAGTTATGAGGAGGAAAGGTTACAAATGACACTACGAATTTAAAAGGGACACCATCACGAATTGTTTTATATTTACGATGTGTAAATGTCTAAACTGATTAACGACTTTTTTTACCACGCCTAAGATTGTGGTTTGCCATCTACGTCGTCTGGGCTGAGTACCGAATATAGAGTTTTGTCGACTGTGAAGTCATTGATATGAGACCTGTTTCGGTATATATACCTCCAACATTTATGTATTTATTTATGATGTGTCAGTGGATGTCTGGTTTGATATTGTGTTAATTATGTCTTGTCGTTCATTGTCGTTTGTGGTTTGAACTCTATCTTATTTTCTATATCTATGGGAAAGTTAAAAGACTTCAACAGCTTGTTCATTTGAATAAATTTAAGTTTAAAGCAACGAAATGCAAAGGATTAATGTTTTCAAAGTTTTTGATATTAAATGAAACCGACACAATTCTATACTGATGTTCTTGTAATGGTTAGAAAACACATAGAACACCATCATTACAAACTTATTCCAATTTCTATTCTATTTTTTGAATTCACCTTTCACGTTACTTTTTATGGTGTTGATACATTCGTGTGACGCATAGTTAATAATTCAATTGGTTTATTTTGTGTACTGTCGTAAATTAATGGAAGATATCCGTTGTTATTTTATAGTTTTAAATTTAGCAATATTAATTTATGTATGTTTTCTGTCCTCAGTGTTTTTTTTACTTTATCTAAACTTTATTCCTGTCACTTAATGATTTCATTTTAGCGGTATTTTTTAACGATCCCTTATAAGCAAGAGTTTTTTTGCTAGCTATAAAACAAGTTTCAAACCAAAATATTTTCTTAAAATATCTTGTACCAAGTCAGGAATATGGCAAATTTTATATAAAAAAAGTAAAAATCACAAAAATACTAAACTCCGGGGAAAATTCAATCGTAAAGTCCCTAATCAAATGGCAAAATCAATTTACAAAACACATCAAACGAATGGACAACAACTGTCATATTCCTGACTTGGTACAGAGACAATACTTCTGAAATTTACGCAGTTTCAAGATCAACACTATTTTTTTTAGTAATTAGTCCGTTTCTATGTATGTTGGCGTTTGTTTAAGTGCTGTTCAGTATTTACGTGGTTCCGTTGTTTTCGGATTAAAATTGTTGTGTTTCCCTCGGTTTTGGATGGTGACCCGGATTTGTTTTCGCTTTATCGATTTATGACATACTACCGTTGTCTTTATTTTCAATTACTTAAAAAAGGGTTCATCTTGAAACTGCGTAAATTGCAGAAATATTGTCTGTATATTGTCTGTCTATTTGTCTTCAAGAATATATCTAGTCTGCATTTTCATAAAACGTCGAAATGTCGTTTGAACCACTAATAAACAAACATTTTAATGTTACATTTTAATGTTGTGTTTCCTTTGTATCGTCAGTTCTCTAATATTTGAAGTGTTTCCCTCAGTTTTAGTTTGTAACCCGGACTTTTTTCTCAATCGATTTATGAATTTCGAACAGCGGTATACTACTGTTGCCCTTATTGATGTAATAAGGCATAGCATATATATCAAATGTTGCGTTTAAGGCACAAGCAACGCATTTCGCTTGTAAATACTTCTTCATTGGCAAAATATTTTAGTATTCAAAATAAAATGTGAAAGCCGAAGAGAGTATATAACCAAAAAGCATATTCAAATCCGGACAGGGAATCTGCGCTTTGCATGAAGAATTTTAAAAGTAGAGAGCGTATAGATGCATCGGGAATACAATTTCCGGTTATTAATAGGTATCATCTCTACAATTGCCACTGTTAGTTTTTTGTTTAGAAAATTTCTTCACATAATGGGTATAAAGTTTTGACAAATTAGAAACATACCAAAACAGGTATAAAGATATCACTAACTAAGTATCGAACATAAAAACGACAATTGTGTAATATATACACAATTATCATGCTCTACTTTCTCATACTTGTTTTTAAATACATTGCATACTTATAGATTCTGTAGGCTCTGTTGATGTATTTAGTAATAGGGCTGTCCACATGTTGTCACCTGTTGAAAAAGAGAAATAAGATACATGTACTTTGATATACTGTTCAGTCTGTACTTGTTAGATTATAAACATACCACACGATTTGATAATATATCTTTGGTATCATTTATGAGTCTTTAGTATCTTACGATTGTCTGCATTTTGATAGGTCCAAGTAATTGTTCATATGTGCCTATTAAGTAGTACTCGCCTTTAAGTGCTCTTGATGGAGTAAATCAAGAAAAGCGTTTTGGACACGTGAAATTTATAAAGTGTTGTTATTGGATACGATATTTAAAACCAAAAATCATGACAAGCCTTGTCAATATTTACAAATCGCATTTCAATGGCTCTGGAAAATTATGTAACACATAAACAAACGACAACCAGTAAATTACAGGCTCCTGACTTGGGACAGGTACATACATAAATAATGTGGGGTGGTTAAACATGTTAGCGGGATCTCAACGCTCCCCTAACCTGGGACAGTAGTATATAGTTATCAAAGGTACCAGGATTATAATTTATTACGCCAGACGCGCGTTTCGTCTACATAAGACTCATCAGTGACGCTCAGATCAGAATAGTTGTAAAACTAAACAAGTACAAAGTTGAAGAGCATTAAGGACCCAAAATTCCAAAAAGTTGTGCCAAATACGGCTAAGGTAATCTATTCCTGGGATAAGAAAATCCTTAGTTTTTCAAAAAATTCAAAGTTTTGTAACAGAATTGTTGTAGAAATGATCACATAATTGATATTCATGTCAACACCGAAGTGCTGACTACCGGGCTGGTGATGCCCTCGGGGACGAAACGTTCACCAGCAGTGGCATCGACCCAGTGGTGTAAATAGTTATCAAAGGTAGTAGGATTATAATTTATTACGCCAGACGCATAACAGTACAACATAAGAACGACCTATAAAAATCAGTTGAACAAGTGGAATAAGCCGGGTACTTGTACATCACAACAACAAAAAGACACTATGTACAAATTTGAGAGTACTCGCAGTTAACTGACAGCTAGTTCAAAGTCACTAACAACTAATAAAAAACATGCATCTATAAATACTAAATATCTATAGCTTTTGAAATAATACCGTCGTTTATCAACATGATCAAGTCAATCAAAACCATTTAAAATTCTTAAAATGGCAAAATACAATAAATTCAATGACATTACCATATTTATTTCTTAAACCATGAGACAATTTTTCCCCAATAAATTTAATAAAAACAACCAAAATTGACTTCAATTCAATTGACTAATACAATATATGACTTTTTGACTGAGTGCGAAGGTGAGGATGCATGCTTAAAAAAATATTGCAAATATACCAAACTCCGCGGCTTATTTTAAAAACAGGTTGTCCATGAAAACTGACGAAATCAAGCACTATTGATCAATGGAACAAGTTTATACCTGAATTAGTTTGAGCATTTTGCTAACATTTTCCGGGTTGTTTTGCATTTAATTTATGACCTTTCATTATTTTTTACAACTTGCTAACATTACCATCGTGTTGAGCATTTTGAACAAATTATTTCTCGTGCATGTCCTGTCAGATCTTATGTAATATGTATTTTTCAATAGAATTACATAGCAGTTTTAGGAATAATTGTGGAAAATACCTAACAATATTTATTATTGTTTTTTGTAGTGTGTTTTCTCAGTGAGTATACAGAGGACTTTTTCATTTCATTTAATTGCTTAATGCAGTTTACTACTGTCAAAATATTATGTCATAGAACCGTTATACCTAGAAACAAACCAGTTCTAGGTAGAACTGGTCAAATCAGTTCTAGTCATAGAACTATCAGAACTGACCAAATCAGTTCTAACCGTAGAACTGTCAGCAGAACTGTCTAAAACTGTTCTAGCCGTAGAACTGACCAAACCTGTCAGGGTTGTAGAACAGTTTTAATGACGTCATTGCAGTTAGGGCATCTCACTGGTCACCATTTAGTGTTATTATTATCGTTATTATTATTTTTAATATATAATATCATATTCTTTTGACTTATTTATATAAGACAGAGTTCTTAAAAAAAACTGTTCTATGGATAGAAGTGACTAAATCAATTCTACCCGTAGAACTGACCAGATCAGTTCTAATCGTAGAACAGTTCTAGTCGTAGAAATGACCAACAATTTGGTCAATTCTATGTAGAACTGTCTAAAATTTTTCAAGGGTAGAACTGTCAGAATCAGTTCTAGGTTAAAACTGTTCTGTCTAAAAGGTGTCAGTGTGTGTAAATATCATTATTAGGCAAAAATAGTTATATTGCAGAAACTGCAGTATTGCTATTTTCTCCGTTTTTAAAAAGACATAAATCAGGAACGGTCGGAAGCCACTTAAATTCAAATTTGATATGCATTTTCTGAATTTCAAAATGTGTGTACATTACCTTCACAAGAATACTCTACTTTGACGAATCTTTGATGGAAAAGACAGTTGTTGTTGTTTTGTGGACTTGCACATCGAGTATCTTTGCATAATGTGCCGACATATTTCTTTACGTCACTGTTCGAGCATTGCTGACAGAATGCTTCATGGTTTTGTATACGATTGATCACCAGCTTAGTGGCAAATGTGTGACATAAACCGTCACAGTTAATTTTTTCTAGAGAATTTGCACAGATGTCATTTTCTTTTGATATCGACCTTATCCAAAGGCCTGCAACAGAAATATCATCAACAACAATTTGTATATAATATTTATATTGAATACTGAAAACTATGATAGTATGGTATTTCCAAAAAAAAAAAAAAAATAACTAAAAAAAAAAATACCAGACGGTGCAAATATTTTAAATACTAAAAACAGACTAAATAAATTATCTTACTTACCTAATTATACAACAAGGGGCAACTGTTAATCGCATTAAGGTTTCGCTAGTATAATACTGAAGATATTTTAGTATGTGCTATATGCATTATCTATTCATGGAAAATTACATGTGGCAAATCAGTAATTTCTTAATCATTATAATGTGACGGTACCCAAAGTGCACCTTAGAAAAATGGGTTTGAACCGACCTTCACACTACCCATAATTCTGTAATGAAAAGAAACCAAATTACATCCTAGCTAAAATGCACTTCTGTAAAAATCGTTTTACTGATGTTTTGTTTTATTTCTTCAAAATATTTATAACAATTTGACAAAGGTCCATGATAGCTAAACTTTTTGAAGACATTAATGCCTGTAAAATATTTTAATAGCCCATTCTTAAAAGTTTTCTTCTGTAGATCTAATTTTTGTTGGAACGTATACTTCATGTGATGGCTTACACGACGTGCATTTTTGTCGAAACATGAAAATACAAATTGTTTAGTCTCAAAGCAGTGACATGTCCAGAAATTTTCATAATGGAGTACAACTGACGGCAAACGAGGGCCCCACTCAAGTCTTGATTGAGTGATTCCCTATAAAATCAACCAAATTTTTCACACAACAGGGGCGGGGCATCCTGGCACCGATCAATTGGCCTCTTGTAAGATTTACAGAGCCATGTTTGCTAAATGGGTGTAATGAAGGTACTCGTTAAAATTTGGTACTGTGACGATATATATTTATTTACATTTTGTGTAGTTTATTAATGGAAAATTGTATACAATGCAAATACCAATACCTTATTGTAACCATGAAAATAAATGTAGAGGCTGAAAGGAGTTCGTAATTTTGTCAAAAAACTACGCAAAACGATAAGAATATTTCCGATAGTTTCTGGCAGAATTATCATGCCACATCTTTTTTATACTGGCCGCAGAAATCTCTCGGTACTTAGTCCAAACAAACGTGCCCTCAAACCATGTCTTACAATTGTCTGTCGACTCTATAGAAAAATTATTCCACCAATGACGATTTTGATATCCCATTTATTTGTTAGGGTTTTTATTTTTTGCGGAACTGGTTTGAAGCAAAACAATAATCAGGCCATTAAATCAGTAAAATGGCCGAAATTGTCCGTCAATCGAATTTGTGTTTTTTTTTAAATTTTTTTTATGTTTGGGAGAGGGGATGGGGCTATATAAGGAAAAGAGAATCTTCAAATTGCAACAAAAATATAAGCAGGACATTATCTACAAAAAAGTCTGACGCCAAACTTGTTGAATAGCGAGAAATTGTAAATTGACCAGCAAAATAATATTAACGATTTTTTCAGATGACAGAAATCATCATTCGAGTCTATACTTGGTAATTTGGTTCCGAATGGCCTGTTAGCCTCAGAGGAGAAATTAGTTGTATAAGTTTACAAAAGAAGAGTGAGGACGGATGGCGACAGATAACGAACACCCAAATCTCACACTGGCCCTTTGGATCATGATAACTTTTATTTATCCATGTCGTCATTATAATCTAAAAAAAAAAAAAACAAAACAAAAAACAAAAAAAAAAACAAAAAAAAAAAAACGACGCAGATGTCATCATAATATGCTAAAATACAAACGTAGATCTATATGTTATTGACATGTAGGTATATAATTCAACTAATTTGAAGCCGTACTCATGAAACATTCGATTCCAAATTTATTTGTATGAGCTTTGTCTGTTGTGACGTTTTTGATTTTAACGAACGCAAACATTGTATTACTGGTAAATTAAATTATCAAACCAGGGATATCGTTACCATACCTTACTTAAAACCTTTACTAAATTTTTCCATATAATATATAAAGATTTGGGTTTGAAGTTTGGTTGTAACTGTAGAAAACTTATTTCAAACGGGATAGCACATCCTCATATTTACGGAAATGATGTTAACCGTGCCCGAAAATTTAGAAATGATCCTTGTTAACTTATCGCTCCTTTAAATAAACTTATTCATAAAATTTACCAATTCAACACTGTAATAAGATAATTGAATATTGTTTTTATTGGTATAAATATTGATTTTGTTATCAGTAAATTAAAAGCAAACTAAATATAATTAGTATGTTATATACATATACACATTCATGGATCTACAATCTGTCGATACATTGTAACTTGACATTGCACGTCTTTTCACTAAATCCAAAACGTATTTATAATTTAGTCGTAGATGCATGATTGTTTTATTGGTTGTTAGTGGCTTTGAACTAACTGTCAAATAACTGCGAGTACTCTCAGATCTGTTCTTAGTGCCTTTTTGTCGTCGGGATATACAAGTACCCGGCCACGTCCACTTGTATTTTTGCCCATCTCATGAGTTAAACCTTTTTCAACTGATTTTTATAGTTCGGACTTATGTTGTACTCTTATACCACTGTCCCAGGTTAGGGGGCAGGTTTGGACCCCGCTAACATTTTTATCCCCGCCACATTATGTATGTACGTGCCTGTTCCAAGTCAAGAGCCTGTTATTCAGTGGTTGTCGTTTATTTATGTGTTATATATTTGTTTTTCTTTCATATCTTATATAAATAAAGCCGTTAATTTTCTCGTTTGGATTGTTTTTCATTGTCATTTCGGGGTCTTTTATAGCTGACTATGCGGTATGGGCTTTGTTCATTGTTGAAGGCCGTACGTGACCTATAGTTGTTAATTTCTGTGTCAGTTTGGTATCTTGTGGACAGTTGTCTCATTGGCAATCATACCACATCTTCTTTTTTATATTTAGAAACAGGACGAAAAGCGTGGCTTGTTGAGCTTTTCTCCTGTTTCGTAGCGAGTACAAATACATTTTATATTTTCCGACAATGTACATATATTCTGTTTATCCTGAAACTTACTTCCAATATATGAAGCTTTAGTTATTAAGATCTAAATCATGGTCTGCACTTTTTAGAGAAATCGACATAGTGTGAACGCGGACCGCGAAGAGGGTCCAAAAATGAACTGGTACGGAAAAAGAAACATCCAAATTACCGCTCGTTCAACACGGAAGTGGGGTAACAGGAGACTTTATTTGTACAAGTTCGAATGAAGCAAACATTTATTTGTGTACCATATTTTGTACAATACAAGGCTGATTGCAGGATAAATTATATTATTATTTTGACTGATCCGGTTCACAAAAAAAATCTTAATATATGTACATGTAAGTAAAACTATGATATATTTATGTCAGTATCGGGTAATCAGGGATGGGGTCGATTACTTTAAAATGTAATCGATTAAATTACAATTACTTTGCTAATAAAATGTAATCGATTACATTACAATTACACCCTATTTCATATGTAATCGATTACATTAGATTACTTTTCTTAATTGTAATCATGATTACTTTAGATTACTTATGATTACATTGTATATTGCTATATCAAAGTTTTTTTATAACTTTTTATCCGCTTATTTTGGTGATTTTTTTTTAAAAGCCTTAATTTATTCATCTTTTAAAAGAATTTATAGACAAGACAGTTACAGTTACAGTGTAACATGTGTAATTTGATAAAATAGCTATAGACAAGTGTCCTTTCTCTATGTAAAAGATGTAACTTTATTTTTAACTACAAATTATAACCAACTGCCTAATTAACAAAAAAACTGAAAATAAGGAAAAAATAATTAAGTATAGTTTTATTGTCTGTTGGGACATAATTGACACATCCATTAATGTTTTTACAGGTGTTAATCACTACTTCCATTTTTTTTAAACAAAAAATGGGTGGGCTTGGGTATTAAAATTTTATTGTCTTAATAACGATATAAATAAAGTTAAAAGTGGTTGATTGTCATTATTTGTTTGAAAATTTTTAATACTTGATCTAATTGAAATTAATAGAATTATTGTCAGGTGAAAACACAAAACAGTTTTGTAACTTAGGAAAGATTATACATTTCTCTTTATATTGAGCAACAGTTTATTGTATTGATGAAACTTCTGACGTCACCTATTGTTTACTATGCATATTGTTTGCAATATTTATGCCATATGTATACACTGTACATGTACAAAATGTACTTGTTTATACTGGTGAGCCTTAAGGCTAATAAAGTTAATAAAGAATAAAAATAAAAAAGTACATATTATACACGAATTTTAATATGGAAAATAAAATTCATTCAATTTTGTCAATAAATGAAACCTTGTTTTAACTTCCATTTTGAATTAAGTGGGCTTATATATTTATCATGTTTATGCCGACCATCAAAGTCAAATAGGAACTAAATGTTTTCTGCATTTGAATTTCAATGTATTTAGGTAAAAATATTGGGTAAACTAATATGAAATTGGAGTTAATATCAGAAGTTTTCAATCAAGGAAAACAAATGCTTTCAAGGCATATTCTTTTATCATCAGAGCTCAATTTCACAAAGAAATATTGGACAGTAAATTTCTTTTTGTAAACTGTTAAAACAAAATAAAACACTTGGTTATACAAATTTGTTATATAGATGATCACATTAAACAAGGTCCCATCATTGTGATTACTAGTTTTAGGATTTTTCATTCAAGCTTTACATTTTCTTATTTTCATCTTGTCTATCAAAAACTATTTTCATATTTATACAAGATTTGTAATCATCAAGTAATCTTATGAATGTAATCTTAAAGTAATCTAAAAGTAATCATGATTACACCTGTTTTTTGCCATGTAATCGATTACATTACGATTACTTGTAATCAGAAATGGCATGATTACTGATTACATAGGATTACACTGCAAAATGTAATCGATTACAGCTGATTACGATTACTGATTACGATTACCCCATGCCTGATCGGGTTATACTGATCATCGGTAATATCGATGGATAATTTTTAAAATGACGTATACACTAAACTACGCACCAAATGCTGATATATTTGTAACACTCAGATATGTGTCCTTCCCCCAAACGTGTCCGATCCCCCTAAACGTGTACAAATGACGTTACTGAACTGCAAAACAAGTCTAAGTTGTATTCCTTCGTAATCTTTACGGACAACACCACGAGTTGGTTGACCGTTATGGAATAACCGTTTCGTAAATGATATCGGATATGTTCCTTACGTCGTAACTACAATCTCCTTCACTTTTTATGAATTTGAGCTACCGAATTAGACTATTTACCGGATTTGTTATCACATAAGCAACACGACGGATGCCATATATGGAGCAGGATCTGCTTACCCTTCCGGAGCACGTGAGATCACACCTAGTTTTTTAGGGGTTCGTGTTGCTTCTTCGTTAGTTTTTCTATGTTGTGTCATGTGTACATTGTTTGTCTGTGTGTCTTATTTTTTATTTTTAGCCATGGCGTTGTAAGTTTATTTTCGATTTGTGAATTTGACTGTCCCTCTGGTGTCTTTCGTCCCTCTTTTGTAAAACAGCGCCAAAGCATGTCATTTGTTTAAACGCTTAAACGTGTCCATTTTGAATAAACATCCAAACATGTCCAATCCCCCTAATTTGTCCTTATTTTTATTTTTTACTGAAAATGTTATTCGTGTCAATATTATGAAAATACGTAGGTTATTTGGTTATTTATTTTCAATGAACGTATACTCATTTTGCTATTTCATTTAAAATTAGAAAATAAGTTGAGGTCTTTTTTTGTAAACAGGCAGAATAACTGGGTAAGGGTGTTGTTGGATGTAAATGTAAGCAGCTATGCTTAGTTAAACTGTAGATATAAAATCAGATACCTCGTGTAGGGAAAGTTTCCCATTCACTGCGCAATTCTAACTGAAGTCATAAAAAAATCGTTTTTACTCGGTCTTGAATTTTTCAAATTAAAATTCCAACTAGTGTTGATCCCGAATAACCGTAAACATTTAGGTCCAATCCCCAATTCCTGGTATTATACATGTAATAGAGCCTTTCTACAGTATAAAAAAAAGAAGATGTGGTGTGATTGCCAATAAGACAACTCTCCACAAGACGGACACGTTTGGGGAGAATAGATTCGTTTGGGGGAAGGACACGTTTGGGAGTGTTACATTTTTTATATAGCGAGACCATTTATTGTTAAGTTATTAAAAATCGAATCCGATAATTTGTTTAATTAAAGGATCATATTATTGAACATGAATTTGACATCTTTTGTTCATTTTATATGAACTAATTATATCCATCTATGAAAAATTCCAATGAATGATTGATCTGAAATTCAACTTTGTGTGCTTTTAGTGCCAAAAAACATTTTATTTGCAATGTTTTTATCATAGTTACTAATGTGCTACTGTTTTGTATTTCTGTACTTACATGTACAAGTATACTGTGCTTTAATGCGTTTGGGTATTCTACTGCAACCTTGTTTATCAAATTCATCAGCTGATAGAGTGCAATTGTTTTTCATAGAGCATTCCAAGTTAATCAACGTATCTAACTGTCCAAGACATTCTTTGTTCTCACCATTTTGTTTACATTGTTCATTTTCATTGGTGACTGATTTTACTTTTATTTCTGTGTTCATTGGGCAATTCATGTGAAGATCAGCATACTCACAAAAAATAACATCCTCTTTGAATAAATATAAATTATATATTAAAACACAATTTACAAACTGTTTAAAATTTTGATTCAGAAAACTCGACGATAACGACTAATTCTATTTGAATATTGATATGTCTGTTATTCTAGTCTGTGTACAACCAAACAGGAGTTTACTTAAAGTGTCACTTACCGCCTAAATGAGATTTTCATAATGTCTTTACAAAATCCGCATCTGTTTATCTTTTGAATAAAAAAAATAGATGTCAGGGTCTATCAAAAAGATAGAAATGTAGAAAAAAAAACCACGAAATGTCTACCCCTTTTGTCTCTAAAAGAAGCACATGAAGGTATACTTTTTTATTACATTTAAAATTGCTGAGGGGGAAAATAGCTTGTATGGTTTTCGTATAATTTTCATAATGGGATAGAAACTGGATCGTATGCCCTTATTCAGTCTTTTGTTTGGCCTATGCTGTTGTTGCAAGTGATCTGATGAGTTAAGTTGTGTACAATCTGGTACAAAACGCTGGCTGTTGCAAAACTGTGAAAATTTTTAAGATAATGGATATACACTGGCCTTTGTTAGTCTTGTATGATTTTTAATTTTAGTTTCTTGTGTATAATTCGGAGTTTAGTATGACGTCCATTATCACTGTACTAGTATACATATTTTTTAAGGGACCAACTGAAGGACGCCTACGGGTGCGGGAATTTCTCGCTACATTGAAGACCCATTGGTGGCCTTCGGCTGCTGTCTGCTCTATGGTCGGTTTTTTGTCGCTTTAACACATTCCCCATTTCCTTTCTCAATTTTATGCATGTTTTCATATTACATCTAAAGTGTGTTAATTCTTTATTTATAAAAAAATGTTATAATTGTTTAAAAAACATAAGTGTGTATTATCACAGCATCAATACTATTTATAAAGTATGCTAGACATCAACAAATTAAAGTTGATGGGGAATATACATATATAATAAACCGTGGAAATTAAAATAACACACGGTTTTACTCACGATTCTCTTGTGTAGTTAACATTTTGTTTCCAATGGAAAGTAGAAGAAACATGGAGGTGCTTCCAAATGCATTCATCTTGGTTATTTTTCTTATCTGCTTATATAACCTAAATAAAAGCTTTTATATACACTTTATTTAAAAATGGATACCATAAAGTTTGTTTTATCCTTTAATGATTTCTTGAATCGTTATACGATGGCGTAATAAATCTTAAAAAAAAAACTAACATGGGAACATTTTATAGTATTTGTATATATCATTGAAATATTAACATATCTTAGTAAACAACGGTTTTTCTCGGAATTTCTGTTAATCATTTTTTTTTATTTACTGTGTAATGTTTTGATATTGTTGTTTGTCATTCTTCATTTCTCATGGTGGTATCTATTGGCACATAACATAAATAATAAGTTTATGGCCTCGATTTTTGAATGAATGCAATTCTATAACCGTGCAAAGTTTGAAAATGGACATTTTTCGTAGATTTGTTAACGAATAAAGTTCAATAACCCTGCAATGTCATATTATAAACTTTATCTTTACTACTAAAGGAAGAGACCGATTTTATTGAGCCGTAACTCCTCTGAAACCATACAAAGTAGGAAATATTTGTAATATGACGTACAGATGTAGTGTTTAGTACTTTCTCAGGTCTTACACGGGGAATGAGTTGGGGTGGCTTATCCACTGTTTTATCAACTAAATGTTTAAAATTTCAAAATCCCTAGTTATACAGATTTACTGTATTATGTACATAGCTTAGATGTAAGAAAACCTTTATTTATTGACGAAATTCTTTCGTTATACCATTTTAGTCATATGCATTGTAAACTATCACATGTGAGATAACATTTTATATGTCCAAAGATAACAAAATGGTTTTGGGATAGATGTTTCATTCTAGGATGTTTTATGATCTTTACATTTTTATAAATTAGCAACCTGCTTGTAACATGATGCTTCTGTGTAAACGTGATTATTTACAAGCTACTGCCTGTCTAGTGTCTTTTTTTTCAGCCCCCTCCCCCTGAACAAATGTAATGATTTTAACAGTTTGGCTACTACACTATTTGCCTGTGTAAGTAAGACATTTCAGCGCTGCTCATATAAACGTTTTGCACGGGTCCGCAGGATACTAATATACTAGTTCCGACTTAAGAATCTTGAGTTCAATGGTTGTCCACTTAATATGGTTTGTTATAACAGTAGGAAGATGTGATGTGATTGCAAAAAAAAAACCCCAGCTATTCACAAGGGACCAAATTACGTAGAAAGTTAGCAACTATGGGTTACAGTGTATATTTGTGTTGTTTTTTTTTTTTATCTTGGACTATTATACTAATAATGATTTTTGTTTTATGTTAAGTTTCTTATATCTAATTTTCTGATGTTCTCATCTTTGAAAATAAATGGTTTGCTGGTTCTTTCGTTATCTGTACAGTAGGTGATAAAATGTCAATATTGTGATTGTTGTGATAGTTATTGTAGTGTTGTGAAAAAGTCCTAAATTACAATTTGTCAACCATTATAAACTTTAAATGATTTTCAAAGAACACGGATGTATATACCTATAAAAGAATGCAAGTATATCATTACGTAACTTATTTTAACTTATTTATGTGGAAATATAATTCTATTAATACTATTACTAACAAACTTACGACGTTCCTGTCTATATTTACTTTGTCGAGGTCTTATTTAAAGTCACTTAAACAAGCGGGTACTTTCCTTCACATGTATATACTTCCTCTATTACAAGCTTATATCAGACGTTAACACACGGTTTAAATTTACAATCGTAGGTCACGAATCAGTGAATGCATGTATCAAAATACATATTTTGTAATGTTCATACAGGTGAATTAATAAAGCGGAGAGGAATACATTTTCTTCAACTATTTTCCAGTATCTATTTCAATGCAGATCAAGTTACTGTGAATAAGGAAACAAGTACAGCATGATCACATTACAAGCTCCCTTTATTTGACCGCTTAAAATCTGTTCACTGTATAAGTTTATGTAAAAATAAATCATTATGATTGTTCTCTATGCAAAATAATACAATCGATGCAATGTGTATTAAATACGGGTTGAAATGGGTCTTCAGAATAAAAATATTATAAAAGCATGTTGAGACAAATATCGACCAAATACCAAAATGGCGAAGAGGTTAACAACTATTGACCAACACACAGGTTACACAAAGGTTACACACCTATACCGCATAGAAATTAAAGTCTCCGACTTGAAAAATTTAAAACAGTTAAAACGGGAGAACTTGTGGCCTGACTCATGTAAAAACAATAAACGAAAAACAAATGTGATATACAACAGCAAGTTAAAACAACCGAATTGCAGGTTTATAACTTGGGACATGCTCGAATATAACGAGGCGGGGTTAAACTACAAATCACAACACATTATCTTGTACAATACCATAATAAAGGTATCGAGAGAATGTAGGACCGTGCATGTTCATAGCTGTATAGCTATAATATTATTATGTAATATTTTAAATCATTGAAAGCAAAATAATTTTTTGTAGTTTTTGTACTGAAAATAAAGTTATTTGAGAAGATGTAAGTCTCTTGTGGAGAGTTGTCTCATTGGCAATCATACCACATCTTCGTTTTTATTATAACAGTCTTAAATGGATAACTTTGAAAAATAATCTTAAGAAACGTTGAGTTTACACAAAATGTACCTACATTTACGAGCTCGATAAACAACATCACTGTAAGATGATGAGGTGATATTTGGTTTGTAATAAGTTGTCTACAGCCAAACAGAATCTTTGAATTTAGTAAACATTTTAAAGCAATTTGTGGTAGCAACATCCTTGATTCAATAATTTACCAGGATAAATGAAGTTCTCTAAAATCTTAATTACAACACAAAGACACGGACATAGAAAGAGAATTGTGGTATATATAAACACTGTAATATGGAGCTAGATGAATATTAACGTCCACAAAAAGAAAAAGCAATAATAGGGAAGGGGGAAAAAATCGTTCTTTTTGTCGTAAATTTTTGTATAGAATTTCCTGTGTGAAACTGAAATATCTAAATCTAGGAAAGGACCATTATTGCTGTTTAAATTGTTTCATTTGGACAAATTTCGACAGTAAATAGTCATAAGAATTCTCAATTAATTTGTTCGCAATTGGTGCCAATAGTAATACCTGCATTACAACTGTATAGTCGAAATGAAACGAACATAGATCTGTTTCCAAGGATAAAATTTAATGCGTTAAACACCTCATAGCACTTCCAGTAACTATATCTATCATTTTTTACTTTTTCATTACAGAAGAAACTTTATTTGAGTTGCGGCAAATATTGGAAATTTTTCAAACGACCATTTAATTAAATAGAAAAACTTTTTTCTATAAGATTATATTGAAGTATATTGTATTGAGTCAAAAATTCAAAACTGTCAATCGAATTAAACGGAAGCACGTTACTTTTCTAAATCATTAAATAATTTCCTAATTCGCATATGCTAAGTTTAAAAAGTTTAGGGACTGTTTAATATTTTAACAATTTTTAACTTGGAAATGGAACTACAATGTATCTAAATCTTATTTTCTATTTATAAGCTTGTTGTCAAGTCATCTGATGCTGTTTGGAAGTGTCTTCTCCATTTTTTCCGATGATTTGTTTATTCTTTTCAGTAAGTGGTATTCATAAGTCATACAGATATATAAAATTTTAATGCATTTTTTTCATTTATTTATTGACTATTGATGTGGGAAGACTCTATTAAACCAAGGATGTTGTTTGATGGTTCCAAAAAAAATAATATGAGAAGTGAAGTATTAGAGTTGTACCATAATTTACATTTGGTCGGGTCATATGGGACAGAACAATACCTTAACGAAGCTGAAACAGTACGCTGTTTGGCATGGAATGTCTACCGATTCCAAGATACATTTGTATATATAAAATCATGTGGTTTTATACAAAAATATATGAAACATAAATCCCGAACTTTAAAAATAAAAAAATACAAAATTGTCACCAGCAAAGAGGACGACTGTACTTATTGACGAAACAAAACGTGACAACAGTAAGTCAGAGCCCTTTCATAACCATAAAAATGAACAGTTGTATTCAACTCATCCAGTCTATCCATCTATACTTTCGTTGAGATTATACGGCAAGCTCAGGCGATTACTTCCGATTTAGCCCTTGTAAAAAAGCATTTACAAAAGCAAATTCAGTTTACCGAAAATAAAATCTGAAATTTCAAACTGCAGAAAGTACTAGCCATGGACGAATCTATAGATGACTCGCGTATAGATATTATCTGCGTGTATACTGCTTTTTTGTTCACGACCTTATACTTTGAATGTTTGAATGTCATGCTTGTTGTATAAATTTCTTTAAATGTAGGCACGACGGGTGCCACATGTGGAATAGAGTCTGATTACTCTTCCGGTGCACCTGATATCACCCCCTGTTTTTGGTGGGGTTCGTACTGCTTAATCTTTAGTTTTCTATGTTGTGTCTTGTGTGCTGTTATTTGTCTGTTTGTTTTATTTTCCTTTTTTTAGCTATGCTGTTGTCAGTTAGTTTTTGATCGATGAGTGTGAATCTTGTATCCTTTGCTCCTCTTCTGTGATAGAGACATAGAAATACCACTTTCCATGTTCGTCAGCGTAAATATATTCGTTAATATTTTAGATTAAGTCTCTGGTGGATGTTTCTTTTAGACATCTATCAGTATATATTGTCAAACCCTCATGAAATTTATCTAATTAGGACTTAAGCTTTTTCGTGATCAAAAGACTGAATGTTATATAAAATTTGTTCAATATTTTCCGTATTTTTTTAATACTTTTTATTCGAATTTAATATTAATATTTAGATACATTCTAAATAGGTTATGGTTTTTAATTAAACATCAATAGCTTTGCCAAATCTTTAACAAAAAATGTGAAACTTGAACCAACACTAGTCATAATTAAGAGCTAACTTTGTGGGGAAATTTGAGACATAACACGTGAAACAGTCATCAGCAATTGCAGGCGCGACACAGGATTCAGATTTTTTTTAATTTCCAAATTATTTTTTTTACTTCGGCGTCCCCCTTTTCTTTTCGAAATATCCACAAACTCCTGAATCACTTACGAAAGATTCTAAATTTGATGGCAGCGGCTACATAACTATTATTTATGCCCGCGTCACACTGTCCCGATTTTTACATACGATGGACACCCGAATGCGAACATTTTAAGTTCGTACGAAGTTGGTCCCGATCTCGTTAAAATACCAAAAAGTGACCGAAGCAAGTACGATGAATAACGAAGTCTATACGATGGTGCCGAAATTATATACGATAGCAAAAGATGGACATACGAAGGTTAATCGAAGACGGGTATTTAAGCTTCATATCTCAGCCGAAGCCTTCACGATGGATCACGAAGGCTACCCGATGGATTACGATGATGGCGCGATGGCCATACGATGTCTAAAAGACGTCGTGTACAGCTTACGATGCATTTAAATAATATGCCTAAGGCATCACGCGTTTTAAATTGTTTGATCAATATTGAATATATATTATATTTGACTTTAAAGTTCAAAGGTCAAGGTCACAATGGCAGTTGTAATACAAGGCAATATCACGCTTGTGGACACTCTAAAACCAATATGCTTCAAAAGATTTTAACCACATTTGGTATATTGTTTCTCCTTGTAATGATATGACATTTTTTACGTTCAAGGCCAAAGGTCAAGGTCATGCAGATGGACTTGTTTTTTCTCCTTGCATAATAATAATAGCATAATACACAGGAAATTAGTTGCTCATTTTTTTACCTGCTGGTTCTAAAGACACTGTTAAAGGTATTTCTAGTTACTGAATGTTTTGGTTGATTTCTAAAAAAATAGTTTATGTATCAAATATGCATATTCAATTTACCATTTTCTGCATGTGTCATATACAAATATAGTGTTCATATTTGTCCCCAATATGTTACATACGAGGGGATGCCACGCTCGTCATTGCCTTGTTTGAACTGTAAAATGTGTGCACTAGTCTGAATAATCACCCATAATTATGCCCATGTTTACTGATCTATCTTAAAGGTAAGGTACTGGGTTCGTTGATCCCTTTTATTCAAAAAGAGCTCTTTCCAGGAGAATATCATAATAATATAGACAAAAGGAAGGATGTGGGGAAATCAACAAATGCGGCAAAATATGACATATAGAAAACAAAATGGTTATGGAGTAAAAATTCGTGTGACAACAACTCAGACGATACATAAAAAATCAGAATAATGAAGAAAAAGTTGGTTTCCCTATATACGTGTACCTGCAGTGTTGGTGTACGAGGCGCGTTTATGATTTTCATTATGTTACTTGATATGAAAAATTGACAAACAATTATATTTTACTTGTAAAAGTAAATCCTGAGCCTGTAATAGCTGTTCTTCTTGTTCCATTTGAATTTATAGAAACAACGCTGTCGCCTTTCTTGTTCTCATAGAATCATATGATATGAGCTCCATGTTTTGTGAACGTCTTTCTTAACTGTCGTATTAGACTGACCAGTGCATATCGCGCATGGCACTTTACATGTATTTTAGCGCGAAAATTAACTTACATTTAGCTGGATTTATTGCCATCGTAGTTCCATCTTGTCGCCTTCGTACTTTTATTCGATGGCAACACGACGGGATTACGAGGTCTTGACGAAGTCGTGTTGCCATCGTAAGACCTTCGGGTAGCCGCGTGATTCATTCGTGTAGACATCGTAATGTCGAAACTGCCCGATGGAAACGATGGAAACACGAATGCAATACGATGTTCAAAGATGCATTCCCGGTGACATTACGATGGTGAGGATGGTGATACGAACTCAATACGAACCCTCAACATCGGACGCACCTTCGGGGATTTTTTAACATGTTAAAAAATTTAGAACCCTTCCCGAAGTTGTCCACGAAGGCTAGAAAAAATGGCCGATGTTCTACAATGGTTAAAGATGGCACTACGAATAGCCCGATCTGGATACGATCAGTCCCGATTTTGAAAATTTCCATAATCGTGTTGCCATCGGCGTAAAAATCGGGACAGTGTGACGCGGGCATTAACAAAATCATTTAATTTCACTTTCATATATTTATTAATTTTCGTTTCAATGGGCACTTGTCATACAGATATTATATGAAACATTATATCAAACAATAAATAGTCAGTCGCAGATTTAGGGGACATTTAGGGCGTACGCTAAATAAAAGAAATATTCATTTTTTTTTAACATAAACCAAAATGTTTGTCTCGCTCCATTCGACGTTTTACATTCCCTTTTGAGCTCACCTGGCCCGGAGGTCAAAGTGAGCTTTTTTTATTACTTGGCGTCCATCGTCCGTCGTCGTTAACTTTTACAAAAATCTTCTCCTCTGAAACTACTGGACCAAATATAACCAAACTTTGCCATAATCGTCATAGGGGTATCTTGTTTCAAAATGTGTCCGGTGACCTGGCCAACAAACCAAGATGGCGGTCATGGCTAAATATAGAACATAGGGGTAAAATGTAGATCTCTGAAACCAAAGCATTAAGAGCAAATATGACATGGAGTAAAATTGTTTATCAGGTCAATTTCTACCTGCCCTGAAATTTTCAGATGAATCGGACAACTGGTTGTTAGGTTGTTGTCCCTCAATTGGTTACTTTGAGGAAATTTTGCCGTTTTTGGTTATTATCTTAAATATTTTTATATAGTGATAAACTGTACAATGCGAAAATGTTGAGCCAAGTAAGATCTACAAATAATTCAACATTACCAAAATGGTCAGTTGACCCCTTAAGGAGTTAATGCCCTTTATAGTTAATTCTTAACAATATTGTATTTTTTTGTAATCTTTAACACACATCTTCTTCTCCTCGAAGACTACTGAGACAAATTTAACCAAACGTGTTGACAATCATCATTAAGGTATTTTGTTTTTAAAATGTGACCGATGACCCTGCTCGCGAACCAAGATGGCCGACATGGCTAAAAATAGTAAATAGGTTAAAATGCAGTTTTTGGCTCATATCTCTAAAACCAAAGCAAATCTGACAGAATCAAATTGTTCATAAGTTTAACATCTATCTGCTTTAAAATTTTGCAGCTTTTGGTTATTTTACTGAATATTATTATACATAGATAAACTGTAAACAGCAATAATGAACAGCAAAGTAAGACCTAAAAAAAAGTCAAACATAACCAAATTTTCAGTTGACCCTTAAGGAGTTACATGTATTGCCCTTTATAGTAAATTTTTATCAATTTTCTTAAATGTTGTTGATTTTTACATAATATTTTCCAGGTTCATTATAGATAGATATAATTGATATAAATGTTTAGTAAAGTAAGATCTACAAACACATCACCATCACCAAAACACAATTGTGTCATGAATTCATCTGTTTCCTTTGTTTGATATGCACATAGACCAAGGTGAGCGACAAAGGCTCTTTAGAGCCTCTAGTTTGCAATCATGTCCTCTTTTAAAATTCCTAACCCGCCCCTGCTAATTATTCCTTCCAATTTGGTTCATTTGAAATCGTCAGAAGTTTTTATTCTATGAAATATCCTCATATAAACTGTCAGACGCTTATTATTCATGGAAGTATTTTAGACTAGTACATTAAATGCAATCCAGAACTTATTGTGTCGCTTTCAGGTTTCATCTCCTCGGAATAGTGAAAATAAAAGAATAAGAAAAATGTACAAAAAGCATAACTAAACAGTTTCTCTACAAATTCAAATCAAACGGATAAACAGCATTTTAACAAACATTAATTTGAGGAGTTTAGAAAAGTAGATGGCATCATTTAGTATGGGCACTCGAACCATATGTTTTTTTTTAATATAAATTTACCTTTACCAAAAAACTTACTATTATCCAAACCTAACCCTTAAACTTGTAAAACTCACATTAACACACTATTAATTAAACAAACCACAACGTAACCCAAGGCCAAACTACATTATCCTGAAACTACAATGTCCCAAATATATAAAGACCAGAAGGGGTTAACAAAAAGAATAAGTTACATAAGTTATTGACCCAATTAGTCGGTACATATCATTTAACCTGCACGGCTCGATGACCCAATTTAATTCGATTGACGTAGAGACAGCAGAATAATTATTCTAGATACGCAAGTCACTAGAAGTTCAGGATTTTCACCCAATTCAGGCAAGTATGTTTTTTTTTCGTGAATTGATCATTCTTAAAACTTTTGTCCCGGGTCATTACGCAAATAATAAGCAGTTCATTAATCGTGCTGTTGTTGAGAAAGGGAGATTACATTTACAAAAGGTTTGAAAAAAAGTTTCATCACAAAATCTTTGTTACGCTTGTTGAGAGTCACATTCTATACATATAAAGGCGGTCATTCGTGAAAAGACTGAAAAGGATACTTTCTGGCTACGAAACCTGGAATATAACTCAGATCCTGCACACGGAATCGAATTGAGATGGCTGATGCACTGCTTTGTCGACTTCAATAGTTTAAAATTATCACTTTATTTCATAATCACTAGTTATACAGATTTACTATATTATTTACATAGCTTAGATGTCAGGAAATCTTTATTTATTTAACTGCTTGTAACATGACGCTTCTGTGTATACGTGATTATTTACAAGCTACTGCCTGTCTAGTGTCGTTTCTATTTTAGCCCCCCTCTTCCTGAACAATTGTAATGATTTAAGCAGGTTAGCTGCTACACTTCTGTTTTACCCCGCAGGATACTGATATACTAGTTACCGAGTTAGGAATCTGGAGTTCACTGGTTTCCCATTTTTAATATTGTTTGTTATAAAAATAGGAAGATATGATATTATTGCAAAAAAAAAATACTCTGCACCAGAGACCAAATTACGAAGGAGGTTAGCAACTATTGGTTACCGTATATTTGTGTTTGTTTTGTTTTGGACTATCATACTATTATAGTCTCGGGTTTTATGTTTAAATTTCTTATATTAATTTTCTGTGGTTCTCACTTAAGAAAATAAATAGTTTGATGATTCTTTCGTTATCTGTATAGTAGAGGATGAATGCCGCTGTTATGAATGTTTTGAAAATACTCCAAAATTACAATTTGTCAACCATTATAGAATTCAAATGAGTTGTATAGGAACATGTGTTATCACTATAAAATAATGAAGTTTATCATTATTGAACTTATACACTTAGATAGTTTACATTATAATCGTTGTTTCGAATATTCTATTAATAGTATTGTAACAACATAGGTGTTATGAAGTTAGATGTATAAAAATAGTCATCATATTTTATTAAATTTTCAATATATATATATAATAAAAGCTGTTCAATTGCAGGATGGTGCAAGTCATGTGGTAACAGACGTTGCCTGACTTGTCAACAAATACTAAATACTCAAACATTTACTTGCCACTCGACTAGGTCTGTGTACATTATATTTTGCAATGTAACTTGCAAAACCCAGAATGTTGCTTACCTCCTTCAGTGTCGATGTGGCATGCAGTATGTTGGCGAGACAGAGCAGCCATTCAACAAACGCATGAATGGTCATCGAAGTGACTACACTTGCAAGCCCGACCTACCCGTAAGTCGTCATTTGAGATCACCTGGGCACGCACAAACTGATCTCAAAAGCCTTACCATCACAATCATAGACCACATAGAGGGTTGGTCGAAGGTCGACAGAGTCGGTCGGGAAAGAAAGTTAAGGACAGTTTCCCCAGAGGGTATAAATGAAAAAAACATAGAATGGGTCACTTATTTTCCTGTCATCCCTTGTTTCCAGTAACTCCGGCTTCCGTACTGGCTCTACAGTTCGAAGATTTTTAAAAAATACCAGTTTAAATTACAGGGCTCCATTCATTTGGGACGGATGTATAAGTACGTAGCCACGTTCAATTATTTTACCTTATTAGAAAAAACTTATTTTTCTAATCATTATTAAACTGCTATTCGTTTGGGAGGCTTTAATATGCAGTTTCTGCTGCAATTGCCCTACCGTTGTCAAATTTGAAAAATTATACCAACTTGGATCGGTTAGGTCACTTTTGATTTTTTTGCTTGAATACTGCCCTCCATGCAGTTATAACATCTAAACTGTTACAACCTTTGGAAATTTAGAGTTGTGCCATTTCATATCGCAAATAACTTATTTTTATTTGGCATATCTTTTTAATCTTTGCGCCGTGTTTGGAAATTTAAAAATTGTACCAGCGTCTGTGGTGTTCGCTTAAATTGTATAAATTTCAAGATTTATATAGTTTCTCAGTTTGAATATATTGACATGAATCATTTGACATCGTGCTATTATTGAAGAAGGATATCTGTTATCCGAAATATCTAATATTTGTTCATTTTATAGTTATTTCATGGTGATGTTGTACCCTTTTTGACTTGTTATATATTATATTTTGTAGTGTACAGAATCTTATTACATGATCCATCGCCCTGTAAGATTGATCGTTGACTATTTATTCAGTCATTTTATATATATATTATATATATATAGACTATTTATTCAGTCATATATATAAAATGACTGAATAAATAGTATATACAACTCGTCTAAACATCAACCCAATAATGTTAGATTTGTAAATTTGCTTTCGCAAATTTTTTGTTCTTCCCTCTCCGGGATTCGAACCCATACTACTGAGATATCGTGACACCAAATCGCCTGCACTGTAGCCGTCCAACTAGACCACACAACCACCGGGGCTATATATGTTTCGTCTAAATATCAGCCCCAAAATGTTAGATTTAGAATTTCTGGAAGCATATTTTTGTTCTTTCCTGATTGTGATTCGAGCTCATGCTACTGATTTATATCGTGGATCCAATTCGCGCAACTATGGTCTACAATAATAGATCTTTCAGTGGCCGGTTATTACATTTTTTCGTCGGTTTTAATCTAGCGTTGTAACACATTACATGACATAAAAGGCATGAAGATGTAATTTTTACAGATCAGCTGAACTGTCTGTCGAATAGGATCTTACAAATGATGCAGTCACAGAAATAGTTATATTATAAGTAAAAGTATATATATATATATATATATATATATATATACAACTCGTCTAAACATCAACCCAACAATGTTAGATCTGTAAATTTGCTTTCGCAAATTTTTGGTTCTTCCCTCGCCGGGATTCGAACCCATGCTACTGTGATATCGTGACACCAAATCGCCTGCACTGCAGCCGTCCCGCTAGACCACACGACCACCTGGGCTCTCAAAAAAAGAGCTTTCGCTGGCCGTGTGTTACCTTTCCTCGTCAGTTTTAATCTAGCGGCGTACTACAGTACATGATATATAAGGCATGAAGATGTTATGGGTATGGGTTCGAATCCCGGCGAGGGAAGAACCAAAAATTTGCGAAAGCAAATTTACAGATCTAACATTGTTGGGTTGATGTTTAGACGAGTTGTATATACATTATGTACACAGCCATGTATCACCATCATTGATGGCGATCCGATGGATACATCTGTTGTAGAGTTGTCACTGACTCAGACGTACTTATAAATATAATTATTTTCTGTGACTGTATATTACATTAATTTGTAGGATCCTTTACTATAGATAATTTAGCTGATCTGTAACAATAACATCTTCATGCCTTATATATCATGTACTGTAGTACGTCGCTAGATTAAAACTGACGAGGAAAGGTAACACACGGCCAGCGAAAGCTCTTTTTTTGAGAGCCCAGGTGGTCGTGTGGTCTAGCGGGACGGCTGCAGTGCAGGCGATTTGGTGTCACGATATCACAGTAGCATGGGTTCGAATCCCGGCGAGGGAAGAACCAAAAATTTGCAAAAGCAAATTTACAGATCTAACATTGTTGGGTTGATGTTTAGACGAGTTGTATATACATTATGTACACAGCCATGTATCACCATCATTGATGGCGATCCGATGGATACATCTGTTGTAGAGTTGTCACTGACTCAGACGTACTTATATATATATATATATATATATATATATATATATATATACAACTCGTCTAAAGAGCTTTCGGTGGGCATGTGTTACCTTTCCACGTCAGTTTTAATCTAGCGGCGTACTGCAGTACATGATATATAAGGCATGAAGATGTTATTGTTACAGATCAGCTAAATTATCTATAGTAAAGGATCCTACAAATTAATGTAAGATACAGTCACAGAAAATAATTATATTCATAAGTACGTCTGAGTCAGTGACAACCCTACAACAGATGTATCCATCGGATCGCCATCAATGATGGTGATACATGGCTGTGTACATAATGTATATACAACTCGTCTAAACATCAACCCAACAATGTTAGATCTGATCTGTAACAATAACATCTTCATGCCTTATATATCATGTACTGCAGTACGCCGCTAGATTAAAACTGACGTGGAAAGGTAACACATGCCCACCGAAAGCTCTTTTTTGAGAGCCCAGGTGGTCGTGTGGTCTAGCGGGACGGCTGCAGTGCAGGCGATTTGGTGTCACGATATCACAGTAGCATGGGTTCGAATTCCGGCGAGGGAAGAACCAAAAATTTGCGAAAGCAAATTTACAGATCTAACATTGTTGGGTTGATGTTTAGACGAGTTGTATATACATTATGTACACAGCCATGTATCACCATCATTGATGGCGATCCGATGGATACATCTGTTGTAGGGTTGTCACTGACTCAGACGTACTTATGAATATAATTATTTTCTGTGACTGTATCTTACATTAATTTGTAGGATCCTTTATCTTACCTCCTATACATTTCCAGGAATATGATTGGTTAAAAGCGTCCGCGTGCAAACCGTGTATATTTGATATTAGGTTAGTAGGGAGGCGGGCCTTATCTCATACACGGTTAGTAGTGGAGTTACGTCCCTTTATATTCCATATTAGGTAAGAAGGGGGCGGGGCTTATTTCATACAAGGTTAGTAAAGGTGTTATGTCCCTTTGTAAAAACAAAACGGTACTTAGAAAAAACTTAAAAGTTCCAACAGACGAAGAAATTGATGATTAAGATTGAAATGAATTCATAAAACACATTTAAACCTTACAAGTCGTTATTGTTGGCATCTGTTTTTGTAGGATCAATGGAAGTATTTTCTTAATGCTAACAGTATTGCCGAAGACTTGCTCATTTTGGGAATCACACGTTAAGATAGTCGGTAAGATAAATTCGTTACATAGTGTGCTAGTGACGTAATACGGTATATATGGGGTCAGTAAATTCCATATGGGGATTCGAGCTTCGCTCTCACCCCATATGGAATTTACTGACCCCATATATACCGTATTAGGTCACTAGCACACTATGTAACTAATATTACTATAGATAATTTAGCTGATCTGTAACAATAACATCTTCATGCCTTATATATCATGTACTGCAGTACGCCGCTAGATTAAAACTGACGTGGAAAGGTAACACATGCCCACCGAAAGCTCTTTTTTGAGAGCCCAGGTGGTCGTGTGGTCTAGCGGGACGGCTGCAGTGCAGGCGATTTGGTGTCACGATATCACAGTAGCATGGGTTCGAATCCCGGCGAGGGAAGAACCAAAAATTTGCGAAAGCAAATTTACAGATCTAACATTGTTGGGTTGATGTTTAGACGAGTTGTATATACATTATGTACACAGCCATGTATCACCATCATTGATGGCGATCCGATGGATACATCTGTTGTAGGGTTGTCACTGACTCAGACGTACTTAGGAATATAATTATTTTCTGTGACTGTATCTTACATTAATTTGTAGGATCCTTTACTATAGATAATTTAGCTGATCTGTAACAATAACATCTTCATGCCTTATATATCATGTACTGCAGTACGCCGCTAGATTAAAACTGACGTGGAAAGGTAACACATGCCCACCGAAAGCTCTTTTTTGAGAGCCCAGGTGGTCGTGTGGTCTAGCGGGACGGCTGCAGTGCAGGCGATTTGGTGTCACGATATCACAGTAGCATGGGTTCGAATCCCGGCGAGGGAAGAACCAAAAATTTGCGAAAGCAAATTTACAGATCTAACATTGTTGGGTTGATGTTTAGACGAGTTGTATATACATTATGTACACAGCCATGTATCACCATCATTGATGGCGATCCGATGGATACATCTGTTGTAGGGTTGTCACTGACTCAGACGTACTTATGTATATATATATATATATATATATATATATATATATATATATATATATAAAATTGAGAAAGGAAATGGTGAATATGTCAAAGCGACAACCACCCGACCATAGAGCAAACAACAGCCGAAGGCAACCAATGGGTCTTCAATGTAGCGAGAATTCCCGCACCCGTAGGTGTCCTTCAGCTGGCCCCTAAAATATGCATAATAGTACAGTGATAATGGACGTCATACTAAACTCCGAATTATACACAAGAAACTAAAATTTAAAATCATACAAGACTAACAAAGGCCAGAGGCTCCTGACTTGGGACAGGCGCAAAATTGCGGCGGGGTTAAACATGTTTATGAGATCTCAACCCTCCCCCTATACCTCTAGCCAATGTAGAAAAGTAAAAGAATAACAATACGCACATTAAAATTCAGTTCAAGAGAAGTCCGAGTCTGATGTCAAAAGATGTAACAAAAGAAAATAAATAAAATGACAATAATACATAAATAACAACAGACTACTAGCAGTTAACTGACATGCCAGCTCCAGACCTCAATTAAACTGATTGAAAGATTATGTCTTCATCATATGAATATCAGGTACAATCCCTCCCGTTAGGGGTTTAGTATCATACTATCATAAAATATATGAGAAGAACATAACCCGTGTCATGCCAACAACTGTTTTTTTTAGAAATAAATGTGTTTAGTTCCGATGCAAAGACCCTATCAGTGAATCAATGTTAAAGCCAAAATATGCAATCTTTAATGACCTGACAACAGTATCGTAACTATATCCCCTTTTAATAAGTCTATTTAAAGGTTTTGTTAGTTTCTGAGGAGAATACTGACATTTTTGTGCTTTATAAAGAATATTTCCATAAAATTTTGGATGTGAAATACCTGAACGTATAAGATGTCTGCATGTTGAGTTATATTTACGAATTATTTCCTTATACCGGTGATAAAATTTAGTAAATGTTTTGACCAGTTTGTGATATCGAAAACCCTGGTGTAATAATTTTTCAGTAATACATAAATTTCTCTCGCTAAAATCTAATACATTGTTACATACACGAGCGAATCGTACAAGTTGAGATATATAAACACCATAAGATATATATATAAGATATATAATTCTATATTATATATCTTATATATATATGAGATATATATATAAGATATATAATTCGTCTATCTATCGGCCCAACAATGTTTTTTTTTTCTTGCGGGGATCAAGACAACCAATTCTGCATATTTACTTTACGTGCATCGTGTTTTCAAATTCTTTCTTTGTGTGCTTTGCATTTTTCAAAAAAACTTAAAAAACTTGACAGTCATCGTGAAACTAAAATGAATAAAGTTTTTTGATAGATCAAGAATATCTTTCGTGCCTGCGGGAAATATTTGTATTGTAAAAGTTAATAAACTGTGTTATCATACCTGAAGTTTTCAAGTGCAAATAATTTTTAACAAAAAGGTTGAATTTTTTTAGACACTTTCAATGTCAATAGCTTTTAGATGCAATCAAACTCTCTCTTGACTTTACAAAGAAAGAAAGATAACTCCATGAAACATTTATTTGTAGCCATAGCACTGCCCATAAGATTTGAACAATCGGAAACCGAGTTATAATATGCAAAGTATCAGAAGTAAAAGATCACATAGGGGACAATTAAAAGTCTCTATTCCAAACACGATAGACAACACAATGACCAACTGTAAATTTGACGAAAATACAAACATATCATAATATCTCGATATGTTTAAGTGTATAAAATGTTGAGTTTATTATATCGAAAACAAAACTATAAATCTATTATAAAGTTTTATTATATCAAGTTATGTGTAATTAACTAGGTACAATATATATATATATACATAATTATAACGAATAATAAATACATATATCTCAATTTTATATAAAAGAATATTTTTTTTGTAGTTGTTCACTGATTAATAAAAGTGTTTGAGATGCTGAAAGTGCATGAACGATTATGCATTTTTTTTGCAATAATAAAATGTTTTGATACATGCACATTTCTTCAAGTTTTCATGTGCAAATACGTCTTAACAAAAAGGTCTTTAGAAAATTGAGACACTTTCTATATCAACAGCCAATGATCATACATCACATCAGTAGTCTCAAGGCAGCGTGATTGTGTTTAGTGTGGATATGAACAGGTGCGTTCCGAGTTGGTCAAACTCTAATAGAATACTGCAATAACATGATATAAAAAATAAGAAGATGTGGTATGCTTGCCAAGGAGATTACTCTCATTTAGAGACCACAATGACAAAGAGATAAACAATACCTGGTTATCGTATGGCCTTCAACAATTAGCAAAAACCCATACCATTAAGTAAGCTATAAACACTGAATGTTTCATTAGAATTTGCCATTTTGATTGTCTGACAACATTCGGAAGCCATTTCAATATCATATTGTATTTTTAAAATTATACATTACATCTAAAAAAAATGTTGATTTGTTAAAAAATAAACAACTTCAGTAATTTGAGTTACTATATATAATTTGCATTTCATTTTATAGTGTTTTTTTTTTTGTAATTTTCTTATTTTTCAAAATGAAACATGTGAAATTACATAATACAGTACAAGATACAACTTATAAAAAAATCACTTGTAAAATCGAATCATAATGGTACAATAATTATTTTAAGACCCTACATATTACAATTGATTTGGTTAATTAAATGCTGCTTCTAACAACTGCATATCATTTTATGTAACTTGATAATAAAAAGTCAATATTCCTCATAAGACTATAAAGGTACAACAGTAAAGATTTCTATATATTTCATTATGACACATGTTGCCTTAAAATAAACCATTTATAATTAAAATTTAAAGACCTTTTTTCTCGAAATGACTACTAATGGTTGAATACCAAAATTTATGACATACACGATGAATTTAATTTTCCCATAGTCAACTTTCCATTTCTGTGTAGCAACATCCCAGTGGCACCAGCATATGGATTATATATGTCTCAATTGATACGTTACTCTAGAGCTAGCTCAAAGTACGTTGATTTTGTTGAACGAGGAATACTGCTTTCTCAAAAGTTGCTAAGACAGGGCTATGAATCAACCAAATTAAGGTCATCACTCAAGAAATTTTACGGTCGTCATCATGAGCTGATTGGCCATTATACGGTGATTGAAATGCTTACCTTTCCGGAGCACCTGATTTTACTTCCGTTTTTTTTTGTGGAGTTCGTATTGTTTCTTAATTATTATTTATAACTGTTGATGTTAATGTCCTTTGGTTTTGTGAGTCTTTCTTTACTCCTTGGTTTTGATTGTCCATGTCTTAAAAGCATTATTCATATGTCTAAATCTTTAAAATATTCAATAGAATTATGGTTAGATAAGGTCCAGAAATAAATTTGATACTGATTTTATGAAAATTATAATTAGTTTCTTATCCTTAATCAATGTACATATTTATCTGTATGTATATATACCGTTCAGTAGTATTGTACATGTATCTTGTAAATTAAAAATATCTAGTTCTTATCAATATCAGAATGATATCTGCCTGTTTGTTTAGAACAGCATTATCAGAATAGCAAGAAAATGAAAACAGACAAAACTTTGATGATAATAGGTGTGTGTAAACATATCAATTTCTAAAATGTACCGAACAAAATAAAAAATCATATCAATAATATGACCATCCATTCTTAATTATATTTTTTATTTCATTTTCTGGAATATGGAGGTAAAGAAAATAATACATTATAGCACTAAACTAACACCTGTAGTATCTACTATTCACATAGTGGCTTCTAACCAGACTTTACTAGGTCCAATTTGAAATCAACTGTCTGTGATTGTGCTTGATCACATTAGATAATTCCTCTACGATAGTAGTATCCGTTGCTTTGAAAACGTATCTTCGTTGACCCACATAAAGATGAATGCAGTATTTACCTGAAAGAAAAAAAGCAAATATATTATCTTGTACAAATGTAGCTTATCAAATTTCATATTGTGCTATTCAATGCTGCAATCTGGGGATCCTAGGTATTCAAAAGACTCATTTTCACAGGAATGGAAAACGCTTGAGTATCGTTACTACCGTCATAATCTGATCATCAGTAAAGATGGGATGAAAAACGTTCCAAAATCTCTTGCATTGTAGTGTGTGCATTGAATATACAAGAAGATCGTTATTTAAGTTATGAAAATGAAATGCATACCGAATTAGGCTTGGTGTTCTATAAAACCCTGATTGACATTCTACTTTACTTGCAATGTGTCTTTAATAAATCAGATGTGGTCGAGCAAAACGGTAATATACGTTTGCTTTGAAATTCAATTTTGTCGGTTATAAATGTTGTATTTCCATATTCCTGTAATCTGCTAATATTGAAGGTATTTGTTGCCTTAATAGAAAACTTTATATCTCCTTTTATGTCGGTTATTTCAACAATATTGTTAACAAAAGAATCTAAATTTGTCAATCACTCCATTACAAAAGATCTTACAATAGCCATATGTACTTTCTGTCTGATCTACTATGACCTTCTGACATGTCGTATTGGTGCACAAATAATGGTGGCAAACATAGAAGAACTTTGTTTTGGGTAATTTGATATCAAAGCATGGACCCATAATTTGCATTTTAATCTAATTTATACTTTTCTAATGCTTTTTAACACTTTTTTTCTAGAATATCATTCAATCGATTTGGTACACAAGTCATAGCGGTTTTCTCTTATATCTTAACTGTTCAGAATTGACAAAAACATTAGACAGTTCAAACCGCAATTAACGGTTAAGAAGTTTGATGTTATATATTTATTTAAAAACATTTAAAATTTACCGTTTAATGTTGTTATTTCCACCTTTTTCACATCTCTAACTTTCAGTGACTTCGATAACTTGTTTTTGTTATCACCCCAATACATTATCTTTCCGTGGTCAGTTTCCTGTATGACAACCACAACTGTGTGATCCCATCCTCTTCTTGTTTGTTTTAAAAAGGTTCCTGAAAATAGTAAGCTGCTATAAAGACAAAAATTAATATATTACTTCAATGTTCATGATTTATATATTTGAAAAACAACACTTAGCACTGATGAATATTTGTGTTTCTTCACTATTATCAACAAATTTATAAGTTTTATATATTTTCAATTCATAATCGTGACTGGAAGTAATAAAATATTTGGCTACTATTTTAAACCTCTTACTTTTACAACTTTACGACTTTACCAGATGTGGTATTATTGCCAATAATACAACTCTTCACACAAAAGACAAAATGACACAGAAATTAACAAGTATTATAGGTCCCCGTACGACGTTCAACAATGATCAAAGCCCATACTGCATAGTTTACATCTTCGTACTTTTTAGTATCTGATTGCTATAACTGTTTCATTTGTCAATGAAACCATGCCACATTTTCTTGTTTTATATTACAACCGGTGTGTTGATTTTACGGTTAAGTGTAGAATATTTATACAATTATAATATAAAAGAAACATACCTGAAAATGTACGTTTCCCAGATAATCTTCCATTATTCAATTTAATTTTTATCACACTTTCGTCATATATTTTAGTTTTTATTTGTTGTGTTGGTTCTTTGCCGTTGACCTGGGATGTCGTAGATTGCCTAATTAACGAATCAATTAGCGTACTTGGACACGTTGTCACAGTTTGTAGCCACTGGAGAAGGATATTGAGAATATGTCTTGCATGTGAATTTTCTACTGCTAGAGTACTGTGTGCTAATTCAATTTCAAGATGGTTGTTTTCCATATCGTTCCAAACATATAACGTGGTTTCGTTGTAATACGCACCTGCGCTTATACGCTTGATTTTCACTTCATTCATGTTTTCTTCACCTTGAAAATCCCTCATACCTCGTACGTTTGTCATTACCAGTTGGTGCCGCATAACATCTACAGGGGCTAAATTTTTAAGTAACTTCATGATGGTGTCATAGGGAAGCAAACTGCTCTCAATAGCTCCTAAAATCGACATTTTATTGCTTTTCAAGAAAGTAATAAAAGTTTTATCTCTATCAATTTTGGCATACAGGGGAACTGGATTTGTGAATCTGCAAACTGTTTCTTGTAGCTCTGGAAAGTGAACTCTCATATCAACCGTTGCAAATAGAGTAATTAAATCTGTTTGAAGTTCAAGAGAAAGCAGTAACTGATACAAACTGGCAATTATGTCAAACAGTTTGACATTTTCATTCTTCATCAGATCGGCAACAGCTGTAACGATTTCTTTTTTGACGGTCATTTTTGTAAAATTGAACTGACGGGGATTTAGTTCTCGTATGTGAAGTTTTTTCAATGACATATGATGTAAAATTTTGGGTGTCTGTTTTTCCCAAAATTTCGTAAGTTTCAGTTTTTGTGATTTCAACTTTCTGTCATAATGAATAGCAATATCCAGTTCCTTCTTGGCACCTTTTGGACTTATGGATTTTTCAAAACCAGAAAGGTCATTGACGACAATCAAAATTGATGTAAAATCCAAAAGCAGCTGGCTAAAGACGATTCGAACAAAGCATCTTTTTTCATCTTTGGCAAACATCACTCTCATTGGAAAGTCTTTTGATGGATTAAAAAGATATTGGGTGATGTCAGGAGGAAGTTTACCGTCATGCTCCAATTCATGAAGTGGTACCTCTCTGAAATCCACAAAAGCGTCCTCTGGTTTCACAATATGTTTAACGATACCAAAGCGAGCGTTTTGATCCGGAAGCAACAAAGTCCGCAACGTTACATGTCGTTCATGTACCTGATGTAAAACATTTTTCCACATATCTATATCTGCAAGACGGGTAGGAACTTCTAAATCTGCAAAACATATTAAAGATGGATCATCGGGATTGAAAAGGTACGAATCATAATATTTCTTCTCCATTGGTGTCATTGATTTTGCGATGGATTGTTCGAGTGTATCTTCTAAGGGTGTACCTTTTGTCGCCTCTTTGATATTATTGTTTAAAATTTCAATTATATGTTCAAAAGATGTTTCATCTGACATAAGCGTTACTACTGGAATTTTGACCCCTGTAATGTCATGAATTTTATTAGTGAAAGTCATTGACTGCATGGAATCGATGCCCAACTCGCTTATTAACGTCTCTTTTTTCATCATTGAAGCATCAAGCGCTAGTGCATCACTGGCTATTCTGAGTACGATGTTTGTAATTTTTGGTATGCGTTCAATAACTGGAGATTGCAAAACATCGAGCAATTCGTCATTTGATGTAGCAGAATCAATACTTTCATTTGGAGTATTATCAAGCATGTTCAACTTTTGAAATCTTAGCCTCACGAGATCACTTTTCATTGAAGTTAAAGCCTTCCAAATCAGAGACCAGTCAAATAATCCATACATTACTTGAATTGAGTTACAATGAAGATTTTTTCTCAAACAAGTAAATATATCAGAAACAGACAGAGGAAAATACCCTTGGTCCTTTAAAATCTGTTCAGTACTAGTGTTGTTTTTCAACATTCCAACTTCAAGTGGGCCCCAATTTATACTCTGTCCACATAGCCCATTCAGTTGTCGAAAGTGTGAAAGGCAATCCATAAAAGCATTAGCTGCTCCATAATTGCTTTGTCCAATATTGCCCATAACCGATGTCATAGAGGAATGCATGACAAAATAATCAAGAGGATATTCTCTAGATACTAAATGAAGATTCCACGTTCCAAGTATCTTTGGTTTTAGAACGTCCTGCAATTGTCTTTCATTCATTCGAGAGCTAAGCGTATCTCTTAATATACCTGCTCCCTGGAAAATTCCTTTTATTTTAAAATTCGTTGTTTCTGAGATTTCCTGAAACACTCTACGCAGATCATCCAGCATTGTGATATCAGTGGATAACGCCCGGATCCGACATTGAGTACGTTTGCTAACTTTGTCGACTTCATTTTGAAGATCAACGTCTATTTTTCGACGTGACAAACTGACAACCTCACCAGCACCACTAGAAGCTATAAAGTTTACTATTTCCCAACCTAACCCAGTTAATCCACCAACAACGACATAGCAACAGTCTTTTCTAAATAGCATATCTGGAGGTGTTTTGACAAAATTGAATCTGCTTAAATTTTCAAAAGCCATAGAAAATGTTTGGCACGGAATGTGTAACACATATGTTGTCTCTGCAGATATGTTGCTGATATGTTTCAGGTATCTATTCAAAAATTTGAAGATGTATGGGCTGATTCGAGTGATATATTCTGCTGACAAAATGTCATCTATATGTACCAGTTTTACACTGATATTATTCATTTCAAGGACCATTCGGACCTCATGACTTAAAAATTGTGACAAGGCAATCACGGCATTAGTTGAACCATGTTCTATCAAATCCTGTACTTCTTTAAGCTTTATCTTTTTCAGTGGTATTATAGTGGCTGACGTTGTGGTAGAAACCAAATATGACGAGATATAGACGCGGCAATTCTTTGTTTTTGTTAGGGCACACTTTAAAATTTGACAAGCCATTGCATTTTCGTCATCGGTAATGATTTGTACAGACTGCTCTTTTTCAACCTCGTGTGATAATGCATGCAATAAAACAGTTAACAACACAACTCCGGGTTTATATCCTTGAAGGCTTTCTAAAGGATAAACACAAGACGATGGAACAACAACTGTAGTCTTGACTGCCATAGGGTAACACACTACTACTTTTCCCCTTGTCT
This sequence comes from Mytilus galloprovincialis, assembly GCA_037788925.1. Lineage (NCBI taxonomy): Eukaryota > Metazoa > Mollusca > Bivalvia > Mytilida > Mytilidae > Mytilus > Mytilus galloprovincialis. The sequence goes on from CM075337.1 coordinate 88,192,097, forward strand.
GACTGTCAGTCATACATTCAAAACTGTGTTGTATTTTTGCTGTTGCTTCCATTGTCAAAAGGTTAAATCCAGATCCATTATTTTCTTGTTGTGGGAAAAGGGTTGTTCGGCTTTCAGGTAAAGTTATCGGATATAATTCCTTGTTGTGCATGCATGCTTCAGCCAGTACCAATGCTACTTTATTTTTAGGAACTTCCTTTATTGGCTCTTGAAGAAAACAAACCTTTTGCGATGAATCGTTTTGTCTTTCAGTTTTTAATTCAATTTGACAGAAATCATCTATAGTTCCTTGTCGGTATTTTGGAATTTGCTGATCAAATGCTACCTGATAAAAATAATTTGTAAAGACTTTGCCGTCATCATATAATAGTTCACCGTATTTGTTGGTACTTTCGTCATCTAAAATTTTAACAATGAACTCTGTGGCTACATTTAAAGAAGGGTGGCAATCAACCAATCGAATATCGAGTGAGTCGTGCTCTCGCAAGATGGATCTGACTTGACCCCATAATTCTGCTCCCAACAGGTTGATTCTTTTGCATGCTACTTTATTGTGGACCTGTGTATTTTCTGTAATAAGGGTGACAGAAACGTCTCTCTTTGTGTCTTTGATACTCTGTAAAATAGCAAGCATTGATAAACAGGAAGAGTTTACAATATCTAGGATATTGTTTCCTGAGAGAGACTCAGTTATCTGAAAACCTGGAATATAGCATATTTTTGATATGTCAGGATGATTTTGTAATACAGTACAGATCATTTTCTTCCTTGAGGAAAGTGTTGAAGGAATGTCAAGCAATACTTTCTCAATGTCTTTTAGAGATTTAGACATATTGTCTAATATGTTTTGGTCAAAAGAACACATTAATATGCTCTTTCTATCCTTTTCACGAATGCTGCCGTTTTCTTTTTCTGTTATTTCTACTTGTTCCCAAGTTAAGGTATATTCTAATGAGGCGTCTGGTGCTAAATCATCAACAAATCGTACCCTGAAATTCTGTATTTCAGCTATTATGTCACCTTGTGTCGTAAGCAATATCAAATTGTAGTGGATTTCAGTACTTGACTTGTGTATCATTTCTGTATAACCAATCATTTTTCTTTGCATTCCTCGTCTCAAACTGAGAAAGCCAATCCCCGCCGGTAAAACAACTCTGTCCTCCATATCATCTGTCTGCAAAATACCCAAAGTTTGAAACATAGCATCAAGTATGGATGGGTGAAAGTTTGTTCTTTTTATGTCCTTCCAAATCAAATCTGACACGTTTATATCAACTAGACTTTGCGTTGAGTTATTGTAGGAATCTCCAAGAATTTGAAGTCCTTCACCGTATGAAAACCCTAGTTTGTTAAGTGTTTTGTATACATCCTCTGATTTCTGAAACTTGTCACAATCTTGCCGAATATGTTGCAGATCTATCCTTTCTATATTTGTGTGATTATTCAAGACGTGACAACGAAAATTAGATATAACTTCCTTGCCTTTCTTTAAAATTCCAGACGGTGATCCTGGTACTGAGGAAAATACTGTAACATCAGTGGTGTATGTTTTCCCCATAGTAAGGACAATAGGTCGCACAAATTCTACTGCAACTGCAATATCTTGTACTCTTTTCTCCGTACATATGTGAGCAACCTCTAGAGCAACTTCTACATAAAATGCACCCGGCACAACGATCGAATTTGACACACAATGTTTGAAAACAAATGGTGTGTTTTTCTCACTAATTGTCACCCGAAACGTTGATGTTGAATCTGGCGTCCTTTCTACAAACAAATGACTTCCCAAATTTTTTTCTAAGCCTTGTCTTTTTAAAAGCGTTGTGTCTGATTGGAAAAGACCTTTTTGAGTTGGATTAAATGAATATTTTGGTAAATCACAGAGTTTACCGTTTTCCTTAGACACAACATTCCAGTTTAAATTGAGTCCACTTTCAAAACACTTACAGATAGAATCCGAAAGTGTATTTTCCTCACTCTTTTCTTTCATTGATGGAAGGCTAATTGCTTCTTCTTCTGTATACGAATCTTTAAGATGGGTACGTAATACAGGTTTTGGTCCTATTTCGAGGAAAATATTGAAAGTTTTTTTGCTTCCTGCACACGTAACTGCTTGCCTAAACAGAACTGGCTGGGCTACGTTTTTGTTCCAATAGAGAGGACCAAGTGTGAAATCATCTTTTACTTCTGTGCCACTGACTGTGGAGATAAATGGTAGAGAAGGACTTTTACTATTTAAATTTCCTAATGCCTGTTGTAAGTCATTGCCTGCTTGTTCTGTGTGGTGACTGTGATATGCACATAGGACGTCCAAATCTTTCTCAAAAATGGTTTCTCTATGTTCAGATGGAAGTCCATTTCTAATAGCAGCCTTTAAGGCACCAATAATGTCAGAATCACAGGACACCGTGCAAGACGTTGAACTATTATAGACAGCTATACAAGCTTTTCCTTGGAATTGACTACACACTGATTCAATGTAGTCTACATGACAGTTTCCAATCACAAACATCTTTCCTCCAGTAATATTCGCTAATATTTGAGATCGATGATAAATTATTTCAACTGCTTGTTCTAGAGTTAAACTACCTACAGCATATGCAGCAGCAACCTCGCCAACTGATTGACCAATAACTGCATCTACCTTTAATCCGAAATGCCTCCACATGGTCCATAAAGCTACTTGGCATGTGAATATGGAAATATGAGCGACCATTGGACTTGAGATATCTTTGGAAGAAATCAAAATATCATAAATCGACCATTCTAACCATTTGCTGAGAATGCTGTCAATTTTTCGTATAACATCTTGTACAACTGAATTGTCCGTCATTAACTGCTTGCACATTCCTCTCCAAGTAGTCCCAACGCCACAGAATACTGCAATTACCTTTGGAGGGGTTAACTTCGCCTTTATCATTTGTTCAGGCGATTTCTCCCGATTTTTGATTTTTACTTTAAGGTCGTTAATGGTCTCAGCATAAAACGCTACTCGATAATTGAAGTGATCTCTGCGACAAAGGGATGTATATGATATATCTTTTAGAGAAGGACTTTTGTCATTCAATTGCTCAACAAAATTTTGGATGGCTAATTTTGTTCCTGCATGATCTGAGCCCGATAGAAAAATCAAATATGGTTGATTTGCCCTTCTTTCCTCGACGATTGTGTCTTCTTTTCCTACATATTCTTTTACTATTACATGAGAGTTTGTTCCACCAAATCCGAAACTATTTGCGCATGCCAATCGCGCATCTAGATTTCCACTCTTCCATGGAATTGTTTGAGTTGGTACAATGAATTGGTATTTTTTAAAATCAATCATTTTGTTTGACTTGTTGAAGTGGAGAGAAGGAACGATTGTTTGATGTTTCATCATCAGTAAGACTTTAATTAGTCCTGCGGCACCGGCTGCAGATTCTAAATGACCGATATTGGTTTTCACTGATGCAATGTAAACTTGCTGGTGATCTGTGTGTCCAAAAAAGTTTCCTAGCGCATTTGCTTCTATTGGATCACCAACAGGTGTCCCTGTTCCTGAAAAGATATATTGTAAAATTGTTATTTGAAACCAAGATAATGTTTTATTCCGAAATATTGAAAGTGTTGATACTTAAACAAAAAAAGATAACCATGTCACTTATTTCAAAAGGAACTGTATTATAATTACATTGAACCCAGTTTTTAATTTCAATTTTTTCAAAGTATAAAATTTAAGAATACCATGTGCCTCAATCACTTGCACATCCTGTGGATCGACATTGTGATTAGAATACACTCTTCGCAGAAGACTTTCTTGTTGGCTACTAGATGGAGCTGTAATTGGACTAGCTGTACTTCCATCTTGGTTACAGTCAGTTGCTATTGTTGCCCATATTTTATTTGAATCCCTTTTAGCCTGAAACACCATTATAAATTTGTATTAAAAACCTAACATAAAAGAAGAAGGAGTATCACTCATATGCTCAATGCTACCATATGATAAAAATATTAATACAACTATAAGAAAACATATCAAAATTCTTTTCGTTTATTGTTTTGTAAATAATTCAGGCTGTTAGTTATCTCGGTAATTTACATTTGTCACTTCGTGGTATGTTACAACTTTCTATGCTCATTGTCGAAAAGCCAAAAGTAAACTTATAGCTGCTTACTAGGCCATTATTTCCCTGGTGAAGTGTTGTCTCATTTGCAATCTTACAACATCTACTTCTGTAAGTCAATGTTACACACCTTCGGTCTAGTTAATAATGTCTGAGTAATAGTCTGCTGGTAGAAAAGTATGTTTGATCAAATTTAGTATAGGATAAAATTGAGAATGGAAAATTAGAACAGTTAATACCTGGTTGTTTCATCAATACTACGTGTATCTATTCGATAAAAGCAAATTGATTCTGACTCAAATAAACGGTTGAGTCATTATTTCTAAATTGGATTCAAATTTAATTGAAGGACATTTCAAAACATTTTTTAAGAGATGGCTTTGCACCTTAATCTAAAGTTCAAGTTAAAAAATCAAGAACGTTTAAGATTGTGAAAACAGATCTGATGAAAGCTTACATCTGCTAATCTTTTAAGTATAACAATTCCACATCCCTCTCCTCTTGCATATCCATCTGCGTTTTCAGAAAATGCTTGACATTGTCCTGTCGGTGAAACCATCCGTGCCCTACTCAGAGCAACAAATAGATCAGGAGACAGTAAGCTACTTACTCCACCGCATATTGCTATGGGACAACGACCTGGAAAATAAATAACCATAAATAGTTTCACTGTGTGATGACTTTAGATATATAGATAATAAACAAATAAATGAACCAACATAAACGGAAGTCTTTGCTGAATAAACTTCACTCGTTCAGTGTCCAGTTTGAAGGCCAAATAAGTGATTTTACAAGTTCATGCCCGTTCTGATTTAGTCAATGTACATGTATTAAGGTTCACATTTTATAACTCAATCAAATGAAATTGCGTATGGTTTAATAAAAATAACCGGTCAACACTTCTGTACTATTATGTTAACCTTTCTGTTTGTCTTTTTATTTTTAGCCATGGCGTTGTCAGTTTATTTTCTATCTATGAGTTTGACTCTCCCTCTGGTATCTTTCGTTCCTCTTTTAAGTAGAAATAGGGATACATTGGAGAGATGGTAGAAGATGGCAGATAATTTTAGTTCATTATTTATGATAACAGATAAAAATTTGTCAACCAAAAGTTCTGCTATAATTTTAAAAACAAGCTGTCGTTCTAAAATGTTATGGTTTATAGATACTTAATTCTGTAAACCCTCGTATGTTTTAAAGTGTTTGACTCCCCCAATGAGCAACTAGAGATAATCAACATAGAAAAAACGAGAACAGCGCTAAAAGAGGGACAGTCAAACTCACAGATTGAAATAAAATGACAACACCATGGCTAAAAAGACAAAGACAAACATACAAATAATAGTACAGAAGACACAACATAGAAAACTAAGCGACACGAATCCCACCTAAAACTGGGGGTGACTAAACGATGGGCATCAATAGAATGGAAGAAGGTGAAATATGTTTGAAGGCGTCTATCCCTCCCAATAACACTGTTTTTATGCATACCAGTTTTAAGGCTTTGAATGGCAACGTCAACTGCAACTAAAGCAGACGAACATGCAGTGTCTATTGCCATTGATGGTCCAAGAAGATTGTAAACATAGGAAACTCTTGCGGAAAGGATACTGGATGAGGATCCTGTTAAGGTGTAATTACTCATAGCTGCTAGATCATCTGTGCATGCTTCTTTATAATCACTGTTCATAAATCCTAAAAAGAACACCAGAAACTTAGAATTAAAAGTTCAGTCATATAAAAAAAAACAAATGAGTTGCATTGTATTGAACGATAACAATTATTGACGTGTTTTACATTTGAAAATGTGCAATTAATTTACGTTGGGTTCGTGTTTATTTTTCTATGTTGTGTTTTGTGTACTATACTTTGTCTGTGTATCTCTTTCATTTTTAGTCATGGCGTTGTCAGTTTATTTTCATTAACGAGTTTGAATTTCCACCTGGTACCTTTCGCCCCTCTTTTTCGTATGCATTTTGATATGCAAAATGATTTCCAATATTTGTCCTCGACATAGACAAAATAAACCTTTATAATTTTCCATTTTGCGACCAAATTAATTTCCAAGCCGCTTTAGATTTACCCATTATATTGTATTAAATGTACGCAAAAATGAACGTCAACTGCATAGATTGTTCACATCGCAAATGAGTTATTACAGAACTATTGATCAATTTGAAAATCAACATTTTCCATTCAGGCCAAAAAGAAAATAACGTCTATAGTAAAAATATACGTATATACCTATGAACACTCCAGTATTTGATCCATTTACCATATTCCTTGTGATTCCACCGTCCTCTAATGCCATATGTACACATTCCAGCACATAACGTTGTTGGGGGTCCATTCTCTCAGCTTCGGCGTCACTAATTGAAAATAGTTTGTTGTCGAAAGCTTTATGGCTGAAAAATATATTACTTTTCTATGTGAATTTGAACCGCACTAAGCCACAATTATACGTATTTGAAAAAGGTTATCAGATCAACTTTTAATATAATTTTGACAATCGTGCCAAAAATATATATATTTCAATTTGAATATATAGAAAATAAAAAATGGTATAATACAATCTCACTAAATGATATCGATATTAGATTCCTCTTGAAATGATAACACCTATATCTTCTAAACTTGGTGTCTGTATTTGTCTTACAACCTATCATTCAACATAGTAAAAATTAAATTATGAGTATGAAATGTAAATAACTGTCTTTAATATTAGTAATTGATAATCACAACAGGTAAAAAAAAATGTTAAGTGTATCAATACATTTCTGTTTTATCTACATTATCAGACGATCACTAATCATTACTAGAGTTATCTGACCATTGACAACTTTTTTTATATTGATAACTATAATTGAGTAACATAAACTGTAAGCAGTAATATTGACCAGCAAATTAAGATCTAAAACTATTATTTAATGTATGTTTGAAAAGATCAAGTAGCTTCCATAGAATTATTGATATTAAAAGACGAATCTTGACATTTTAAGTATCATGTGAACATTTTTGTAGAAAATGTATACAGCAATACATACCATTTGGGCAACATATATATATATATATAAAAGGCTCATGTCGATAATTTTATTCTATTGCCTAGGCAAAATAAAAACAATGAAGTGTAGTACTGGCTACGACATCAAGTAACTTTCATACAATTATTGCCATCAAAAGACGCATGTTTTACAATTCAAGTATCGTGACTCTTGTGAACATTTATAGAAAATATAAACAGCAATACAGATCATAAGGGCGAAATATATATATATAAAAAAGTCTCATGTCAGTAATTGTATTTGATTGCCTAGGCAAAATACATACAATGAAGGTGTGCTACTGGATACGACCTCCTTAATTATATTAAATCAGGGAAGAAATACTATGCTGACATGCATGTACTCTTCATGATTAGGTAGATACTGTATAACAAACAGAAATGTGTGTGATTACTAATAGTGTAATTGAAAAAAAATACATTTTCCTTGTTAATTATACGATAAAATTAAATTAATGATTACACCTTTTGTCAAAGTAAATGATTACATTAATGATTACATTGGTAAGTAATTACGATAGCTTCTTTTTTGAAATATGACAATGAATAAAGGTTGCATATAACTAGCCTTTTTAAATTTTTTTTTTTTTTTTTTTTTTTATCTTATATGTGTATAGATAAGAATTATATTGACGTCAATTGAATACAGTTTTTTTTTTGTGTTTCTGACATTGTTTTGATTTTATATGTCTTCCAGGGTGCAGTCGGAAAGTTAAAATATGAATGAAATAAAGTTACCAATTAAAAACATATCTATTATTGAGTAGAATTTTTTTTAAATTACTAGTATTCAACATCATTGCATTTTACATATTCCTGTATATATGTAGCATCATTTGTAAACCTTAAACATATCTAATGTCTTTCCTTTTTCTATAATGAAAGACCTTACTGTATTTCTTCTGATTATTATTATTTCCCAAAAAAAGTACGCGACATGTTGAAATGATATTAGGTATCTAGTATCGGTTGACCAAAAGCTATCTTGTGGTGAGGGCACGACCCCGTAACATTTCCTTTATAGCGGTTATCTCCCCTAACACTGAACACCTTGTTATCATTCTAACTCCATAACCATAATAGGTAGAAAAAAACAAAGGGTGGAATTTGTTCAAGAACAGACCCTAGTTTTTCGTTACATTTGGATCGAAAAGATTCGACGACTTTTGAAATTAACCAATGTCGGTTGGCCACTTAAACTCAGAAACTGTAAGTTGAAGCCACCTAGGATCATCACCAATGATCAGCAGTTCACGTGACCATAACAATTGACTTAAGGTCAAAGGTCAAGGTCGTGACCTAGATTTTGACCTTAGCTTGTTATCGGATTTACTCAATAACCGTAAACGATGGCTGATAAAATGTAACGGAGAAAATGTGTGTCTTGTCGAGATCTACATTTGTTATGTTGAATATTTAATATTATTGGACCAACTGTTATGGAACTAGGGCACCAAAACTGTTTTTAGAGTCCGAAATGATGATTGTTTGCTTATAACTCATAAGTGGTTAGAGATAGAAAGAAACTTTGAAATACAAAAATGTTCAGCATAATAAGATATACAAAGTTAGGTCAAGGTCAGAGGTCAAGTCCCTAGCAACAACATAAAACACCTAAGCAACCATATATTTTTGAACTTAGAAGGCTATGAATAATATAAATATGAAATTTTTAATACTGGAAATGATATTTTTGTCCGTAGCAACGACATATAAGTCCTTAGCAATCACTAGTTTTTCTAAATACTATGAATAGTAATTATGACATTTTTAATACTGGAAGTTATATTTTTATCCTTAGGAATGATTTTTGTCCTTAGCAACCACTTGTTTTGAACATAAAATACCTTAGAAACCATATATTTTTTAACTAAGAAAGCAATTAATAAAAGAAAAAATGAAAGACCTTTCAATTGTTTATGAACAATTGACCTTATAATTGTCACTATTTTTTGTTTGTGATAATTAGTTTAATTTCTCCATATTTGATTTATGTTTTATCATATGTATTGCCCTACAGCTACACATAAATGGTAAGTTTAATAAAATAAAATCTTAATTTGTCCCTTACACAGGCAAAATTTGCTCACATGAATTTCACATGAATTTCACATGAAATTCACATGAAAATTTTCACGTGAGATTCACCTCAATCGAGCTTATACATGAAACTCACGTGAAAAATTTCATGTGAATTTCATGTGAATTGAGATTCACATGAATTTGAAGTGAAATTTTTCACATAAATTTGATGTGAAATTTTTCACATAAATTTCACGTGAAATTTACAACAACAAAAAAATGATATTTTCATGATTTAGATTAAAGGAGTAGGTCCGGTAAGGACCGATTTTGGCCTCAAATTTCAGGTTCATCTGACGAAAGATTTTGACCACTTTTTAACACTTACGTGTCTATTTCATTTGAATCAATTAGTTTATGTGAACGATTTTAACTGATTTAGTCATTAAAAACGATCCGATTCAAGCTTAAATATGAAAAATCTACCAAATATGCCGAAAAATGTCACTTTTCAGATGGTTTTTGTCAAAAATGAAAGCGGCCGCATCCGTGTTCATCCTCAACCTTTATATATGTTATGTATTATCATAAAATACAACTTACATTTCAATATTAAGGATGAACACGAATGCGGCCACTTTCGTTTTACACGAAAACCGTCTAAAATTTAACTAAAATGCTAGAATTGTGAACATTTTAGTAATTTAGCATGACTTAATGGTGCTAGTACCCGATATATGTGCATTGTATTATAAAAAAACAGCCCATATTTATGTAGCAGAAACATTCTACTGTCCAATAAATAACTAAACGTTTACATTTTAACAATTTTGTAAAACTGCTATATTTTGGGGCCAAAAAGGGGTCTTACCGGACCTACTCCTTTGAAAATTTAGATGTTATTTGAAATACTCTATTTTGAAAATTCATGTGAATTTCAGATGAAAATTTTTTACGTGATTTTCATGTGAAATTCACATGAGTTTCACATGAGATTCACCTGAAACTCACAAAACTGATTTCTCGTGAGTTTCACGTATAAGCTCGATTGAGGTGAAATTGATGTGTATTTCACGTGAGATTCACATGAATTTAAATTCATGTGAAATTGATGTGAGTAAAATTTGCCTGTGTATCAGTTAACTCAAAGGCGACAATAATAATAATTAAAAAAAGACTACAATTCAGGGTTTAGAAAAAATTATTACTTGAATATAACAATTATTATAAGCTTGATTATGACTTTCACTACTGTAGCAGTTTATGGTGAACTGAAGTAACTGAATCAACTTACACATGCATAAAGTAAACAAACCGAGTTCAACAAGATAAATATGTATTAGATATGAATAACATAAAGGTTAATTATAGACATGACATTCTGACCACAAACACAATTTAAGATTTTGTTTCCCATTGTAATCAGAATTTTCCCAAAACGTAATCAAATTGACATGGTATTTTGAAAAGTCATTGATTAAATTAAAATAAATGTAATCAGATTTTTTGCTGACTAATGATGACTTGAAAAAATGTAATCAATTATAGCTGAATAAATATTACCATTGCCCCAAATATGTTAACAAAGCACGTATGTCGAGGAACAATTTATAATTGACTTACTTTTTGAGAAATCCTGCTCGATGTACATATGTTTTGCCAGCACTGTCTGGATCACTGCTGTAAAAGGCATCCAAATTCCATCTGTCGGGTGGTATTTCTTTGACGTGGTTCTCCCCATTCTTCAAAACTTCCCAAAACTCTTTTGTATTGTCTGCTCCTGGAAACTTTCCTCCTATTCCAACAACTGCTATTGCATCATCATCATCCATAATAGATCTAACAATCAAATATAAAACTTTTCAAGTCAACTTTATTCAACGTTCAGGAAAATCAAGAGTTTAAATTGGTTATCTGGTGGCTAGTTTCAGAAAAAACAATTTAAATTTTAACAAATTTTCAATATAATAAAACTAATACCTCTGTGAAAATGTGTTCAGGGTGGTTCATATACTCAACACGTGCATTTGCAAAGTCCGTTAAGTTAGAATTAATGAACCAGCTGATCAAATTGAACTGAATCACAGTCATACAAAGCGACGGACTTTAAATACACAATCAAATAGATCTGACAATGCCATTGTAAAAATTACAAAAAGACAAACAACAGTATATACAACAATGCTGAATAACACAAAACCCGCATCCAACCGGAAACGATCTCAGGTTTTTCGGGTAAATATACAACATGAAAACAGCATCATAAAACATGTATTGCGTCCGAATCGAACCTTTTGATCTATCCATATCAAGAAAGTTCAAAGATAAAGACAAAACCCAAAAGCTGAATGCACGACAACAGAGCCTCCCCAGGAGTCATAATATCAAAAGGAAAACATTATGGTGCACTTTAAATATTAAGTAAGAGGGATATATACATAATATACATAATATACATAAAAACAAATGTTGCTGCTGTCAATAACTATAAATAAAAAGAAACTGTCATTTTCATTTTGAATAAGGGTCATTCCGTTGTGGTGTTCAATTTTATAAAAAATTAATTATCAAAAAGAACACGACTATCACATTTTATGCATATAAAATATCGTCATAACGAGGTTGGAGGCGCACACCCTTGTCCTTTAGTCTTTGGTGGCAATCATATCACATCTTTTTTTTTCTTTTTTTTTGCTTAGTTATTTTGGGAAACGCTATGAATTCGATATCACTTCTACTCAATCCTATATTTCAAATGATATCGTTCAATGTTTAAATTACAAATCATTTTCTATATTTTCATTTGATTTGCTTGTTTATTTCTATTTTCCTCAAGTTTGATTTTTGAATTTCGTCAATTATTTTCTGTGTTATAAACCTAATCCAGACCCTCATATATCTTAAAGTTCAAAAGTAAATAAAATATCAATGCATCTTATCAGCGCAGTAAATTGTTAATAGTTGACTCCCTCTTTGAAATGGACATCAACATATTTTAAACGTTGAAATGAAAAGATAAGGTCGTGTATATTATGTTACCTGTTTATTCATTTACTACTGTACCATTACATTTTGTTTGGTTCTCATATTAAATGGATAACAACATTCAACAGTTCAACTTTATATAGTTAATTGATTTATTATATTTAAAGGTAGGTTTTTTTCAAATATTATTATTTACAGTCTAAATACATTTTCTATTTTTCGATTTGGTGCTTATTGCTTTGTATTTGATATTTTATTTTATCTTCAAACACCATCATCAACTTTTCAGTTAAGATTTTCGCAAAAAATATTGCAGGATGAATCGATCTATATAGTTTATATTTAATTTGAAATAAACATATGAATAAAAGTATATGTGGACATAAGAAGATGTGGAATGAGTGCTAATGCGACAACTTTCCATCCAAGTAATAGATGACATAGATAGATCAATCGTTCTAGAATAAAGTAAAATGAAGCCTTGGCTCACACAAAACAGCACGCTATAAAAGGCCTCAAAACGATTAGTGTAAAACCAAAACGAGAAAACACTTATGCAGCACACCAACAAACGACTTCCACTGCAGAACAGGTTCCTGATTTAAGCCAGATGCAAACAAACTCAGCTGGTTTAAACGTTTTGACTGGCGCCAACCTTCACTCTAACCTAAAATAATAGTGTAGCATCGGTATATTTCAAAGAGTCTTCAACCAAACAGCACAAAAAGATAAAAGGGATCAAATGATTTACACCCATTCTTTAGTAAAAGACCGATATTTATACAATGATAAAACTTCTAAAAAGTCATAAAACAAAAATACCGAACTCCGAGGAAAATTCAAAACGGAAAGTCCCTAATCAAGTGGCATATTCAAAAGGTCAGACACATCAAACGAATGGATTACATCTGTCATACTTTTGACGTGGCACAGGCATTTTCTAATGTAGAAAATGGTTCATAAAACTTTTTTGCTAGCTTCACTTCTCACTTGTTTGCACAAAACTCAAATTCTAAATCACCGTGTGTCTCATCAAAAATGAGAATTGATTTATCATAGGTATCAAAGATATTTTATAAGAACCATTATGAATCATGTAAAACCTACAATAACTTGTTGATTTAAATGTTATCTAGTCCAAATTAACCTTTAGTAGTAATTTTGTAAAGCGTGTTTTTTATGGTTCTTTTTGTTAGATAAACATAGCTTGAGTTTGTGTATTTAGAAATGCATTCTTTAAATGTTGTAAAATTAACAATATTAGTCAATAAAGCACCTGTTTCAGTTTTCCACAATGTTGCCCTTGCAGATGGATAGCATAATCCAATCGTTTTGCCAGGTAGGATCTTAAACTAATGAATAATTGACTAACGAAGTCTAAGCAGTTTAACAACTGGTGGTTTTTGTTTGTCTTGTTTTGAGTCGACAATACGTACGTTTTAACCAATAAATTATTATTTAAGGACCTTCATGGTACATCTTGTATTACTACAAATACGTTGAAAATAGAGCCTTCCTGGTCCTCGTTCGTTTTCTGTCATTTTTTTAATATGCTACGGTGCCTTTGTGTCATCTCTAACCATTGGATGAATGTTCGAGGATTTTTGTCGAGAGTAGGAGCTCTTCAAATGATAACTCAAAGCCACCTTATATACCCGCAATATATAAATTGCTTATTATATCTAACAAATTTTACAACTTGAGTAATCGTTTTCTTTTTATTTCCATCACGAATAAATTATTATTGTTTTAAAAAAGCAAACATCATTCATCAAATATCTTTGTTTTAATATGAGTATAAACACTTTTGAAAAAGAATATTGTTGTTTCTTAAGCTTTAAAAAAAAAAAAAAAAACAAATGGGAACCTTTCTTTACAGATATTAAATAAATGTCCAGAATGTATCAGTCGACTAACACTGTTTTGATAACATCTTCAAAGCTGCATCTTCTGTTACATGACTTGTTTTGTAACTTCCGATATATTGACAATTATAACTTCCGATATATTGACAATTATTCAGTAGTCAATACAAACAGTTACGTTTGGTTACAACACATTTTTGCATATCTTTTAAAATTTAGTTTGATATTTGGATTTAAATGTACTCAAATTAATATGTTTGATATACAAATTGATAAACTATTAATCAAAACAAAAAAATATTAATATCTTAGATCAATTATATCTGCATTGCATTACATAGTAATTCATTCTTAAGTTATCTCTCATGAAAATATAAAATACATATTGTTTAATTTACAAAAATACATTTTTCTGTTGAAATAGACATTGAATAAACAGAGTTTTTTTTATCACACAAAAGTTATATTTGATCAATTCTGATTCCAACAAATAGATTATTCAAATCTTCTGTTACTATTCCAAACATCATTGACCACACGCCAAGATAATTTGAAATTTAATGTTATCTTTGGATTTGGTTTAGATTTGTTTTAGAATTGGCAGTCACACCACGTTTCTTATTTAAATCATAGTTTTTATGTCACTAAGAATATAACTAACTAGCAAAATATCTATAACATACAATTAAACTCAACCAACTAAACCAAATTTTAAAAGAAAATCTAAATTTTTAAGAAACACATCAAAGAAAATTACAGCAATATATAGATACTAATATTTTCCAATACAATTGTTGAAACTTAGAAATAGATTTTTTTTGTTAAAATCCGAAATAAACAAAAAGGTATGTAAATCATTATGGTGAATACACATCTTAATTTACATGCAATTCCCAACGTTGCAAGTGAATTCTTTTATTTTATTTTAATTTATTGCCAAAAAATTATGTTTTATTTCAAGTCATTTCTGTTCTTTTATAATTTTCATATATCTATTTTAATCATTTATAAAAATTCACGTTCATTTATCTTTAAGTTTATTCCGATAACATTTGTGTATACAATGGTATACATAAAAAACCAATAGGTACAAAGGAACTATCTTTCACAGCGATGGTTAGACATAGGTTTTCATATAAACGTTTTAAGTAGATTATCTTGCTTTAAAGTATAAAGCAGTTAAGTGGGAGATAATCATTTAGAGTCTTGCGTGTTTATGTGTTTGATAGTTTTAGTTTATTTCAATTATTTCAACACTCGAAAACGATACGATGATTTAAATTCATGTGTAGATCATTTCTACTATTGTGGTATATTATGCTTATGTATAAAACTCGATAGTGACTACTCACCGAACTTGTAGTTGCTACGATAAAACGAAAAAGCCACATTTGGACAGGTTCGGCATGCACTTTAAATTTGTGATACAGATGTCTTTATTATTTGATTAATTGCCGTTTGCTTCATATCAGGTGGCAAATAATTCATAAAAATTCAGTTAATAATTCAAGTTGTAAGCATGAAAAATATTTTGACAAGAATAAAGGGCGGGATATTTACACTGGCAAAGAATAAAGCGATCATATATGCACCAACTGCAGACTCCTTATAGAGTTGTATACAAGAATATATAAACCTGCAAAGAGCTTGGCTTTTTCCAGATCTTTAAATAAAGCAATTGTGAGTCAAACCAATGTCTCGCAACTTCCCCCTTAAAACTTCTTATCAGTTCGACCTTTGTGGCCCCAAGCCCTATGCAGAAGAGTTTCTTCATCGGTTCATGGTTTTTGGCAACCTTTAAGAAGTTGAATTTGTCTTTCTTTAATTTCTGCAGAACAGGTAACATATTAACAGGCAGAAACCATTGTGGTCAATTAACTGCAGAGTACAATTGAATCCAAGATACAAGTTTAAGTTTGCATCAATTTATTTTTGTGAAACTTACCTTTGGTATCTGCATAGTTCTTGGAACATCTAGTGCTTTAAATGGGTGTACTCCTCTTTTATATATTCTGGACAGGGGGAGTATTTAAAAAAAAAAATATAACTATTCCACAAGGAACCAATCAAATAAATAGGTCAACGAATAAAAAGAAAGGCAACCTTCTGATATTTTACTGACTAATCAAACTTCAGATTCCAAAAATATACACCTAGCAAAAAGTCAGCAGTCAAGAAAACGCCCGTAAGGTACAACAAGGAAGTACTTTTAGTAATAAGCAAGTCTGTGCTTGTTCTGTGAAGTGCCAAAACGATATTAAACTTTGGAATCCAGAAGAGTTTCGTTGAAATGTATTTTATAAATCTAATAGTCCTAAATTATATTGAAACGGATTTTAAGCAAAATTAAAACAGAAAAAGTCTGCATCATTTACTTTTGTTACTTTTATATATATTAGATTTTTCCTATGTAATAATGAACACAAATATGAAGACTATGACCATTTATTTTTATTAATTTAAATTTTTATAAAATGTAAAATTGATAAAAAAAAAAAAAAAAAAAAAAAAAAAAAGATCCACAAACACATGATTGCTTCTAAGAGAATTCAAGTTGCAAGTTGAAACTATTTTGTTGCGGGTCATGTGTAATGTCATACTTTACTACTTTGGGATAAAGATACCAGAGAGACATTCAAAATTATAACATCTAATTGCTATGTAGTACCACATAACATAAACATGTATTCCTATGTTTAACCTTTTCAAATTTATACGGTCACTTTGAAATTATTGAAATTTAGACCAACTGTTGCCAACACTATAAAAGCAGGTTTGTTGACATCAAGTGAAAATGTCGAAATATATGATTGCTTTAGTATGATAGATGAATGAGGAAAGTTGACAAAGTTGTAGAAATATGGTCCTCTCTTCACATTACTTTCGGAGGAAAAAAAAAACAATGTGAAAGTGCTGCGCACAGTCAGATGGGGTTGTTGGAATTGGTTCCTCGCATATGAGGAGAGCCACGCGTTGAAGATCTGTGAAATAATTTTCTGATGAGTCAAATAGAGATCTTTTGCTATACTGAAGTTCTTCCTAAGTTTAGCATGTTTTCATTTGTCAGAGATTGATAAAATGTCGTGCCCTTCATTTCTGGCTATCTACTTAATTGTCAATTTGTTCTCGTTCTAAATATGTGTGACATATTTACCACTGAAACAATCAATTATTTAGTTTTCTTTAAAAACTATTAATATGATTTTTTTCTCTGTTAAAAAAGGTTTAAGAAGTATTTCTCAAATGAATTATTTATAGATTGTCCGATATTGGAATTCAGTTAAGGTCATCTAATCTATTACTTGAATGGTACTTTTGAATGCACCGAGTTAACTTCCTTGTCAACAATGTCACTTGGTCACGTTTGTAATAAATTTCAATCTATTAATGCAGTGTTTTTTATACACATAACGGTTATCTCGAAACTATAGTAAACAGGCCCTGTCTGTTTATTTACTCTTTCGTTAATTTATTAGTTATATGCTAAATTAAGAGCTATAAATATAAAATGCATGTTGAATACAGTTCTAGAGATAAAACAAATCGATAGCATATTCATTCTGCGGTGATAGGAGAAGCTGAAAGGTAAGGCAATATTAATCTAGAAAAATAGTTCAAAAATGATGTTTAAAAAAAAATGGAAACAGCAAAACTTTGTTATGATATGTATGTATTGTTGCAAGCTCCCCATTTAGTTTTGTCTGCTACACTTATATGAATGAGAAGTTAAATATAATAGTCAGTCTAATTTGCCATTGATTGCATTTCGTAACAGTATTATGTGTTGGCTATTGGAGTCTTTATTGTTTCTGCAAATCTAATATGTCACATATTCTATGGTTTCATATGACCATACGAATTTCCCATCAATCCCTGTCTTCTTTTATTCGACTGTGACATCATAGAATGAGATTTATCAGCGGAGCAACATAACGGGTGTTACATGTCAAGCAGGAACTAATGCACCTCACTAAGCACCTTAGTCACAATAAGTTTTAAGTGGCTTTATCTTTAGTTTTGATGTAGAAGTATGTTTATTTTCTCGTCTTTTCGACTTTTTTGCAAAGACGTTATCAGTTTTCATTTAACTAATGAGTTTTGAGTGGTTTTTTTGGGGGGTATCATGTGCTTCATTTTTTAATCAAAAACTCTTTCAAACATTCGGACTAGCAGTGTATAATAAAAGAACAATTACAAGTTAGAAAGAAAGAAATCATTTCGTTACAATTTATGCATCGGGTTATATCTATTTAATTATATTTATTTCAAAACAAAATGAGCAGCAACTAAGAAATATTATCTAATCCATATTTACAAGGTCTCCATTAAAAATTGTCAAATGCTCCCAAGTCTTATTTATGAAAACTGATATACTTTTGGTTATTTTTGTTTTTGTTTTCTTGATGTTTTATTTTCCTTTTATTATTTTTCTATTATTGTTTTGTTTTATATTTCTGAGTATCGTATTATTGTTATAGAAATTCCCGATATAGCATATTTGCGTGAATGATTGTCCAGGAAGGGCATAGTTGTGCACTCTTGAAATTCACAATAGGCTTTAGAATTTGAGTTTTTCTTATTTTGTCAGATAATAATCGGTGTTTAATTCTAGTGTTCAGTGGCCTGATAAAACTCTTTTGTTTAGCTTAATTTTCAGATAGAACCACACGTGAGTTTTGTCAATACTTTGGTCGTCGTATGTCGTCAGTTAACCTATAACCTTTTCGTCTGTTTTTCTGTTTAAAACATACCCTCTAAATTTATAATTTAAATGAAGTTTAGATCAAATGACCGCTAAAGTCAAGCTTCGATTTCAAATATCTTTAACACATTCATTGCAATGTATTTTTAAACAAAAAACTCGGCTTTCAATTTGATAATTTTATGACTTCTTTAAAATCAATCCTGCTGTACGTTGTTAGAATTCGTTTTCTGTTATGCAATTAAGAGACATATTTGTATGATGAACCACAAAGGCTCCTAAAAGTCTCTATTTTGACAAAATCAACATATCAGTGTTTTTTTTAAATGTTAAATATTTACGGAAACATTTTGAGAAATTTACAAAACAGTGTTTTAAAATTCGTCATAAATAACATTTTACAATTAATTTCTCTATAAACAAGTGTGATATTTATGAAAAAATATATTATTGGTTAAGTTTGGTTAATTCTATATTTATAGGTGTATCATTATACACTATTACCAATACAGAAACGTCTGCCACTCAGATTTTTTGTCTTTTCGTCCTGTGGGAATACTTTTTTGTAAAGTGGAATCTGTTGAGATATCGACTTAGGGAAAATTCGAGTTAAAGAAATTTATAATGATTGAAACCCTTATCATATTAAAGTCGTCTCAAGCAAATCTCGTCGGATCCTTCCAATATTGTAAACTTTGCATCACAATTTTTCTTTAGATTAAAAAAAAAAATAATCTGATATTCGTTAAGAAATGAAAAAAAAAGAACAAACGAGATATAATCAGATCATAGTTGAATGATTGCCGATTCATTGAAAACATTTTGATAAATTAAATCTCAACGCGTAAGACGGAATATACCAATTAAATCAATCAAAGATTATCTGTAAAACGCTAAAAAAAGACAAAATGACAAATACTAAACGCTATCAATCATCTAAACAAGTGAAAAACCAGCTAATAATAGATCACCCGGGTTTTCACTTGCTATTGAACAATACTTTGATTTTCTGTTACAACCGCATATTTTTTTGCTACACCTTTTGGTTTATGTTTTAAGAATAACTTGATAGTATTCTAGAACTTTGTAATGTTCATTTTACTTCAGACGTCTGAGTTTGATTGTCCCTTTGGTACATTTCGGCTGTTATATGATTTTAGACCGATCTTGTTCATTGATTTATTTGAGTGAATCCATTTACGTATATTCTAATCGTTTTTGTTTATATTTTGTAATCTTTTTCATAGAACCATGGTATGTTTAAAGTGCTACAGCAAAGTTGAAAATTTTATCGGCACCAAGTTTGAATCATATGCAGGATTTGTATGCAAATGGCCATGGTATTTTATAATCATTCCACTTGTGATTGATGCCTTGCTAGGTATAGGATTCATAAATCTACAAAGTGAGAGCAGTTCTGAGCGCCTTTTCACCCCACAAAATAGTCAGGCATCTAAGGACAGGACAACATTACAAACAATCTTTAGTAGTTCTTCTAGTCAAAACTTCAATTCACTAAGCAAACTTGATGCCGAAGCGTATGGAGACGTTATTTTTGAAGCTAAACAAGGCAAAAATATTTTAGCCCAACAATACCTATCCGAAATCAGATCTATAGTTGATACAATAACATCTTTGACTTTTTCTGATACGTCTGGATCAACATCAAATTATTCTAAAATTTGCGCAATTAGCAACAATAAATGCGTTATAGACGGAACTGTTATCTTCAGTGCATCATTTAATGTCAGCCTGCATGCCAATAGTATTCCATATCCAGGAACTGGTGCAACATCCTTACAAGGAATATTCGGTAACATCGTCGTTTCTGGTGGAATACTTACAAATGCATCGTATATAAGATTAAGGTTCCAACTTAAGCAGGAATCGGAAGATGCAACTAAATGGTTTGAAGCATTTAAAAACAAACTGCAAGCATTGTCAGGAAATGTTACTAATATATTTTATGCACATTCTGAATCATTAGACGAAGAATTGAATGCAAATATTGGTGGAGACATTATATTTTTTTCCTTAACCTTTACCCTGATGATAATTTATGCGACATCAGCCACTACAAATAACAGATGTGTCTCTGACAGGCAGAACTTAGCCAAAGCAGGAGTTCTAGGCGCTGCTTTGGCTATCCTTGGATCGTTTGGAATTGTTGCCGGATGTGGACTTGAATTTGTGAGCATAGTTGCTACTATGCCATTTTTGATCATAGGTAATTGCAAGTTATTATATATATATATATATATATATATATATATATATATATATATATATATATATATATATATATATATATATATATATGTAAATATAGATAGATACATTGTAAAAGCAGATGCCAGTTTTTGACCAAAAAAAATCTTATATTTATATATATACATGTATCTACATATATATGAGAATGTTATCAGTTATACTTTTTTTGTATAAGAATTTTTGACAAATAAATATTTTCATTTGTTATATTAATCATATATAGAATATTAAGAAGACATTCAAAACTCTTTTTTTTCTATTGGGAGATAGACAAAAAAAAAAAGACTTTCATTTCTGTCTTGTTTGTTGATACCAAATATGATGTAATATAAGTTACTTGATTTAGGATGTCCATTTCAGATACTAGGCTATTCATTTGCATTTGCTAGAAACTGTAAAGATTTGGTTACTTATCAACAATCATCTTACGGATTTATTCTTGTCAAAAACAGGTTCTATAAAAAGCGTCACATAACAGAGGTTCATACATTGACACGTACTAATGTTAAGGACATGCGTGATAAATGCAAAATATCTAAATAATGGATAAATTTTCTTTCTAAAATCTAGATATGAAATACTAACATCTTCCATTATTTCCAACGTAATGAGTGTCAAAAGTTTAACTTAAGCATAATTGAGGGGAGAATTTAGCTTTGTATATTAAAATAGAAAAACATTAATACAAATGTCGGTGTGAAATTAGATATAAAATTGCAAGACAAGAGAAGGTTTCCAATGAAACTATTTAGATGACGTCCGCTTAAAATTAATTATTATTGAAAAAAATCCATGGGCTGTTATATCTTATTGTTTATGATATATTTTTTTTAATAGGAATTGGTGTAGACGACATGTTTTTGTTGCTGTCGGGTTTAGCTGAGACATATGATTGCAAAGGTCCACTAGAGCCAGAAGATCGAATAAAGATGACAATGCGCACAAGTGGTGTAGGGATCACGATCACTTCTCTTACAGATTTATTGGCCTTTTTGATTGGTGCAACTTCATCGTTCATGAGCGTTAGAAATTTCTGTGTTTATACAGGTTTGTATTGAACTGCGTTTGCTTTCATTCAAAAACAGTAAAGGCAATGAACGATTTGTTACTTTATCGGCTTTTAAAATGAATCGTATTCGATATTTTCTAAAAAAATATCAGAATTTAATACTGAATGCCAATACTTTCAAATACATGTATCAGGTTTTTGTTTAAACTATACATCCATATACTATTAGTAAAACAGCTTTAATAAGACATTATACTGAATACAAGGCGAATTTGCATTAAGTGTAACAAAATGACACATAGATCACAACAAACAGTACAATCGAATTGTGTTATCAACTCTAAGGTAAAATTGTCAGTTTTGTAAGATCTCATAAAAGTCTCTGTTTTAGAGGTAATTGAGAATCGGAAGATTATGCTTATGTTATCGATATAAATGTAAATAGTCTTATATGTACCTGGTAAAAGGAAAGTACTTTCACCTTTAATATTCCAATTTGTTTTTAATTGATATCTCGTTTACATGCTTACATTTTGTACCAAACAACGCCTTACATTCCTATGTGCTTCACATTTTTGATATGGTATTGCAGCATATATTTTTTGTGTTTTTTCTAATCTTTTTCTTTTTTATTTATCATTCCTAAATTGTAGGCAGCAGTAATTCAAAGATATTTACTTTTATTAGTAGTTTATTACAAAGGCATAGTTTTCTTCAAATTCAAGTATAAAGCTGTTTCGGATCTTAATCATCGTTGGCTTACAAATATTCATCTTTGAACAGAAGGTGAATTATTTAAATGAAATACACTTGAAATATCATTGACTTATTATATAAAGCAGTTAGGTGACCTATAGTTGTTAATTTCTGTGTCATGTTGGTCTCTTGTGGATAGATGTCTCCTTGCCAATCTTACCACATCTTCTTTTTTATATTCACCGTTTCGGCTAGTTTTGACTTTATTCGGATAAGTGACAGTTTGCAGTTGGTTATAAGCATCTAGCAGGACATAGTATTTTATCAAATATATTTCAATGTACATTTTTAGGACTTCATCAAATCTTTTTGTAATCGTTTTTTTTTATATGTTTTTTTTTTTGGTGTAGTTTGGGATAGTGATTAGTGCAGGGTGTGTTTTATATCATCACAATATACTCTTTTAGTATTATATAGATATTTTTGTATATGTATAACTACACTAAAATGACCGCAGTCAAACCATGTACTAGAATGTCGACCCACTGGTCTCGCTCATTTTTAAGTATATGGGAGGTTCTATTTTGTACCTTGATATCCACAACAATTCACTACTGTCTTAATTTAACAGCATAAATGTTCATGATAAACAGGATACAGATAAAATGAAACAGAATATTTGAAATCTGATAGAACTAAGCTACAAAAGTAATGATTTGGTGCCATAAGACATCGAATATTCTATGGACAAAATCTATCTCTAATAACATGTTCTCCTTTTTTTAGGTGTAGCGGTTCTTTTTTGTTATCTTAACTACATTACTTTTTTCGTTGGGTGTATGGTTATCCACGAAAGAAGAGTTGCAGGCGGTCTACATTGCTGTACATGTCAGAAAATTTCCCCAAAAGATACTGAGCCTAGATCAAGCATATTTGACGGTCAGCCCCACAGCTGGATGTGTACTGGATCAATACCAACGACCCGAGATGAAGTTGAAGGACCTCTTGAGAAATATCCACCACGAATTATTTCTAGAATAATTTTAAAGAAACCTGTTAAATGTATTATTCTGCTATTATTTGCAGCGTATTTAGGAATTTCTATATGGGGAGCAACTAAGTTTGAGCAAGGTTTGGTTCTCCGTGACTTGGTAACAGATGATTCCTATTATTTTAGATATAGCGAAGTTAATACAAAATATTATTCATCACGTTTTCCCATTTCTATTACTATTCCACAAACCTCAAAGTACTCAGATGAAAACACATGGAGAAAAATTTTATCACTCCAGACGAAGGTCCAGAATGCAGAAGGCATTGTTAGTGATGAATCTATCAATTGGCTAGCATCTTTTAGAAATTCTTCATTTTATATCAATTCTTCAGAAGTCAATTTTGTTACAGCTTTACGTTCCAGCTTTCTTCCAGCCAACCCACGATTTGTTGACGACGTAAAGTTTGACAGTCTTAACACCACCATAGTTGCCTCTCGGTTTTATATATTTTCCAATAATGTCGATAAATCGTCAGAGCAAGGGAAATTAATGCTAAGAATTAGAGAATTAGTTTCATCTTCAAATATTCCAAATGCTATAGCATTCTCTCCTGCTTTTATCTTTTTTGAACAATATGTAGCTATCCTGCCAAACACGCTTCAGACTCTAGGTATTGCAGTAGCTGCAATATTTGTTGTAACCATTATCTTCTTGCCTCATCCTGTTCTTGTTCTCTTTGTTACCCTGACATTAGCAATGATTATTGTTGGTTTATTTGGTTTTATGTACTTTTGGGATCTCACCTTAAGTTCAATAACTATGATACATATCATTATGAGTGTAGGATTTTCTGTGGATTTTAGCGCACACGTATGTCACGGATTTATGGATGCTGGAAAAAGCGATAGAAATGAAGGGGCTAAAGGAGCTCTAATAAGAGCGGGTGGACCAATCTTTAATGGTGCCATATCTTCTATAATTGGGATTATCATGCTTTCGTTCTCTAACTCTTTTATTTTTAAATCGTTTTTCAAAGTTATGTTACTTATAATTTTGTTCGGAGCAGCACATTCTCTTTTCTTTTTACCAGTGGTTTTGTCAATTTTAGGACCATCATTTTCAAATGAACGTGATAACGAATTGGCTTTATCAACGAAAGGAGACAAGGAAAAGACAAATTCTTCAATACAAGGTTTAAACAAATCTTCCAAGACAGATTATACAAATAAAGCATATGAATAGTACAAATGTCGAATTTTGAATTTAACAAATAGCAAAGTTGAGGAATCAATGGCAGTTTTATTATTTTTATTAGACTTGTACGAACTACTCAACCAGCTTTGTAGTTTTTATGGTTGAGTTTATACTTAATTTGTGCATTAATTATTTTTTTGCATATTCATATTTATTTATTGATTGTTTACTTTGTCTTAATGTGACTGTTTCACTGTTTTCTAACAACTCTTATTTGCACATAACATTAACGTGATGTTCGGGCTCTTTTGATGCAAAGGTTTTAGATAAGAATTACCAAAAAGTAGTAAATGTAGACACAGCCTACCATTTCGAACGCTTTTTTAGTGCTGAATTAAAATGTTACTTTTATTATGAATAAATTGTGCTAGGAAAACTTTTGCATTTAAAATATGATTTGTAGATTAGCTTATTTCTGTTGTTTAAATTAATCACAAATTTCATCATTAATAATAGCAGATAACAACTTAAAATACATGCATGATATCAACTCAGATTTCCTTAAGACATTATTTTTACTATTATTGTGTGTTATGTTTAATGTATCCAAATGAGGAAAATAAAATTCTTACATGTACAACATGCAGAGCGATTGTTTTTTTTTTATACATTACCATAAACACGAGGAAGTAGATTCAACCAAAAAAAAAGTTGACATAAATGCGGCACATATCATCTTCTACTGTTGGTTTGAAAGCTTTTTTCATATAAAAAGCTATTTGAATGATACAATTTGTATAGGAAGTGATTGGATAAATAAAGTCTCAACAGTCATTCCAAGGTGGCTCTAAATTTTTTTGTTAAAGCTTTTGAAAATGTGGTCCTCAATGCTCTTCAACTCAACATGATCTTTGCCATTTAAACTGTTTTTATTTGAGCGAGTCATTTGTAGACGAAACGCACGTCGGACGTACACAATTTAAATCCTAGTAACTATGATTATTGTATTCACCAAATAAAATGATGATATTATGCATTCCTGTTTCTTTCCGCTATCTGGACTTGATAAAAACAAGTACCAAGTAATATTGAATCCAATAATTATAAATCCATCTTGCCGTTATTCAACTTTATAAATCTATACATAAAGGCAACAGAAGTATACCGGTGTTAAAAAGTTATAAATCGATTCATCTAATATAAATCCGGGTGACAAACTAAAATCGAGGGAAACGCATCAACTATAAGTCTACTTAGATGGGAAAAAATGAATACCTACTAATTGTACAAATAGCATACTTATTTAATGAAAATAAATATACTTAAATGTCTTAAAATTCTCCTTTTTATTCAAAAATAATTGTCAAGATTGGTTTTCACTTGTTTGTATGAGTAACAGATAACTTTAAGATAAGACGACAATGTTTCACAGATGACGACAGATATGTTTTAACAAAACTCCCGATTCAATTTCCCCGAAAGTGACCTAAATAAAAAATGTATATAGACTCATCACCGGGTTATTATTTCCATTAATACTCAGTAAAAAATGCGCAATGGGATTAGCCAAATTGTTATCAAAGGTATCAAGCTTGCAATTCGATATGCAAGATGCAAGACGCTCTTTTCGTCTACATTAAACTCATCAGTGACGCTCAAATACAAAATAGTTAGAAAGTCAAACAAGTTAAAAGTTGAAGAGTATTGAGATTCAAAAATTCCAAAAAATTGTGCCAAATACGGCTATCGTAATCAATGCCTGCGATAAGAAAATCCTTAGTTTTTCGAATAGTTCATTATTTTGCCCACAGGTAATTGTTAAAAGTGGCCATATAATTGATATTCATGTCAACACCAAAGTTCTGACAACCGGGCTGCTGATACCCTCGGGAAAGAAACATCCACCTGCAGTGTCATAAAACTAGAGATGATAATAGTTATCAAAGGTACCTGGCTTACAATCTTCACATACTACTCATCAGTGACGCTCAGAGATCGCCGTGGTGTAGTGGTTAGTGCATCGGACTACTAACACAAAGGTTCCTGGTTCAATTCCCGTCTGGGATGAAAATTTCAGGGACTGAATTTTCGGCGCTCCCTTGACACCATTTGCGAGTATGGTCTTGAGGAAACGATAATAGTCCGTCGGAAGCGGACGATAAATGGCTGATCCGTGTTAAGAGAGAGCCATATTTCTTGCACGTTAAAGACACCCTTGTAGATTTCGAAAAAAAGAGCAGGCTAATGCCGCTACAAGGCAGCACTCGCACCCGCAAAGTGGAAAGGGATAAATATAAGTTGCAAAACTTGTTTCCCAATCCATTATTATTAAATATCTTTAAACTAATTAAACTAACAGTTAGAGCCAAAACAAAAGATGAAGAGCATTTACAAAAAAAAATGTAGTACCCAAAACTACAAACAATTGCGCCAAAAACAGCTAAAAATATTCAAAAAATCTTTAGATTCTACTTTAAATTTATCTAAACTTGTTGCTGCCGAGATCCTGCTGTATTTGACCTGTAAATAAAATAAATGCCGATTTTGGGTATTTCTCAATGAGACTGTTTCCAAAAACACCAAACACTGACATCACTTATAATGTATGTTCCTCAGAAATACACATGCGTTTATTCTTGAACTCGAAGGTCAAAATAAGCAAAGTTCTGATTGTGTTTAACAGAGAATATAAATTATTTGCGATCAACAATAACTTATTCTTAGGACCAAATCACTGTGGTATAAATAAAGATTATTCCACTGCATAAAGTGTGATACGATACTTATTCACTTGAGAGGTTTAATTATGCATACGGAATTTTCAAAAAGAAAAAAAGTTCAAAGCATGATAAGAGAACCAATTAAAGCACACAAATATGTCACAACAGCTGTATCATTATGAGATCCGATATCAATAAGTCTACAATGACATCAAATTAAAACTGAAATGAAATATTTGAAGGCCAATTTTACATCCGTTGGCATTAAAAATAGGATAATTAATGTTTTTAAAGTTAATAAAGCCATACGCAGTAAGTTCATATAGTCTTGTATTAGAAATCAAATTCAGAAAAATGTAAGGCAAAAATGCAAAGGTAGAAAAAAAAACAAGGTTGGACAACAAAGACTAACGTCGGTCTACAGAACAAATCATTGATCTTTATATGTCACATCGTTATCCAAAGTATCAAAGTAAAATTAAATATAACTGGTTGTGAACACACGGATAATGTACCACATATTTAAAGTTGCTTTATACCTTAAACTTGGTTAAGATATTAAAATGAAGATCGGTTTAAAAATAATCATTAAGACATAAGTGCTCACACATTTATTGTATAAATACCTATAAGTTGATATGATATTTAAGATACGGCGTTTCATATCGTGATTTTCTTTGAAACATATTTGCTGCTAGGAAGAAACCTTCGTAAAATTTGATTAAAACAAAATCAATGTTTGTTTAATATATTTCAGTATCTGAGTAAAAAGTTACACAAGGTTGTCTCGTCTTCATGAGAAGATACCAAGACAAATATTGCTGAATATTCAGAATCAACTTCAGCAATATTACTTTAAGGTCTTGAAGTATAATTGTGGGTACTGATGTTGTGTATCATCTAAATAACGTATTTTAGTGTTCTTTTATTTGTCTCTGTAAAGTCAAGTATTACTTGAACTGTAAAGTCTCTTTTAGGTGGTATTGTGGCTCGGTACTTATACATTTCGACATGGTTTCATTGTGCTATGGTAATATTTGTTTTCTTGTTTTTCTATTTTTCTTTAAAAATAAATGCTTTGTCTATATGAATTCTTTTTTTGTTGTTGACATCATTTCTTGTTTTTATAGTAATTAAGATTATAACACAATGTTGACTATTGTTAACCTTATTTTTGAAAATTTTACTATTTAAGTCTGTTTGTTTTGCTCACACATTGTTGTCAATAGAATATAATTTCATGCGATTGTCATACATGTGAAAGGTGAAGCTAGCCATTAAAGCAGGCTCAATCAAAGTCAGGAATAAGACGGATGTTGCACCATTTCAATTTTCAAGAACGTAAGGTTCAAATGAAAATTAAATCCTTTAATATCCGTGAATGATCAATGTTAATGATTTATTTCTTCAGTAGTACAATGTGTCACAGTTTTGAAAGAATTTATATCATATATATATATATATATATATATATATATATATATATATATATATATATATATATAATGCAAAATGTTGCAATCATTTTACCTTACAGTTCATTCCATGTACATGTAGATATGAGTGGTCTGTATTTCAATCTTAAAATCCATACAGGAGGTATAAGCATAACAATTAACTGAACTGAATGCAAAGGACCTTAAATATATTCTCAGTCAGAGAGCTCAATCCAGTGATATACTTTGTTATACTTGATTATCACTGCCTATAACCAACTGCATTGAGATCCTGATTTTTTTCCCAAATTACTTCTTTTTGAGGCCAACTAAAGTTAAGAGAACGAACACGACAGATATCAGAAGTTTCCTTTTATAAAGCTCCGTGTTGAGGGACATACTTTGAGCTATAACGGTTTACTCTTTACTCTGAGACCCACAGTTTTTGGTGGGGTTTTTGTTGCTAAGTCTTTAGTTTTCTATGTTGTGTCTTCTGTACTATTATTTGTCTGTGTGTCTTTTTATTTTTAGCCATGCCGTTTTCAGTTTATTTTCAATCTATGAGTTTGACTATCCCTCTGGTATCTTTCGTACCTCTTTTACAAATTGTGACTTGGATGGAGAGTTGTCTCATTGGTACTCATACCCCAGCTTCTTATATATTTGATAACTAATGAACACTAAAAGTGACGAATAAAATCAATTTCGAACGTGATCTGTGTTTTGTGGCAATAAGCATTGCGTATATGTTTTATAACATTTGGTTGAGGCAAACTAAAGTAAATCTAAATGTAGCAATTAGATTTTTGTTTCAAAAATGTGTGATATTTTATTTCTAAAAATACTTACTTTTTCTATATATGTATTGATAGAATATTAACTTTCTTGTCGGTTAATTTGTTTTCTTTTGTATGTTTTTAAATATGTTTTGGAATAAGTAATCTTAATTAAAAAAAATATTTTCTTGTCGCGAAATTATTTTTTTTGTCGCTTCTTTTCGCTTCTTCACGCTTCTATAGGTTGCATTTCTTTAAATATTGACAATGCAATTTCCCATAGGAACTCCTTTTTACGGCTAAAACTGTACCACTTTTACTACGAAGTTTTGAAAAAAATCTTATCCTAGAATTGAAAGTTCATACATTGTCATATGCACCACAAAGGTCAAAATATAGGGCTGTGCGGCATATTTTCAACGTGTATATGCCCTGAACTACTCAGAGTTTTTTCTTAACTAACCCTACCTCGAATGAAAGGTTACCACAGGTTTCAATGAAAACAATATGCACATAGATATAGGAAGCTATGGTGTTAGTGCCAATGAGACAACTCTTGATCCAAATAACAATTTAAAAAAAGTAAACCATTATAGGTTAATGTACGGCCTTCAACACGGAGCCTTGGCTCACACCAAACAACAACCTATAAAGGGCCCCAAAATTACTAGTGTAAAACCATTCAAACGGGAAAACTAACAGTCTAATCCATATAAAATAAAAAAAAACGAAAAACGAGAAACACGTATAAATTACATAAACAAACGACAGCTACTGTACATCAGATTCCTGACTTAGGACAGGTGCAAACATTTGCAGCGGGATTAAACGTTTTAATTGATCCAAACCTTCTCCCTTTTTCTGAAACAATAGCATAACATCACAAGATAGAAAAACACACGGTAAAATATCAATTGGCAGGCTTAATTCAATCAAAAAACGTACATTAATACATGTATATTTACTGGTAACATTCCTAAGTTATGTCTCTGAGCGATGGAACACAGAGAGCATAACTGGGAACCAGTATGTGAACAAAATTAATTTTCTATGAATATTCAAGATCTCCCCAAAAGAGGCGTGTTTTGAGAAACTGCTGTATTAAAAAAGTGCAACCTATAGGTTCTTGTCGCTAAAATTCCTCGTGTCGCTAATTAGTGAGACCTATTCAACACATTATTACAAAGCAAATCAAATAAAATAAAGTCGAAGTTGAAAACAAATGTTCAATCAAATATATATGCAATTCGTCAAGTGGCTTGATGCACATATCGTTAAGTAATTGAACGACATGTCTTAATTTGGTGTTTTTAAAACTTCTAAAAAAAATATTGACAGAAATAAGGGATGAGTAGTGAAAATTAAATGAAGCTGACAGATTTCAAAAGAAAAGAATGTTCGATAAACTGTATATTTAGGTTGATGTAAATATATACGATTCTATATTTTTGTCCAGTTTCCAATTAAATGTCAAAATAACTAAAATGAGAAGATAATTCAGCCACAGCTTCATTTTCCGGCGATGCTGAAATACTGTAAATTCAGAAATTATTGAGTGCATTAATTATTGCGATTTTGTCATTTTGGACTAAAATGCGCTTTCAATTTTTGCGATTTTCAGAAAATCCTGTTTGGTTCATATGAAAAAAATGCGAGTTTTAATTATTGCGATTATAAATAACCCTGTCGCATGTATCGCAATAATAAAACACCGCAATAATTTACAGTAATCAAATAAAACAAGATAATCGTCTTTGACTAATTACTGTGATTATGACAAGAAAATTCAAAAATAAAATGAAATAATATAACTAGTTTAATAAATAGCTGTTTTTTTTTTTTAATTTGACTCATGACTATTTGTTTTGACAATATACCTTTTTAATCAATTTAAGTTATTTTTTACATGTACTTTATGGTAAGTGAGGAATAAATGAATATCATCTTCTAATATAATGCAAACTTTCCCAATGCCTGCCTTTTTCTATTGAAAAGTTGTTTCTCAAATTAATTTTCTTAAATCAAAATGATTTATACTAAAATCATAGTAGATAGACTTATCTGCATTCAATACTGTTTTACAAATCGTTAGAGCTTATTCTAAATAAAATTTAGGCAATTCCTAAATATATTCAAAATATTCATTAATTCAACAAAATTTGATAATATTTGTATTGTCATATAAACATATGGTATTTAGTTTGTGACAAAAAAACAATTATTATGCAAAGAATTAACAATTCTATAAGAAATTAAAACACATGGATTTTTTTTAGGTTTTTGCCCTCAGTTCTAATAATGACTATTTTATAAGGGATCCAATATTTTCAACATATATATGTAATAAAGGTTTAGCATTTCTTTCACTTTTTGTTCTTGGGTAAGAGACAATATTATGAGAAGGTAAACAATTTTCAAATAGATTATCTCAAGTTGTTTTGTTAATTTTACAATTAAGGAAGGAGTGGCCTTTATGGTCCAGCAAGTGGCACAGTTTACATATTCTATCTTTTCTAGGAATTTTATATTGTCCACTATTTTCTATTTCTAAATTATGACCACTAACTCTATATGTGACACATCTGAGTATACAGTTTTTATTGAAGTTTTTATTCTTAAATCTATTTTCAAAAATGTTCTTATATTTTTCTTTAAATTGATTTTTCATCAAGGGTTTTAAAGTCTTAATTCATTTAAGTCCCTGAAGTTGCTAACTTCATCTAAAAGGCCTGGGTTAAATTAAGGAAATATTTGCAAATGTACACCAATAATATGTATCAATACCAGTCCAGCACTTCCAACAATATAAATGTACACAGAAAAAAATGATTTAATTAATACTATAGACCATAAAAGTGTAACCATCTATATAAGTGTATTTTGTCAAATTTTGGCTTTTAACTGACAGATATTAGCCAAACTGAAGATGTCATATTTAAGTGCACCTTTGTTTCAAAAAGGCAAGGCAAGACAGTTTTTTTTTCTTAAAATATTTTTTTGGAAAATAAGTCTCTTCAACATGTCCATTATGTTAACTCCTGATGTCAGACTTAAAAAAAAAAGATAGGCAAAAATAGTTGTTTCCTATTAAAACCGTATCATAATGATATTTGTAGTTTTCCTGAATAATAATAAAATGTTGTAAAAATTTATTATAAGAAGATTGATATTGTCTGATCATTTTATTTTGTTAAGAAACAGGCTTGCTAAACATTACTTCCTTCATGGTTTCTTTAAAAATATCATTTGCTTGATTATTAGTTATTATTAATGATAATTCATTAAATATTGCAAATAAACAATTAAATACAATGAACATCATGTACATTAATTTTATTTTTTTTTACTTTTAAAAAAAATTAATTAAAGTCTGTTGTCTTTCAAATGCTAGTCAATGACTTTATCTTTGACATTTTTGTCTTTTTGCTTCTCAAGATTCTTACTAAGAAGACATTAAAGAATAAGAAACAAAATCATACAAAAATGATAAAACAAAATAAAAAAATGAATTTAAATAAATTCAAAAGACAGAAAAATCAAAAATAATATTAATTAACAAAGACTAAAACAATGTCTTATTCTACATTTTCAAAAAAAGGTGAAATGTCAATTTTGAAAGAAAGTTAAGTTACCTGTACAGGTAAATTTTAAAGAAACATAAAAATTGATTGATTACAACAGGTAACATTATTAGATAAAGCATCAACCTATGTTTTATGACCCCAATAAATGGCCAACATCTCAAGATTGAATACCCCAATAAATGGCCACCATTGGATGTTGACCATGCAAGAGGGTGGACATAATTAAGAGAATGTCACAGGCTGTACTGTACAATCCCCTTCCCTTTAATGAATGTGACCTACCGAATTAGACTATTTACCGAATTTGTTATCACATAAGCAACACGAGGGGTGACACATGTGGAGCAGGATCTGTTTACCCTTCCGGAGCACCTGAGATCATCCCTTGTTTTTGGTGGGGTTTGTGTTGTTTATTCTTTATTTTTCTATGTTGTGTCATGTGTTCTATTGTTTGTCTGTTTGTCTTTTTTTATTTTTAGCCATGGCATTGTAAGTTTATTTTAGATTTATGAGTTTGACTGTCCCTTTGGTATCTTTCGTCCCTCTTTTTTCAACACTATTGAACGATTTCTTGACAGTCATTTTTTTATTGGGAAGGAAACCGGAGTGCCACAAGACAATTTCTATATGAAAATCAAGAAACGAGTCCGACTCATTGGTATCTAGTGTATCATTTATCTCAAGTTTGATGGGATTGATACGTTCAGCAAACTCACCAAATTTTAATGTATTAAGTGAGAAAATCTCACCTCTACTTCAGAAAGCGAAGTTAAACTTCTTCTTACTTCTTTTAATCTTCTTCCTGAAATGTTCCTGAATGGCTGACGTCCGCCCCATATAAATAATGAACAAGTTGGCATGGGAATATCGTTTGAATGTTAAATAAAAAATATGTTGTCAACCAAAAATCAAGCATCTTGATTACGTCAGTTTTTGATAATTTCGTGTTTAAATCATTACTGGAATGTTACAAATGACGATTTATTTCTCCCTTAGACATTATATAAGTATCTACGTTGACTTTTCTTTATTTGACACACAGCAAGATAAACTATTTAAAAAAAGTAAAATCACAAAAATACTGAACTCAGAGGAAAAGTTAAAACAGAAAGCACCTAAGCAAATGACAAAATCCAAAGCTCAAAATCGATTTGTCTTTTAGTCTCGATGGAGAATACTTGATGTGCAAAGTGTAGAAAAATTCAAATGTGTTTATTCTATCGCAAAATTTTTGGAATTTATAAGTAACCCCATCTTATTCATGCCATTAAATTGATGATCACGAATGGTTACTTTAAAACCTGCACTAGGTAATGAAAGCATCATTATCTGAAGAATGTGTCGTATATAACTTTCTGCACGGATTATGAAATTTCTGTAAAACTGAAATAGTTTATAACCAAAATTTAGTCTTTATAAAAATAAGAAGATTGCAATAAAATTAACGGTATCAATTTTCTTGCACCAGATGCGCATTTTGACAATACATGTCTCTTTAGTGATGCTCGTTGCCAAAATATTTGAAATCCAAATCTTATATAAAAGATGAAGAGCTATAATCCAAAAGGTCCAAAAAGTATAGCCAAATCCGTGATGTTAATGTTAATGTAATTGAGGATGTACTTAGGTGAGGTTTTGGAATAAGTGTCAAATGTTCGGACTCTTTGGTGTTTTTCCATACGATACAAGGTAAATATTTTGCCCCATAACACCTATTTATCTTTTAACATAAAACTTAATAGTTCATAAAAGGTCATTTTACAAAAATTAAGCAGTTTTTTTTTTCTTTTGATTTGAGACCCAAATAATACCAAAGCAAATATCAGGTAAAAGTCCGAGTCAGCATTTCCCCGCCATATTTTATAAATCAAATATCTCGAAAAGGAGCTCCATGACCTATCAATATTTTTTAGCTTATTTCGATCCTTAACTAATACTCTTTAAGCTTTAAGTATCAATTTTGAATTTAATTTTACCTTAGATCACCTAAGTACATCCTTAAGTAATGAAATGCACCGAAATGACAAATGTATGTAAAATAAATCAAAAGGAATACAAACGATAGTTAAAAAAAAAACCGAAAAACAAATACAATATATAGCAACAAACAACAACCACTAAGTTTAAGTGTATCTCCAATGTATTCAAACCAAACATACAATTGTTTAACAATGTCGAAAATCTTTTTTCAATTGTCAAAATACTTTAAATGATTAATTGTCAAGTCATGTCAGTATGTTATCACTACTAACCATACATCCTTGTCTAAAAATTGAAAAAAGATATATTGCAGTTATCATAAATTTTGAATCCAGGCTAAATATAGGTTATTTATTTTAGTACTAAAACTGTACTTGATTACTCGGCCTTCCGATGGAGTACCCGAGTACTATTCGGAGAAGACATTAATAAATTACATTATACATGTACTTATAAAGATGTTATACACGACTTTTTGGAATTTTGGATTCTCAATGCTCTTCAACTTAGTACTTGTTTGGTTTCAAAATCATTTTGATCTGAGCGAAGTGATAAGTCTTATGTTCCGAAACGTGCGTCTAGCGAATTAATTTATAATCCTGGTGCCTATGATAACAAATTATACTAAATTGTTTTTAATCAATTATATGGCTATACGCCTATAATTAGCATAACAGGTTTTTTCCCACATGTTGTTCCTTCCTTTTGACAAACCAGTATATAATAAAATACACTTCGGAGGTACTAATTTAATTAACTAATTATCCTATAGTTCTTTTAATGAATTTATCGTTCAAAACTTATCACCTCTTATTAAGTTAAATACAATCACCGTTACTTTTTTTTAAAAGCATCAGTAAAATTTCTTAACAAAAGAATTCATTGACATCAAACAAAAGTATAAACCTCATATTGTCAACAATAGAAGTTATGATAAGAGTTAAAAGGCCACGATAAGTGGAAAAACAGAAGACAAAATGAAAGGCATACATAAGATATCAGTACAGGAAGATTGATGAGTAAAGCATCAAAGGATAACAGAATTACTAAAATAACAGATTAACCATTTCAAAAAAGTTAAATCACAAAAATACTGAACTCCGAGTAAAATTCAAAAAGAAAAGTTCCTAATCAAATGGCAGAATCAAATGATCGAGCATATCAAACGAATGGATAACAACTGTCATGTTCCTGACTTTGTACAGGCATTTTCTCGTGTAGAAAATGGTAGATTAAATCTGGTTTTATAACTAGCTATACCAATTAACGGTACCAATTTTGGTCTCCTTTTTATTTGTATTGTAGTCCTGTAATATTATGTTGTCATTTCAATGTTATATTTAACTTTGCCATTAAAGTGCGAGGTTTGGCATGCCATAAAACCAGGTACAACCCACCACTTTTATTCCCCTTTAAAAGTGTCCTGTACCAAGTCAGGAAGATGGCCATTGTTATAATATTGTTCGTTTCTGTGTGTGTTGCATTTTAACGTTGAGTCGTTTGTGTTTTCTCTTATTTTTGAGATAAGACGTGGCACGGTACTTGTCTATCCCAAATTCATGTATTTGGTTTTGATGTCGTTGTTCTCCTCTTATATTTAATGCGTTTCCCTCGGTTTTAGTTTGTTACCCCGATTTTGTTTTTTGTCCATGGATTTATGAGTTTTGAACAGCGGTATACTACTGTTGCCTTTATTTATATGATATTTGCATCAAATTCCATTATATTGACAACGATGTGTGAACAAAACAAACAGACATAATTATAAGTAAAATTGTCAAAAAGGGGTTATGCAGTCAACATTGTGTCCTTATTTGTATCGCTATAAAGCTATTAAACCAAGAGTTTAAAATGGTGAAGTTGAAATCATCCCTTGTAAATTTTACGGACGCCATCACGAGTTGTTTGACCGTTATTGAATAACCGTTTCACGAATGATATCGGATATGTTCCTTACGTCGTAACTACTATCCCCTTCCCTTTCATGAATGTAACTTACCGAATTAGACTATTTACCGGAGTTTTTATCACATAAGCAACACGACGGGTACCAAATGTGGAGCAGGATCTGCTTACCCTTCCGGAGCACCTGAGATCAACCTTAGTGTATGGTGGGGTTCGTGTTGTTTATTCTTTAGTTTTCTATGTTGTGTAATGTGTACTATTGTTTGTCTGTTTGTCTTTTTCATTTTTTCAGCCATGACGTGGTCAGTTTATTTCAGAATTATAAGTTTGACAGTCCCTTTGGTATCTTTCGTCCCTCTTTTGCCTTCCGATGACCTTTTTTTTAGAAAACGGACGAGACGTTCATTTGCACATACATGTAGCTGCTTTATTTTATAGAAAAACAAAATGAAGAAATGTTTTTTTTTACCTCTTGATACATGATTGTTTACTTTAGACAAAAACATTTGGACGTTTGTGATATTTTCCCCGCCCCCTCCTATTTTCCAATATTTTGCATCAAATGTACGAAGACAGTTGCCATAATACACTAAAGAGAGATGACATTTCACCATTTGAATTATTGCAAATAAAATTTATAGTAGATGCTGTTTCCATACATATGCACATATATTACACAAACAATAAGCCTGATTTGAAAGAAAGCAAGAGATAGAGGGTGGTTTAAAATTATGAGTGTCAATTTAAGGTTTTTTTTTCCTAACTGTGTATTACTAACTCATGGCATTTGAAAAATCACAGTAATGCATATTCTGAGACAATCCGTACCACGCATCTATTGATATTTACAAAATAGATTCAATTCTGAGGGAGAAATTTTTTTCGGATGGCACTACATGTTAATTCTTTTGGTAATTGTTCTTAGCAACCAAAATAAATACTAAGACTTGGTTCGATCATAAACTCATACTGTGCTAGATATCCATGAAAAGGAAAGTATGCGCTTTATGTAAATACCGCATTATGGAACGCTGTTTGAAACTGTGCATTGATATCTTAGTTTTTTTCTCGTTTTCCTTTTTCGTTTTTTGCCATGTCCTTGTTTTTTGTGTTTTTTTATAGTTTGAATATCTTTTTGTACCTTCATCTTCTCTTTTATCCATAACCGTCCTGCAATCAAATCATTTTTGTGTATCAAATAAATTGGAAAAATGCATATTGACTTTTGTGATTCCTCCGTGTCCGGAAAAGTGAGAGGTGCATAAATTTCAGGCGTACTGTTCTTGTAAGCATAAATATATTTCTTTTTATTCAAATAATAGTTATTTTTTCTCTTTTTCTAAATCCAAGAATACAAATTAAATTCATTTCATATTAACATCGTATTCTGTTTATTCTGAATAAAACCTTATCCAAGATATTAGGATTATGATTTGGGACGCAAGACTACAGAAGACTCTCAAATGAAAACTGTTGCAACGTTAAATCAATGCAACAAAATTAAATAACATTTTATTCGATAAAGTTGGTGATTATTTGACGTATTTTCAAGTAATTTAAGATGAAATAAAATACCCTTAAGATTAACAAACGTGACAATCAAACAAAAACCATTTGATATGAAAGTATGCAGATTGTTAGCTTACTTTGATCGTCAGTTCTAAAAACAAATCGGTAAGTGGGTTATATAGCTTGGCATATCTAACTTAGGTTACATAAATAACCTGAAATTGTTGCCTAAACAATTTCTAGCTACCAGATGATCTGGTAAGTCAAAGGGGTTTTTGGAATATGGTTGACAAGGAAAACAAAAACTTCCTGCATTACATTCATTGGTTGGCTTTAACCTTGACGTAGTAATATTCATCACTATGACTAAGAATGAAATCCTTCTGTTATGTAGTAACTGAGACATTAATGACTGAAATGTTTGTTGTGTTAACGAACATACGGAAAGGTGAATGCAATACTGTCCTAACAATAATTTATAGTTGCGTCATGACATCATAAAAATGTAAATGTGCAATTATCTCAAAGTATTTTAAATTACAATAAGTATAAATTACTAACTAACATGGGTTGCATTTTAGATTTTTGATACTAGTCATTTTGTTAGGCCCCGCCCCTATGAAAAAGGAACATTAAGATTAATCCTTGTCTGTCTGTACGTCTCTCCGTATGTACATCTCAAACTTGGTTTCTGTAAGTGTTTTCAACTTAACATTATGCAACGTATACCCAATGCTTATAACTACTATCCACATATCAAATTTGAATTACATGTCATCACTATTACCGTTCTCAAGTAACGTCCCTTTATAAATAGAACAATTAGTGAATTTGCCTCTAGCAAATATTGTAAAATGAACACGCTATTCATTTTACCATAAAAAAAGCAATTCATTTTGGAACTTGAGTAACATAAATACCACTGTTCTTGCGGTTTGTCTGTTTCTGAATGGAAACTTGTCAAATTCAAACACTATATTATACATAAAAATGCGAGAGCAAAACATAAATAGTTCAAATTCACCAATTGCTCTTTGTTTTATTCTACAATGAAAACATGTAAACCCCTGAGTATTCTCTAATTGCAACATTAAAAAAAACCAAGTGTTATCAAATTGCAAAGAAAACATATTCAATAGAAAAAAAAAACTTGGTAAAATGACTCTTTCATATTTATAAGCGGGAAAATATGTGTTCCATGGACAAATTCATCTTTTATCATTTTATGTGACCTTTGTTTAAAGTGTAAACTTCTCTTATTCTATTTAAAATACCTTTGTGCAAAGATATTTCAATTAGATTTCAGAAAGCCTTTAAACTTAATCGTTGTGAAAAAATAAAAGGCAACCTTTCCTCGATTCATTATATGTTTGTTGTTATAAAGGCATATTCCCTGGCTTGTTTCTTTTAATCTGCAGAAGGTATACTGTGTGTAAAATTTTTTTTTGTGTGTAATTAAATCAAGCGATGATGATAGATTATCAAATAAATAAAATAATTGCATATGTTATAATTAATTCTTTTTGTTATACTAATATTTTACTTTATGTAACGAATGCATGGTCCAATCAGTAAACTGAAGGTGACTAGATTGACCAACTAAACAGGTGTACATGTACAATTTAAGCGTAAAATTAGTCGGCCGTTTCATGATCACTTGTATGAAGATTCAGGAAAGGTGTTATTTTCTCTGTTATATGCTGACAGTCGGATTCTCCTTGTTACAACAGCATTTATAACTAGATAGGATAGAAAAGGTACCTGTAACACAGTACAAACTACTCATCGTTTATCAAACAAGATAATTGTATTCTTCTAGGATTTTTTTTGTTAAGAAATTATCATACACCATTTTCTTTTTCAATAAAGTATTGATTCAAAGAAAACTTAAAATGCTGGCATCGGTTACGATATAACCAATTAAAACACGTTGAATGTCTTAGTTGATAATGTTATCTCATTTAATTCTGCATATTTCCACCTAACTGCAAATCATGACATTTATCTTTTTTTTTTTTTGTCTATCACCGTACCGTAATGCCTTTGAAGGCAGGTCTTGGCCCGCCAGTGTGCTTAACCCTTGACCAATCATATAAAGGTAGAAATGATCCATGTTTTCTCAGGAAGTCCAAATCTAATAAATATCAGCTGATGGTTAGTCTCATACACTACATATATTAAATGGTAAACAAAGAACAGGTAAGTAAAACATTAAATTACAACCATGTAGAACTTATCATTTTGTATCAAGTTTAATGCCATGCCTATTTTAAATGATAATTCTTCAAGAATAATATCATAAGAGGATAACTTAGCATTGCTTATAAATGACAATAAATTTATTTTTATAATGCCTTTCCATTGTGTTGTCAAAAATTAAAATAGATTAATTTTCAGATATGTAAAGATGTTCCGATAATTTCAGCGTTAGACAACTCGACGCATGCGCATTAAACTTTTTGTTGTTTCTTTTTTGCTTCAGGAAGAGTTGGAGGTTTTACTTTTTAAATGACTTTGCCATTCCAAATAAAGTAGTTCGAAATAGAAACCGTTTAGGTTTTTTTTAGCGTAAACAATACAGCTTCATTTATTCAGCAATGAAATTAGAATCTTTTATCTATCTTTAAAGTTTTCACAAACTATTTGCTTTAACATAAAATTACTAATCAAAGAAAAGCTGATGCATCATAAGGGTAGTATAAGAGAATATATAACAGGGAATGTAAAGCAAATACCAGGAACTGTATAGCCAATACGTAGTTAGTCTGGTTTTCTATTTCATAATACCTATTTGTTTGAGTAGTGTTGTTCTAACTACTATTTGTTTGTCTTTTTTTGAGTGATGGTATTTGATGTCTTCATTTCTTCCTTCGGAAATCGATTTATCATTGGTCTTTACAACTTCTCCTACATTGATATTTGAAGGGGCATCTATGATTCATTAATAAAGTATCAAGTTTTGAAGTCACTCATGATATTCCTATAAACAAAGAAATAAAGCAACCATACAGGTTAATATATATTACATTGGGACTTAAAGAAAGACAATGTACACACACATACAGTGAAATGCAGTCAAGTTTAGCGTTTGATAGTTCATTGATAATATTCTGGCGTATCACAAACAAACAACTTGTAACGCCTCATTTCATTGGTTGAAAGATTCAAATACAATCCACAATCGTAGTGTGCACGTGAATTGACACAGGTGACTGACTATGGAATGTACTATGTTACTACGAACGTAAAAAACAAGGATTTGACAATGCATAGTTTACAAATCTTTGGTCAAAAGAATTAAATAAATGTTTTGTGAATTTAAAATAGTTTTGTCGAAATATTATACCGCAGCAACATAATTATCTTTTACCACATTATGAAAAATGTATGGATAAAAAAAAAATACATGTGCCGTGAAGGCATGCTGGTGTAAAAAGGATTGATTTGTTACATCGGCGAAGTTTTTTTCTTTTGTATGTGTGGACGTAAAATAATAAATAAATAATTGTAAGAAATATCGTAGAGTAGTTTATAAGGAACAATGTAAATGTACTTTTTTCGATTTCAATTGACTGAAAACTTACCTTAATTTCATACCGAAAAAATAGTTGAACTATCCCCCAAAGTGACGAGTAGTATGCATGCGTATTTAAAATGAAATAAAAAATCATACATGTAAGATAAACTGAGAATCGAAATATTAAGAAACTACTAGTAAGGATGACTGAATGCATGTAAAAGGAGGGATAAAACCGCTTTTTATCAATACATTTAACGAATAAACACGATTTTAAAAACTGATTGTTTTCTATGTAACTATTTAAATATTTACAATATATAATTTACGTTCGTTTTTCAACCGAGAATAGCAAAACGGTTAATTATAAAATTCATAAAGTATATCGCTGGAGTTTATAAAGTATATTCCTTCCAAGGTGCCATGGTTTGCCATCTCCATTTTTCTCTAAACAAAGTATGGTTGGTTACATGTTCTGAATTTACTTAGAATTTCGGATTTTTTTCTCAAAACTAAGTTTTTCTGAATCAGAAAAAAATCACACTTTTCTTAGTCGAATACCTAAAACTTGCAAAAGATATAAAAAGGCAGGATGAGCAACTTGGCAACAAAAAAAAAAGGCCGGATGACGAATTATGTAAAAAAATTCCGGACAAACTAATAAAAAAAGGCAGCGGACCAAGCAGACCGAAAATAAAAAGACAGGACAGAGATTACAACTAACAAAAGGAACAAAATGTTTCATCCAAGTCCCCCCTCTCATCAAAATAAGATGGTAGAGCTCTTAATTCAGAACCAAATGAGAACACAGTTAAATAATTAAATATTTCGAGGTGAAACCTGTTACATGTACTAATAAGTTTTAAAATTTTACTTTTGCACAAAATTATGAATTCAATGAATTTACCATCACGAGTTGGTTGACCGTTATGGAATAACCGTTTCACAAATGATATCGGATATGTTCCTTACGTTCTAACTACAATCCCCTTCCCTTTCATGAATGTGACCTACCGAATTAGACTATTTACCGGATTTGTAATCACATAAGCAACACGACGGGTGCCACATGTGGAGCAGGATCTGCTTACCCTTCCGGAGCACCTGAGATCACCCCTAGTTTTTGGTGGGGTTCGTGTTGTTTATTCTTTAGTTTTCTATGTTGTGTCATGTGTACTATTGTTTTTCTGTTTGTCTTTTTCATTTTTAGCCATGGCGTCGTCAGTTTGTTTTAGATTTATGAGTTTGACTATCCCTTTGGTATCTTTCGTCCCTCTTTTACATGCATATAAAAGATAGAATTGCTATAGGATAATCAAGAACACAATCACGTACGTGAATACGACGATGGAAGGTTATAACAACCTTGACCGGCTACGTGAATACTGATCAGTCCAATCAACTTATAGTACGCGTGTTCTATTTTCGCAGGTGTAAGGTCGAAGGTTTGAATTGACCAATGAAAACGATCGTTCCTTTACGAGTTAATCTAATAAAGTTTGTTTGACTGATTACGTCGCACTACCTTTCGCTAAGCTTTGCCGCATATGAGTGTACAAGGCACTGGTTGGCTATCAACCATAAAACAAATTCAGTCCGTACAGAAATATATACAAGGCTTCACGAGGATAAAATGTAAAATAGAAAAATAATCGTTTGATGTTTTCAAAAAACAACAAACGAACAAACAAACAAAAGCAAATCATGCAAACATTAGCCAATCATTAAACACTGGAGTTCTAGCTCCGTATCTTGGACAGGCACATAAAGAATGTAGCAGAGTAAAACTTATTTCTAAATATTTTAATCAATGTTATGGAGATACTTTAATACCACATGTTTAACATGTACGGTAATTGAAAACCACGAAATAATCGATTATGAATAGAAATAATTATTGTACACTTTGTCATTTGTCATGAGTCAAGACTATTCATGCATACAATTTGGAGTTTAGTATGGTGTTTATTATCACTGAACTAGGATATATTTGTTTGGGGCCAGCTGAGAGACGCCTCCGGGTGCGAGAGTTTCTCGTTGCATTTAAGACCTGTTGGTAAGCTTCTGTTGTTGTCTGTTCTTTGGTCGGGTTGTTGTCTCTTTGGCACATTCCCCATTTCCATTCTCAATTGTATACATATGACAGATTGGAAAGTGAAATACTAAATCTTTTTCAGATAATATGTTCATGTCTAAAGCTTTTGACGATCATCTTGCTAGTGCATTTAACAAGTATGGACAATTTATATCCAGAAATGCTGTTGCAGCTATCATTTTTAGTATTCTTCTTAACGGACTTCTAGGAATAAACATTCGCTGGATAAAGTTCACACGTGAATTAATAGTATATACCCCGAGTAACAGTCAAGCACATCAAGACAGTCTTTTGTTTAATAGATACTTTAACGATTATACCGGTTCAAATTTTTACGAAAAAAGTTTGCTTGACCTTGGAAGATATGGAAGTATCATTATGAAAGCACCAGAGGGAACAGATATACTAAATATGAAATTTAAGACAGAAATCAATGAAGTAGTAGCAACA
This sequence comes from Mytilus galloprovincialis, assembly GCA_037788925.1. Taxonomy (NCBI): domain Eukaryota; kingdom Metazoa; phylum Mollusca; class Bivalvia; order Mytilida; family Mytilidae; genus Mytilus; species Mytilus galloprovincialis. The sequence goes on from CM075337.1 coordinate 88,236,975, forward strand.
ATGTATAATGTTACCATTATATATGAAAACATGAACTACTCCTACAAACAGCTGTGTGCCAGACGTAATAATACATGTTTTGTCAGTCATGCTTTTCTGTATTCCGATTACTTCTGGCTTCAAGTAGAACGACATAACATATCATATCCTAAATTCAGAATGGACGACGGAAGCATCATAGATTTGAATCATATATTTGGAGGCGTTCATACGAATGACGATGGTCTAATTATTTCAGTGCAAGCGCTGAAAATGATGTTTTATTTGCGTCAAGATAGCAATCAATACAGTTCTTTAGCATCGAAATGGGAAGAAGAATTCGTAAAAACATTCAAATCTTTACCGTCTAGTAATCTAAGTATTGCCTTTGCAAATTCAGATTCACTTGGTCATGAACTAGACGACAACACTGTTGGCGACGTTTTTTATTTTTCGTGGACATTTTCATTGATGATTTCGTATGCTTCTTTCGTTTCGGCCGGTGGTAACTGTGTATCACAAAGAGGTCACTTGGGTCGTGCTGGTGTGTTTGCAAGTGGGCTTGCAATTTTAGGAGCTTTCGGACTTGGTGGTGCTTTACAAATCGAGTTTGTCAATATTGTTGGAGTGATGCCATTTTTAGTACTTGGTAAGAAGTTTAAAGAAATATGCATTTACATGTATATAATAATATACTTGATTATCATTTGATACTTAGTGTAGGAGTAAACTGACATCGTATTGATAATAATTATAAAAGACAATGTTTTAGCTCTGTCAGTTATTATCAAGCTACCTTACGATTTTGATATTTTCAATAAATGTCACGACATAAAAAATGGATTGCAACTTTGTCTTACATTGTAATTAAATTACTATATTCATCTTGGTATCTACTTACTATGTCAAAGACTTTTTATATATTTCGTTATAACTGAAGTATAGTCTGACACATCATTTCGAATTTTGACAAAATATTTGGTTACATTTTGACAGACATTTTGTGCAACCATTCAAGAGCTACACGACTCTGTTCCTTCGAAATAAAGATGTATTAAAGTAGATAAATATAGGGAGACGAGTTGTATATCATTTTCACACTTTTCAACAACACTACCGAAGGTTAGCAAAAGTTAATGATCGTACCTATTAAATAGACATTTGCTTTCAGTAAAAGTGTCACAGAGTGTAACAACTAGACAGATTTCGAAGTTAGTTATTAATGTCTTTATCAAATAAATCTAGGTAACAAAATATGGTAAATTACCCCCAAAAAATCTTTTGTACATTGAGCTACATACAATATTTTATATTATACCTCTAGTTTTATCTATGAATATGACCTATTGTTTTTCAATAAAGTATTATTGTATTATATTTTTGAATACAAAAATGTTAAATGAATATGTTGTTCATTTTGTCAAAATAAACTTTGATTTTGAAAGGTTCAATTTTTCTTCAATCAGGGATTGGCGTTGATGATATGTTTATCATGATGTCAGCTCATGGAGATGCTCCTGTAGGTAAATCTCCTGCAACTCGTATTGGAAAAACTGTTCAGTCAAGTGGAGTTGCTGTTACGATAACATCTCTGACGAATGTAGTTGCTTTTGGCGTAGGAATGTTATCTCCATTCCAGAGCGTTAGGAATTTCTGCTTTTACTCAGGTAAGATAAGTTACAATTTATGAAAAAAAATCTCATGCAATGAAGAGGCATTTTGTTTTTAAGAACATACTACATTTTTTCGCGATTAGCCGACACTATGTTTGGCGAGTTCATTTCTTTTAATCAAAACATTGGCCTTCATTATATGTAAAATTAAACAATAGCTTTAGAGTAATTAGTTTTATATGACATTGCAGCATGAAACGAAAATCTCATTCATTTCAATTATCTTTGGAAAATAGAATGTATTTGCATGAACCACAGAAGAAAGTGAAAAATAGTTTGTATAACGGGAATTCAGAAAACAAAAATACGGAAGATACTACAAGAACATTTGCAACTCATCATTCAACGGAACACTAACGGCAACATTGCATAAAAAAACATAACAATTTCAATACAAACAAGTTCATAGAACTAAAAAACCGTTACTAGAAATAATGCAACTTGAACACCAACAAAATCTTGGACTGTTGTATGTATATCGATACTATTAATTTATGTTCATATAGGTTCTGCTGTTTTCCTGTGTTATGTCAATCAAATGACGTTCTTCCTCGGTTGTATGTGTATCCAAGAAAAAAGAGTTGCTGCTCAAAGACACTGCATGACTTGCGTTAAAATGAAAAGTAGAGATGAATTAGAGGAAGAAGGAGCTCACTGTTGTCGTAAAGTGTTTTGCAGTGGGTCAGCCCCTTCGTCAAGAAGCGACCAGGAGAGTTTTCTTCAGAAAATCCCGACTGCTGTTTTTCCGAAGTTGGTTTTATGGATTCCAATGAAAATTGGAATATTGATAACATTTCTGGCATACTTAGGGGTATCAATATATGGTGCAATCCATCTAGAAAAAGGTCTGTCACTTCGTAATGTAGTGTCTCCGTCTTCGTATTATCACTCATATAGTACCTGGGATTACGATCACTTTCCATCTACATTCATTATTTCTTTTGTTGTTTCGGGACAAATTGACTACTCGTCAATATCAACACAAAATAAAATAGAAAGCTTATTGAAAAAAGTTAAACAAGATATTGAAATAGACAGTGGTAAAGATTTTAACTGGCTTTCTGCTTACATGTCGTCAAATTTGTACAACAATTCTTCAGAACACCTTTTTTGTTTGGGGTTGAAGACATATCTTTCTTTTAATTCTGTATATGCAAATGATGTTATATTCGACAAAAACTGCACTATTAATCATTCCCGATTTTATCTTAGCACTCGCAACATCAAAGATTCCTACCAACAAGGTAAATTCATGTTGAGAATTCGAGATAACATAAACTCGTCTTTGAATGTTTTTGCCTTTTCTCCAGCCTTTATTTATTTTGAGCAATATGTTGCTGTCCTTCCAAACACACTTAAAACAGTTGGAATTTCTATTGTTTCTGTGCTTTTAGTGACAATCATTTTCATGTCTCATCCATTGGTAGTACTATTTGTTTCCCTGTCGATGGCTTTTATCATGACAGGATTATTTGGATTCATGTATCTATGGGGACTTTCACTAAGCTCATTTACTATGGTTCTAATTATTATGAGTGTTGGATTTTCTGTTGATCACTGTACGCATATTTGTCATGCTTTTTTAACAGTTGAAGGAGAAAACAGGAATGTACGAGTATTTGAAGCGATTGTTCGATCTGGTGGACCTATCTTCAATGGAGCTATGTCAACGTTGGTTGGTATAATTACTTTGGCTTTTGCAGAATCATATGTTTTCACTTCCTTTTTTAAGATTATGCTGTTGGTCATTTTGTTTGGTCTTGGGCATGCTATATTTTTGCTCCCTGTTGTTCTCTCATTATTTGGACCTCATAAAAAGTCAGAAGTTGAGAAAAAAGTTATATTCAATCAAGAGAAGATGTCACAAGATGTGAACGGATATTTTCCGAATAAAATGGCACATGACAACAAGGGATACTACGCATAGAAAGATATCATGCTAGAGTAGTTAAAAAAATGATTCAATGGTTAGGACAATTGAACAAACTCTAGTATTACATGCAATATTTGTCATGTGATTAATTATGTTATATTATCCGTTATATATTAATATGTAAAGATGTATCATATGAAAGTACTCATTAATTCAAATTCTGAAGTTATTCATTGTGATGTTTTCTGGAAAAAAACAATTATTTGTATAAATTAATTACAAATTTAAAAATGCTTTGGTTTTTCTTATATAACACGCGTTGCGAATACTGTAGAGTGATGTAGATTTATAATATATATATATATATATATATATATCAATATTGACTTGATCACTTATTTGTATGAGTTTTTTCTTTATACCGACCCACTTCAATAGAATGAAAATAACTTGCTGTTACCCTTTTACCTAGAAATTTTCTATAGAACCGTGAGTGTTCATTTTGACACAATTATCATATTAGCTTAATTAATACCACAGATACAGATCTTCAGTTGATTGATTTAGTCAGTCGTGTTGCATATCTGTGATGTATGTTTCGAAGTTTTTTTCTGCTGGGTTCATATTATTGTCATACTCACCTTTTATAACTGTTATTGGTTGCACACCCAGTTTTGACACATTAACGGAACTATAATCTATAGTCATGCAAATTGGACGGTTAAGCTAGATATAGGAGTATAAGTGGACTGGACGATTACGGGTATTGAACGACTCAAGCAGGCCTGGTCTAATAGAATATACTAAATAGCCATAAATGTTTTTGTCAAACTAGTTCTATGGTTGATAACGTTTGATTTTTGGCATTTTTGTCAAATTCTTATTCTTCAAAAATACTTGTCTGTTTTATTAACCAAAATGTTGTCCGCGATGAAAGAGGAATTACAGAACTTCTGTGACACTGTTTATACTCGAATAGTGGTATTAACCATATGTGGATTCTTTAAACCTGTAAAAAATTCTAAAGCTCGATTGTTCTCTTATCGCAGTCAAAACAACTATCGGTTTTTCCACCCAATACACCACCATACCACATGAAAAATTGAAAATCCGTTTTATAGAAACATACCACTGTACTTTCCTCCATAAAAATGATATTATACACTACATATTAATTAGTTTTTGGATGTAATTCAACATATATTTTCAAAAAGACCCAAATATAAAACATGCCACACTGAAGTACAAGTGGTTAGTATGATGTGACCGGTTCCTTCCAGACACTTCTTAAAACAAGAAGATAAAATAAGGAAAATCATTCTATAGGTGTAATACCACCATTGATTTTCCCCTATTAGTCTTTGTTAAATTGGCACTTTAAAAAAAAATGTACAGTATTTACCTTTATTTCAACCAAAGAAATACTTTGCATGAATAAAGTTTAATCCTGTCCAGTGCTACAGTGAAAATTTCACACTACATTTCATTGCATATAAGAAAGTAACCAGCACCGGAAGTAAACAACCCAATTTTTACACTATTATTTACTGGTTACCTGCTTTGGTAACTAGGTAACCTTAACTTTCCAAAATATTTTATAAGACCATCAAATAAACAAAGAATGATGCTTTCAGACACCCAACATACATGTTTATGACTCAGAAAAAATTAAGTGCATTGAAATGCAGGGTTAATTTTCTACAACTGTCAAATTCAAGGGAATATTTTTTTAGACCTACTTTCGTATGCAACCGGATGTGCCGTATCATGATTTGGTGGTATTACACCTAAAGAACACCTAAATGTCAAATAAACTTAATGTAATTTTTTTCCCTCCAATTGCAAGTTATTTCAAGCATAACTGTCAAGTTTTGTTTCAGTCAGATCTATAGTTTCAGAGAAAATCACTATAATGTAAGGTCATATCCTACGGCGATATCAGTCTTATTTCTTCGAAAAATCCTTTTTTCAGTGTATCATTATAAAATGCAGTGTTGACTAATATCTGATCATATACTCATGATCTAAGCATTCAAACAATTAAATAGGATACAAAAAGACAACTTTAAGATGATATACAATTTTATTGCACCTTTTAGAGTTCATTTGAAGGTCTGTTTTGGTCTGTTTTGGTCCATTTTCCTTCTTCCTTCTTTTTTCATCAAAACTTGATATCTTTTGCCTAAAAAATAAAGCAAATGTAATTATTTTCCCAGAAAAAATGAAAGAAATGTAATGTCAAATCAACAATTAAAGTGTTTTAGCTGAAAGAACTGTTTCTATAAATGTTAACAGTCTCCACCGAAGTTTCTATAAGCCCTTATGTGTAACTTGAGTTTTTGGTCTGTTCCCCGAGTATGACAAATAACGGTTCCCTTTCAGTCAATCATAATTGTTACTGATATCAAAATCATTTCATTTATTTATTGCAGTATATTTCTAATAGATTTACACCTAAAAAGTCCACTTTCTTGTATTTTACATTAAAAAATGAGGAGAAAGAGTAATAAAAAATACATCAAAATGGTTTTAAAAAGGGTTATGTCCCTTTGAATGCTGGTAAAAAAAAAATTGGTACGAGTTATAAAATTTTAGTATGTGAGACTGGATTCTGATGTGTATAAATCCAAGGCAAGTGTTTAGATGATGTTTTGTCGGTGCAAAATACAGATGGCACAATGGCAAATTGTAAACTTTTGCGGCCAAAACAAAAATAAAACATGACATTAGTTGATACATACCTCAATGCTAAAGTGTCATCTGCAGACCAATTCACATATAAGATTTTTCAACAGAATGCTTGTCAGATTCATGGTTAACACTGAAATGAAAAATCACATGTTGTATAAACAAAACTGTAAAGGTGATTTAAAATTTGACACAGAGGCTCACGTAAAATGGGGATTAGCATGGCAAGCTATAAGAAAGGTCTCAATGTAATATATGTATGTTGATTCAAAAGTGTATTTCATAAATTAAATTATATCATATGAAGAAAAATAAGACTTCTCTTTAAAACCATTATTGTTTTACCATTTTAAATCAAACAGTCTTGGTAGGGTTTGTGTTTTCGACACCTTGTTGGGTGTGTACCACGAGAAAGAGTAATAAAAAATACATCAAAATGGTTTTAAAAAGGGTTATGTCCCTTTGAATGCTGGTAAAAAAAAAATTGGTACGAGTTATAAAATTTTAGTATGTGAGACTGGATTCTGATGTGTATAAATCCAAGGCAAGTGTTTAGATGATGTTTTGTCGGTGCAAAATACAGATGGCACAATGGCAAATTGTAAACTTTTGCGGCCAAAACAAAAATAAAACATGACATTAGTTGATACATACCTCAATGCTAAAGTGTCATCTGCAGACCAATTCACATATAAGATTTTTCAACAGAATGCTTGTCAGATTCATGGTTAACACTGAAATGAAAAATCACATGTTGTATAAACAAAACTGTAAAGGTGATTTAAAATTTGACACAGAGGCTCACGTAAAATGGGGATTAGCATGGCAAGCTATAAGAAAGGTCTCAATGTAATATATGTATGTTGATTCAAAAGTGTATTTCATAAATTAAATTATATCATATGAAGAAAAATAAGACTTCTCTTTAAAACCATTATTGTTTTACCATTTTAAATCAAACAGTCTTGGTAGGGTTTGTGTTTTCGACACCTTGTTGGGTGTGTACCACGACAAACTTGGCGGTCTTGGTTAATATGAGGCGGCTCGAAAGACAAGTGCTCAGGGTTAATGCATCTCTTCTGATGACACAGATGAGACACATCAAATTCCTCTGATAGGTCAAATTTCTCAGTGTGCAACATGTATGCAAATCTGTGACCATACAAGGTTCTTTTTTTCTGTCCCAAGGAAACCTAACACTATACACTGAATACAGCCTTGTCTGTCCACCCATTTGACTTAGCAAACACCCGTAAACCCCCATTTCAAGGCAATTTTTCCTCAAACGTGCTTTCTGTGTCTCAATCCATTCCGAATAGTCCATTTTTACAACGTATGAACTAGTTTAGTAATAATTTTTAAAAATGAAAGTACAATAAGGTCACCAGTGCACGTGTAGTTTCCCTAAATAGGTGTAATACCACCATTGATTTTCCCCTATTAGTCTTTGTTAAATTGGCACTTTTAAAAAAAATGTACAGTATTTACCTTTATTTCTACCAAAGAAATACTTTGCATGAATAAAGTTTAATCCTGTCCAGTGCTACAGTGAAAATTTCACACTACATTTCATTGCATATAAGAAAGTAACCAGCACCGGAAGTAAACAACCCAATTTTTACACTATTATTTACTGGTTACCTGCTTTGGTAACTAGGTAACCTTAACTTTCCAAAATATTTTATAAGACCATCAAATAAACAAAGAATGATGCTTTCAGACACCCAACATACATGTTTATGACTCAGAAAAAATTAAGTGCATTGAAATGCAGGGTTAATTTTCTACAACTGACAAATTCAAGGGAATATTTTTTTAGACCTACTTTCGTATGCAACCGGATGTGCCGTATCATGATTTGGTGGTATTACACCTAAACCATAAACAATTATATTAATAATGTCCTTCAAATATATGTACAAACGTTTCTGATTGGGTCACATTGATATAATGCTCGAAATAAGAGAAAACTACAGATTTAGCTTCTCCTTCATATCAGACAAATACATCGAATTTTACTTTAGCGATTTCAATTTTGAAATTATATTATTTCCTCATATTAGCACAATATATCTTCTTCATCCCTGCACGTAGCATTTATTCAACTGATACGATATTCAATTCCCTGCAGCTGCTACTCAGTCTTTGTTGAACGTTGTTTAACATCATCAATGTCTCGGCAAAATTTTTGTCGGGTTTTTAACGTTGGGAGTTCCCAGTGCAGGTTGATCCAATGTGGCGATGAGAATGCAAGAGGTTTCCATTTTGTTTAACCTAGTCTTTATGTTTGAATTTGTACAGTATTGATGAAGTATACTTTATTACCTGTATGTACTGTAATCTGCAAACACATTTTTGTTGGTGTCTCTTTCAAATTCACGTTTAACTAAAATCGTGCGTCTTTGTAAGATTTATTAAATTTTTTGTATTTCTTTTTTTTTTGCAATTTTTTAGTTAGTTTTTTTTTAATATCTGTGAAAGGTTTAGCTAGCTATAACACCAGGTTTGATCCGCCTTTTTCTCAATTTAATGCAAGTACCAAGTCACGATTATGAGTTTTCTTTCATTCGATTTTTGTTTGATAAATTACATCATTTGATTTCTCAGTCGTTTTGAGTTTACCTTGTAGTTCGATATTTTTGTTATTCCTTATCACATGTTCAACCAGTAACAGTTGGAAAAGTCTCAAATTGTTCACTTATATCATTCATAAACCACTTTTTTTAGCATTTAAAGTTTTGTCTAGTATTGAGTGATAAGGATCTAAATGTTGATTGTGAACTTTGTTTATTACATTTCCCACCAAAATGGTCAACTAATAAACTCACCAAATACATTAAAAATGAATTGTAAACTATTTAGATTTCACATTAGAAATAAGGTCAACTATTTAATAATTTCGCAAGAATATGGCTGTCTTTCCTTGCATATTGTTATAAATTAAGATGGTAAATAAGAACTTAATATTTATAGATAGTATAACTATTGGTATAAATAAAGAAGCAAGTATTACAAATAATATTTGTATAAATGAGAGCATATTGCAGAAATGTACAAAGGTGAAAACAAATTTTGGAGTGGCAAAATATCGATTCGTCCCTCTCTCCTCAAAAGGATACCAAATGTAGCTTGGACTAAAAATATCCGTAAATGAAAAAGAAGGCGGAAACTAACAAAGGGACGTCCACACTAAAATAACTGATAACGCTAAAGAATTCAAACGACGAAAAACAGAAAAAAGTACAGAAAACATAAGACCTAAAAGAAAAAAAACTCCCTAAAAACGGTTTGACCTTAATAGGTCATATAGGAGGGTGAGTCGGTCCTACGTCAGATATGACAAATGTCAATTTTATAATGCAAATCAAAACTGGTTACCACTTTCATTCAGTGGTGGTACAATCATTATATATCTAAGGTACTTTATCACTAAGATAATTATAACGGTTAACCAACTTGTAATGGCATACATAATACATGAAAGTTGATTCTGATGGTTACATGAAGAAAAAAATATACTGCTACAATGGATTGGTTTGATTTTAAAAGGACAAATACTTTTATTTTGTCAACTGTTTACACGGAATACTGTTTTGACTGTGTTAATCCTCCCTTAATTAACTGTATCATATTATTCAAAAATTTATTAAAAAACTCATTTTTTTCAATTTCAACTGTTATGTCTATCTTAATTTTGTACAATCTGAGGAGCACACGATACATGGAAATGCCAGGTGTTCACATCTCACCCGAAGCAGACATTTGACGTCACCTCGTTGAAGTGACGAAGACGATTACAGAATTTTACGGAATGTTTGTTTATTGACATTGTTCATCGAAATTACAACTGAAACGCAACGATTTGTTTATTTTTTTGTATTAGAATATGGATAACTGTGTGTTATTTGTAACTTGTCCTATTTATAACGTAGGATTTATTGTGAAAACGATGTTTACCTGGTCGCTTAAGAAAGATGGGCGAAATGCAGAACAGACAATTTAGTGTACTAAGGCGTCTGTGCTTTTGTAGGCGTGTTATTATGAGACCCCGGTGTTTAAATTTAATTGACCTATGGATCTAAATTGTTCATTATGGGAACAGTTGTGTCTGTTTGTTTTGTTCACGCATCATTATCAATATTATTAAATTCGATGCGACTGTCGTACAAGTGAGAGGTTTAGCGCTATAAAACCAGGTTTAATCCACCATTTTCTACATTTGAAAATGCCTGTACCAAGTCAGGAATGTGACAGTTCTTGTTCATTCGTTTTTGATGCGTTTTGTTATTTGATTTTGCCATGTGATTATGGACTTTCCGAATTGATTTTCCTCTAAGTTCAGTATTTTTGTGATTTTACTTTTTATCTTCTCGTTGTGCCAAAGTTTACTTAAATGATAATAATGTTTTTAGAAAGCATTCTGAGAAGTGCGACTACTTTTTTCAAACAGAAATACACATGTTTAAATCCTGTTCGAGTTTCAATGTAATTTAAATCTACTATTTAAAAAGATTTATATTCAGGATATTAAATCATAGTGATGAAGTTATTTAGAGTTCATAATAATAAATAATACACTATGAAAAGTGATTCATGTTTAATATTTCCTACTGTATGGTAAGCTATGTGCCATGAAACAAAGAGCAAATACTGATGTTCTTGTATTAACAAGAGATGAGCTTGTAATAACAGTATTCAAATCAGATTTTTTTTTAAATGAATCATATTTTGTTTCCTGACGTGATCTGACAATCCATTTATTTATTTTACCTGTATTCAGTTTTGCGTCGTCGAAGTTATCATTACGACATTTATAATCGGCCTAAATATAAAACGCCAAAAAAAAAAATGCGTCGACTTTCATGCCAAATCTCTATTCTCTAAGGCTTAATTGTAAGTATTTCATTATTTCCCATGTTATAGCTGTCTCCTAAAATCTCTGATGGTAGTATTTCTGTCATTAATGCATTACATTTGTTTAAGTTGTTTTATTCAACAATCTTATAAAAAAAGAAGATGTGGTTTAAGTTCAACTGAGATAACTGTCCACCCAAGTCACCATTACAGGTCAAAGTACGACCTTCAACACGGAACATTGGCTCACATCGAACAGCAAGCTACAAGGGACTCAAACATATTTGTCGAATTATAAAATATAATTTTGATAAACAAAGAGAATAGTTTCATTTAAAAAAAAGAATACAAACTTTATGCATAACATCAAACTATAATTAAGACAAAAATATAAAATGATAAAATTATACTATATGAGTGCTTATTAGACAAATATCAGTCAGAATCGTATTGACGAGGATGTTAGCCACTATAGGAAACTGGACGGTTTCCAACAATGAGAAAATCCATACCGTAGAGTCATCTATTAAGGACCTGGCAAGACAATAGTTTAACAGGAAAACAAACACCCTAATTATGACCCCCCCCCCCACATACACACACACACAATTGCGTCTAAGATGGTACGACAGACACGGGCTTACAAAACGAACGGAATATATACTCACCGCTAGAATGGACAACATGAACATCCCCGTTTAGAACTAGATTTAAAATAGGGAATGAAATAATATTCCCTTGTCTTGTAATTCTATATTAATAGAAATTTTAGATGTAAACTAAATTATTCAAAAGAGAAAAAAAATAAATGTTGTTGTTAATTTCTAAATTTTTCAAAAAATATTCCCTTGTATGAATGACCGTAGTGTAGATTTGTTTGTTTCCATTGAAGCATATACGTCATTACGGTATTAATAAGTGCTACGGGATGTCTCACTCAAAAGGATTTTAAATGAATCTTTACTGAGTTAGGCATTATTTTTGATAACTAATAAACAAGTCGGCTGTAAAAATGCACAATTAGTTACCAACGATACTTAAAACATGTCGATAAACTTTTTGTTATGTTAAGGAGAGAAGAAATTTAACAGCTTATATAACCGCATCACATTCCAGATCATATTTTAAAGCGCTATGACGCATACAATTTATTAAATGCTGTTTTCATTTTTTAAGCATCGTAAAATGTCAATTTTTAGCTCACCTGGCCCGAAGCTTTTCTCATCACTTGGCGTCCGTCGTCCGTCGTCAATAACTTGTACAAAAATCTTCTGGCCCAAATTTAAATTAACTTGGCCACAACCATCATTGAAGTATCTTGTCTAAAAAATGTGTCCGGTGACCGAGCCAACCAACCAAAAGAGAACATAGGGGTAAAATGTAGATTTTGGCTTATATCTGGGATAAAATTTTTATCAGGTCAAGATCTATCTGCCCTAAATTTTTCGGTTGAATCAGCTGACGACCCGTTGTTAGGATGCTGTCCCTGAATTGGTAATTATAAGGAAAATATGCCGCTTTTGGTTATTATCTTTAATATTATTATACATAGACAGAACTGTAAACAACAGTAATGTGTAGTAAAGTAAAATCTACAAATGAGTCAACATGACTAAAATGGTCAGTTGATCCCTTAAAAGGAGTTATAGCCCTTTATAGTCATTTGTTTTTAAATTCGTAAATTTATCTTATCTTTTACAAAAATCTTCTCAAGTTTACCAAATTTGTCCACAATAATCATGAGGGTATCTAGTTTTGAAATTGTGTCCGATGACTCAACCCGCAAACCAAGATGGCCGACATGGCTAAAAATAGTGCATAGGGTAAAATGCATATTTTGGCTCATATCTCTGAAACCAAAGTATTTACAGCAAATCTTGGGTAAAATTGTTCATTAAGTCATCATCTAGCTGCCCTGAAATTTTCAGACCATTTGAAAACAAAACCGTTTGTTGGGTAGCTGCCCTGAATTGGAAATTTTAAGAAAATTTCCAGCTTTTAGACAGTTTTGGTTATTATGTTGAATATTATTATATATAGAGATAAACTGTAAACAACAATGATGTACACCAAAGTAAATTAAGATCTACCAACACATCACCATCACCAAAACACAATTTTGTCATGAATCCATCTGTGTCCTTTGTTTAATATGCACATAGACTAAGGTGAGTGATACAGGCTCTTTAGAGCCTCTAGTTTACAAACTTCTTTGTGTACAAAAATGTGTTAAAAGAGTGAACCCATATATGAGTTGAAATTCTTACTATTTCATATTTAGATTCATAAAAAGAAAAGAATACAGATTCCAAGCATTTAAGAGGTAAAACAAAGATTTTATGGGAAGCGTGAGAGTTTTTTCGGGGTCCAATTTGAATGTTAGATAAAACAAATGTCATTTATATTTTTTGCAGATCTGAACGATCAGAGAAAAAATCTGCCCCGCAAATTTTTAAATTACATTTTTTGTGCACGTAACAACTTCTGACAAAGACTTTCTACGACAATTGATATATATCTGCATAAGTATCCTTCTCGAGACATTATTTATAGTTGTAAAGAACGTTAAGTTTCAGTTTTTTAAAACTTTTTCTAACATGTTGGTATCTATACCTATTTCAACAGAGATCAGCTGTCACCAGAAATGTGTAAGAACAGGGCGTTTAAACTGAAACGAGGAAGGGAGAATTGTGTCAAGATAAGTGACTTGCACTATACTTGATTTTAACTTTATTAAGGGGTCGTCAGCTCTTTGAGCATATGAAATATTGTTGGGTTTTTTCATGTGACATTTAAAATCGGATTATACGTGAATCATTCTTTTTGTTTTCTAAAATCATCCTGTTTAAAAAAAAGGGATACACGTAACAATGAAAAAAGTACGTTTATATACGTTGCAGCTTTCATAATTTTGTTCACAAAACAGTTTGCAGAAAAATACAATTTGATGAAAACAAGTTCATGTAAGTTCATCAATTGTATCAGGTTCCTCCTCAGTGCTGTTATACAGCATTTCGGTCTAAAATCACTCGAATAAAGCTCCTACGACAGAGAAAAAAATGTTGAAAATTACACATATGAAGTACCATAAATCCACAAAAATGTTATGTTAGGATACTTGTGTGCTTATGTAGCATCCAGATTATTCAGTTTTGATAAGTTAGTTCAGATGTTTGATAATTTGACACGCACTAGTGGCACTTTTCAATTCACGATTTCAAAAATCCTATATCACTTTTTTTTTTATTCAAGACGCACATTATTGTCTCAACAGATAAAAGAGTTGAATACGTTTTGCCACCTACAATATGTTCAGCCTTGTTATGACTTTAAACCAGTGTGTTACAAAATCTTGTCGTTGTGTCTGATTTTAAGAAGCTGAGACTAAGAGATTATCTAATGCGTTATGAGAAGAGCAACCACTACTTAAAAATAAATATATATTTTAGCATTCTTTTCAATTCTGACCTACTAGTTATTAAAAGATTTTGTCTCAGTAACCAAATTATTGTAAGTGTAGTTATTTATAGTTGTCTACTATGAAAAATTGAAGATAACATACTGATACTCCATCGGAGGAGGGGATTATGTAATTACAGCAGTGAAATGAAGAAGAAAAACTAATGTCTAAAAATATTTTATAATTTGTTACCTGACGTGATCTGCAATTTTTTTTATTAACTTCTTAAATTCAGATTTGCTTCTGCTAATGTAATGATTTCGACACTTACTATCCGCTAAATATATAACGCCAAGGCTCTATGTTCTAAGACTTAATGGTTTTTCCTTATTTCCAATGGACTCTTCTAATAAGTCTTCTGGTCTCCTGTCTATTCTTCAATGCATTACACTTGAGAAAGTTGCTTTATTTAACAATCTTGCCCAGTTGAAAACATAATTTTGATAAACAAAGAGAATAGTTTCAATTCCAAAAAAGACAGAGCCGCAATCAGTTCTTCTGTACTACTATATCATGATTTACAACAAACCTTTTTTGAATGTATTAGTATTCATTCATAAATTTCGAAATTATTGGAAACTAAGGTTTCAGCTCCCTCCGGCAAAGTTGACCTTAGATATATATGTTTGGTTATTCTTTTGTTCTTTCGATTATATAACTCGTTAACTATGTAGGCTATTTTTGTGGTGTGTTTTGTACGTGTAACTTTTTGTGTTTCTTTGGTACATATGGCGTGACTCTGTACTTTTAAAGATCCCACCATTATGTTATCGTTCTATTATATGTCATTATGTTATTGTTCTATTATAAATTTGAAAATAATTTGTACGACAAAATTATTTTTCTCGAGAAGTGGTATTAATCATAATATGTGGATTCTTAAAAATTCTAAAGAACTTTTGGATAAATCTCGGTCTATTTCTGAAATTAGTTCTAACAAAACTTTGAATTTTTTAGCCCTGTATACCACAATTCATTCCCCTTGTGAATTATAATTTTTTTTTTAAATACTTTGAACGACAAAATTATTTGATATTTCTTCCGGTGTGACTTTTACCATTTTCTGACGTCAAACACGCGAGCAATGAATGTGGTTTTTAAATTTGATAGATGCTTTTTGTGCTTTTTTGATAAAATATTTGTTTGTTTTGGATAAAAAAGTAAAATCACAAAAATACTGAACTCCGAGATTGTGACACAGTGATGACTGCTGTACCCATCTTTTGACTATTTCACATAGTACGTCTGTTTTGTTCACGCATCGTTGTAAATATAAAGGAATTTGATGCGACTGTAATACAAGTGAGAGGTTTAGCAGATTTGGCTTTACTTTTTGGAACTTTTGGATTATAGCTCTTCATCTTTTATATAAGCTTTGGATTTCAAATATTTTGGCCACGAGCATCACTGAAGAGACATGTATTGTCGAAATGCGCATCTGGTGCAAGAAAATTGGTACCGTTAATTTTATTACTACCACTGGGTCGATGCCTCTGCTGGTGGACTATTAGTCCCCGAGGGTATCACCAGCCTAGTAGCCAGTACTTCGGTACTGGCATGAACATACGGATTTTTTGTGTTATTAAAATTTGCTGTTACAAAATATAAGAAATTATTATAAATTAAGGAATGTATCTCCCTCATGCAAAGCTCTGATTCCTTTCACAGATTTGGCTATACTTTTTGGACCTTTTGGATTATAGCTCTTCATCTTTTATATAAGCTTACGATTTCAAATATTTTGGCCACGAGCATCACTGAAGAGACAAGTATTGTCCAAATGCGCATCTGGTGCAAGAAAATTGGTACCGTTAATTTTATTAGCGCTATAAAACCAGGTTCAATCCACCATTTTTACATTTGAAAATGCCTGTACCAAGTCAGGAATATGACAGTAGTTGTCCATTTGTTTGATGTGTTTTATCATTTGATTTTGCCATTTGATTAGAGACTTTCCGATTTAAATTTTCCTCGGAGTTCATTTATTTTGTGATTTTACTTTAAACATTCTTGAGCTTTAAAATATTCGGCTATGAAATTCATAATGTGTTGTTTTCATATTTTTCAAGTATTTAAAAGAAAAACTTACTAATAACATAAAAAGATAAGATATTGCAGTTAATTCTCCCGCCGAAACAGGACAGGGGTATAACTGCAACATTAAAAAACAAACAAAATGGAAAACAAATCAGTTGCAAATAGATTTACTCGTCAGCTAGACTAAAGGCTTTGATTTTGTAAATATTACCGGTATATTTAACGACCATTCTGTTAAAGAACAAATTCCTGGATATTTTGACAATACTGAGCTACCTCTTATTTGTTATATTTACAAGAAATCTACCCGGAAATTTGTGTTTAATTATAGTCAATTGTGTAAAGATGTTAATATCAGTGAAAATACACCTACTTCATGTAATTGCAGTAATTCCGAATATATTTATGGACCCATTTCCCATGTTATAACAGGAGATCTTAACATCGTTCAAGACCGAGAGTTAAAATCATTCCTCAGTAAAGGACCCAAATATCGTCCCCCGTCAATTATTAATTGGAATGAGTGTCGTAATATCATCCACGACTCACTCCATACTTACTGTATGAAATGGATAAAACGGGAAAAAGCTGACAAAAAATCTTTGGACTCTTTTTTTAATTCAGTAATGAAGATAGTTGATATACGTATTCAACATTTTAAAGAACATTTTACTATAAACAATAACCACAATAAACCTATTTCTCGTATCAAACATAAACTAAAAGAACTAGCCAAGAATTTTGTTTTTGTTCCGGCCGATAAAGCTGCTAATAATATTATTATTGTTTGACGTAAATATTACATTGAGGTTCTGAAAAAGGAAATCACCAATTCACCAACATTCCAACTGACTCCATTTTCAGAAAACGAAATCTGTAACAAACATAAACTTTTAGCCACCGCTTTACAAGCAGAGCCAAATACAATGAAAGTCCCAACTATGTATTGGCTTCCGAAGCTACTGTGGATTCATTTATTTTCGTGGGTACCAATTTTCGTGGATTAAGGAAAAGTGGCATGTTCGTGGATATTTGATTTCGTGGTTTTGCAGAAATCTGCTTACTAGCCTATAGAAAATGTGATATTCGTTGAACATTTAATTTCGTGGTTTACCTGTTCCCACGAATACCACGAAAATTGATATCCAACGAATAATAATGAATCCACAGTACACAAAACCCCTTACAAATATAGATTTATTTCGTCTTCAAGCCATTGTTCAACTACTAAATTGTCTATTCTTCTTACCGGTACACTTGGTACAATTAAAAACTTGATAATAAATTGTTCAAATAAGGCCTTCGAAAATAGTGGAATAAATTACTTTTGGAGTGTCAAGAACTCGTTGGAAGTACTTGATAAATTGAATGCTTATATTGGTGATTTTGATTCTGTTCAAAGTTTTGATTTTTCTACCCTGTATACCACATTGCCTCACATTCTCATTAACAAAAAAGCCACACACCTAATAAAATGGGCTTTCAAAAAATCAGAATGTGAATATATATGTTCAAACTCTTTTAGGTCATTTTTTAGTAGCAATAAACAAAAAAACTATGTTAATTGGACATGCTTTGATATTATATCTGCCCTTGAATTTTTACTAGATAACATTTTTGTTCGCTTTGGGGATTCCGTATATCGTCAGATTATCGGAATTCCAATGGGGACTAACTGTGCACCACTTATTGCGGACCTGTTTTTTGTATTGTTATGAGTTACAATTTATGACAAAAATAAGCAAAGACCCATCGAAACAACATTCGATAAACAAATTTAATAATACTTTTAGATATTTGGATGATATTTTGGCTCTCAATAATGACGACTTCAGTATGTATATTAATGAAATTTATCCTGTTGAACTTACTTTAAATAAAGCTAATACTAACAATGGCCACTGCCCTTTTCTCGATCTTGATATCTATATCCCTAATGGAAAGCTGAATACTAAAATTTATGATAAAAGGGATGATTTTTCATTTCCTATCGTTAATTATCCGTTTTTAGATGGTGACGTTCCCTTGTCACCATCTTACGGTGTTTATATATCTCAACTTGTACGATTCGCTCGTGTATGTAACAATGTTTTAGATTTTAACGAGAGAACTTTATGTATTACTGAAAAATTATTACACCAGGGTTTTCGATATCACAAACTAGTCAAAACATTTACTAAATTTTATCATCGGTATAAAGACATCATTCGTAAATATAGCTCAACATGCAGACTTCTAATACGTTCAGGTATTTCACATCCAATTTTTTATGGTAATATTCTTTATAAAGCACAAAGGTGTCAGTATTCACCTCCGAAACTTACAAAACCTTTGAATAGACTTATTAAGAAGGGATATAATTACGATACTGTTGTAAAGTCATTAAAGATTGCATATTTTGGCGTTAATATTGAGTCACTGATAAGGTCTTTGCATCGGAACTAAACACATTTATTCTAAAAACAGTTGTTGGCATGACACGGGTTATGTTCTTCTCATATATGTTATGATGGTATGATACTAAACCCCTAACGAGAAGGATTGTGCCTGATGTTCATATGATGAAATCATAATCTTGCAGTCAGTTTAATTGAAGTCTGGAGCTGGCATGTCAGTTAACTGCTAGTAGTCTGTTGTTATTTATTTATTATTGTCATTTTGTTTATTTTCTTTGGTTACATCTTCTGACATCAGACTCGGACTTCTCTTGAACTGAATTTTAATGTGCGTATTGTTATGCGTTTACTTTTCTACATTGGTTAGAGGAATAGGGGGAGGGTTGAGATCTCATAAACATGTTTAACCCCGCCGCATTTTTGCGCCTATCCCAAGTCAGGAGCCTCTGGGCTTTGTTAGTCTTGTTTTATTTTAATTTTAGTTTCTTGTGTACAATTTGGAAATTAGTATGGCGTTCATTATCATTGAACTAGTATATATTTGTTATGGGGCCAGCTGAAGGACGCCTCCGGGTGCGAGAATTTCTCGCTACATTGAAGACCTGTTGGTGACCCTCTGCTGTTTTTTTTTTTTTTGTTTTGGTCGGGTTGTTGTCTCTTTGACACATTCCCCATTTCCATTCTCAATTTTATGATACACAAAAATAAACTAACATTGAGACAAAAAACATCAAGTACCGCCCAATAAGAACTCGAATTAACTGCACTATTTTGATTTCAGAAAATAAGTGCATAATTTCACAGGATAACAACTTTTAATTCAATGTTATTACTTATGACAAAATATGGTTCACATGTTTGATAAATAACCTTTAAGAATAATTTAATGAAAAGGATGAATTATAAATATGGAGCGTGTTCACATTTACAAGCTCTTTAAACAACATTATCTTTATAATTAACGGCCAACTGAGTTTTAATGCACGTAAATGTTTGCTTGGTTATTCTACATTGGCTCGAGGTATAGGGGAGGATTAAGTCTGAAAAAAAATCCCGCTGCTATTTAGTTTGTCCCAAATCAGGAGCAGCTAGCATTTTTAAGTCTTCTGTGGTTTTTTTTTTTTTTTAATTTTGTTTAATTTATATGTTACTGAGTTTTGTGGGACTTCAGTTTTCCAGATGTGGGCTTTGTCTATACACCTATTTGTTTTCTTTGTTGACATATTTGTATGTTTTAATAGTGATTAAGATATTAATACAATGTGACTGTAGTTCCCCTATTTTTGACCTATTTTGTTTGTTTTGTTCACACATTTTTGTCAATGCGATAGCAATTAATGCAACTGTCATAAATGTGAGAGGTTTAGCTAGTTATAAAACCTGGTTTAATTCACCATTTTCTACATAAGAAAATGCCTGTACTAATTCAGGAATATGACGGTTGTTTTTTGTTCATTTAATTTATTTGCGTTTTTTGTGTTTTACGATTGATAAAGGACTATCTGATTTGAATTTTCCTTAGAGGTCAGTATTTTCGTTCTTGTACTTTTTTATTATCTATGTTGGAGCTTTTTTTCATTCACAATATGTGTGCACGTAACGACTTCTGACAAATACATCCTTAAATTGTTTAATCATTTAATATATTGCTATATGTATGCTTCTCGTGATAGGACATTATTTGTAGTTGTCAAAAAACGTACAGTTTAAGTTATTTTAAACTTTTTCTTAAATGAAGTACCAATTTAAATAAAAATCAGCTGTCACTCGAAATCTATTAGACAGGGCGTTTAATGTTTTGTTAAACGAGGAAGAGAAAATTGTGTCAAGATTAGTGAAATGCACTAGATATTCAGATAGTATATTTGATTATCACTTTATCAAGGGCATACGAAACAGATACAAATAATGACGTTGCTTATGTAAAATGTTATTTTCGCGACTTCAAACTGTGACATATTGGGAAAAGATGCATTTTTCTACTTATTTTTATCATTCAAACTTATTTAACTTGGAAACGAGTTCATCGACCCATCTTTTTTAAATGACATATGGTTTGATTACGTATACAGATTATGTGTACCAAGTATCAGGAACAAGTCAACAATGCACGGTTTTTTTAATTTGAGAAATATACAGCCAAAAAATGACGTTTATTTCATTTATGACCATTTGATAAATATGAGTTATTTGTAAAACAAAATACATAAGTTTATAGGACATTTATATGAAACAGAAATAACAAATAGTTTTACAAAAAACTGCTTGTTTTTATCTCTCAAAACAAAAAAGTTATGTATTTCTGTCGAAAAGGAAAATGTGGCCACAAATCGAATTTTGAGCTAATATCTGCAATTTCCTCCTCATTTTACCCAAAAAGAAGCACATGAAGGTATATTTTTTATTACATAATTTATTTAATCATGTAAAAAATAGCATATTGGCTAATTTTCATCAAATTGTCAATATGGGATCTAACTTGAAACTGTATAGTATGCTCTTAAGGGGTAGTCAGCTTTTTGTACATTTGAAATATTGTTGATTTTTTCGTGTGCTATTTAAAATGATATTGTGCGTGAATCATACTTTTTGGTTACTAAAATCAATAAATTTATTGGAAAATCTTTCTTATAAATAAAAAAAGGGATACACGTAACTCTAAAAAAAGTACGTTGATATACGATGCAGGTTTCTATAATTTTGGTCACAAAAATGTTTGAGGAAAAACACAATCTAACAAAACCAAATTCGTGTTTGTTCATCATCTTCATCTCATGTTTTCCTCAGTGCTGTAATACAATATTTTGATCTAAAATGACTTGAATAAAGCCCCTACGACAGCGACATATTAATGAAAATTACACCAACATATAAATTACCATTACTCATCAAAACATTGTGTAAGTTTACTTCAGTGCTGTTGTAGAATCCAGAATATTCAGTTTTGATAAGTTAGTTCAGATGTTTAATGAGTTGACAGAAACTTATGGCAGTTTTTAATTCACATTTTCAAAAATCCGATACAACTTTTTTTTATTGAAGACACACATTACTGTCTCAACAGATACAATCAATTGAAGACTTTGTGCTATCTACAATATGTTTAACTTTCTTATAACTTCAAACCAGTGTGTAACATACTCGTGTCTTTGTGTCTGAGTTTAAGAAGACTAAGGTTTTCGAATGCGTTATGAGCAGAGCGACCACTATTTAAACTGAACCTCATATTTTAGCATCGAATTCAATTTTAAATGCAATTTTAACCTATTACTTATCAAGAGATTTTGTCGCAGTAACCAAATTATTGTTAGTGTAGTTATTTATAGTTGTGTACTACGAAGAATGGAAGAGAAAATACTGATATTACATTTGAGGAGGGGATTTTGTAATTACAGTAGTGAAATAAAGAAGAAAAACTAATGCCTAAAAGTATTTCATAATTTGTTACATGACGTGATCTGACAAGCTATTTTTAACTTCTTTCACTTTCACTTATTCAGTATTCAGTACATGTACTTCGATACTATTATAACACGATTTATAGCAAACCTTTTTATAAATGTATTCCTTCATAAATTTCGTAATTATTAGAAACTAAGGTTGCAACTCCCTCAGGCAAAGTTAACCTTATTTTTTAAATTACAGCAGCCTGTAATTCAGTTATTGTCGTTTGTAATTGTGTTACATATTTGTTTTTCGTTCATTTTTTGTACATAAATAAGGTCGTTGGTTTTCTCCTTTGAATTGTTTCAGATTGTCATTTCGGGGCCTTTTATAGCTGACTATGCGGTGTGGGCTTTGTTCATTGTTGAAGGCCGTATGGTATCCTATAGTTGTTAATTTATGTGTCATTTTTATCTTTTGTGGAGAGTTGTCTCATTGGCAATTATATCACATCTTTTTATTTTAACCTTAATTGGATTTGGCTATTTTTTAGATCCTGTTTTTTTTTTTTTTTTTTTGTAACTTGTTTTAACTTTTATACATTCTTTGCTTTCAAATATTCGGCTTTGTGTGTTCCTGTTGAAAGTAAACCAAGGAAAGCGTTTCAGACTCATGAAATTTATAATGTGTTGTATTCATTTGTATTTTAAAGAATAACTAACTTCAAAGATAAGAAGATAAAATATTGCTATATGAATACCAATATAGACAACTATAGTGTAATAGCAGGGTTAATAATACTTGTGAGAATTTAATCCTCCCGCCGACACATGACATGGGTATAACTGCAACAAAAACCAACAAAATGGGAAACAAATCAGTTGCAAATGGCGTTACACTTTAACTAGAGATGATACTCAAAAACGTACTAACTTTACGACGAAAAACAGATTTTTTTTTATAGAATAGTTATGACAGAATAGGATTCATATTTTTAAATGATATCCAATAATTAATAATTGGATGAAAAGGATTAATGATAAATTTGAAACGTGTTTAAATTTACAGGCTCTATAAATAATATAATTGTAAAAATATGAGCTTTCATGCGAGTAAATGTATTTTGAGTTATTCTATATTGGCTCGAGGTATAGAGGAGTGTTGAGATCTGACAAACAAGTTTAAACCTGCTTTATTTTTAGCCTGATTCAAATCGTGGGATTCTAGCATTTGTAAGTCGTCTGTGTTTGTTGGGTTGTTTGTGTGTGTGTGTGTGGGGGGGGGGGGGGTATATTAATTTTGGTTCATCTTTATTTTTCTGAGTTATGGGTGCTCCTGGGTATAAATCAAATTTTTTTTCTTATAAAGGATTTTGCTATATTTTTTTTATAAATGAACTCTATCATATACTTTAAAGAAAAATGAAATAAAAAACCATTTACTACATGAGAAATGTCTGTACTAAGTCAGGAATATGAATAGGTTGTTTTCTATTCGTTTGATGTTTCTGAGTTGGTTTTTTTTTACATTTGATAAGGGACTTAAAACTTTCCTTGGAGTTCGGCATTTTCGTGTTTGTACTTTTTTATTTTCTATGTATGAGAGGTATAGTCTTAAAATCTGATTAAATCAAGGGCACTTATATTTTTGAAGATCTAAATAATCATGTGAAGAAACCTGCACCGCCAGTATTTTATGACAGTTTTTGTGCACGTAACGACTTCTGACAAAGACATCCTAAAATTGTAGTAGCCAATTGATATATTACTGCATAAGTGTCATTCTCTAGACAAGGAAGTATTTGTGGTTGTAGAGAACGTATTGTTTTAGTTATTTTAAACTTTTTAAATCATTATCGATAGCTATACAGCTCAAATCATAAATATAAATATTTCACCATAAATCAGCTCTCACTCGAAATCTATTAAAACAGGGCGTTTAAGGTTTTGTTAAACGAGGAAGAGAAAATTGTGTCAAGACTATTGCACTAAATAGCTCGATAGTATTATTGATTATAACTTTATAAAGGGTCGTAAGCTCTTTGATCAATTGAAATATTGTTGATTTTTTTCGAGTGGTATTTAATATCGGATTATACTAGAAAACATATTTTGATGGTTCATTAAATCATTATGTTTATTGAAATTCTGTTTTGTATCAATTCAAAAGAAGAGGCACGTTACTATGAAAAATGTACGTTAATATACTATGTAGGTTTCTATATAAACAGTTTTTCAAAAAGAGTTTGACCTATTGTTGTTCATGTCTGTGTCATTTTGGTCTCTTGTGGACAGTTATGTCATTGACAATCATACCACATCTTCTTTTTTTATATTTGAAGATAAAACGTTTTAATGAAAACAAATTAAAAAAATCGTACTTTCAACGTCTATACCGTGTTTGTTTTCAGTGCTTTAAAACTGTTTATCGCTCAAAAATCACTTTAAATAAGCTTGTTCGACAGTTAAATAAGTTCAAAAAAATACATCAACATAAATTACCGTTAATCAACAATAACCTTAGAATTAGAAGAGGAGCGATAGATACCAGAGGAACAGTCAAACTCATAATTCGAAAATAAACTAACAACGCCATGGCTAAAAATGAAAAAGACAAACAACTATTTTAAGTTTGATTAAGACTGAAAAATGCATAGACAATGATAAAAACTAATTTAAAGATTTCGGTCGATGAGAAGATTTTAATTTATCTTTACTCTAGAAAGAATGGTTGTTAAAATGCGTGAAATTTCTCATTCATTTTACTTTAATAGATTAATATCGTTCTGTTAGCATAAATCTAGTTTGCGATATCAAGAGAGAGTATATTTTTACAAGTTAGCAAGGGGATACATCATCTTATGCCATTAAAAAAAAATAATAATAATAAATTCAAAAACATTTTTAAGACCTCACTTAATCAAGAATAAGCAATCAAAGTAATTTCACATAGTAAAAATGTAAACATTGCCTGATCGATTCATTATAAAAAAAACCTTCCTCCCCCTCCTGGAGTTGAATGGTTGCCCTCAAAGGCTTTCACTGTCCAAAGTTGACCTTGTTAAGTATTTTTATGTAATAAAATCGTGAATGGAAGATGGGAACGTGTCAAATAAAGGCAAACGTAGTATACCGCTGTTCAAACTCATAAATCCATGGACAAAAAACAAAATCGGGGTAACAAACTAAAACTGAGGGAAACGCATAAATATAAGAGGAGAACAACGACACAACACTACAATGTAACTAACACACACAGAAACGGACCAAGCATCAGACAAAATCCCACGAGAATAACAAATATAACATCAAAACCAAATACATGAATTTGGGATAGACAAGTACCGTGACACGTCTTATCGCAATGTCAATTTACACTCAAAAATAAGAGAAAACAAACGACGCAACGTTAAATTGTAACACACATAGAAACGAACTATAATATAACAATGGCCATATTCCTGACTTGGTACAGGACATTTTTATAGGAAAAAATGGTGGGTTGAACCTGGTTTTGTGGCATGCCAAACCTCGCACTTTAATGGCAATGTTAAATATAACATAGAAATGACAAAATAATATTACAGGACTACAATACAAATAAATAGGAAAACATATTAGACAAAGAAACACATGATTAATGAATAACAAAAATCATCAGGTTTAAAATTTAATGCGCCAAAAACGCGCCTCGTCCACACAAGACTCACCAGTGACGACCAGATATAAAAGATCGAAAGCGAAAAAAAGTACAAAGTTGTACAGCACTGAAGATCAAAAGTTGAAAAAGGTTGTGTCAAATACGGCTAAGTTTTTATGCTTGGGATAAGAACATCCTTATTATTTAGAACAATTAATCCTATTGCAAACAGTAAATTTTATCAAATGAATATAACAGATATACATAATGAAACTGAAGTATTAACTTATTACATAAAACAAACACGAATACATAATGAATGACCAACACAGAATAGACACACCCGACTCAGTCCAGGCCTCAACGCAGTAAATTATGAAAATGACGTCACATACGATGGTGAAAAGGCATTAAAAATTACGTCACATACGATGGTGAAAAGGCAATCAAAATTACGTCACATTTGAATATATGAAATTTCTGAAACAGCAGAAAAATTACGTCACATATGAAAAACTATATCTCAAAAGTAAGATAGAATTAGGATTGATTAAATATTAAAATAGAACTAAATACTGATATTGCATTTAAACACAATGCATATTGCAATACTTATTAATAGCAATTAACTATAATATATATATATGTGCAGTTTGTTATGAATCCAACTTCAAACGTAAATTATCGTACAGATTATGTTGACCAAAATTAAATCTAATAAATGACAGCGGTGATTAATTTTAGTTTCCATAACACATAAATATAATAGAAAAGACGTCAACACATTTGACAAAATCCGATGAGAATTACAAATATAACATTAAACATTTAAACTAAATACATGAATTTGGGATAGACAAGTACCGTAACACGTCTTAATAGTAATGCGAATTCACACTCAGCAAAACAGTCACAATCTGGAATAAGTCACGTTTGGTAATTAAAAGATTAGACGACATAATGACAAACCACAATCTACCATGTGGTAAAAATGTCCTTAGCTAGTTTGGTTAAACACACATCGTATGGATCCACCAATTCGTGATGGTGTCCATAAAATTTACGGAGTGTCAATTTTAATCTGTCCTCCTCATAACTTTGTTGGAGAAGTTTCTGCGTAAGTAGCACACTCCTGTATATGAAGTCCGTATAGTGTGAACAAGCACGTGAATAACGTATCAATTGTGATATGTAAACACCATACGAAGGGGCAGATGGTATGTTACTGCTGAGAAATGGGAAATTGATAATTGGGAAGTTGAAATCGTCCCGTTTGTCATAGATTTTCGTGTGAAGTCGTCCATCTACGTCAATATTGAGGAAAAAATCAAGGTATGAAGCAGTCCTTCTAGTATCAGTAGTATCCTTAATTTCAAGTTCACTGGGATATATGAGATGTAAGTATTGGCTGAAGTATGGGTTATTCAATGATAGAACATCATCAATATATCGGAAAGTAAAATTAAAGAATTTCGCAAGGTGCTTTTCTTTTTGTCTTTTAGAAGGTTTTGAATGAATTCTGCTCCATACGAGTACAAAAACAAATCAGCCAGCAGGGGTGCACAATTAGTACCCATTGGAATACCGAATGTCTATTGAAATATAAATCCTCCAAACTCAACAAATATTTTCACAAAATATGAATTATTGTAACCCAAAACAAAGATACAACAACTCGATCATAGAACAGACAATAGTCGATATACAGGATCTGCTTACCCTTCCGGAGCACCTGAGATCAACCCTAGTTTTGGTGGTGTTCGTGTTGCTTATTCTTTAGTTTTCTATGTTGTCTCATGTGTTCTATTGTTTGTCTGTTTGTCTTCTTTCATTTTTAGCCAGGAGTTGTCAGTTTATTTAGTTTATTTATGAGTTTGACTGTCCCTCTGGCATCTTTCGTCCCTCTTTCAAGATCATTACAATTTCTACAAAAGAAAACTAGTCATAATCAACTGCATTTCTGTTCATTTTTGTACAGATTTGTTTTATTTGAAATTTATTTGAGGGGGTTGCTGTTTTGTGTAATAGAAAGATGTTTACTGATGTTTAGTATGAATAAACAAATTAAATTTTCAGAAAGTCGAATGAAGTTTATTTTTAAGATAGCAGTTACAATATCAATTGAATTACCAAGATCTCGTCCCCAAAATAACTACCAAAAAGGTGTAAATGTGCCAAACTTCAATTATGTTTAAATGATTCGTCAACCTGAGTTTGTCGTTAATTGGTGATATTAAAATCTTCCTTGACACTGTAGGATTTAATTTTGCAGTATGTGATGAGCAGTTGGATATGTGTCAAATTTGTAATGCTGTCATATTTGAATATTAATAAATTCTCCGTGTGTTTTCTAATTTTGACGGAAATTGCAGCATTCGAGTTGTGTTCAACCGATCAGAATAAAAAGTAGAAACACTTCTATAATTTACTAAAATTACGAGGTCCAATTTGTCAGCTGTCATCACGTAAAAAACGATGAATCACAGAATTCAACTTTATATATAACTAATATAGTACAAAGGTGTAGATCAAAAATTAGACCACTCCAGGCCCTTTTGTTTTCCACGTAATATAATATTGCCAATAATGAAGAAGTTCCGGGTCGAGTCCGCTACCGATACCAATAGTATATTCACCTGTTACCTATTACCTTATCTGTACGTTCCGCATCTGACAGGCGCACCACCAAACGTTGTATTCAGGATTAATATGCTATATACACGGGTCATAACCACAGGGTTGACACTACTAAATTGTCAAATTGTTACCTATTGTAGTATTTTAATCAGTTAGACTTTCTAAGATAACAATACGAATACTAAAAATCTGTTTTTAAAACGTTTGTCTGTAACGACCACTGTTCACGACGTACCTACGATAGACATTTAAACTGCGGGGTCACCAAAGGTTTCTTAACGCCTTTAATTATAAAATAATTCGAAAAATTAATCAGGAATAACCTTTGTGTTTTGATTTATATAATTGATATAAATCAAAATATCGTGTTATTTCTGATTAATTTTTCGAATTACCTTTTTTAGGTGTTGAGAACCTTTGGTGACCCCATAGTTTAAGTGTCTTTAAAATGTACATAGTGAGCATTGGTCGTTACATACAAACGTTCACCTAAATTGTCCCAGTCAATGGATGATTTTAATGTGTCAATCAATGGCCACAGCTACACTGTTTTGAATTTCATTCTAAGTGTATCATTCGTTAAATACTTGATTTTAACAGACAGAATTAAAAAAAACTTTGAAATATATAACTTAACAAGTAAAAAATTCCACAGCACAGCAGGGGAGTGTTTTTTTGTTCTTTGGTTGTGAGCCAGAAGAGGTCCATTTCTGTTGTTTTTTTTTTTTTTTTTTTTTTTTTTTTTTTTTTGCATTGGGAAGATCTTCTGGCTCTCTTCTACCTCTTCCCTTTAAATAGGTGGTTTAGACGGCAGAGGCACAAAACAAAAATGGCGTTGTTTAGTCGAAATGACAATAATAAATAGAGCCTCCCCGTGCTTAAAGGTTTATGCTCTTATATTAAACTAGATTATGAGCCTTCGTCTGTTGTCTGCTCTATGGTCGGGTTGTTGTCGCTTTGAAACATTCCCCATCTCCTTTCTCAATGTTATTATGAATGTAGATATATTAGAATGTGAGCTGTGTTATACATGTTTTTATGGTACGACAGCCTTAGTAGGACATCTCTGTAGGATGATAAGCTAGATGAATATAAGAACTACACGGACAATAACAGTTAAGGGCCAACTATTTAATATTCTAGGGAAGGAATTTTGATTTATTGTTGTTAAACTCTACTTTTATCACTCATGATTTGGCTAGTGGTTAGTTTAAATCATTAGATGAGGAATGAAAAAGGAAAGAGGGTATTATTGATCATTTTAATATGTCGCTAAACATGCCTATTTTTCAACTCTTAGCAGGCAACCATATTCATATACGAAATACTCCTGTCCCCACCCCAACCGAAGTTATTAAATATCAGATGGTTTTCTCTTATTTATCACAACTTTAAATTGATGCTAATTTTTAACGCACAGTGACACATATTTCATGCATATTCAGGAAAAACGAGATTAAACGTCAGATATATATAATACAAAAACTAAGAGATGTGTTATTATTGATAATATGGCAACTATCCAACGGAGTTCAAATGTGAAGTGGATGTAAGCAATTACTGTCCTCCAATAATGACAAAATCCGATACTGTTAAGCCGTTTATAAAAGTCCATGAAAAGTGTGAAACAATTTAAACGAATAAACTAACGGTTTAATTATACATAACAAATCAATTTAAAAAAATCTAAAATGAGTTGAGACATGAACCAACGATAACCACTAAACTGCAGGCTTCTGACTTGGGACAGGTTCATAAAGAATATGGCAGGGGTTGATATTAAAACGAAGATGTGGTATGATTGCCAATGAGACAATTTCTCACAAGAGACTAAATGACGCAGAAATTAACAGCCATATATCACCATACGATCTTCAACAATAAGCATAATGAAATTGAGAAAGGACATGGGGAATGTGTCAAAGAGACAACATTTCACATACTCAGCTATAAAAGACCCCGAAATCACTAGAAGAAAACTAACAGCCTAATTAATGTACAAAATAATGAACGAAAAACCAGTAAGTACCACAGCAACAAACAATAACCACTGACTTACAGCTAGGCTCCTGACTTGGGACAAGCATATAGTTTTTTACATATATAATTTGGCGGGGATAAACATGAAAGCCGCGGATCCCTACCATCCCCTAACCTAGTACAGTGGTTTAACAGCACAACAGCATGTTTGTGAGCGCTCAACCCTCCCCGAAGCCGAAAAAGTAGCGTAGCAGTACAATATAAAAACAACCTGCACAAATCAGTTGCAATTAGATTAACTCAAAATATCGGTACGAGACAAACACACAAAAAAACAGCAAACTAGAATTAAAACAATAGAGTATTGAACTAAAAGTATTTGCAATTACTGGTAATGTGTTCAAAACTAATTGCAACTAGTACTGAGATAAATCTTGTTCTCCAAGAATGAAGTATCAATCAGTACACAACCAACTGGTCCAAGGACACAATTTTTATTTTACTCTTCACCAGAAGACATTCTGGAGATGTGCAGAAGAGACCAATAAAACACGCCCCAGACGAAAACCTCAGTTTCCATTTTGCACTATTAACGTCTGTTTGGTAAAACAAAAATAATTTAAACCACGACATCATCAACAAAGATGAAATGGCCATATCATTGATATAAACAATTTAGTTGAATAAGAAGTAAAGAAATAAAAAAAAAAAAATTGTTCCTACCGTTTATGAATCAAATGATCAATATGAGTTATTAACTTCAAATAGTTGTGTCAATGTGGCTCAAATCGCCTACACGCTGCGCATTGGGCATGATGGTGTACGTTCGAGTCCCTTCAAATCCAATTATTTTTTCATCGTTTCGTAATTTTTTACATTTGTCGTTTTAAATCACATTATCATGATATTGTAAAGACACCTTAACAACAAAAAATAAAAAATGTGCTAACAATATTTCAGTTTTATTAAGGTTGAGCCGGTAATTGTTGAAATGTATAGTTTATGAAATTGCGATCTTTATTCATATATTATATGTATACTAGTGCGTAATATGTCCCACCTTCTTGTGTTTTTATCAGCCGAGTACATAAAAGTACACACAAACTCATTTTTGGTTATTCAAGTTAAAAGAAAAATAAATAAGGCCGTTAGTTTTCTCGTTGGAATTGTTAAATACATTGTCATATCGGGGCCTTTTATAGATAGCTGACTATACGGTATGGGCTTTGCTCATTGTTGAAGGCCGTTTGGTGACCTATAGATGTTAATGTCTGTGTTATTTTGGTCTCTTGTGGACAGTTATCTAAATGTCAATCATACCACATCTTCTTTTTTATACAAACAATAACTGTAGATTTTCTCTGGTGAAAAATTTCTATAATTTGGTCATACATGTACATAGAACGAATGTTAACTTGTTGTTACCATAGCAACTATTTTACTGATATTACATAGCTAAACTGTATATCAATTTTGTTCTTCATTGTATTAATACAATGGTTCACTAGTAATTATGAATGCACGTTGATTACTTAAGGTGTAATCTATTGTAAAATGTACACAATACATAAAAAAGGATAAAATACGTAAAAATCTGATATTTAAGCTTAGTCGGCCTACCATTTTTACGACGTCCTAACAAGAAAACCGCAAGAGATAACTATAACATTTTTGGTGTTTTATAAGCTCCATATCATAGAGATCAATTGAAAGAAATATCAATAGATTCTGAAGTGGGGCCAATTTTGCCCCTTATAGCCCCTTCTTCCATTGGAAAGGGAGATAACTCTGCAAACATAATTTTCTTAAGATTCATGTAAAGTATGATACTTTGATGGGTTATAAGTTCGTATTTGACTATGTTATATAATTTTCTGCTCATGAAGTGTACAAAACTGAAGTGTTATGGGTAATTTTTAATATTTTTTGCACATTTTGTATTAAAGAAATTGCAAATTTATAGCTTTGTGACCATTTTAAAAAAAAAATAATGTGAAAATTTGGTATTGTGTATATCTGTAAATTATATTTGTTCAGCATCTACCTTCTTTAAAGAATTTAAAACCACAAAAAGAAGATTTTATGCTCAACCATTTATATTAAATTTGAGATTCTTTACCTTGACATGTAGATAAATTTAATAAATGGTCATCTGGCGAATTACGAAATCCAGTTTGTAGCTTGACAAAAGATATGAAAACACCTTTTAAGTTATTTTTCATACTTTAAAGACGGTTAAAATGTCAAGAACCAATACATTCTATTGAATAGAAGCGGTACAGTTATAATTTTGTATCAATTTTTATTGATATTTCTAACTTTTTTAGAGAGTTATCACCCATATCAATGCAAATCTTAAAAGGAATTTGAAAGTCGTGAATTTTTAGTTTTCCTTAAGTTAGATTTTGTTGGAATTTTTTCTGTGAATATTTGGGGAATAATGCTAAAGATTAAAACTTAAAAATTTTCTGTTGCAATTACATCAAGGTTAGGTTCAAAGTTACGCTAGATTGAGCGGACTATCCCCTTAATCCTGTGCACAATATTTTAAATATAGCGGATTTTTTCTTTTTTTTTTTTGTAAACTAATTATTTGCTGATCTGATATCGAATCAAATATGACGCTTACATATTTGAAATCTTGCAATGCTTTTAAAGTTGATTTGTTAATCATATAATGATAACCAAGATAATTTGACTGCACGCATGTTGATTCCTGGCTGTACATTTAGAGGTCAATCCAGAAACATTTAAGGCAAACATCCTGGTATAATCATTCTAAACATCAAAGAAAAGCTTAAAATGCAGTCACTACAAACAAAAACATGCAAATCTAAATCATTGAATATGTCACATATTGAATGATTTAGAATTAAATCTGTGTGTATCTTAATAGTTCAAGTCCATGTTAAGCACGGGATAAGTCATTAAAAGAAAAATAGTAGTAAAACTTTTTTATCAATGTTTTATTTTCAGTTTATCTTTTTTAACGTAAAGTGCACCTGTAAATGATGTGATAGCAAAGGCTATTTATACAGTTGTATCCATTTAATTCATGAAGTTTGACACCAAAATAAAATGTGCAAGACAAAATAAGAAAAATGAAAACAGAAACCTGACACATTTATTTATTGAATTTGTGTGAATTATTCATTAAAGTATATATTATTTTTTTAAATTCTAATGGCAAAAAAAGATTCCTTAGCTATAAAACAGATATACTTCAGTTTGTCATTTTTATTGAAAGACATATTCTACACCCAAGTTATGAAGGTTTTTTTTAAATATGAATGATTGTATAAGGATTAGGTTCAATAAGGCCCTAAAATGGCCCTCTTTATTACCTTGAATTTCAAATTAGGATTTTTTTACTAATATAATATCACAATGAATCATAGCTAATCCATTGACTATGTAGGATATTAGCCTTTTTGTTGAAAATTTACGTTCCTGTGTTCCTGATGACGTCACAAACAGTACTCATTTATATTTTTCACGAAAAATCTATGAAAATTGTTAAATTTTGCATTCATTATTGGACAAGAAACCTAGAGCGCATACGTCGACAAAAAAGATCTGTAAACACAATGATTGTAATGACATTTCACATGTTGAACTTGAATATGTTTCCTGGTCCTAAATTTGGTTGAATTCTGGCCAAGTTTTTCAAATTTCACCAAATTCTCTTACTTTGGCCTATTTTGGATGTAGAAATCTACGCTTTGGAATAAAACTTTGACAAAAATAGTTCTTTTTTACTTTCTCACATGTCTTTAAGGCAATTTAAAACATATTTTATCTTGTACCATTCAATTTTATAATCGGGGCCAAATATGGCCCTTACCGAACTTACTTCTTTCAGTTATTAAACGATAAATTAAAACAACGGAGTCCATCGATGTGGAATAGATATACGGGTTGTACAGACAATGATCAAATTTGTTTCTACAAAGATAAATAATGGTATGGGCATGAGAGGTGAAATAACCATGGTTATACCAGATCATCAACTTGTAAATTCAACCCCGATCAGATAAAATGAAAGAGACCCGTAGATAACACTGTGATTACTTCATATACAAACTACTGAAAGGACCAAAAATAACGCTTCAGGGAAAAAAATAACATATTGAATTAACTGCACGACGCGACTTTCATTGAAAAGAAAAAGTACACGAAAAAAGGATTGAAAAAAAAACATATCTTTAGATAACATAGGATAAAATGAAAATAATCAGATGAATTAAGATAATGAAACAACAGCAACAAAAAGGAATGTTTGAATAAAAAAGAAAATCATTTACAAAAAAGATCAAACTCCAAACTAAAAAGTGAGAAGTCCATCAAAACTGAATTAAAACTGAAATAACAAATTAACGACTATATTTTAATCTTGAATTATACAGCTAGCTAAACCTTCAGCGTGTATGACAATTGTGTATAGTTCTGTCATACTGACAAAATTTAGCTAGTCACTTCAACCGACATATTTGTTTAGCGTGAAAAGAATTGGAAATCAGTCGCCAAAACTTTGAAAACATACAGTACATATATATAAAACTGACATAGAAATTTTACATAAACAATCAAATAGATCTGACACTTTTTATTTGTCAATGATGGTACATACTGTATGGTAAACATAATGACATATACACTTTCCAAATTATAAATTTAGTCAATATAAACACAAGAGTACACAAGAGAGCACACGCTGATATGTCTCGCCTTCTATACTAATCACTGATATTATGTTGATAGCCCCAAGTATAAAGCTAAGCTTTATTACAACTGTCACATAAACTTAACATTAACCAAGATAACTAAACAAAGACCAATGAACCTTGAAAATGAGGTCAAGGTCAGATGAACCATGCCAGGCAGACATGTACAGCTAACAATGCTTCTATACAACATATATAGTTGACCTATTACTTATAGTTTATGAAAAATAGACCAAAACACAAAAACTTAACACTGTGCAATGAACCGTGAAAATGAGGTTAAGGTCAAATAAAACCTGCGCGACTAACATAAAGATCATAAAATATTTCCATACACCAAATATAGATGACCTATATATGGCATATAGTATTAGATAAAAAGACCAAAACTCAAAAACTTACCTTTGACCACTGAACCATGAAAATGAGGTCAAGGTCACATGACATCTGCCCGCTAGATAGGTACACCTTACAATCATTCCATACAACAAATATAGTAGACCTATTGCATATACTATGAGAAAAACAGACCAAAACACAAAAATTTAACTATAACCACTGAACCATGAAAATGAGGTCAAGGTCAGATGACACCTGCCAGTTGGACATGTACACCTTACAGTCCTTCCATACACCGAATATACTAGCCCTATTGCTTGTAGTATCTGAGATATGGACTTGACCACCAAAACTTAACCTTGTTCACTGATCCATGAAATGAGGTCGAGGTCAAGTGAAAACTGTCTGACAGACATGAGGACCTTTCAAGGTACGCACATATCAAATATAATTATCCTATTACTTATAATAAGAGAGAATTCAACATTACAAAAAATCTTAACTTTTTTTTCAAGTGGTCACTGAACCATGAAAATGAGGTCAAGGACATTGGACATGTGAGTGACGGAAACTTCGTAACATAAGGCATCTATATACAAAGTATGAAGCATCCAGGTCTTCCACCTATTAAAATATAAAGCTTTTAAGAAGTTAGCTAACACCGCCGCCGCCGCCGCCGGTTCACTATCCCTATGTCGAGCTTTCTGCAACAAAAGTTGCAGGCTCGACAAAAATCAAGTTGACTAGTAGTGGTTCCCAATAAGTACCCATTGGAGTACTGACTGTCTGAAATATCAATCCACCAACACTACGAATATGTTGTCGATCAAAACGTATATTAGGCGTTCGTGTTGTGGGAATCAGTATTGTTCATGTTGTTCTTCACAAAGTAAAGTGAATTTAAACCTTGAAGTTTTATCTACGTTTCCTATTTTTCATTAAAAAAAAACTCTGTTTTATTAGATGATGTAGTCGATCTTTCAACTGAGCATGGGTAATAGTAGTGTAAATCGTAGAAAAATCAAAGGTTTTGATTTAACTACAACATAGTGATTGTGAAGGAACATTTTGGAATAGATCTTTCAAATTAGAGTTTATATGAAACCACATCTAATTGACGTTGCTGGATGAATATACCTCCTCATTATATTTCTAAAGGCCATATGTATCGGCATAAAGAATGGTGATAAAACCTTTTAGAAGATGAGAAGAGTGCTTTACATTCATTTTGTAATTTTTGGGGTCTTTTGGAGCTGACCATGCGTATGGGTTTATCTTATTGTTGAAAGCTGTACGGTGACATATAGTTGTTAATTTCTTGGTAATTGTTGGTTTTTTGTGGAGAGTTGTCTCATTAGCAATCATAACACATCTTCTTATTTTTATATTTAGATAGAATTTCATTAAGCATTTTGATACCGGCTATATATTGATCTTTATTAGGATTTATTGTGAAGTTAAGCTATCCAGTGTACAGATTGGAGATTTATATCGTCCTTGTAAGTACAAATTAAAGAAGAGAAGGACTGATTTGTGATTGTTTTTTCAAAAATATCATCTTTCTTGAATGATATTGTGTTACATGTGGTATTCCAATTTGGTATTAATTCCCTTTATCTGGTAGAAAAATCCAAATAATGGTTATTCCATTTAGATCAATATTGTGTGAAACATTGAAGTTACGACGGAACAATTAAATAAAGATACAAACATAAAGAATTCCCTTCGTGTAACACATTTATTAATCATATTTCTCTGATTTTGCTTGGCTACATTTTAGATAAGATTTGTAGTAGAAATTCGCAAATAGTGATGTCATAGTAACGCCATAAAATAAACCATAAATACAAAACCCATGGTTTAAATATCCATAAGCTGCATGTACAAATAAGACGAAAAACTGTAAAATTTGCAGCTGGGTAATATACTTTCTCCATGGGAAAGATTTATTTGGAAATGAAGCAGTTAGACAATAGTACATATACAATATGACGTGCACAAACGAATTTGTCGCTAGATAAGTAGCCATTGCTGGCCATGGATACAGATGGTAACAAGCATCTGCTAATAGTAACATGGAACTATGGTGATACACATGCAGGAAGCTGATCTGTCGTTGCTTGTGTCGTAGGATCATAAAAACTGTATCGAGCAATTCAATTATTTTTGTTATCCAGTATAATCTGAAATATGGCTTCAAATAAGGTGCTGGGCGAAGCTCAAATGTTGATTCACTTAATGTTAAACAATAGAGAAATCCTAATAAGGAGTACAGGGAAATAAAACTACAAGTAAAGTTATAAAACATCAACACCTGAAAAAGAAAATAGAAAAATGTGAGATATTAAGTATAGTACCAGCTTGGAATTAGTGTGGTGGAAAGATAATAGTTGCATAATTCATGTAATTATTTCAAATCTTTAATAAAACAAAAGTTTACATCCATTGTGTGCGCCTATCCATTTCGCTGTGATGTGAATATACTAAATAAACATATAAGGAAATTACCAGAAAAGTATATCATTGAGTTTTAAAAAAAATAGTTTCAATTTTTATTTATAACATTTTCTAGTAAAACTTGAATTTTCAAATATAAACAATCTCATACAAATGAAGGCCAGTTAAATTAAATATTCACTGATATATGAGCCAGTCCATGCGAAAAGGTACAAAAACGAAAAATTTACGAAATTCTAAAAAGTGTGCATAATTATTGGTAGTAGACTTGTGATTTATAAAACACATTTACTTTCCCTCATATCATCAAGCTG
The DNA here is from genome assembly GCA_037788925.1 of Mytilus galloprovincialis. Taxonomy (NCBI): domain Eukaryota; kingdom Metazoa; phylum Mollusca; class Bivalvia; order Mytilida; family Mytilidae; genus Mytilus; species Mytilus galloprovincialis. Next base: position 88,275,409 of record CM075337.1, read on the forward strand.
TGAGCTACACGCACCTGCGAGTGTTGAGACCCCCCCCCCCCCCCCCCCCCCACCACCCCCACCCGTTTTAGTTTTATCAAGATTTTTAGTGAATTATTTCATATATTTCAATCATTTTCAAAGTACAGTTTAAATGGCTTGATTTGCCAATTGATAATGTTAACCCCGGTAGCAGTGGGGATAAGGCTCTCGCTTACGATGCGGATATCAATGCAATCAAACCGGGCAACGGTTCGAATCCCGTGCATCTAAGGTGGATTTATATAATGCTAGAACACACCCGTGATATCGCGGGTCCGTGACTGAATTAAAGTATATAACTATGCGCAAGTCTTATTTTGATATTAGTATTGTCATCTGATAAAATCATACCGATTATAAGATACGCAGTTTTCTCTGCTTTCAAATCTTTCTGTTTGAATCCGTCGAACTGGAACTTATCAATTATTGGTAGTATTAATTAGTTGGAAAACAAAAGGTCCTGGAATGGAATATTTTTTAATCAACAGCATTGTCCTAAATTAGTTATAAAGTTGAATTCTTTGATTCGCTGTTTTACGTCATGCCCGCTAACAAATTGAAAACTGTACTTATACGCCTTATTTTAGTCCAGATTTTTAGTATTCGTATTGTTATCTTAGAAAGTTTTACTGATTAAAATGATACAATAGGTAACAATTTGACAATCTAGTAGTGTCAACCCTGTGAATATGACCCGTGTATATAGCATATTAATCCTGAATACACCGTTTGGCGGTGCGCCTGTCAGATGCGGAACGTACAAATAAGGTAATAGGTAACAGGTGAATAGACTATTGGTATCGGTATCGGACTCAACCCGGAACTTCTCAATTATTGGCAATATTAATTACGTGGAAAACAAAAGGGCCTGAACCAGAGTGGTGTAATTTTTAATCTACACCTTTTTACTATATTAGTTATATATAAAGTTGAATTCTTTGATTCGTCGTTTTTACGTGATGACGGCTGACAAATTGGACCTCGTAATTTTAGTATTATAGATTAAATAACTTAACTAAATTTCAATTTCTAAAACACAAGATGTCATAGTTTTTGTATTTTCCCTCATGTTTTAATGTTGTCTTACTTTCTTTAAACCTGTAGAACTGACGGAAATTATTGACTTTTGTCTCTGTAGTGTCATAAATTTTTATAGTTTCTGGTCGGTATAGCATTAGTCCGGGGAACAAATGATTTTACACTTGCTCAAATACCAAAAACTCAGATATTTCTACGTCTTTATCTGTTTTAGTTGACAAATTCGGGATAGAATTGACAATCTTATGAATGTTTACATTAATGTAATTTTTTTTCGGATAAAATCGTTTTTCAAAAATACTATAACAAACTTTGATAACGTGTCCTGTAAATTTTACCAAAAGGACCTTTTGTACCTTTTCGCATGGACTGGCTCATATGTTTAAGAAAATAAAATCTAAATGCTGTACAAAATCCAAATAATGAAACCATTACACTTTAGCTACTTACTGTTCTGTCCTGTATAGGTGAAGTAACTTTTTGCCATAAAGGGCATACCAATATCATAAGGAGATATACACAGAATAGTGGAAAAGACTGTAATGAAATCGTTAAACCAACAAATTTCTGGACGCCTAAAATCGTCACTGCCATTCTGAAAAAGAAACATCTGGAATTCAAGATAAAAATGTAACACATTGAATACGTGTTGCGAAACATCAAAAATATAATTTGAAAACTTGATCTCAACTACTTGTCCTTTATATCCTGTTGATATAATATACTCATATTGCGGCAATTACATGGTTATGCTTCGCAGACGTCTTTACACTAAATCAATTTGATATGCACTTATTTGAATTTAGTTTTTTTAGATTCCTATGTTATATTTTATATATGGTTGAGTGTTTTTTTATCCTTTTTTTTTTTGTTATTGCGTTTTTAATCAATTTTCGACTAATCAGTTTAAGAATCTCTTTGGTATCTTTTGTCTCTTTTAGTCTTGGAAATTATGAGTTATTCAGTAGTTGAATGTCTAAACATTATTATACCTTCACTTTTAAAATTACCACCATTACCATGGGAACAAATGTGGAAAAAAATAAATTAGTATACCTGAACTTAACCTCTTTCAGTTTATTATACACAAGTGTGTCCACTTTCTTCAGGTTTGTGATAATTAGGAGAATCTTTGTAATTACTGTATTTCCATGGAAATGTTTTATATGGAAAAACCTCGATTAACACTATAGGTCGACCCCAGTAAAACTAAAATGTTTTTTTTCAGTCATGCGTCAAAATATCCGTCGTTACAATGGAAACAGCAAAAATATGAAAAATTGAAAAATGAAGGTTGACATTGATGTTGACTGGCCAACATAGATGAGACTTTTGACTTTGTTTTTCCCAAAAATGGCTGCCGTTTTCATGGAAACATAAAAATTCTTTAGAAGCTTTACGGGTTGTAATATTTTTAACAATACTAATAAAGTAGAATAATTATTTGTATTGATATGTATCTTTAGAATATAAAAATAATGAAACAGTTCAAATTCGTTCAATATAGTTAATAGCTCTTATAATATATGACGACTGCCTTTTCGTAAACGGGATTTCAATTATTAAGAAAGCGAAAATATACCTTAGATGTATATGTATCTCTTTCTAGATTGAATTCATTACATTTATAATAAAATTGAGAATGGAAATGGGGAATGTGCCAAAGAGACAACAACCCGACCATAGAAAAAAAACAACAGCAGAAGGTCACCAACAGGTCTTCAATGTAGCGAGAAATTCCCGCACCCGGAGTCGTCCTTCAACTGGCCTCTAAACATATATATACTAGTTCAGTGATAATGAACGCCATACTAATTTCCGAATTATACACAAGAAACTAAAATTAAAATAATACAAGACTAACAAAGGCCAGAGGCTCCTGACTTGGGACAGGCGCGAAAATGCGGCGGGGTTAAACATGTTTGTGAGATCTCAACCCTCCCCCTATACCTCTAACCAATGTAGAAAAGTAAACGCATAACAATACGCACATTAAAATTCAGTTCAAGAGAAGTCCGAGTCTGATGTCAGAAGATGTAACCAAAGAAAATAAACAAAATGTCAATAATACATAAATAACAACAGACTACTAGCAGTTAACTGACATGCCAGCTCCAGACTTCAATTAAACTGACTGAAAGATTATGATTTCATCATATGAACAACTAATTTACTACCGTATGTAATCTTAATCAACATTGAACTGACCTGTAAAGTGTTATTACTTCTAATAGCTAGTAATGTATGCAAACACCTTTAACATGTAAAACTTACACGTCATTTTTTTTTCTAAAGCGTTCAGATAGCTATTGTAAATTGAATTGTTATCTTTCAATTTGAATCACCTTCGATAAAAGTAATAAACTAATATATCAAGTGTAGTTCAGGTGAAAAAAAGGTAGTTTAAACAGAGTTTATGGGTATGCACAATTTTAATTCATCAAAGAGTTTAAGGTTGGTGGATTCAAAGTTGTCTCATTATCAAAAGTTTTTTTCAAGAGGGGTCCAGAGGGCACAATGCAAAATAAAGAAATTGATGCAAAAGTTCAATATTTTATAATTTGTGAAACAATGCAAACAATTGAAACTGTGAGCTACTGCTCACTGATGATTACCCCTCCGAAATATTTCAGTAAACAGGAAGTTGTTGAGTAGTAAATATGAAATACTTCACCCGGTATAGCTGACAATATAAACCCTGTTTTCAGAAAGCCTTGTATTGTAGTTCCTTAGAAAAATGGAACGAAAATTTTCAACTTAGCTATCATGTGTAAAATGATACAAGTGTTCGGTAAACAGGAAGTTGTTGATTGGTGACTCTGAAACCGCATCACACGTTATAGCTGACTTATTTAAACCCTGAAACAAAATTTTAAAAATCTTTGTATTGTAGTTCCTGAGAAAAACTGTGACGAAAATATGTATGGGACGGACTGACTAACGCATGGACTGACGGATGGACTGACGGATGGCGGACTGATGGATGGATGGACTGCCGGATGGACAGACAGAGGTAAAACAGTATACCCCCACTTTTTTAAAGCGAGGGTATAACCAGAAGCGAACGAACTAATTAATAAAATAATTTACGAAAAAACATACGACAGACATGAACTAACGACAGCCTCCAGGCTACATGTGGCGTGGTTTAACATGTTTGCTAGTGCATAACTAGTGATGTAACAGCACAATATAAGAACAAACTTGAAAAAATAAATTAAAATTGATTTCACTCAAAAGACCGGTTCGAGCAAAAATGTATATAAAAAATATCGTACTCAAACTCAAAACGGGGGAAGTCAACAAACACTGACAAGAAGCAACCAGCGTAGACAGTCTTATTCCTTACTTGGTACAGGCATTTTCAGTAGAAAATGGTGGATTTCACCTAGTTTTGTAGCTAGCTAGACATCCAACTTATGACAGTTGATGACATTCATGCCTAGTTATATTATTTTGATACAGTCTTTATATCACATGTAAGCTTTTGTAAAAGTCTTAAGAAACCCTCAAAGCTTTGACAAAAAAATTTGCCGGCAACAATGGATTTGTAATTTTCTTGGTGCCTAGAATGACGAATCAAAGAGCAGAATGCTCTGAGGGATACAATTGCCAATGTTTTCATTGACACATGTATAGCAGTTCTGCCAAATTTTCATAAAGCAAATACGTGAGATTTAGCCAAAATTGAAAAGATCAAAGAGAAAAAAACAATAGATCAAAGGATAATGCCGCAAAACAGCATGAACATGCGTGAGTCTCACGCATTTTTGGCGGCCCTGGTATAGCTGGATAGTATTATTTTCAAAACTAATTCAACTGCACATGTAAAGTGTAATTTTCGTAATCTGAATAGTTACTCAACTTTAAAAATAGCCAATCCCGGATACAAGTGTATGAGCAATGTACTTATTGTGTTTTATTTTTGTACTATCAATTCCAAGTTTACTTTCTACAGCAGTCACTGAGAGTGAGAGAAGGTATTTCACTTCGTTTCTTATCACCGTTAATTCTAGGAGGAACCCCATCTCTAACTCTTTAAATATTTAATTGCCTTTGGGTCAGTGGGCATGACTCCTTTCCGTACACACTTCTCTGTTTAAATTGCGATCGTTTTTAATATAATACGACGTTTATCAACATCTAACGCGTTAATTTTTCTCAACGAGTCGTATCGTATTTTGATTTTGACGAAAGTTACTTACGGAAGGGAGACAACTCGAAACGATAATATGGAAGACAACGTTTCGGCTGAAGGGGTGTTGTAGTTACAGCTTTACGATGTGGACTACATTAATTTTGATTTAATAAATGCATATGATTTAAAATTATGCAAAAACAATAACCCTCAAATGCATACTTACATAAACAAACCCTAAACTTGTGATTTGGAACAAGAACGTTTATTAAATGATAATTAAACGACCTAGATGAGGGGGGGCAAGGGGTTTAACTGTTATGCTGTTATGGGGCAATTTAATTCTTTGTTATCTGTTATTTTGAAAATATATTTGCTGTTAGCTGTTATTGTCTTATTCTTTGTTAGCTGTTATTGGGCTTTTAGTTTTTTTGTTATCTGTTATTGTGATAATGTATTTGCTGTTAACTGTTATTGAAAATTGGAATGTTAGCATTTTTTTGACAATCAATATTCGGTATAAATTGAAGATCATTGGCCATTGGGGTCTACCACTACTAATACGTTTGTCCCGTATTCAGAGAAGGATTTCATTAACATATACCCATCACAGAAGTGAGGTCCAGGACAATTCAAGTATATCTTATGATTATCCTTTGTAATAAATTTCATTTTTTTTATGAATGTGCATGTATTTAGAATTATCTTAATTTTTTGTATGAGAATAATGTTCCTTGTTTTCCGTACGAACATATTAAATTAAAACAATTCTTAATATGACAAAAAGGAAAACATATGGCCAGGAATATCTGACAAGGATTTCAATTAAGGATTAGGTCCTAACAACCACTTAACCTTTTATATAATATGGTACATAGACTCAGCTCTGTGATTCTTTTCAAAGCAGAACCAAATGCATTGTACAATGAAAGTTCCAACCATGTACTTGGGTCCGAAGCTGTACATAACTCATTACAAACAAAGATTTATTTCGTTTTAAGCCATTGTTTCCCTACTAAACTATGTATTCGACTTACTAGTACACTTGGTACAATCAAAAACCTCAGCTGATAAAAAATTGTTCAAATAAGGCCTTTGAAAATAGTGGAATAAATTGCTTTTAGAGTGAAAATTCGTTCGAAGTACTTGATAAATTGCATGCTTATGATTGGTGCTTTTGATTTTTCTACCCTATATACCACTTTGTCTCATAGTTTTATTAAGAAAAATTCACGCACCTCATTAAATGGTCATTTAGAAAAAGTCAGAATATTCAAACTCTTTTAGGTCACTTTTTTGATTAGCAACAAAGGGAGCTTCAGTCAATATATATATATATAAACAATACACCAACGTTTCATGAGAACTGCTGAAAACATTTTTGTGTTAATGTCTGAAAACTGGAAAATCACCCCTTTTTAATTAATAAAACCCGTTAACTTGGAAACGTAAAATCTAAAATTTATAAAAATTGAAAGTTACCTCATGTTAATAGATATAAACAATTCACCAAAAGTCCTTGCTTTGTGAAAGCATTTTTGAGATATTATCAGAAAACTGAAAAAAAACACCAAATTTTATTGAATAAAAACCCATTACCCAGAAACTTAAAATCTAAAATTTATAAAAAAAAAAAAAAAAAAAAAAAAAAAAAAAGGGAGCTCACGTCAATAGATATTAACAATTTCCCAAAGTTTAATGCAAATGGTTAAAGAGTTTTTGAGTTAATGTCCGACATGTTGACAACAGACGGACAACAGTATACCATAATACGTTCCCTAAACGAGCGTATAAAAATATTATAATATATTGAGTAGTAATTTAAACACATTCTAGATACATAAATTAATACTAAAAACATAGTCATAAAAAATGGAATGCATTACAAAGGATTATATCCGTAATAAGAAATACTGATTTGTCAAAGACCGAATTATTTTAATATTTCATTTACTGTTATCTGTTTTTGTCCATTTTAATTCCTTGTTATCTGTTATGAGCCAAATCAATTTGCTGTTTTGCTGTTATTGGGACCCCCCTTGCCCCCCCCTCCTAGATGGTTCTCCATTTCTTTATGAGAGTACAATATCAAATATCAGTTTCATAAAAGAGGGACGAAAGATACCAAAGGGACAGTCAAATTCAGAAATCTAAAATAAACTGACAACGCCATGGCTAAAAATGAAAAAGACAAACAGACAAACAATAGTACACATGACACAACATAGAAAACTAAAGATAAAACAACACGAACCCCACCAAAAACTAGGGGTGATCTCCGGAAGGATAAGCAGATCCTGCTCCACATGTGGCACCCGTCGTGTTTCTTATGTGATAAAAAATCCGGTAAATAGTCTAATTCGGTAGGTCAAATTCATGAAAGGGAAGGGGATTGTATTTACGACGTAAGGAACATATCCCATATAATTTGTGAAACGGTTATTCCATAACGGTCAACCAACTCGTGATGGCGTCCGTAAAATTTACGGTGATTCATAACGGTGACATCCACTTCAGTTCTTATATGACAGAAATAGATTTATCGGAATTTAGAGAACTCTCGCATTTTATCAAAACTGAGGAATTCCCTCTGACGTGTTTCTAAATCTATAAAAAAAACACTAAATATAAATACTGCTTAATTCTGATTTTACGTGTTGTTAAAAGGACGCATATAAGTCAAGGGAAATATCAAACATGAAGATTATAAGAAGAACATTACAGGAAAGTTGTTTAAGTTCAATCCTTTTGTTTCTTTTTACCTTTTAAAGCAAGACAATCATAAGAATCTGAGATGTTCTTTAATGGTTAGAATAAAACAATTGACGTGAGGGCATGGCCCTGAGTCAATTGTATAAGTCTACAGATTGCTTGAAAGCAATCGTATCCGGAAAAAATGTCGACATATGAAATCACATAATTACTCATTTTGGATAAGTAAGATAACACTCAATAACAATATTTGAGTCAAAATAAAAATAACACCCAATAACAATATCTGAGCCAACGTCAAAAATAAGAATATCTGAGTCAAAGTAAAAATAAGAATAACACCCAATAACAATATCTGAGCCAACGTCAAAAATAAGAATAACACTCAATAGCAATATATATGTATAAATAAAATGAGCCCCATTTGTTGCAATGAAGCAATATAAAAACATTACAGTTGTAAATACTTCTTAAATAACATGAATAATTGATAATCTAATCATAACTAGGGACTTTCCGTTTTGAATTTTCCTTGTAGTTCGGTATTCTTTGTGATTTAACTTTGTATGCTACATACATGCCATATATGAATATTTATAAAATCTCAGATTTGTTTAACTGTATGTTACGGAAGCCCTGGAGTGCCATGCAAAAAAATAATTACAACTTGCGCGCACGAGTTACTATCTTTTACGCACAAATTACATAACCTGCGCGCACGAGTTACTAACTTGTGCGCACGAGTTACTATCTTGTGCGCACAAGTTACATAACTTGCACGCACGAGTTACTAACTTGTGCGCACGAGTTACTATCTTGTGCGCACAAGTTACGTAACTTGTGCGTACGAGTTATCAACTTGTGCGCACAAGTTAGTATCTTGTGCGCACGAGTTACTATCTTGTGCACACAAGTTAGTAACTCGTGCGCACAAGATAGTAACTCGTGCGCACAAGTTAGAAACTCGAGCGCGCAAGTAATGTAACTTGTGCGCACAAGATAGTAACTCGTGCGCACAAGTTAATAACTCGAGCGCGCAAGTTATCTAACTTGTGCGCATAAGATAGTAACTCGTGCGCGCAAGTTTGTAACTCGTGCGCGCAAATTGTAATTATTTTTTTGTGTGGCACTCCAGGGCTTCCGTAAAAAATAGCCTATATGGAAATTTTCATAAAACTGTAAATACGGGATCAAAACTGTATCGCTTGCCCTTAAGGTCAAGTAACAGTAAATGAACGCCGTCTAGCGGATTCCGCGAAATGTTGCGACGTTTTGTACGAGTTACGTCCCTTTGACAAGATTTAGCAATGTTGCAACCGGCGACTTTCCGACGGGACAACGGCATTTGTTGAGAGTATGCAACTTCTAGGAGAATTAAATTGTTTGCTAAAATTGAAGAATTTACAAGATTTTTTAAAACGAATATGAAAAAAGTCATGAAGACGATTTATATAAGAAAATCGAGAACTTGACTGGCGTCAAGAACGTGGGGTGGTAGAGCTTAGATATCTCGGCGACCAGTTAAAAGAGTGTAAAAACTGTAGCTAACCACTATTTGATTTTCTACATAATTTTGACGAGGAAAAACAATGCTATCTTGGAAGTATTCTCTATGTAGTATGTCAAAACTGTCCCTATAAAAACCCGGCCTATATTGATCCGGCTATATTCTCTGGGAAAAGTCATCGTCCAGCAGAAAATAAAAATTAATACTACTAAACTTAGTCTTGTTAAAATGTCCCCTATTTTAAAAATTTCCACACCAGTCGAAACAAGAAAAAATATTTTCCAATTTAAGAAATGGACTCACATAAAATTCTTAGCTGCGTCAGTCAGTCTTGAAACAGATGACACAAAGGTTTTATATTTACATTCTTCACGGTTGCACCAATCATTTAAAATGTATACATCATAAGTTTTAGACTATAACAAATAAATCATTAACAAAATTGATGTTTACAATCATTCAGATCTATCGCTCGCTACAATTTGTTATCTAACGTTTTTGTAATAATGCTTTCTTTCACGTCCGCAATTTTGTGGAAAATTTAGAAGCTAAAAATAGAAAAAAATCTTTACATAGATGCATGTATAAATAGTATAGGCCTTTGGTTTGAAGAGTATAGTATAATCTCCTAATACAAGAACATTCAGTGGATCCTTAAAATAATTTTTCTTAATATTAATTAGTATGGTTTTCGCCTCAAAGGAAATTGCTATACATACGGTTAAAACATTAACTGATTTAAAGAGAAAATGTATTAACTGGCAGTTGCATATCAAAAATAGAATAGAACTGTTCTCAATTATATTTTACTCATAACACTTGAAGGTTGAGAACGAGATTCTGTCAATCATACTATTACTATATATCTACTAATTTAAAAATAAAATATGTACACACACTTTCAGTGCATCAAGTAGAATGAAAATCCCGTAAGTAGTCAGTACTTCAATAAGACAGCAACCAGACAACAACAGAAGGCCACACAAAGTGGAAAACGAAACAAAATCTGATGATAAGCATTTGTGCAGATGGACTTCGACAAAAGTCAAAATTTCCAGTCATGTCTCAGCCTGTGTGCGTTTGTTTGTGGTTTTTTTTTTCTTCTTCTTCTTTTTTGTTGTTGTTGTTTGTTTTTTTTCTTTTTGGATGGGGGATTATCTCTAGTAGGCATTTTAAACATATCTATGTACATCTGGTTTATGTCATGTCTCAACCTCCGTATGATAACTAATCGCTCTAAAACGTTATGAGAAAAAGAAGTGGCAATGAGCAAGAACGTAAAATATATCATTATGAATTAATGTTACAAAATCTACAAAACCAAATATAACACTGATGCTAATAAACAGCAATCGCTCACACATAAGGGATAATAGTTGTAATCTCACAGCATATTTTCAAATATAACCTTTTACAAAGTAAAGTGGTCAGATGCATATCCAGCCATTTCTAAAAGTACAGGTCCCGAACCAGGATAAAAAGGGGGTGTTCCAACTATATGTCCCCATTCAAAATGCATTTATCGTCCAAAAATAGAGGTTACAATCCCCGGAACCCTTCTGCCACTGATAATGATTACATGATTTACAAAATACGTACTCTAACAGAATGGATGGGGTGAACACTTGCGTAGGGCATTTGTGCAAATAGGGTAACTTGAGCGCCTCCATCACTGGAAATTTGAGCACAGCCATATTAGCCGCACCTAGATTTTCAAATACTAGTAGGACATTTTGGCGAGAAATTTGACTTGTTCTGAATATATTAGTAATGGTAATGTAGTCCTGGGTTGATCTCTTCGTACCGATTAATCTGAGTAAGCGCAAAACGTAAAGCCAATGATTGAATAGTTCAACGTCCTTCGAAAATTATTCCGTACAGAAATTGATGTGGCAAACATAAAAAATAAAGGCATTAGCAGCGTTTTAATGCCTATGTATAGAAAAAGACATAAATCTCACCCTTCACTTGGAAAATCAAAAAGGGAAACACACGAATCGGTAACAGTAGGAATTTGCAAGGGACTGATATGTAAATAATTGCCCAATTTTAATTTTATGACTTCGTTTTTTTTATTACAAAACAGAAGATGTGATATGATAGACAATTAGATATATACAAGAGACCAAATGATACAGATATAAACAACTAAAGGTAACCGTACGACCTGCAACAATTAGCAAAAACCATACCGCATAGTCAGCTCATTTCTATTTTCGCTCAAATTTCCTTAATATCGCCTCTGAAATGTTCTATACTTTTGCGCTCAATGCCCCAATTTCACGGTCCGCGGAACATAGTTGGGCGTCCGTTTAATATGGACAAATTGTTATTGTTTTTTTAGTTTTTTTTATATCTAAATTGCAACAGCATATTGACAGAATACGTTATGTCGTTATATAGTACCAACACAAGGTGAAGCTTTTACATTTTCTCCTGCTAAAGTTACCGGTTTTTCAAAAAGTGGCCAAATCTTATATCGGAATGGAGAAATAATGCAAACAGATGACCTGCAAGTTAGTCTAAGAGAGTTTAAAAATTGATTACCTGACAACTGTATATTACATGCGCATAAAGCTAAGCTTTTTGGTTCGAGAGTTATATAGCATATGACCGTGAGGGGTCGGATGGGTTTGCCAATCTTCTATTGGAACATTTCTTTTACAAATGTTTTAGAAAACCCAGTCACAAAAGAGAGAAAAATTAAAGCTTCATTTACATCTTATATTGAGCCAAGAAATTAGGTCGATTTCTATTTTGATGTTATTATCATTTTTGCGTTCATGTATTTACAAAGTATTTTCGTCAGAATTGTTTTGAATATGTATATTGATAATGAACATATCGTATTTTTTACAACTTCTAATTTCATTTTAAATACTTGTCAGAGAGTCTGATTGTGGTTTGAGGAATATAGAATAATAGGCAAAAATTGCGGAACGAAAGGCAAAAAAAATATAGAGAATAATGTGGTGCTAAAATATAAATAATAAAGAATACTGTTAATACAAAATAAAAATTTATAAATGATGGACCTTCTATCCAGACGCTTATGATCAAAAGAAACTATCAATACTAACACATAATCATCATGCAAATAAAACGTTGGAAATTCATAGCATAACTTGACGTTACAAGTAATAAAATGACGACGTCACGATTTTTGATGTTTTTTTTACAAAATGTTGAGGTTGCGTCGCTTCTACAGGGAAAACGAAGTCGGTGACCATATCTTTCTTTTACATCATCTAATTCGTAAGAAAATAAGGAACAAAATACTATTTTTTTTTTAAATTCTATGGAGTGGTTCACGTGATTTATACCGGAAACCGAAAATTGTAGAAGAAAATAAAGGATTTTCCCTATATATTCAATGTAATTTGGTACACTCTCGGACCATTTAAAAAATGGCTTTTTCTCGAAAACGAAGTCGGTGACCTATACTTTTTTTTACATTTTCCGATGTATATTTTCAATATCTAATTGAGTTGTAAATTTTAAAAAAATCTATGGACTAGTTCATTTACTGATCCTTGACCTTAAGGTAACACGATACCGAATGACGTTACGCCATGAGTTATCGTTCCTGACGTTATCGAATAACGTTCACACATATATAAGCAAATGCAGCGGGTTTTGTGTAGCATTTTTAACGGTAACTTTCCCTAGATGCAGAGTGCCGAGAGTTTTGATACAATACGTAGCAGTTATTTGACATAGATTGTTTGATCGTTTTCCGGCAATCATTCTGCTCATTGTTAATCTTTAAAAAGTATTACTTTACTTTTTAAATATTCTGTTTCTTTAATATTTAAGCATCTGCACGCTTTATCTATATATGTTCTTATGCATAACAGACACAGTTTTATCACTTTATTTTTATTCTTGGTATAGATATAGGAAGATGTGGTGTGAGTGCCAATGAGACAACTCTCCATCCAAATAACAATTTATAAAAGTAAACCTTGGTTTATTTTTGCAATAAGCACTTATTCATGATTCACGCCGTATCCCAATGAAATTTTGTTTTGAAAGTAGATATCTAATTCATAGAAGCTTAGGATGATGTGTGAAAAAAACGGGGAATTTTACAACTATTAATTCGTTTTAAAATGGTCATCAAAAACACCCCTCGGACAAAATTGAAATTTATTTGGATGAGAATACGGATATAATTAGGGGGAAAAGCACAATACAAGCAGACGTTGAAAATCATACAGAAAATAGTTTGTTTGTATGGAATGTAAAAAAGTGGTTATTTAGCCGAATAATTTTCCTGTGTTCCATGTGTAAACAGTCTCTGAAATTCATTGGTCTGTACAGAGTAAATTCGATATAGTTTTGGAAATATTTTAAAATACAGTGCAAGCTTTGTAATCGTATAAACCACGTCTACTCAGGACGGACAGCAACATCGGAATGAAGCATTAGAAAGTTAACGAAGGCTGAGAAATACATGGGCACTTGACTCGCCAGCAATAAAATAACAAAATTCAGGTTCCGTTACAGTCTGAATAAAGCCAGCCCCGAGTATCCACTTGCGTCTACAAACGCAAGTTGATAGTTGGGGCTGGCTGTAGTCAGACCGGTTCCGTGTTCCCTGATTCCGTTATAATTTTTTTCTCGAAATTTACATGCAAACGGCTGACTTTTTATTATTCAAACGGCAAGAGACTGTAAAAAAGCTAGATCTTGAAATCATATAGATTTTATATTCGTGTTAATTTACGCTTGCATGGGTATTCGGTGTTTTTTTTAGTTTTGAGTTGGAAATAATGTACATGTACAAGTTGGGAGACAAAACGACTGAAAGAAATTTAACAAAGTTACCTTTTAGGGCTCTGAGGGCCATATTGCTTGCATAATAGGCGTCGGAAAAGGCCCGGAAAGTTTCTTTCTTAAAATTAGTTTTTAGAACAAGTATACAAGTATATATATACATGTATAGCGTCAGTTTAAATTTTTCCGACCATCATCGCGGATGCCCTGCCTCTATTGAAAACCTGCATGTACCTATTGTATTTATTGTAACTTGTTCTCGTCCTGAACATGCATGATCTATTTTCCACTGGACGTTAACCAACCAATAATCAAAGCAATCAATCCTACAATTTACACCCGTCACTTGGAACTTTAGTTGTTAAAATTTAAATCATTGCCTCTAATTTTTTTCAAAAAATTCGACAAAGTTTAAACGCAGACCGCGAGGAAGACCAACATTGAACAGTTACGCAAAACTAAATATCTGCGTTACCGCTTGCTCATTTTGGAAGTGGGGTAACATGAGACTTTATTTATAAAAGTACAAGTACAAATAAAAAAAAAATGTGTACATGTTTTTTGTACAAAAGTTGGCTGATAGAATGATAAATGGAGATGTGTGATATGCAATTTATAAGATAGCAACAGCTGGGCATTAATTAACTGACATCAACACCTTGAAGACATCAAGAAAATCGTGACTAATGCTAATTGGAATAGTATCTTTACACTTCTTATTTGTAGTTTTAGTAAACGTTGGAAAATTTGAGTATGTGTAGTATAATTTTCACAGTAACATTTCAGTCTCTTGGTAAATATTAGTTTAAGTCTTAAAACTTTTGCTCTTCTCTAGAAAATTCAAACCATTATGAAATATAAGGAGATGCGGTAAAATTTCCAATTAGTCAAGTTTCCACCAAAGACGAAATGACGGAAATGCTAGCCTTCTTACATTGCTACTACATTTCAGATCTCCAAATTACCATTCCATTATATGAACTGCATATTCAAAAATATGCATTGTCACCAAATTACTTATAGAGCACGTATCATCATATTGTTTTACATTTGTCTGTTCAACCGTTAATCCCGCACTTAGTATATATAGAGTTAAATCGGCTAATTATTTAGAACTACAATAGTTTTGCTTCAGCTTTAAAACTATGTACCTGGTGTTACTACTCATATTATAGGTGCGCATATCGTCTGGAGTTTTTTTTTTTTGATTCATGACAGGCAGCTGGATTAGGCATTTTGATAAAATACAAAGGCACACAGAGTACAGAGTACAGACTCCGGCTTACAACTGATACAAGTTGAACTTCAAGCTGGAACTTTTAAATTTCGCAGTTGTTTTACTTATATAAAGAATGCATATATGATCTCAAGATTTGTTAACTACACTTATAACAAAATATATATTTACTGGATCATGGCGGGCGGAAGTGTATTATTTGAAAACTTTTAATTTTTTATGGGGTTGACACGAAACACATAAACATACATATAAATTAGGCCTGTATCGCTGAAATGATCTTTTTGTTTCAAAATTCTTAACTTGACACCTTCGTTAAACGTTTTGTGTGGGAAACCTGAGATATTTTACAAAACTTTCGATTTATATAATCCGGAAATTCAGCTCCGTGAAATTTTGGTAGAGTTCTCTATTTTATATTTTCTCCCAAAATTAGGTCATCGTATATCACCAGCTGGACATTTAATTTATCATTTCTTTTGGATATTTTGCATCAAAGAAAAGGTAAGCATTAGTATATATATGCATACATTTCTAGCCGTCAGTGAAATTTGTTCTCAGTTGACCAGTGGAACAATGTCTCTTGACACTAAGATTTATCACAGGTGAAAGCAAGGACTCCCAGGTCGGAATGCTTTTTCATATGTTTTCAGTTGGATTTAAATAAATGAGAATTGGAACCTTACGCGAGGAGAAATTCTCACTATAGTAGAGGGGTCTGTAGAAGCTAAACTTAGGGAACGGTCATTGTTTATCAGCTGAGGGGTATGTTCAAATTTATGAAATTTGTTTTTAGTGGACCAGTGGAATAACCTGTCTCTTGACTGTCAAATTTAACAGGTGAAGGCAAGGACTCCAAGGTCGGAATGCTTTTCATATGTTTTCAGTCAGATTTAATAATGAGAACTGGAACCTTACGCGAGGAGAAATTCTCACTAAGTAGAGGGGTATCTAGAAGCTAAACTTAGGGAACGGTCATTGTTTATCAGCTAAAGGGTATGTTCAAATTTTTCATCACATAATAACCCCCTCCCCTTAACACATAGTAGGACATTTCCCAGATCCCAGATAAGGGGTCTGTAGAAGCTAAACTTAATATAGTTATATATGTTCTCGAGAGCAACAAAAACAGTGTGCAAGAGGATTAGATCTGAGTACAGAGGTAGTACATATAGGTATAAAGTTGAAAGGAAATGGGATTATTCTTTGATTTTTTGAGGAGGATGATTTTGAAAATGAATATCATATCCACATGTCCACTGAATAAAATAAGCATAACAGATGAAAATGAAGTTCAATTTGGAAAATATTACTTCTGGCCCCCCAAATTATCAAATGGTCATCTAAGCCTGAGACTACTATAAAATGTATAACTATACTGGATTTTATCGATGACCACAAAATAATTACTATTTGACTGGTCAGTGCAGGGTTCTCACTAAGGCGAGTCCATGAGTCCTGGACTCATCAAAATCTTTCTGGACTCACCATTTTAAAAACTGGTGAGTCCACAGATGCATCAAGATTGAAATATTTTGTATCAACTGAACACAGTTAAACACAAATATCAATATTTTATAGCAAAAGTTTATAAGTGATCTGAATTTAATGTCATTTTATTGCTCTATTAGGAAATGGAGACTAAAATATTACATTATATTGCAATAAATTATTTTCGTCTTGCTGTTGGACTCATCATGGCCAAAAATGATGAGTCCCTGGACTCGCCTTCAAAAATCCTTAGCGAGAACCCTGTCAGTGTAGGAAGTCATCAATCTCTGTGTTATAGTATTCTCAGTCTAAGCCAAATAATTATGACGTCTTGACCATGTTGAAAGGCTATTTTATTTTTTTCCTGTGACATGTGCACGTTCCTTTGGACTAACGACAGGGGCGGATCCAGGATTTTCGGTTAGGAGGGGTGGGGGGGGGGGCGCAAACTTAAATTTCCGCCGAGCGGAGGGAGGCGAATTGTTTTTGGAGGTATAATTATCGAAATTATTGAAATATTCTTCTAGAGAGGGTGCAATGTAGATATCTTGCCAAGCGTGGCGAGAAATAAATATTTTGTGGTAAAATTAGCGAGAAATTTAAGTTTCAAGCTAAACCCGCATAAATCCACCCCTGACAATTTGTAATCACTATAATTAACAAGAAATCTGCGAGCTTCTATTCATTGACTCAATAATAGCTCACCGACCAATATAAGATTTTGAAAACAAGAATTTCTACTTTTGCCAGCGATTTTTAATTGTCTTTTCTTAATTTTTCTTTTCTTCTATTTCCGGAGGTCGTGTCAAACTTTTTATATACATTTCTACCGCAAACCAGTACAATCAGAATGAGGTCCTTGCGAAGATATGTTTATTTTCGTGGGATCCTATGTAATACGGTAGTACGGGTTGGGGGCCTTCACCGTTTATGCATGCTTCGGCAAACTTTACAGGTTGAAAGTGAGAAACATATATTGATATCATACAGAGATGTTAAACAATGATACAAATTAATAAACGAACCTTTCGCCTGAACCAGTATCTATTCCTATCTTTCATCAAGAAAGAATTTAAACAGGACTGTTTTCTTGGCCGTGCCATAATGAAATAACCAACCCTACCGCAGGTAGGGCACTTTCGCCTACTTCGTGGGAAAGTGAGGTAGGGTTGTTTTTGAACTTATCAAAGCAATTGTTTATAAAATCCGCAACTACTATGTCACATTGTTTTACTTGAACTGCTAAAAGCCTATGATATTTTTTTCACCAAACGCAGTACCGCGAAGAAGTATAATATATTTATAGAACTTATAAACATGATAAATAAACCGTAGGTCAGTTTATTAGTAATCACGTTGATTCTGTTAAACTTACTGTTTTATATACTTCTTTGAATGTTAAAACAGATGCAATGCGACGAGATTAATATTTGTCGTCTGTTCAGATACTTTATTGAGCTGAGGACAACCCATACTTTGCTAATTTTAGGGGGGGGGGCACGCCCGCCACGCCCCGCCTAAATCCGCCCCTGAACGGTTATCTAATTATTTGTCAATTTGTTAGCTATTTTATTTTTTTTCTGTAACACCTTGCTTTGGACTAATGGTCATCTAATTATTTGTTAATTTGTTATACCTTACATAAATGGGGAGACCTGCAATTATTTCACAATTAATATGCTGTTTTGAAACATTTCACAGTACTTGCATTTGTTGAATCAGATGAATTACTAGGCATAGTTTTAGTTGTACATGAGAACTGTCACGAGACTTTTGACTCCATAATGAATGACTGGGAGAGTTAAATAGATTAGCTTCTGCATCTGACATGTCTGATACATCCATTTCATTGGAATGTCTTTTTTTCGAAAGTAAAATACATAAAACTCTGTATAAAATCATCAATACCTCTCTCTCTCTCTATCTTCATGTATCTAGATTTTTTGTGCATCCATGCAAGTGTGTCCACACCAGCCTCGTGTATAAACATGTATATATTTATCAAAATTGCATAGACCTTATGTCTATATGTAGTCCATTCGTCCACACCAGCCTTGTGTATCATATATATATATATATTGATGTAGGCGCGAAACAATTACATACAGCCATACACAAGCGTAAATTATACATTTATTTTAGTAAAAAATTTACTACTTTTTAGCACATTTTTACACTAATGCAAATACATGTACATGTACTAATACAAATGTATTGATTCAGTGGTGATGGTAATAGACACTGAAAACTTTTTAGTTTTGAATGTTTTTTTCTTCACGTGTTTACCAAGATAAGGTGGAAGTTTGTTCTTATTTCAAGAGAAAGGCACCCAGGATGTATTTATTTGTGAATGTAGTGACATCTACTTGCTTTTTACTAATTCTCTTTTTATCAGAAATTTGTATTTTTATATATTTGTATTTGAGTTTTATATACATGTACATAGACATTTTATTTACATATTATATAATTAATTTACATGTTTATTTTCAGGACCTCCGATCCGTGCAGTTAGGCATGTTTGTTTTTGGTGTTCAAGAAGTATATCACCGGATTGAGCTCTCTGTCTAAGTGTATTATTAAAGTGCTTTGCATTAAGCTCAGTTCATTGTTATTCCAATGCATTCTTTCTGATATAAACAACTAAGGTACATGTAAGATCGTTGAAATTGTCATCACCAGGAATTATTGAAGCAGCATCCACTGAGCATGAATAGTTTAAGATAGATTAAATTATTTTAGATGCATTTGAAACAAATACTTTGCATCCAGATAGCCAAATAAAAAAAGTACATTGAAATATACCAAACATTACTACCTGGAATATGACGCTAGGTGGTTTTGTCACCTACTGAAGAGTCCTGAGTGCAACTGGTTATTCATTCATACATATGGACGAAACGCATAAGGCTAACTAGACCATACCCGCGACATCGCGTGTCCTTGACTGAATTAAAGAACCTACCACTAGTTTTAGCCTGGATTTTTAGAATTCGTATTGTCATTTTGTAAAGTCATGCTGATTATAAGGTGCACAGTTATTCCCTGTATAATGACGAAGTTCAGGTGTGATTATTACCCGTGTTTATAGCAAATCCTCAATACACCGTTTGGTTGTGCGCCTGACTGAGGCGGAATGTACAGATTATTTAACAGGGATCAGGTAATTTTGTGAAATATACTATTGGAATCGGTATCGGATTCAACCCGCAACTTTTAAATTATAATTGGTAATATTAATTATGTGGAAAACAAAAGGGCCTGAAATGGTGTAATTTTTAATCTTCACCATTGTCCTATATTATTTATATATAAAGTTAAATTCTGCGGGCAGTACATCGACTGAGCATTTGAAAACGTATAAGACACGGATCGATAACGGTCTCCGAATTTGGATATTTTCTCAAAAATTGGCATTTTCTGTGGAAAAAAGATTGTTTCAAAAACAAATTTAGGAAGTACAAAACATTACATTTATACGTCATATCACAAATACTTCTGACTTTGTATGGTGTCAGAGAAGTTTTTAGATAATAAGGACATACTATGTAGATGTGCATATTGACAGGAAATTATGATTCAATTTTTTTCTAGGAGTTACGCCCTTTGAACTAATTTGGCCCAATATACTACTGCAACAGTTTGTCATTGCAACTGCTTTGAAACCACACAACAGAATTTCATGAAACTTTATCGATAATAAGGACATACTATGTAAATGTGCATATTGACAGGGAATTATGATTCCAATTTTTTTCTAGGAGTTATTCCCCTTTGAACTTATTTGCCTCAATATACTAATGCAACAGTTTGTCATCAAAACTCCTCTGAAACATCACAACAGAATTACATGAAACTTTTTAGTTAATAAGGACATACTATGTTGATGTGCTTATCGACAGGAAATTATGATTCAATTTTTTTCTTTAGAGTTATTTTGTTTGTCCAGTGACAATGTGGGGGCGTAGGGTATGTGAGCGCGCTCACTAAGGTTCTTTAATTTGTGTTGATGTTAATTGACGGATTACAGCACCGTTTATTTTTATACCATGGCCACAACAAAACTGCATCCTACAAGTTTAATTTATATTTCTATCCATATAACAAAAACCTTGAAACAAGAATAATTCTGCAAAACCTTATTCATATTTTTTATAGTCTACACTATTTGTAATAATCTGTTTAGAGAAGTTAAGAATCATAAACAAATAAATTGGATATACCATGTTATTAAAATTATTTCATTCTGGTAAATTTGTCTTTTATCATGTTTATATAACTTCAATCAGGCCATGGAGAATCTAAGATAAAGACAATTTCATAGAAAGAATTAAAATATATGTGTGATACAACAGAAGTGTAATTTCTTGCTCATCTAGCCCCATGTGCATGCCAGGTATTATCATCACTTTGAACTATTAGACATCTAAGAAACAATATCGAACATGTAAAGGGAATCTTTCACTAATGATACTGGGATGATCCTTGACTACAGTGTTCCAAGTAAGAAATGCCCACCACAATGGACATAATTAGAACCATACGAGAACAGGGGCGGATGCAGGAATTTTCGAAAGGGGGGGTGCTAACCCAGGCTAACCCAGGGCAAAGGGGGGGGTGCAAAACATATGTCCCGATACAAATGCATTGATCGGCAAAAATAAAGGGGGGGTGCGCACCCCCGGAACCCCCCCCCCCCCCCCCCTGGATCCGCCACTGGAGAAGAACATACATACAGGTTCTTATAAACCATCTTGCATATCAAAATTACATATAATGTAGAAATGCAGCTTATGTGTTCCTCTACTAATTTTTAGTATTTTTTTTTATCCAAAAGCAAAGTAGTGGATCTCATTTTAACAGAATCATTTGGTAATCCATATATTGTGTACAAAAAGTGTCTCCTCCAAGATAATCTTGAACATAAAACCCAAATATTAAAAAAAAAAACAATACTACACATTTTTAGTGTTTGGTACTAGTCTGATATTGAAGATGGCTGTCACTTTGGAACACTATGGGGAAAAACAGATTTTTTTTATCAGAAAACACCGTCAAACATTCAAACATATTATCCACATTGATCTGTGTCCACACTTGTTAATATGTAAATAATTTTTCACAAATGACAGAATGATGACATTTGTGAAATTTTGCATACAGTTTGCTAACCCGAATAATTCAGTCCCTCCCCGTAATCGATCTCTCCTACTTACTTAATGTAGTAAGCGGAATATAACGACTGAATTATTCGGGTTAACTGTTTGCAAGGTTTGTCCGACTTGCTGAGCAAACAAGTAACACATTTACACAACGCAGAGTACATTATACTACATGTATTGTATTTACCAAGTCAAGAATATGACAGCTGTTTATCATTCTTTTGATGTTTTTCAGCTTTTGATTTCGTCATTTGATAAGGGATTTTTTCGTTTTGTTATTTTATTTTTTGGAATATGTATTTTATCATGATCATTATTTTTCCTCATAATTTTCACAAAATCTTTTTTGACTGGTGCATCAAATGTGTCTTTTATGAACAACTGTTTTCAAAATTGTATTGTTCCGAACATGCATGAACTATTTGCCACTGAACGTTAAACAACCATGAAACCGAGCAATTAAAAAACTGTTAAATGAATCAATTTTATTAAAATACTATATTTCTGCATCACGGGATGCAGTGATGATACCACCATTGTCTAATATGATGGAGTTAAAAATTAGTAATTCGGATGAATCTCACGTGAAATGTTTCATTTAATTTTCACGTAAACTTAACAAAAATCTGAAGGTATTTTTTATGGACATTGGTTTTAATCAAATTTTAGAACAAAGATATTATTTAAATAATTTTATTTCAAATATTTACGTGAATTTAACGTGTACAAAATTCCGGTGATTTATGCATGAACTATTATCATAAGATTCACATGGAACCTGTTCACGCAAGTTTCAAGTCATGATATGCTCGTTTGATGTGAAAATCAGACGATATTGATATTAATTCATATGAGTGAAATTCCATGAGCAGGACGAAATAAAATTATATCTGATTCAGTAGAATTCTATATTGCATTACTCACAGTGTAGATACTATTTTGTACGCTATCCGGAAGTCTCGATTTTCGAAGCGAGGATTTCCAACTGGCTAACAGAACGGTTTTGTTTTGGGGCTTTTTCTCATCATTTGTTTACTCCTATATCTATAAAGTGCTTTGCACATCTTCAATGTATGTATAGCATCATAAATATGAGTAACTGTAACAAAAACATGCATTAGAATATAAAATATGCGTGTGCATCACACCAACTTCATAGAAAAAAGTAAAACCGATGGACAATTTTTCTCTCGTAGTACAAAGCAAATAATCTTTTATTGCAAATATTTGCATCAGTTTACAGTTAAATATATACTGTTTCAATATTCTTACCGTATTTAAATAGAATGTTCGTATTTCAAATAAAAAATATGTTTTCCTTGAGGATCCCAAAATAAATTACTGTACGATCAGTCTAAAACTGACTGTATTCTAGAAGCGATTTCAGATTTCTTGTCTGTATGACCAGTCGTGATTTTGAAGAAAAAAACCAACGGCAATTTAAAGGTATATACGTGTCTATGTGATATTATGAACTGTCTATGGAACTATAACGTGTAATTTCTTTCATCAGACAATACAAATATATTTCTAATGATTTTTGTAGACGGCAAAATAATTATACTTTTGTTCCGTCAGTCTTATTTAAAATCAAATGCCTAAAAAGCAATACATGATTCGCTTGTAGACTTTGTATTAGTGTGTCGTTGCAGTTATCTGTTTAACTATTACATTTTTAAAGACTATTTACACCGTCTGCCGTTGACCAATTGGTGATAACATACATCAAGCTTGTCTCTTTTAAAATTACAAAAAATATATAGAGAAAGCTTTGTTTAAAAACTTTAGGTATTGAGGAAAAAATGAACGAAATTATACCCCGCCACTTCTATAGTCCATAGTTTTTGGAAAAAAATAAACCACCAAAAAAACTAAATTATAGGTGCACAGGGGCATCATTTAATAAAGAATATGAGGAAGTTTTATTAATATATGGTAAGTTTTTGAAAGTTGCGTATAGTAAATGGGTACCACCTAATAAGGTAGTGGAAAAGTCCTTATCATGGAAATAGAAAACTGCTGAATTTTCGAAAAATCAAAATAAGAGGTGCACAATTGAATTAAATGATAAGGAATCTGAAAAAGATTCATCAAGTTATGACAAGTGTCTGAAGGAAGTTGTGGATACAAAATAGGTACGCCCAATATAAGGCTATGACAAAGTCCGTATTTCAGATATAGAAATATCAAAAATATGTTTACCAAAAATTCGAAATAGAAGGTCCATAAATACATTAATTGATAAAAAATGGAGCAATTTTAGAAAACTTTAACAATTGGTTTTTGAGGTCACGGTTGGAAATACCTGATGGGTGCCCCCATATAATGCAACGTTCAAGTCCGTATCTTATATAAAGAAACCCCATAAAAGATTTTTAATAAAATTCGAAATACATTCCTTTTTTTATATAAATAAGGCCGTTAATTTTCTCGTTTGAATTGTTTTACATTGTCATTTCGGGGCCTTTTATAGCTGACTTTGTGGTATTGGCTTTGCTCATTGTTGAAGGCCGTACGGTGACCTATATTTGGTCCGAGTACACAGTTATCGTCCTTTGATTTTCGTTGTCCACGAATATAGTCCTTAGTGTGGACAGTGTTACTTGCTAATTTTTGTTATACCCCTTCCAAATTTATTTCTCCATGTTTTATGCCTCATATAGCAAATTAGGGGGGGGGGGGGGTGAAATGACATTGTATAAAAAAATTGGGACATAAATATTAATGTAAAGTAGTGATTAGGTCCAGCTGAAAAAGGTAAAAAATTAGCACTTCGGAAGCTGTCAAAAGATTTCAAGACCCCCTTAACATAAAATTGTCCATATTTTGAGTTAGAGCTGATGAAGTTTTCTATAATTTTGATATAATTTGTCCCAAAAGTAGTACAACACACTGTAAAAATATTGTTGAGAAAATGCAGGTGGGATTTTTTTAATTTTCATTTATTGTCTAAAAGAAATGCACTACGAAATAACTGTGTACTCGGACCTAAGAAATGTCTGTGCTCTTTGGTCTCTTGTGGACGGTTGTCTCATTGGCAATCATACCGCATCTTCTTTTTTATATTATCATTCATGATACGGAATCCGAGAAAAAATAATTAATAGTTATATCAGTGACGGATTCAAGAAAAATGGGATCCGGCGGTTTGAAACCCTTTTTTAACTATCAATGCATTTGTATGGGAACATATATTTGGAATCCTCTTTTCTCCTGGATTGGACCCCCTCTCCATTTAAAAATGTCTGGAAACCCCTATGTATATTAAGTGGTTTATGAGGAGATGCGCTTACAAAACCGGCGAAACATGTTGTACCGGTCCAACGGACGAACGGAAAGACGGACTTCATTATCACTATAAACCACCGCTTTACAAAGTGGTGTACAATTGAGTGTGAAAGAGACAGATCTTCATCCAAAACAAAGTGAAGGAACAATTATAGGCTACAGTACGGCCTCGAATGTTTGTAAATACATGCATTTTTATATAACAATTAAATCTGAGTGTTTGTACAATTTTAAATATAACGGAGGACATTTCTGAAACTTATATAAACAACAAACCTTCCTCTTATTTTAGCAACATTCAAACATCCTTATACTTAATGTAGTAAGTCGAGTACACCCTATCAAGCTAAAACATGTTTGATAAGTTTTCAGGACGTGAATTTATTGAAATACATTTGTGTTATTTAGAAAAATGCCACCTTCTAATGTATTGTAAATACCTTGAAATCACCAGTGAAATAAAGACTGATCATACAGTTTCAAAATATACAAGCGAGACTGATCGTACAGTGAGAAATTCAAACAATTGTAATTTTCTTATTTCTGGCTTCAAAGATCTGGCTGAAACTTTTACCACCACTTAAAATATACTTTATTTAGTTAATTAAGTCTGGTTTTTACGTTAATTTGTACAGTAAGGGTGCAAAAAGATTGTTTTAGGTTCACCGAGTGATGCACTAGAAAATCTCTTGATTAAGGCAAAGATACGAATAACGAATGTGCTAAATTTAATTATAAACCATTTGTGAATATCGATGTCAGCTGAATTAATCATTAAGCAATGTACAGATGAACATCTCACCGTTTAATTCAGTATATCCATCAAATTTAAAATGTGATCCAAAAAGTTCTCGCTTCGAAAATCGCGACTTCCGGATAGCGTACAGAATAGTACTAGGAACTTTACGACAGTCGACAGGGGAAATGAAAATAAAATATACTCATTCAGATCCCGACACATATTTTTTTCTCCATTTCTCTGAGAAGGAATAACGTTATATTCCGTACACCATAACGTCACACGTTTTTGATCAAATTCTAGGCCTATCGATCAACTTTGAAGCCATTTATTTCAAAAACAAGGATGGTGACATATGAGTTTCTATACGTGTATGGATTCACTATGCAATCCTGGATATTATGTTAGTTTTTTGTTTTTCTCCGTATATAAGAAAATAGCCATCCATTCGAAAATCTAAAAAGGTAAGCCGAAAAAAAGGCATTTCCCCTATATACCTAAGTAAATTTGTCGCCAAAATTGACGTTTTCCTATGAAAATTACAAAAAAACAAAAATGGTGACCCCATTTTTTATTACATATTCCGATGTAACTCGATTCAAAGTACACGTATGCCAAAAATTTTGGAAATCGGGAGATATGCCATTCGGTATCGTGTTACCTTTTAAAAGGAGTAGTCGTGTTGGTATTTCAACATGCCAATGATGTATTAAACAGGCAAAGTTCGACTTCTAAATACTTTAGTAGCATATGTTTACTGCTACAGTGTATATGTACAATTTTATCAATTTTTCTCAATGAATGGTATTTTCTGTTAATTTTGTACAATCAACCTTCTACTTAGTGTTTCATTGAGACATATCGTATTTTGATTTATTAAGTCCAAATATTTTTAGAAAATTGTAACATACAAGAATATGGCATTTAAAATTTTTTTAATACATGATAGTTTAGGAATGTATAATTTTGTTTTTGCCCTTTATTTAACGCAAATTATACCTTACGATTTTTTTTCTAAGCGGGCAAAACAGAAAGTGCAAACGATAAGCTATGAAGTTGACTAAAACCAAATACAGAATACACATAATATCAAGTCTTTAAGGAACGTATAGCGCCAGTTTCAAATGTTTGATTATTATTAGCTTGTCTGAATCGTTTGATTATTTTATGAAAATAGACACAGAAACAATTTCTATTGATGCGTCTTCTAGTTATTTTTAAATATCATCGATTAATTGTTGTTTCTTCTTGAACAAGTAATTGATTATTATAAAGGAAGGATCTCAACGATCATACAAATCCTATCATACTTCTGCACTTACAATAACAATAACAAGTATAGTATGCTTTTATCAATTTTGGAATCATTCTGCAACTGTTTAGGAGAGATTTCATAGCTGATATATCGCAATTGGTATTTCCTGAGCATTGTTCACTCAACAATGAGTTGAAATGTCTAAGACATTTGTCGTTGTTTGTATCTTGAGCAGTGGTGAGAAATTGTATTGCAATTGTGGTGTTTTGGATGCAATTAATTTTGAGATTATCTTCTGTCTCACAAAGGTTATATTGTCTGTGAATATAAAGATAATTTATTATTATTACATAGCCTCTCCAGTTCAAGAAGTTTATTCACGATTAAAAACAATATAAGCTAACAATTTTTCTAGTTGGAGATTGTCATGTATAATTCCTGTTAAACCAAAAAAAAATCGTGTTTACAACCGCAGTGTATATCAAATAAAAGTGTTCTAAAGTTTATGACGATGTCTATATTTTATATGTAATATTAAATACTAATTTTAAAATGAACATACATATGGTCAATGGGCCTAGAATGATTGAAAGAATGAAAACAAAACTGTGGAAGACAATTGGACATGTCCATTCCATTGCAAAGAAAATATAATCTATTATAGTGTATATACAACAGATCTTAGGCCGGTGACCGAAGTCGGTATGATTAAATTTTAATAGTCAAAAATGGTATACGGCTGTATCATATATCCTTCGATTCGAAAATATAAGTACTTTGAGATTATTTTGGTCGTCAAAAGAAAATATTGTGCAGTTTTGCAGAAATTAAGATAAAAGGTCACATATCGTTTTCTAGGAGAAACAAAATTGAATATTCAACTCTAATTTTACAGTAGAATGATTCAAAACTTGGATTCATTTTCTTCCTTATTCAATTTTTTATAAAAAAAAAAAGTGGAAACCTATCATCAAATGAAATTTTCGAGTTAACGTATGCGACTTTACAAAAAGGGGGGTAGTTTTCAGTTTAAAACGATGTATTTTGTTCAATTTATAAGAACAACGACAGTCAAAACTTTACAAAATTTATAGACAATTATGAACAAATATGTATTGGCTAATATAACCATCTAGTATGCCTCAATGAAAGGGGAAACTTTTAAAAGTTTTGGCCATACACGTTGAATTCGGTACATGCAACACTGGCAACAAAAATTAGCAAACTTATAATTGTGTTTCTACAATGTGATGACGATTTCTATGAAATGAAATGTATTTATACGAATATAAATCATTGTAAAATAGACTAACAACTTTAATAAAAAAAAAAGCAAACATGTTTCATGACAGAACCGCCTTTTATTCGTTTAAAAATGGAGAAAGGTTTGGTTATTCAATCCCAAACTAAGTGACGCAAGGTAATATTTTGTTTCTATCAAGGACAGTTAAACGTACCACTTAATATACGCATGACTACATTTAATTAATAGTTCAGACCTCAAATGAATTTTGTAATTTGGGAACGTTATTACGATGTTCTGATCCTTGGCTGGAATACATATGTTCCTACATGGAAGGTTTAGCAAATCTCGAGTCAGTATGGGTCCCGAGTGTTTAAAGAACACGACATAATTCTAAAGCCACAAATCCTATAATGATATTGTGAATATGAATGCTGAGATTCGGACATTAAACCTGCCGTGTCTTGGAGTAGAGTGGTTGTAAACTTTCATCCAGCACCATTGGACATTAAATTCAAAACATTTTGTCATTGCAAAAAACACTTTGGCCGTATCAATCTATAAATTGGGGAATATAAAACAACTGATACATCAGTGCGCCTATAGGACTAATGGAGTAGAGTGATGGTAAAATGTTTGTGTATCACATCATTTGTATCTGTTTAGAGGACGGGATAATGTGTCTAATCAGTGGTACGATGTGTTGCCGTAGAAGTGAATAGTTAAAGTACAGATTTCAGTCACTGTTTGAGATTGTCTTTAACATTGTGAGGGTGACAGCATATGTATTTAAAAAGTCAGCATAGATTCCACTTTTATACTTTTGTACGCCAAACACGTGTTTGGTCTATAAAAGACCAATCAGTGACGCTAGGATAAAAAAAAAGTCAAAGGTCAAACCATGTATGAAGTTAAAGAGGATTGAGGACCCAAAACTCTGAAACTGAGGTTTTGCCAAATACAGGTTATCTTTTCCTCGAGTAGAAAATCTTTAGTATCTTTAAGAATTAAAAGTTTTGTATATATATACTAATCCAATTTTTTTAATCATTATTGCTAACAACTTAATATTATTTCTTCTCTTCCCAGCACTGAAGCATCGTCTTTAATATATTATTGTATTGTCTTAACTAATTTCAACGCAGTTTCCTATGGGTAATACATCTATTTTATTACGAAACGCGCGTCTGGCGTTCTGAAGTATAATCCTCGTACCCGTAACTATTATTAAAATGACGATTGTATTGCAGGTTCTCAAATGCAGTTTTGTGAGAGCTTTGACCAGTCATGACTGAGCACGCTGTCCTCTCAGTAGTATTTTGGTTTTCATTTCATTGTATTAATTGTCAAGTCGTTTTTGCATTATGAATGAAATTTGATTTGTAAACAAACTGAACATATCAATTGTGAACTGTCGGGGTTATATTGTTAAAACATTTTGCATGATCTCCAACATTTTTCTGTCAGCATAAGATCTGAAAGCATACTTTGACACCACTACATTTATAATGAAAATCAAGGGAAAACACTCAATGAAATTTATAATTAAAAAAGTACAAAGGTGTTTCTTACTTTACAACAAATACTCAAATAAAAGCGAATGCAGCATAAAAGATGAAACAAAAATACATCAAGTATATTCATTGGGTGACAAAAAATGTAACGAAATGGAAAAAAATAATTGAAGCAAGTTTTTACTCACGGTAATCCTGTGCGACACATATCTTGATTCCAATAGCAAACATGCAGGTGTTCATATACGCATTCATCTTGAATGTCTCTGTCGTATGATATTACCTAAACGGAAGTTTTTGTACGATATACGATACGTGAATAAGTATGTGTCATAAATCTTATGATACACAATTAAAGTTAGTTTTAAAAAAAACTTATGCTATACAACACAACCATAAACCTAAGCTATTAAATAGAAAGTGTATTGGGGTATTTGTGTATCACTTTTTAAAAACTGTATACTGCGGTTATAAGTGCACGCTGAATATTTTAAATGTAAAGAACATACCTATATCGGGCGCTAAACTTTTTTTAAAAAGGACCATACCAATGAAGTAGTTTTGAAAAACCAAAAAAATAGTGTTGTCATTGTTTGTGTATGTGTTGTTTTGTTTTGTTCAAATACAATATGTTGTACCATGTTTTATGAAAAGAGCTTACATAGGCTTTGCCTGGTGCC
This sequence comes from Mytilus galloprovincialis, assembly GCA_037788925.1. Lineage (NCBI taxonomy): Eukaryota > Metazoa > Mollusca > Bivalvia > Mytilida > Mytilidae > Mytilus > Mytilus galloprovincialis. The sequence goes on from CM075337.1 coordinate 88,306,213, forward strand.
CAATCTAATTCAATTCATTTGAATAAACACTGTTTAAACCAAGTTGGGGGTCCTCATCATGGGTTTTTATGTAGAGATGTGCAGCTGGGATTTCACCCCCCCCCCCCGGCCCCATTCATCTATTGTAGTCCTGTGAAATCGTGACCCATAAAAATATTTCATGGCAAAATCATAACTCATTCATATATTCCTCAGTTATCATATATTATTTTATTTACATCTTGACTTGATTTTTAAACGATATAACAGTAATTAAACAAAAATCTATAAGTGAAAGATGAAAAATATTGACCCATTGACATATTACCTTGATGCAATCGCAACCCATTGATATATTTGATGTGACAAAAAAGGGACCCATTCCAGCGGCACATCTGTATATACCTTCATATAGGAAGAGACCCCCCCCCGTGGTTTAAACTAAACGAATTGTTGACGTAGGGATGTTTGTTACTGTAATTTGATTCAAGCATAAGAAAATAAGTTTAAATTTGATATATTTCAATTTACTATTTTTAACATAATTATCTGTTTTTCTCTCGAGTATACTTTTATCATTTTCTGTTATTTCCTTTTTAATTTGCTTTAAAGTGTTTTTCTTTCATTTCAGTGTGTATACAAATAGTATAGTTCTATCAAAACTGTCAGATGTGGATATACTATTTTTGTACCATTTGTATACCAAGATATGTATGCAGTAAGTGTTTAACATTTTGACATTGTTCACGCTTCTAAATTGGGATAGGGCGACCGGTTATGTTTTCGGCATTTAGTTTTTCTAAGTAAGATAAAGACTGGAAAACCTGAAAAGTTTCATGTAGACGTCTTCTTCTATACGCTATATCGACACCTATATTTGTGCCCAAGAGAAAAATACTGCAATTGATGTGAACATTTATAAATGGTGTAAATCTATCATCTATTTTTTTTTTACTGCGATCAACTCTTACTCTGTAGCTGGCTAAATAACAATTTATACAGTAGATCCTTGAATGATAAATTATTTACAAATAGATATTTCTTGTCTCGTGTCGTTTCTGTTTAAAGGTTTTCCATATTTTGTAAGAACGAAATCAGCGGTCATAAACGTTTTACCCTGTCGAATACTGATATGCAAGTTCCCAGTTAAGAATCTGGAGTCCAATAGTTGTCCACTTAATATCTTTTTTTTATAGTGAAGTTTCCTCTTTCCCCTACTTGCTATTTAAGACATAAGATATGAAGAAAGAAATTTGAAAAGGTTATAAAAAGACTCTGTAACACGCTGTCCAGACTAAGGACTATCAAGGGACGATAACTGTGTTCCCGGACTGAATGTTCTGAATATTTTTCGTTTTGTCGATCTTCGTATGATATAACTGTCTCATTGCAATAAGTCACATCTATCTTTATTTACCGTGTAACAATATTTAAGGAAACCGAAGTTTTAAAACTGTCAAGTTGCACCTGTGTCAACCTTTGTAAACTTTAAATGAAATTTAAAGAAAAAAGAATGAGAGTATATCATTACTGAACTTATGAACTTAAATGATTTAAATTATACTCGTTGTTTTGTGAACGGATGTCAAGTTGGTTCAATATTTAACATTCAACATTCAACATTCAACATTTTTTTTTTTTCTTGTATCCATTGTCGTTTTGTGAAGTACTATTATTAACAAACTTACGATGTCTATTTCAATTAATGCTTGGTCGAGGTCTTACTAAAAGTCACATAAAAGGAATTTCGGTTGTCCTTTTATTCGGCGGAGGATGGTTTCCTTCGCATTTATTCTTCTTCTATTTATAGGTTAGACAAAACATGACCAGTATTTTATGACCAATTTAGAACATATTCACACATTCGAGTGACCCTACACAATTATTCTCTCCCATTGTATTATTCAAACCTAAATAAGAGTTCATTTTATATAATGAACTAAATGTAAAATATAGGTAATCATCATTTCAATGGATTGAATGAAAAAGCTCGGACATTGTCTGTGAGGACCGAATTGTGGATAAATTGTTTTTTCTTCTGCTTCAGGTGAAATTAAATACTTATATATCTTGAAATTTTGTATTTCAAAAAGCAACACTATGTTATATAAATTCCCTTTTTGAATTTTGACTTTTTTTTATAGATATAAAACTCTCTGTATAAATATTTAAATCAGACCAATTTTTAATTGATAAATTTACATGTATTGTGTGTCTTCGAAAACAAATCTTTTCTTTATATATCAGCTTGTCATTGTTTTCTTGAAAGAAAAAAAAATCCCTCAAATGTCGGGTATTTATAAAATCAAATAAGTATTATTTTACCCAAATTGTGCTTGTTTATTCTATATATGTGTAGCGTTACAAAATGTATGAAAATTTGCAAAATTGAAAATATTTTTATTTAATCTTTGCTCTTTCATCTTTAATCGGTAGGCTCTTTTCCCATGGAAAATGCCTCAGGGGTTGGTACACTTCGTTAATGCATTTATTAAGAGTTCACTTTCATAATTAACTGACATTGAAAAGTCATTCTTGTATAGCATTTCATAGTGCATGAAACTATTTTTTAATGTTCATATAGGTGAATTATAAAAGCTGACCAGAATACATTTCCCTCGACTGGTTTCCAGTATCTGTTTCAATGCAGATGAAGTTTCGGTGAATAAAGAAACAAGTACACCATGATCTAATGACAAGCGCCATTTTTGTGACCACCTCAATACTGTTCACTGCATGTATGTAAAAATTCATCATCATGACTTTACTCTATGTGAAATAATACAAACGACGCAATGTGTATTTAAAAATACGGATTGAAACAGGTCTTCAAAATAAAATAATCATAGAAATAAATTAAAAGAATGTTGTATAAAATCAGATGAGACAACTATCCACCTGATACCACATGACGTAGAAGTGAACAACTATCGTTCAAAGTACAGGTTACAAACCCATAACACATAGAAATTAAAGACTCCGACATGAAAAATATAAAACGAGAAAACTAACAGCTTTATTCATGTGTACAAAACAATAAGAGAAAAACAAATATGATTTATAGCAGCAACGAAAACCACTGAATAACAGGCTCCTGTCTTGGGACATGTTCAACATGTTCAAGAATATTGGACATTTTCAAGCGAGATAACCCTTTTTTTTTTATATAAAAACTCTGATAGTTTTAAATTGCTCACCGAGATATAATTTATTATGACACATGATATGTATGTGTATTAAAATAAAGTCTTCATAATTTTGGTATATTTACATAACCTCGGTTTTGAATGTATTTGTGTCATTCTATTGTTCAGTTTTTTTGTTATCGAAATGTACCATGGCCACGGTATATCAAATTCATACACAAAAAGTCAGTTTGATACATTTTTCTGTATCAAATCTCTTAAAATGCGATAGAACTTTCAATAAAAAATACATCTTTTAATTTGTAAATAATGAACGTGGGCAAAGCAGACACCTTTATAAAGTCAACCTTCTATTATGTCGATCAATTTGTATACTGTACATACGACATCTGTCGAACGGAGATTTGGAGTATGCATTTCAAAATGCAGTTGACAATAGAAAACATTGAATTGAAAAAAAATAATTCTTAATAATTAGATTGTTTTATCATTTTTCAATCTTATCTGCTATGGAAAAATTAACTGCGACGAAAAATTTATTTTTTAAGATTTTTTTTTTAAAGTAGAAGGTACTCTAACCACAATAGAAACATAGAAGGAGAAAAAGGAAAAATATAAATTCTATTTTCAAATGGCCATTGACAACAGTAAAAGCTGACTTAAAATTATTTTTTTTGAAGAATAATATTTGGAAATTCTTCTAAACGTTTACTTGCTATGAAATTGTTTTTATCACATTTCAGATAAAAAAACATATAGTAGAAATTTTAACAGGGTAAAATTGTTTCCTGTTTACATTAATGATAACTATTTATAAGATTAATCATAGCACGTGACCTGATTAATCTAAAAATTTAAATGTCCTTCATTCTTGTTTATGACAGAGTGCGGTGGGGTTAAATATGTTTGATGAAACCAAACCACCCCCTTACCCGGGACAAAGGTTTAACAGCACAAAATAAGTTCAAGCTATAAAAATCTGTTAAAAAGGGCTCTACTCATACAACCAATATAATGCACAAGACATAATCGTATGCAATATCATAATAAAAGTATCAACAGAATGTAGAACCGTGCATGGTCATAGCTGTATAGCAATAATATTATTAAGTAATGTTTGAATTGATTGAAAACAAAATCAATTTATGCCGCTTTTTGTACAGATAAAAAAAGCAATTTGAAAATATCTAATAACAGTCTAAAATTGATAGCTTTGAAAAAAAAAGTTAATTTTAAGGACAGTTGGGTATACACAGACTATACATAAACTTTTGGGTGTCGGTGGTTCTTCCACAGGGATTGTGTATGCGTTTAGTGCAGTGTGGGTTCAATACTATAACATTACCGCTGGTTAAATCACCTGTGAGATTGAAAAGAGAGTCGAGTGCGTAAATCGCTCCTGCCAGTACAATGCCTCTACACTGTCCAAGACTTCTACAGTGCCTCCCCGCGTCAGCACACGGTAAATGGGTATATAGGCATTATATGTAGAGGATCTCGGAGCAGCAAGGGCCCTAGAAATGCAGTGTCTAGGCTCACCGGCGTATGGACTTGCCCTAGCACTCATTAGCCTTGCCCCAGCTATGGGTAAATTGTGATTTGATTTTTGAATCAAAGGCTATGGAAGTAAATCCAGACAGAAAATCCGGGTAGATGGAAATCGTTAGCAACAGCAATCGTCTAAGGGATGGAATCCCCTACAGAAAAGCCATAGGTCTTCTGCCATTGCCGGTCTCAAGCAAGGATGAGACAGGGAGGAGAGTTATGCATAGGGCCAGCACCCCTATCATGTTAAAAAACCTACGCCACACTTGTAAATCAAAATAACATCACCGGTACTCAAGTGGACATTCATCAAACCATTGATGGAATAACTGTAATGAGTGAAAGCAGAGATGAAGCTTATAACACGAGAAGTGGACTTCTGAGGCTAAAATCCCTACTTTGAGTGGGTTGATGGAATGTCCGCACCATGTACGAAGTAGGAAATTTGCGCAAATTGAAAATGAAATGATGAACTACAACATCGATATCCTGGGCATAAGTGAATGCAGGTGGACAAATTATGGGTCAGTTATAACAACAAATGGACAGAAGATAGTTTACTCTGGGAGAAAAGATAATATCAATAGAGAAGGTGTATCCATCAAACTGAATAAGCAAGCAAGTAAAGCTCTTATAGAGGGGAAACCTTTAGAGAATAATAACAGCAATATTCCATTCAAAATATGTTAAACTTACTATGTTTGAATGCTATGCACCAACTAATGAAGCAGACATTGAAACTAAAACCGACTTCTATGAAAAGCCCAGTAGTGTAATGGAAGGAGTACATGCCCATGATGTTGTACTGGTTAATGGAGACTTGAATGCAAAAGTAGGTAATGGCAACATCGGAGTGGAGACAATAATGGGTAACAACGGATGTAGAACTTGTAATGAAAACGGAAACCTGCTGATTGAATTTTGTGGACTAAATGATCTGGTTATTGGTGGTACAATGTTCCAGCAAAAAGAGATACATAAACTTACATGGACATCGCCAAACAGGAGAGACAAAAATCAAATAGACCATCAAATGATAAATGGCAGATGGCGGCATTCACTGAACGATGTATCTGTAAAAAGAGGGACAGACTGTGGAAGTGACCACTACCTGATTATTGGCAAAATTAAATTGAATCTCAAGAAAGCTCCGAAGATAAACGAGCTGAGCAGGAAAACATTTGATCTGCAGAGAATGAAGGATAACAAAATAAGACAAAAATTCAATACTGAAGTAAAAAAAACAGATTACCAAGTTCTCCGTGAAATTGATAACAACAATGAAAACATGGGTAAAAACATAACTGAAATTTGGGATAACATCAAGGACATTTATACTAAAACAGCTGAGAAAGTATTGGGTTTAAAGAACCGAAAAAGAAAACAGTGACTGTCAGACAAGAGTTGGGAAAACATCAAGGAAAGGAAAGCCATACAAATAAAACTTAAGGTATCTAAATCTAACAGAAAAACAAATTGCTATCAGACTATAGAGATAAAGACTAATAAGTTAAAAAGAATGATGGGAAAAAACTATGTTGATGAACTTGCAAATGAAGCTGAAGAAACGTCAAAGCGTGGAGAGTTCAGTGTAGTTTATAAAATCTATTGGCAGCTCTGTGGAAAGTCCAGGAATATTGACGCACCAGTACTATCCAAAGAGGAGAGGCTTCTTACTACAGACAAGGAAATATTAGATCGTTTGGGCAGAACACTTTAAAACTATCCTGAATAGGACTGAAACAAACATTGATATACCTGACATTCAACCGTTTGAAGATGCACTTGAACTAGACAAAGAAGCTGTATGCACAGATGAGATCCAAAAGGCAAAAAGACAACTGAAAAATGGTAAAACACCAGGCATAGATAACATCAGTGCAGAATTACTGAAATCAGACATACAGTCAACAAGCGAGATACTTCATTATCTATTTACCAACATATGGATAGATACACATATGGATGAAAACATAACTGAAATTTGGGATAACATCAAGGACATTTATACTAAAACAACTGAGAAAGTATTGGGTTTAAAGAACCGAAAAAGAAAACAGTGGCTGTCAGACAAGACTTGGAAAACATCAAAGAAAGATGGGAGAAACTATGTTGAAGAACTTGCAAATGAAGCTGAAGAAGCGCCAAAGCGTGGAGAGCTCAGTGTAGTATATAAAATTACTAGGCAGCTCTGTGGAAAGTCCAAGAATAATGATGCACCAGTACTATCCAAAGAGGGGAAGCTACTAACTATAGATAAAGAAAAGTTAGATCGTTTGGGTAGAACACTTTAAAACTATCTTGAATAGGGCTGAAGCAAACATTGATATACCTGACATTCAACCGTTTGGAGATGCACTTGAAATAGACACAGAAGCTGTATGCAAAGATGAGATCCAAAAGGCAATAAGACAACTGAAAAATGGTAAAGCACCAGGCATAGATAACATCAGTGCAAAATTACTAAAATCAGACATACAGTCAACAAGCCAGATACTTCATTATCTATTTACCAACATATGGATAGATGAAGAAATACCAACTGAATTGGACAAAGGAATTATTATAAAACTGCAAAAGAAGGGAGATCTGAAACTTTTCAACAACTGGCGAGGAATATCACTACTTTCAATCCCTAGTAAAGTATTCCTTAGAGTCATCAAGAATAGAATAACTGATTCCATTAACAGTAAGCTGCGTGAAGAACAGGCAGGTTTTCGAAATAACAAAAAGAATTTAGTAAACTTTTTAAAGTAATTTGGTGTAACCAAATCCTTAACTCAATAATTTACCAACGATAAGTTGGGTTCATTATTATCTTAATCACAACAGAAAAACAAGGACATAGCAACAGCAGTCGGGATATATGGAGTTAGAGGAATTCCAACGTCCTCAAAAAGAAAAATTAAGAATAGATAAGGAATTTCGTTCTGTTTATTGTAAATCTTTGTGTAGAGTTTCTTGCGCATGTGAAACTGAAATATCGTTATCTAGGAAAGGACAATTGTTGCTGTTTATATTGACTCCTTTTCGTAAGTTTCTACAGTTCTTTCTCGATTAATTATTTACCAATTATTTTTACTATATTACTATATGCTGTTTTGAGTACAACACGTTCATGGATTTAGACGGGTCTTTACTTAAGTAAGCCGTAGTTTGTAATTCATGAAAATACACCAACAAGTATGCAATTAAAGAAACGCAATTGGTGCCTGGATAGGAATACCTACAACTTCGATAAACTGTATAGTTGAAACGATCATAGATGTTGTTAAAGAGAAAATATAATGCTTTAAACATCCCATAGTAGTCATACTTAGCATACCTATTATGTTTAACTTTTCCATTACAGAAGTTGGCTATATATGAGTTGCGGTAAATAAATTTGCAACAAAATTTTTCAACGACCATATAGATTAAATCGAAACATTTTTGTTTGATAAGATATAAAAAGTGATTTCAAAATTGATACGTTAGTTTCCAAAATAACTTTAAAATAACCGCTGCTTAATTTTAACTTTTACCTTGAATTCTACATGTTTTCATCGAAATTTGAACAGTATGACGTTAACCATCCCGCACTAAACGCTAGGGAATAGCGGGGACTGGCTTTAATCAGACTAATCTTTAAAAATATGCACAACCTTAACTATTAGTCTGACTAAAGCCAGTCCCCGCTATCCCCTAGTGTTTAGTTTGGCCTGGTTTACGTCATACTGTTCAAATTTCGATGAAATATATAAATGCTATAGATTAGCTCTTCAATTAAGGTGAATTTTGCTTTTTTATGATAATAATGAAGAGTGCCTATTTTACCACGTAAAAATTGGTTGTTTTGAACAGAACTTATTTATGTTTTACGTGGAAGATAGGTTCTAAGTTTTTTTTTAATGTTTAACCTTTCGGTTTGCCATCAACTGGATACATTTTTTCCCAAGTCTTGACTGAACCAGTAAAGCATTGGATAAAGGACTGGTTCACAATCGTTATCACTTGGGACAGACACATACATACAGAATGTGGCGGCCTTAAACATGTTAGCGGGATCCCAACCATCCCCTTAACCTGGGATAGTGGTATAAACTTCAACATAAGAACAAACCATAAAAGCTACCTTTCTCAACTGATTTATGTAGTTCGTTCTTATGTTGTACTGTTACACCACTGTCCCAGGTTAAGGGGAGGATTGGGATCCCGCTACCATGTTAAACCCCGCCATATTCTTTATGCATGTGCCTGTCCCAAGTCAAGAGCCTGTAATTCAGTGGATGTCGTTTGTTTATGTGTTATACCGTAGTCCTACTAGACCACGATCACACTACGATCTGTTAACAAAATGAAAATTTTGACGATCGTAGTGCGATCGTGCATATCGCAGTAAGGAATACGGTCGTGGTGAAGTCTTCATGCTCGTCATAAGCGTGGCCAACTCTGAACATGTTCAAAACAATCGTGGTGCAATCGTGGCGAGAGCAGGTGGTAGTAGAAGCGTAGTGAGAGCACAACAATGTCGTGGTAAGATCGCAAAGGTCGCTGTACCATTGTAACGACAGCGTAGCGAAAGCGCAAATCTAGTCGGAGAGACTGCGCTACGATCTCACAGCGACTACTACGACCACCATGTTCTTACTGCGACCCAAACATGCTTCCACTACGACTATACCACGTGTATACCACGCTTATACCACGAAGTCCAGGACCATAGTACGATTAAACTCGCCCATGCCGTCCTTATCACGCTGTACTTACGATCTGACTACGTTTATACTACGATCATCATGACCATTGTAATTGTCATATAAAATTTATAAAATCTCTCCAGCTTCTGTTTGTCTGGACCTCTTGTTCTTCATCTCCAACGGCTGAATCATAATGACACATCTGTGTCATCCCTACTATCGTTCACTAAAACATCGTCATTTGATCTTGATGGACCAGCAATAGGGTGTGTATCAGGTTGGGTAAATCGGTCCGACATATATCTCCTGGATCATGATTCGTTACTATCTGATCTCCCTCTGCCTCTACCTCTACCTTTACCCTTACGTAGATTTTGGTTGAATGAGTGCGTTGTTTCCGAGAAACTCTACGCATCAATGAAAATTAGAAGGAATGATACAGTATTTATATGGAACACGATGTTGACGTTATTGCTGGGAGCGTAGAAATAGCGCAGTATGAACGTGGTATGGTCGTGGTTAGAGCATGCTATAAACCGCAGTCCCACTAGGCCACGATCGCACTACGATCTGTGAAAAAAATGAAAATTTTGACGATCATAATGCGATCGTGTAGATTGCAGTAAGATCGTGATACGGTCGTTGTGAGGTCTTCAAGATCCTGATGAGTGTGGCCAACTTTGAACATGTTCAAAACAATTGTATTGCGGTCTAGGCGAAATCAGTTTGTAGTAAAAGCGTAGTGAGAGCACAACAATGTCGTGGTAAGATCGCAAAGGTCGATGTACTATCGTAACGACAACGTCGCGAAAGCGCAAATCTAGTCGGAGAGACTGCGCTACGATCTCACAGCGACTTTACTGCGACCACCATGTTCTTACTGCGACCCAAACATGCTTCCACTACGACTATACCACGTGTATACCACGCTTATACCACGAAGTTCAGGACCATAGTACGATTAAACTCGCCCATGCCGTCCTTATCACGATGGACTTACGATCTGACTACGTTTATACTACGATCATCATGACCATTGTAATTGTCATATAAAATTTATAAAATCTCTCCAGCTTTTGTTTGTCTGGACCTCTTGTTCTTCATCTCCAACGGCTGAATCATAATGACACATCTGTGTCATCCCTACTATCGTTCACTAAAACATCGTCATTTGATCTTGATGGACCAGCAATAGGGTGTGTATCAGGTTGGATACTGTGGATTCATTTTTATTCGTGGTATACCAATTTTCGTGGGTTTCGTGGGTCACAGCGAACCACGAATTTAAGAATTCAACGAAGAATAATCCCGAGAAATGTGTATGGAGTTGGATGTTTATTTCCGGTTATGTTATGCGGTTCTAGTATAGTGTTGACTAGCGATAAACATTGTAACATAACACGTGATTTTTATTGAAAGAAGATACAAGTATTTTGATTAAATCTATAATAAATATATCGAATATCAGTGATAATTTACTTTTTAAAATTGATTAAAACTGTTCATGGAAAATAACTGCAAGTTGTTAATTACCGTGTCATAGTTTGGTTTACCTGTGATTAAAAATCAATAAGATTAGTACGGGGATATTGCCCGTAGGTAATATTGTTTATGACAGGAACATCTATTTTCACACCTTATACTTATATCACTGTTTATTATATCGTGATTAGGGAAATTAGCTTTCAATCATAAAGTTTTGAATGCCTTATAGAATTCAGACAATAATTTATAAATTGTAAAACAAACAAATAATTAGTTGTCTCTGCCCATTATTGTAATCGAAGTTATCAATGAACACTTTAACCTAGAATGACCAATTAAGCGAGGATTTTGACAATTCAAAACTTTTTCAATGAATTCCATCTTTTTAGTTTTGTTTTATTATTGATCGAACCAAGGATGTTATATGATCTCCTAAATCAAAAAGAAATCCACGAATTACGTATCTAATTTTTGTTGTTGTAATCAGCGATCCACGAATTTACGTATACCACGAAACGTCTTTTTTTCTCTATCCACGAAAATTGATACCCACGAAAATAAATGAATCCACAGTAAATCGGTCCGACATATATCATCTGGATCATGATTCGTTACTATCTGATCTCCCTCTGCCTCTACCTCTACCTTTACCCTTACGTAGATTTTGGTTGAATGAGTGCGTTGTTTCCGAGAAACTCTACGCATCAATGAAAAATAGAAGGAATGATACAGTATTTATATGGAACACGATGTTGACGTTATTGCTGGGAGTGTAAAAATAGCGCAGTATGAAAGTGGTATGGTCGTGGTAAGAGCATGCTATAAACCGCAGTCCCACTAGGCCACGATTGCACTACGATCTGTGAAAAAATCGAAAATTTTGACGATCATAATGCGATCGTGTAGATTGCAGTAAGATCGTGATACGGTCGTTGTGAGGTCTTCAAGATCCTGGTGAGTGTGGCCAACTTTGAACATGTTCAAAACAATTGTATTGCGGTCTAGGCGAAATCAGTTTGTAGTAGAAGCGTAGTGAGAGCGCAGTAAGGTTGTGGTACCATCGCAGTGAGAACTTAGCGAAAGCGTGATTCTTTTCGGAGAGACTGCGCTACGATCTCACAGCGACCTTACTACGACCAACACGTTCTCACCGCTACCCGCTTCCATTGCAGCTATATCACGTTTACATCACACTGCTCAAGACCATAGTACGATTCTAGCACGACTATGCAATCCTCATCACGCTCTTCTTACGACCTGACTACGTTCACACTACGATCATCATGCTCATTATTTTTCACACGAAATATATAAAAACTCTCAAGGTTTATTTGTATGTTATTTGGACCTCTTGTCCATTTTCTCAAACGGCTCAACTGTGCTTGACACATCAATGTCATTCCTGCTATCGTTCACTAAAAAATCGTCATTTGAACTTGATGGCCCAGCAAGAGGTTGTGATTCAGGTTGGATTGGACTTTCGACATCTCTGCTAGATCAAGATACGTTACTATAAGAGATCCCTCTGCCTCTACATCTACTCCTACACCCACGTGTTCTGGTCGATTTGGTGGCATGAATGTGTTGTTTCCAAGAAATCTACGTATTAATCAGAAATATACATGTAAGGAATGGAACAGTATTTCTACACGATGTTAACGTTATTGCTGAGAACGTAGTAAGATCGCGGTATGAACGTACTTGTAATTGTGGTAAGAACGTGTTATAATCGCAATAGAAGCGTGGTAAGATCGTGTTGCAATCGGATAACTCGTGGTATGGTCGTAGTGAGAACGTGATGAGCGTAGTAAGATCACGATAATCGTAGAAAAGGCGTGGTGAGAACGTGGTATAATCGTAGAGGGATCGTTGTAGAAGCGTAATGAGGACGTAGTATCATCGTGAAATCAACGAAAATTAACATTTTCATGCCGCTCATACCGCCACCACACCACGATCTGAATTAATTTTAGATCGCAGTGAGCGTGGTGCGATCGTAGTCTAGTGGGACTGGGCTATACTCACATTAAAAGCGTGGCAAGATTCGCTTTTCAATCGGACAAATCGTGGTATGTCGTAGTGAGGACGTGATGAGCGTAGAAAGATCGTGATAATCTTGAAGTCGCAGAATAAGCGTGGTGAGAACGTGGTATAATTAGAGCGAGATCGTTGTAAAAGCGTAATGAGGACGTAGTAGGAACGTGATTGAAACAAAAATTTACAATTTCATGCCGCTCATACTGCGAGTTCACCACGATCTGAATTAATTTAAGATCGCGGTGAGCATGGTGCGATCGTGGTCTAGTGGGACTGAGCCTTTACGTTTGTTTTCGTTCATTTTTTAACATTTAATTAGGCCGTTAGTTTTCTCGTTTGAATTGTTTTACATAGTCATTTCGGGGCCCTTTATATCCGACTATGCGATGTGGGCTTTGCTAATTGTTGAAGGCCACACAGTGACCTATAGTTGTTAATTTCTGTGTCACTTGGTCACTTGTGGAGAGTTGTCTCATTGGCAATCATACCACATCTTCTTTTTATATTATCTCATTAGATGGATACACATAGAAATACATCTAACAAAAATTCAGAATAGACGAGGCCGAGTTCTTGTACATCCCAACAACAAAAGATACTAAACACACAAGCACGTTTAGACCTGAATAATACTAATATGCTAATTAAGAATAAAACAAGAATGTGTCCATATAGTACACGGATGCCCCACTCGTACTGTCATTTTCCATGTTCAGTTGACCGTGAAATTGTGGTCAAAACTTTAATTTGGAATAACATTTCAATTAGAAAGATCATATCATGGGTAACATGTGTACTAAGTTTAAAGTTGATTGGACTTCAACTTCATAAAAAACTACCTGGACCAAAAACTTTTACCTGAAGCACGACGAACGAACAGACAGACATACGGACGAACGGAAGTACGTACAGACCAGAAAACATAATGCCCCTCTACTATCTTAGGTGGGGCATAACCATACATTTTTTTTTCAAATGTCAAATTTTTATTAAGGTATAAAAGGATACATATTGGCTATAATAAAAATTCACGGCATATAGTCATCCAAATTTATTATAAATTTAGTTGTACATAATTGGTGTTTCTCTGAACTTATTCTCATATAATACGTAATATGCAATAACATAAGAAACTCAACATTACATTTTTAACAACAACAAAACACTTATTGTCAAGATCCTATATAAAGTAAATAATTGAAGAGAGTATTCTAAAGAAACAAATATCCAAAGTTAATCATGATTAATCATGGAGTCGCACTATTGAAGTTAATACATATTCTAAAAATCAAATACATACTTCTGTTCCATTTTAAAATTTTAACAATAGCATCAGTTCATGTAAAAGGTGCATTAGCTTCGAGATATAAAAAATAATAAAACATAATTGTATTTTTGGTAAAAAATCCTTAACTAAAGTGAAATAGTGAAAAAAAATCACTCAGTTTTAAAGCCAATTTGGTTTAATTCTGTCAAAATAAGCTAAAAAAAAGTCCCTGATGAGTTATTCACTTGCAAGTGAAAATCGACCTCCTTTAACCCGTATTTATGTGATTTCAATTTAACCGTTTTCTAGCGATAGGTTACGCATGAATTAAAGTGCACCTTTATTTTACAACAGTACAAAACCCTTCATAAAGCTAAAATAAAATTTCAATATTGATTGATGATAGATAGATACTTTATTCTCTGAAGTTAAGTACAAAAAATAGAAATATACAATATCAATGAAACAAATGCACTTAAGTTGTAGGTTAACAATTGCAGTGTGCTATTTGTAAAACGAAGAAAACAATGATGGTGTATATAAAAGACTATTAAACGAAACACAAAGGAACTAAGCATGGTAATTCACAGTTGAAGAAACTAACCATTTTACCATGACTTTAATAAATATTAAACACATTTTTAACTGACCATTTCATTAATAAACAGCGAGTAAATTGACATAATACTGGGTCTAAACAAAAAATATTTGTTTTGAAGATATAATTTGCGTTCATTTTTTGTAACAGAGAACAACAAAACAATTAATGCATTCAAATTCAAACTTTTATTGCCATATAAACTTTACAGTTTGTGACATAAAACAACAACAAATGAAGACACTGACTAAGTAACTCTCTATATATATATATACAGCTTCGAGCAAATATTAAAGGGTACCCTGTCCTTAGTTTCATTGACTTTTTAATAAAGGATCCTAGTTTATTCGCTTGTGTTGGTGTTGATGGGTTAAGTATATATATAACTTTGTCATTGTCAGTGAGATTAGCAAATAAATTATCTTCTTCATGATACTGGAAGTCATTGCCTATCACACAGCATTTGTTAACCCAAATAATATTATAATAATGACAACATTTAAAACAAAAATTACGAACATAAATTAAATATATAAGATTTTAAATCAAACTGACATTTCCTTGTTACCCTGTAACGCAGAAGGGAACAACGACCTAAACAAAATTTGTCATGTTTAAATAAGGGTTATATATTATCATTCATACCTTTCACACCCTTCAATTATAAATAGTAACTCCAATAACACCGTTCAGATGCTCACAATAGACTATTGTCCTGGCAATCATTAGTATTTATATATGTCTTTTAATCATCTGATATCATTCTTAACTGTTTTAAGGAAAATTTCAGATTTTTTTTTCTTTAATCTTGATTTAAAAAAAAATGGCATGGAAAATAAGTACATCGTCATAAAACAAAATTAGGAATACATTTACATATATCAAAATTTAGTACTTATTATAAATATAACGTTATAAGACTTTACATAACATTCACATATTATATCAAAATTTAGTACACAATATAAATTTGCGGTACAAGACTTTACATAACGTGCTAAAGTAAAACAGTGACCATGGCAAGATTTGAATATTATGTTAATTTCCAGCCTGGGCTCGTATGCATCAAACTACTTATCTTAAGAAATCCAATCGTAGTACTCATTTATCGTTGGGTATGTTGTTCGTCTGTTCAGAACAAAGTTAAGAAATGCATAAAATCATAATAATTCTTTAAAAACTAGAGGCTCTAAAGAGCCTGTGTCGCTCACCTTGGTCTATAATATAAAACAAAGAATTGAGCAGAGGGATTCATGACAAAATTGTGTTTTGGTGATGGTGATGTGTTTGTACGTCTTACTTTACTGAACATTCTTGCTGCTTACAGTTATCTCTATCTATAATGAACTTGGCTTAGTAGTTTCAGTGGAAAATGTTAGTTAAAATTTACAAATTTTATGAAAATTGTTAAAAATTGACTATAAAGGACAATAACTCCTTAGGGGGTCAATTGACCATTTCAGTCATGTTGACTTATTTGTAGATCTTACTTTGCTGTACATTAATGCTGTTTAAAGTTTATCTCTATCTATAATAATATTCAAGATAATAACCCAAAACAGTAAAATTTCCTAAAAATTACCAATTTAAAGGCAGCAACCCAACAACGGATTGTCCGATTCCTCTGAAAATTTCAGGGCAGATAGATCTTCATCTGATAAACAATTTTACCCCCGTCAGATTTGCTCTAAATGCTTTGGTTTTTGAGTTATAAGCCAAAAACTGTATTTTACCCCTATGTTCTATTTTTAGCCATGTCGGCCATCTTGGTTTGGTGGCTGGGTCACCGGACACATTTTTAAAACTAAATACCCCAAAGATGATTGTGGCAAAGTTTGGATTAATTTGGCCCAGTAGTTTCAGAGGAGAAGATTTTTGTAAAAGATTACTAAGATTTACAAAAAATGGTTAAAAATTGACTATAAAGGGCCATTACTCCTAAAAGGGTCAGCTGACCATTTCGGTCATGTTGACTTATTTGTAAATCTTACTTTGCTGAACATTATTGCTGTTTACAGTTTATCTCTATCTATAATAATATTCAAGATAATAACAAAAAACAGTAAAATTTCCTTAAAATTACCAATTTAGGGGCAGCAACCCAACAACAGAATGTCCGATTCATCTGAAAATTTCAGGGCAGATAGATCTTGATCCGATAAACAATTTTACTCTTTGTCATCAGATTTGCTCTAAATGCTTTGGTTTTCGAGTTATAAGCCAAAAACTGCATTTTACCCCTATGTTCTATTTTTAGCTATGGAGTCCATCTTGGTTGGTTGGCCGGGTCACCGGACACATTTTTAAAACTAGATACCCTAATGATGATTGTGGCCAGGTTTGGTTTAATTTGGCCCAGTAGTTTCAGAGAAGAAGATTTTTGTAAAAGTTAACGACGACGGACGACGGACGACGACGACGACGACGGACGACGACGGACTACGGACGACGACAGACGACGACGGACAACGACGGACGACGACGGACGACGACGGACGACGGACGCAAAGTGATGGGAAAAGCTCACTTGGCCCTTTGGGCCATGTAAGCTAAAAATAGTAAAACATGCGCATAATAATACGTAATTATTACACACCATGGCATGAAAAAAAATCTTTTCTTTTTTTATTATCATTTCTTTTTTTTTATCTTGAATATTTTCTCATTTTATAAAATTCTCAAAATCATTTTAAAAATACTATTTCTCCAAGACTTATAAGCAAATTTTACATTTAATTAAATAAAATAGAATCATGAACAAAATAACAGGTAGGTTAAATCGTTCATCTTTATCTTAAATTAAAAACAAATGTTTTATAAATTCGTTGAATTTGGCATAATGAAGTTTTCTTCTAGCTGTTTCAATAGCTGTACTACTTCTTCCATGTCAGAAGATTTAAACACATATCGTTCATTCTTGGTGTCTACTTGCAACACTTTTGTACCTTAAAAATATTTAAAAACTTAATTAAACTAGTAGAACACACATGTAAAATTATGAATAAACCATGTGAAAATGCTTCAGTTGTTAATGTCTGTTTCATTTTGGTCTATTGTGGTCTTATTGGCAATCATACCACATCTTCTTTTTTATATTCAGTACATAATTGCCGATTTATTTCTGAACGAGACAACAAAAATATGCATGACATATTGGACACTAGCAAACACCAACTTCTTCAAGATAAGACTTACGATTACAACTTGTGAAATCCCGTCTGTTACCATTGATGATTTATTTTATACTATCAGTTGATGGTTTAATTAATGAATTTTCCAAGTTCGGAATATGACAGTTGTTTTTCCCTCGTTCCGTTGGTTAATAACGTTTGATTTCGTCAGTTTTCTGGATTTCCCATCTTTATATTTACCTTTGAGTTAGATATTTTTGCTATAAGTTCTTTTTTTAGGTTAGAAAAACATAAAACGCTTTGGTCTTTATGACCTTTTCAATGAAATATAAATCACGTTTCCTTTGTCCAAGTATCAATATACCGTAGGGAACCACATAAGGACTCCGAACATCTGACAAAAAATCTCTGATCTGAAATAACTACACCCTTAGGAAACTTTTCAAATTTTACTATCTTATAAATCTATGCAATGTTTTCCAAACTGTAAGAGATCTTTTTTTTAAATGGAAGATCCTTTATGCGATCATATATATAAGGTTGGCGCCAATTAAAACGTTTAAACCCGCTACAGTTGTTTTCACCTGTCCAAAGTCTGGACCGATGTTCAGTGGTTTTGTTGATGTAGAACAATTATTTTTTCTATCGAAAATAATCTATCAGCTGAAGAATTAAAGCAAAAGGTGCATCAATAAACAAGATTTTAAATCATTTTTGCTTATGCATTTATGATATCATACATACGTATGTCTAAAGGAGTAAGTCCAGTAAGACCCCTTTTTGGCCCCAAAATATAGCAGTTTTATAAATTTTTTAGCTATTAATTGGAAATAAAAATACTTCTGCTACATAAATATGGGCCATTTTTGACAATACAATACTCATATATCGGGAAGCAGCATCAATAGGTCAATGCAAATTACTGAAATCTTCACAATTTTAGCATTTTAGTTAAATTTTAGACGTTTTCCGTCTGAAATGGAAGTAGCTTCATTCGTGTTCATTCTTAATATTTAAATGTAATGGTATTTGATGATAATACATAACATATATAAAGGTTGAGGTTGAACACGGATGCGGCCACTTTCGTTTTTTACACACAAAAAAAACATCTGAAAAGGGACATATAATGGCATGTTTGGCAGATTTGTCATATCTAAGCTTTAATTTGAGTGTCTGGAATGATTAAATAAGTTCAAATCCTTCACATGAACTAATTAAATCGACTGAAGTAGACACTTAAGTGTTTAAAAAAAACACCAGAAATTTGAGTCCAACTCGACCCTTAACGGACTTACTCTTTTGTTTAATGTGTTTGAACTTTTGATTTTGCCATTTAATTATGGACTTTTCGTTTTGAATTTTACTCGGAGTTCGATATTTTTTTGTGATTTTACTTTTTACATTAGATAAAGAGACAATCTTCTTACCACTCTTCCCTTTCATTTGAATATTAGTAATTTCTGAAAAATCAATGATGTTTTCACCATCATTTGTCTGCCATTGTAGCCGCTTTGGTT
The DNA here is from genome assembly GCA_037788925.1 of Mytilus galloprovincialis. NCBI lineage: Eukaryota > Metazoa > Mollusca > Bivalvia > Mytilida > Mytilidae > Mytilus > Mytilus galloprovincialis. The sequence continues at coordinate 88,325,600 of CM075337.1, forward strand.
CTTTACCATTTAAGATACGTATTTTGAATGCAATATCTGTCTTGTTCTCTGTTTCAGTAACAACTGAAAAGTAAATGTATTCCGCATTTAAAAGTAAAATCCACTAGTTTTACCAGTCCTTTTGTTCATGAAAGTTATTAGTAATATGGTATGTTTCAATGCTAATGAATTCAGTTGCTAGATTGAACTCTCCATTCTATGTTTTGTTTAACTTAGTCAACCGCAATATAAAGTAAAGAGGCTTCACATACAATACTTTATGAGGAGATGTCTGATTGTTGCAATGCACAGAGCTTCTTTCATTATTTGATTCCGAGTGATTCTTTTTTCATTCAAGATATGTGATCAAGTACCTTGTGAATTATGTGTTTGTGCCTAGTTACGTTGTATTAAATTTAAATACAAACTTCTTAGACATTGCAACGAACCAGTATGTTTAAAGGGATATTTTAAAGAAACTAATCACTGAGATAACTGTTGTGTACTAAACAAGATTCAAGTTGTAAAAAACACATTAAAATACCTATCAAATATGAATACATTTTGATTTTTCTGACATTTTGAAGAGACAAAAGAGGTTTCCATTCTTTTTAATAGATCAACCCCATAATATTTCATTTAGAAATATTAAGACAAATAATTAATACCTTGAAATCTTGTTTCTTCTATAAACTTATCGGCCTTTCGTTGTTTATCGGACTTTTTATTTCTTTTTTTACTTTTCCGAACTCTTTCGCCATCGTTACATTTTAGAATCTGCTCCAATATAAGTGTAGTGATACTACCAATTGTCGATTCTTCTTCCATGACAGCAAGGATAGGAATCTTACAACTGACATACTTGTAAACATTATTGATAAATGCCATTCCTTTCATTGAATCGATTCCTAAAGACGCGAGCCTTGTATCGACTTTCAGCATTGTTATATCAACTGCGCATGTATCCGCTGCAATATGTGATACTAATTTTTCTACTTTTATCTTCCTCTCATTTGATGGTAGATTTTGTAATTCTTCTGTTTCCATAACCTGCATAGAACCGGTCTTGTTCTTTTTCGGATTAGTTAAGTCATGTAAATGTAAATCATCAATAATTGGTTTAATTCTTGATGCAATATGCAACATGTCTGGTGATACCTGGATCACTGTTTTCCAATCCATAATTCCGCATATAATTTGCTCAGGGTCAACAAATAAGCTATAAAGAAAACATTGAATTATTTCATTTTCTTTCATAGTCAGAAATCCTTGTGATTTCAGATGTTTTTCAGTCTTTTCATCTATAAGACCCAATTTAAGCGCACCCCAATTAATTGTTTGACCTGCCAGTCCGATACCTCTTCTAAAAAATGCAGTTGCATCTTTAAACGCATTTCCTGCACCATAATTAGTCTGACCAGCATTCCCAAATGCTGATGTGATTGAAGAATGTAATACAAAGTAATCAAGAGTTAAATCCTTTGACAAGAGATGCAGATTCCAAGTGCCCATAACTTTTGGTCTGAGTACTTTATCGAATTTCTGTTCTGTCATGTCAGGCAGAAGAGCATCGTCGACAACTGCTGCACCATGAAAAATTCCTTTAATGGCATGATCCGGAAAGGAACTTTTAATTTGTGCAAACCCTTCTGATATCGAAGAATAGACTGAAATATCAGCCTTAATTGTTTTGATCTTACATCCAGATTCCTTTTCGACTTCATTTATAGCATCACGTTGTATGTCATTAGGGGACCGTCTTGAAATACTCACTAATATTCCGCCACCACCTTTAGAAATGGCTTTAAGTATCTCCCAACCTAGTCCTGTGAGACCGCCTATTATAATATATAAAGCATGTTTACTAAACAGTTGGTGTTTCAATCTTGCTACTGGTATGTTTTGCGCTACCATTTCATCAGTGCTCTTAACTTTTGTTTCAAACGATATAACATGTCCATTTTTGTACAACGGTATATCTATGTCCCTTAAGGTAGACCTAACTTGCCTTAACAATAACCACCTTTTTACCTTTGGTAAAGTTTTTCCCAACACTTCTTTACATAGAACTTGGTCACAGTTAATTTGAGTTAAAGAAACGTTTGGAAATTGATGACGAATATTCCTTTCAGAGGACTTATTGATCAGACTGGAAAAGGTGTAAACTTGAACTTCCATACCTCCTAACATATTGCAAATGTTTTCAAAATTAGACAAATTGTTTGTCAAAAGAACCATTTGAAATCTTCCTGATTTCATTGCTGTTTTCAGGGATTCAATATTCCGGTGCAAAATTAATTTATGTTTGAAGTGTTGAAAAATATATTCCAATAAATGACCAGTTAGTGACATGTCTTTTTCCATAAATGCTAGAAAAGGATTGTTTTCTTTTATTGCTTCTAGAAGCGCAAAGTACATGACAATTTCTAGTAGCATTCCTGGTCTGTATGTAGTAAAAAGTTTCTTTTCTAAGATACATTGATCTGGTACACAGATGAAATTTGAAGCAGAGCACGGAAAACAGGTAACGTATTCTTCGAATCTTGAAAAACGCTGTGTATCAACTCTAGATTTATGAAAGCATGTCGTAGATTCGGTGTACAAATTGTCACTCTGCTCTAGAAATCCGGTTGTTTCAGATGTTATAATTTGATGACCATCCCTGGTTTGAAATATCCATGGATTAAAATCACATATCGCTTGTGTCGTTGTTTTTGATATCCACATATCACTTACGAATACTGAAGTAACTCTGAACTTTACATGTGCAGGTGATAAGTTGGTGTTTGATAAGTGATCTTTTTCTGGTACAAACAGAAGTACTTCCAGCGTTTCATGGTTATCTGATTTTAAGTCAACGCGTTCTGTCTTAGTATATGTGTTCTTCCTAAAAGTTGGTTCTTCTACTAAAAACTTGCATATTTGGTTAGTGTACAAACATTGTCCTTGTAATTTGAATTCCGGAGTATTTTGTAATTGGCCGCTGTTAGAATTGAATACTAATTCCCTTAGGAGAAACAGATCGGTTTCCTTTTCAAAGTCAATCAAGCGTAAAGTTGAAAAAATTCTTTCTCTCAAAATACATCTAACCATGCCCCATAACTCAGATCCTATAACGTTAACCCAAGAGTCATCGTCATGTTTTGCTTTCATCTGTGTTTGTCGAGTTATGATAAACGTTGGTATTTCACCAATTCTTTCTTTAACAAGATGTTGTATGAAACGCACCAGGATAACACAAGATGCCTTTACAGCAGTAAATATCTCATCTGTGCTCTGATCTGTAGATTTACATGTTAGTCCAGGAAAGAATAAAATATGTGAAATATTTTCCATTCGTTCTAATTTAGTTTCTATGTATTTGAATAGTACTTCCAGTAGTTCTTGTATTGTTACTCTGTCGTAATCAAATGGTAAAGATACAATATAATGGTTTTCGTCCTTAAAAATATTTTCTAATATGTGTTTAGCTTCGTTTGTAAACGTTATTGAAAATATATTTTGCCTCTCAATTTTTTCTTCTTGACTATTGGCACTGGGTTTCCATACTATTTTGTACATTTTATCAAGTACAGTTTCTTGAGTTGTTCCATGCGCAATGTTTTTTACCTCGTATCCTTTTATTTCAACAAATATATCTCCACATTCGTTTATGATGAAAAGATTCATGGTCGTAGCGCTTAAATTTGATTTAATTTTTTTCCCTATAATGTACATCTTTGGTTCCATTGGTCTATAAACCCTCAAGGAGGATATCCCGACAGGTATTGGTTTGTCCTGAAATTGAGATTTGTGTGTTTGGGTATAACATAGAACAACAGTTTGCAAAGCACCATCAAGAATAGCTGGGTGCAAACTATGATTATTTAAGCAACAAGAAACAGAGGAGGGCAAATTTATTTCTGCAATGTATTCGCAACCTGATTTCAGGCAATCTCCGATGACTGCAAGACTTTCGCCATACTCAAAACCTAACATTTTAAGCTGGTGGTAGAAACTTGACGATTCAACTCGAATCTGACATCGGTTTTTGATAGATAACAGGCTGATATGCTTCAGAACTTGTCTTCCTGCTTTAATTATCCTCCCTCTGCAAATAATATCTGCATTTCTTTTAATCTCGTAGTACCTGTTGTCAGTCACGAGTGCTTGCAATTGAAGTGATTGGTCTTGACCTACTGCAAGAGGACGAATAAAGTTTAAATCTATTTCTATTTGATTAAGAGACAAATCTAAAACTTTGGTTGCAACTGTAAGCGCAATTTCGGCATGTAGTGCACCAGGTGCAATTTTTCTTTCATGGACAGTATGTTCATATACATAAGGTGTGGTGATAGGCGTTATTTCTATTTTAAAGTCTTTTGACATTGGTGCTTGAGAAATGAATCCATGATTGTTATTATTCTGGAATTGAAGTCTCAATCCTGCTTTCAATGAATCAGCATTGATCAAGTTCCCTTCACGACAGTATTTATATCTTGGAATGTCAACAACATTTTCGCTTCCATTGAACAAATTGTCCCATTTAACGTTGACATCGTGTTCATAGAGATCACCAAGAGCACAAGTAAATGTTTGTTGTTCATTTGGTTGATTCATAGATGGTATGGAAACGACATTGAAGTCTGCAATCTTCTTTAGATGAGCTTTTACAACAGGCTTTGGACCAATTTCAACTATGATATTAGACTTTTTCTCTTGTAAGGCACAAGTAACTGCTTCCCTAAGAAGAACAGGGTCCCGTAAATTCTTTGTCCAATAGGAAGGTGATCCCATTGCATCATCTTTGATAGTTGCACCTGTTACAGTAGAAATAAGTGCAATTGATGGAGCCTTCCCTGAGAGACCGACTAACTTCTTTTCAATGTCTTTGCTCACATTATCCATATGATGACTATGATAAGCACATCCAACGTCAAGTTCTTTCTTCAAAAGTTCTGGCATTTCCGTATCCAATTTATGTTTCATGTTTTGGATAGCGTCCTTGTCTCCAGAAACAACGCAAGCTTCTCTGCTACTGTACACTGCTATGCAAACTTTGTCATGGTATTCATTACACAATGTCTGAATTTCTTTTACATTGCACTTACCAATCACCATCATAGAACCACCCCTAGCTTTAGCGGAAAGAAAAGACCGGTGATATATTATCTTTACTGCATCACTAAGACTTAAACACCGAGAAGCATGTGCTGCAGCTACTTCACCAACAGACTGTCCTATTATAATATCAGGTTTCACGTTCAAAACTGACCATAAATAAAACATAGAAACCTGACAAGCAAAAATTATCAAGGGGCCTTTAAATGGATCACTTCCTATACTGTCGTCAGGTTTTTGGATTTCATCGATGAGAGAAAAATTTGTAAACTTTTGTAGTTCCTCATCTACCTCTTGAAATTTTTTCCGAAAAGATGTGTATGCACTAATCATTTTCTGACACGTGCCTTTCCATACTGTTCCTACTCCACAAAATAGGAAAATAAGATTTCTTTCAGTTGTACCATTGGTGGTATTGTTACCAATGTTTGGGGATTTTCTCAAAATTTCTTTCTCTAGTTCTTCTTGATTTGAAACTACACATGGCATACGAAATGTGAAATGGTTTCTCTTTACCAAAGATGTGTAAGACAGATCTATCATGCTGTATCGTGATACAGATAAACATTGTTTTGTGTGGTCTGTTGTTTTCATTAGAGCTTCCTGGCTATTTGCAGAAAAACAAATCAAAACATATTCGTTTTCAGTGTTGTGCGATGATTCTTTATTTGGTAGAGTTTTTAAAATCGCATGACAATTTGTACCACCAAATCCGAACGAATTCACGCATGCAATCCTTGATCCGTCAGGGTAGGTGTTCCAGTCTGATACGACTGTGGAAACTTGGAGTGGAATATTCTCAAAATCAATTGCAGGATTTGCATTTTCCCTTTCAAAATAAAGAGATGGAACATATTGTCTCCGATTCATCATGAGAAGAGTTTTTATTAAACCGGCTGTGCCTGCCGATGACTCGAGATGACCTATATTTGTTTTCACTGAACCAATCAGAATCAATGTATGGTTTTCAAGATATGAGGTAAAAAATGTTGCTAAAGCTTTCACTTCAATCGGGTCACCAACTGGAGTTCCAGTTCCTGTAAGAAATTATATACATCTAAATATAATGTCGAAGACTGATTTAAGCTACATTTCTCCTACAACTGCAGTTAAATTAATCCGAAACAATGCCTAAAAACAACATGAATGGAATGAACAATGCCAGCCGTATTCAACAACAATGAGATGTAAGAATTTACCTACATATTTTATCTCCAAATTATGAGTTATGTTATTCATCTTTCATATCATATAATGTTTATCAAAATCGATAAGCAATCAAAAGAAAGGTGTACATAACTAGAGGCTCTAAAGAGCCTGTGTCGCTCACCTTGGTCTATGTACATATTAAACTAAGGACACAGATGGATTCGTGACAAAATTATGTTTTGGTGATGGTGATGATGTATTTGTAGATCTTACTTTACTGTACATTCTTTCTGCTTAAAATTATCTCTATCTATAATGAACTTGGCCCAGTAGTTACATTTACCAAATTTATGAAAACTTTAAAAAACTGACCATAAAGGGCAATTATTCCTTAAGGGGTCAACTGACCATTTTGGTCATGTTGACTTATTTGTAGATCTTACTATGCTGAACATTATTGCTGTTTACAGTTTATCTCTTTCTATAATTATATTCAAGATAATAACCAAAATTGGCAAAATGCGCTTCAGATATCTCCTTTATGTCTCCAGTAAAATACATATACTATGCTTGCATATTTGTACATATATCTACAATTTCTGATGTATTTATTATTTTTTTTATACATTTTAGAATACTACAATGAGTGTAAGTATATGTGTGTTGAATTGTTGAATACATGTGCTTCTATGTGCTTTTAGTTTATGAGCTGGCATTTGTTAATAATCATGCAAATGAGCAACGGATACAAACCTAAAACTATAAACTTACATGTAACTCTCATTCAAATAATCAAAAATACAGAATATCTCGCTTATATTACTTTTAAATAAATTATTAAATATTCATGAATCAATGAAAAAAAAAATTGAAGAAAAAAAATGAAAAGGGAATCAGTTCTCTTTTTCAGATCACTTTCTAAATATGCATTTATATATATTTATCTTTCATGTGGATATTTAACCACGGGCTGAAATGTTTAATGTCTTAATTGATAAATTATTTGTGAGAGAATAGTTGTAGTTTAGGGTTGAACCCAAGTTGTATTTATTGGCAACAGCCATTTTATTTTATTGGCTTTAGGCTTGACATGCTTACGTTTGTAACTGTTGAAACATGTTTGCAATTACTTGTGTTCATTTATATGAAAGTGCATGCTACTTTATGCTAAATTGATTTTTTTGTGTTGCTTTGTTCAATTGGTTGGTTATTTATTTTGTTATTGTAGTATTTTGTACAAGTAGTTTGCATCCTCCTTATCATTAACCAACATACATGACATATATAAGGAAAACATTTTAAAGTGTCAAAATATGTGTCCATATTATGGTTATGAGACCAATGTCTTTCTTTGGACAATAGTGAAAAAATGAAATAAAAAATAATGCCCTAGAAATTACTAGAGTTATTATATAATATTCAAAATAACACATTGATAATAGCCATAAAGTTACTATACTGACTAAAACCTTTACTAAAACATATGGTTTGCAATCTTACAATTAAGGGGAGATAATACTTTGAAATTTTAGTTTGTGTGGGTATATACATTTGTTAGTTTTTTTCTCCATTAGCCCCTTTCTTTGGAAACAGGTAATCCAAATTTGTTTTTATTTATAAAATATCAGAAAACATATCATAACATAACAATCATGATTGTTGTTACTCTTGCTTTTTTTTTATTTATTTCAATTTTTATGATGTTTGCACAAGATTTATTTATGCATGAAAGTAGATTTATATATCAACTTGTTTATTCATATATAATATTACAGCTTTGTGTTTTCATAGACAGTTGTATGAGTCAAAGTGTAATTAAAGGAATGAAAATCATAAATGGAATGTTTATACTATATCTAAGCTATTTAAATGACTAAGGATTCATTAAAATTTTTCTCATACAACTGTCAAGGTTTTAAGTCTAGAGACAAACGGAGAGATGTGTTCGAATACTTGAAATCAAAGCTCTGTTATATTTACTGTCTGCAAGACACACACTTTACTGAAAAAGATAAATCATTTATTAGAAACCAATGGAGAGGAGAATGCATTTTTAATTTTTTTGCTTCAAATCAAAGAGGAGTTGCCATTTTATTTGCAAATAATCTTGAATATAAAATAAATAAGATAAAGAAAGATGATAATGGAAATTTCATTGGTGTAGATATTACAATTGAAGGTAAAAATATAACACTTGTTAATTTATATGGACCAAATAATGACTCATCTTTTTATAATAAAGTTAATGAAATACACAATTGTAATAGAAAACTTTAATTACCAACAAGTTATTCTGACAGAAGATTTTAACTTAGTTCAAAATCAGGCATTAGATCATACAACTATCTAAATATAAATAATCCACGAGCAAGAGAAAACATGATCTAATTGATCTCTTTCGAGAATACTACCCAGACAAGAAACGATTTACATGGAGAAAGGTTAATCCTCTGAAGCAAGCTAGGCTTGATTTTTTCTTATATCTCGGAGTTTCTATCAAAATGTAAAAGAAGTAGAAATTCAAAACAGCTATAGATCTGATCATTCACCAATAGTTCTACACTTTAAAATAAGTGATTTCAATATTGGGAAGGGTTTGCGGAAATTTAATAATAGTTTATTGTATGATATAGAATATGTTAAATCTGTTAAAGAAAAAATAAAACAAGTAAAATATCAATATGCAACTTTAGTATACAATAGAGACTCACTAGACCAGATTGATTGCTTAGATATTCAATTTACAATAAATGATCAGCTGTTCTTAGAAACATTAATGACAGAAATTAGGGGCAAAACAATTTCCTTTGCATCATATAAAAAGAAAGAAAAAAAAATTGGAAAATGCTTTAGTAAATGAAATTCAAAAATTAGAAGAAAATATACAAACCACAGAAGCTCTTGAAGATCTCAACCAAAAGAAATCTGAATTACAAATTTTAAGACAGGAAAAAATGCGTGGTCATTATGTTCGCTCACAAATGCAATGGGTAGAAGAAGGAGAAAGATCCTCAAAATATTTTCTCAACTTAGAAACTAAGAACTTTGTCAATAAAACAATTCCAAGACTAGTCAATAATAAAGGCTGTTTAGTAAACAAACAAGAACATATTTTATTGGAAGCTAAAAACTTCTATAAGGATTTATATTCAAAGAAAGATACAAGAAATAGGGTTCATCTCAATAAGGAAATTCCATTTTTAGACTTTCCCAAGTTAACAAATGAAATAAGGGATACCCTTGAGGGAAAAATGTCCTATTCAGAATTAACAGCTGCTATTTTAAAAAAGAATGAAAAGTAACAAAAGCCTAGGGTCTGATGAGTTTTTTAAAATTCTTTTGGATAGATTTAAGTAAATTTGTTCTTAGGTCAATCAACTATGGGTATAATATGGGTGAAATGTCAGTATACCAATAAAAGAGGGATAATTACTTGTATACCAAAGGGAGATAAACCAAGACAATATATAAAAAAAACTGGAGACCAATAAGTCTTTTAAACACAATATATAAACTGGGTCTAGCTGTATCGCAGAGCGTTTGAAGTCTATTTTATCACTTTTAATAAATAATGATCAAACAAGGTTCATTCCTGGAAGATATATTGATGAAAATACTAGACTAATTTATGATATTTTATTGTATACAGAAGAACATGATATACCTGGTATTCTCCTCCTTATTGATTTTGAAAAGGCGTTTGATTCAATTTCTTGGAGTTTTATTGAAAGTGTATTAGACTTTTTTAATTTTGGACCTTCTGTTAATCATTGGATCACTACTTTTTATACCAAAATTCAATCTGCAGTAACTCAAAACTGCCATCTTTAAGATTTTTTTTAGATTCAGAGGGTCTGACGACAAGGGGATCCCCTGTCACTTGATATATTTTTACTATGTGCAGAAATACTTGGTATACTTATACGAAATAATGACAAAGTTAAAGGAAACACTATAGATGACTCTGGGTATCTCATCTCACAATATGCAGATGATACCTCTCTTATACTTGATGGATCACCTGAATCTTTGGATGCATATCTCCGTACTCTAGATAAATATGCAGATTTATCAGGTCTTAATATAAACTTAGACAAGACCAAGGTTGTTTGGGTTGGGAAAAAAAAGTTAAGCCAAGAAACTATGTGTGTTAAGTGGGGATTGGAATGGGGTTCCAGCAGATTTACACTTCTTGGGATAAATTTCTCAGTGGATATTAGTGAAATTGAAAATTTAAACTATAACCCCAGGTTGAAAGAAATTGATTACATTATAAAAACTTGGACTAATCAAATACTCTCACCAATTGGAAAAATAACAGTAATAAAAACACTTATAATATCAAAATTAAACCATCTATTCCTATCCATACTTAGTCCAAATAGCAAAAAGCTTAAACATTTTACTGAAAAAATATTTTCCTTTATCTGGGATAACAAACCAGATAAAGTCAATAGAGACACTTTATCCAAACCGCACTGTTAATAGGAGGACTAAAAATGATAAATATTGAAAACTACATCAAAGGTCTTAAATTAACCTGGATAAGAAGAATTAATAGAAATAATTCAAAACTAGTGAAATTATTCCTCTTTTCACAAAATTTGAATTTTTTGGAAATGCAATCCTTATAAAAAGTTGAATAATCTATTTTGGAAAGAAGTATTTGATGCTCGGCAAGATCTTCAAAATGTACAAAATAACTCAAATTAAAACATGCCCTTTATGGAAGAATGATGAAATAAAGATTGGTAACCATTCAGTATTATATAAAGATTGGACAAAAAAAGGGGTTTTGCTGATCAATGACTTGTTACTGGAAGGTAGACATTTTATGACTTTTGATCACTTTAATAATGTATACAATATTAAAACTTATTTTCTTACATATCAAGGCCTAATTTCGGCAATAAAAAAGTATATAAAAGAATATCAAATATGTCCAAATGACTTAAAGAGAGAAAGCGGTCCAGTTTTGCCCTCATTGTTAAAGGGTTTTTTTTAAATCCCAGAAAGGTTCAAAAGATTTGTATAATAATATTTTGAATGGCAAAAAGTCAAATCCTAAACAAAAATGTGAACAAAAATGGTCATTAATTTTCAATGCAAACTTCAATTGGAAAAATATCCATGTATTGCCCTTTTATACTACAAAAAAAATCAAAATTGCAGTGGTTTCAAAACAGAATAATACATCGAATTTTAGGCACGAATGAACTTCTCCTTAAAATAAAAATTAAAGATACAAATATGTGACCCGCCATGACATTTCCAGGCTTATGGAGTTAGAACGTCATTGTTAGAAACATTATAAACATGATAAATATCGGATTCAATAAAATACGTATTTGTGAAGAAGAGATAAACACTTTCCTTGGCTTCTTCTTTGCGGACGCCGAACTATACATCATTGAAGAAGTTTTACTTTTTCGTTTGAAGTGAAAAATATTTGAATCTACATTTTAAATTGATACAAAAAAAAAAAATTCTCTGCTCTATAGATTTTCTTTCATAAATGGAGTCAGAAATATATCCATAACAAACACCTACTTATAAACTGTTACGCGTCGCATACTATGTATAGAGACATGCATAATAAATCTAAATTAAAAGAAGGAATTCTTAACTCTTACTTTGACAAATTTTAAACTAGCTTCATTTCAACAATTTTAAATTACATGTTCTAAAATAGAGCTACAAAAAAAAAATGATCTGCTCTATAGATTTTCTTTCATAAATAGAGTCTTAAATATATTCATGATAAATGCACCGTATCAAATGCATATATGAGAACACCCATACTTATAAACTGTTACGCGTCGCATACTAGGTTTAGAGACATGCATGATAAATTCAAATTAAAAGACAAATATAAAAAAAGGAATTCTTAAAGCTTACTTTGACAAATTTTAAACTAACTTCCTTTCAACAAGTTTAAATTACATGTTCTAAAATAGAGCTAAAAATTGTTTGTATTGTAGTAAATTTAATTCTTTGAAATTTTATTCAAATACGCTATTGAACATTACTAAGAGCCAATAAATACAATAATTTTGTATTTTATATATTAGTTCCATCAATAAATAAAAGTCGTCATAGAACAGTCTCATTTTCATACCGGTATTAGAAATGGCTCGTTTCATTGCTATTAGAACAAATATTTGTCATACTAACATGACAGAGAGTTTTGTTTCGGAATATTATATAGATAAATATACAAAAAGCAATTTTTAGACAATGTACCCTCCTAAGCCTGGAAGTGGTTTGTCACATATAGTTAACGGCGTTTTTTTCTCACAATGACGTTCTACTACACAAAAACGGAAATCGAATAAATCATGGTTTGACAACGAATGCAGGCAAAAAAGAAAAAGACAAGGCGCACTCAAAGATTATACAGACTATGTAAATCATAATTTTGTACTTTCAAAATATCTTACTGTATTTGTTTACCTTAACTATTGTAAATGTATTTATATTGTATGTTTCTCTGTAAACTTGTATTTAGTTTTTAGAGAATAAAGTATCTATCTATCTATCTACTACCATAAGCCTGGATATGTCGTGGCTGGTCACATATTTGTAGTTTTGGGTGCGGAGGGGTCGAAACAATAGAACATATATTCTGGACGTTACCATATATATCAAAATTATGGAAAGACCTTAACTTCTGGATATTTGAGAAGACAGAAATAGAACTAACTTTAAATATTGATTTGGTTCTATTTGGTATTTTAACAAAAACAGATAAAAATGATATAAGAAACTTAATAATTCTGTTAACATAATTTTACATTTATAGAAGCAAATTATCTATGGAACAAACCAATATAATAGCACTTAAAAATTATTCAAAGGAAAACTTAGTAATAGAAAAAAATATATTCTATAAAAATAAATTACTCAGTAGGGCAGAAAACTGCTGGAACCCCTGGACTCCTTTACTATCATAAAAACAAAAAAAAACAAATAAACTCCACATATAATGTATATATAATTCATATTCAAACAGCCTCTGTTTTAAAATGATTATCTGAAATGTATCAAACTAAAACAGCTGTGTCTATTAAATATATTATATATCTTCTTTTTAGTGTATATAACTATTATGCATACAAATGTGTGTAACTTATTATGTTCATGTGCAAATAAGAAAAAAAGAAATTTAATATTAAAAAACAATATATATATTTAAGGAATGACTGTAATATTTTTTCTGTCTATGAAGAAATAACATAAAAAATTTGGTGAACACTGAATAACGCGCGTAACGGGTTATTTAACAGTGTGCACCACATTTTTTATGTTATTTCGAATAGACAGAAAAAATAGTACAGTCATTTCTTATAATTTAATTCTAAATTCCATTTTAAACCGTAGAAAACCTTGAAAAAACGTTGATGACGTCACTGTCACATGACTAAATTATGTCTATGGCCTGATAACATAATAATGTCAGCCAATCAGAAGACGTGTTACATCCAAAATTAAATTATATATATATATTCAAAACCTGTGCATTTGTTATACAGATAATTATGTTTGAAAATCTTAATGGTAAACATCTTTCTTTTTGAAATTACTGACATGGTATAAATTTTTATTTTTTTTTTAAATATTGAAAATTGAATGAAGAATACTAACAAATACTAACAACTGTATAAATATGTTATTTATTTAATGTTAACGAGGCCGGGATAAGGTACCGGTACTTGATGTTTTAAACTAACAAATGTACAGATTTCAATAAAATATGATAAATTCAAAAACAAAAAATTGGCAAAATGTCCTTAGAAATTACCAATTCAGGGGCAGCAACCCAATAATGGATTATATACTGCAGCTGTGCTATTTGAGCAGTCAAATTGCATTGACCGTATATTCATATGTGATATACAGTCACTGACCGTATATCACCTTGTTTATGACGTTGACAATGTGTTTCCGTAAAGTTTTATTTATGACGTCAACAAACATACAGGTTCGCAGAAATTTTACGTATTCCGCTCAAAATTAAGAAATGATGGTTTTTACCCTAAATACTTCATTTAGAAGAGTTGCAGTATATAAAAAATAACCATACATTGTCTCGAAATATCAATGTTATTTGTACAAGGCTTAGAAACAGGTACAATGCGAGGCTGTGCCGAGCATTTCTACCTGTTTCTAGCCGTGTACAAATAACATTAGGGGCAAAACAATTTCCTTTGCATCATATAAAAAGAAAGAAAAAAAAATAAATTGGAAAATGCTTTAGTAAATGAAATTCAAAAATTAGAAGAAAATATACAAACCACAGAAGCTCTTGAAGATCTCAACCAAAAGAAATCTGAATTACAAATTTTAAGACAGGAAAAAATGCGTGGTCATTATGTTCGCTCACAAATGCAATGGGTAGAAGAAGGAGAAAGATCCTCAAAATATTTTCTCAACTTAGAAACTAAGAACTTTGTCAATAAAACAATTCCAAGACTAGTCAATAATAAAGGCTGTTTAGTAAACAAACAAGAACATATTTTATTGGAAGCTAAAAACTTCTATAAGGATTTATATTCAAAGAAAGATACAAGAAATAGGGTTCATCTCAATAAGGAAATTCCATTTTTAGACTTTCCCAAGTTAACAAATGAAATAAGGGATACCTTGAGGGAAAAATGTCCTATTCAGAATTAACAGCTGCTATTTTAAAAAAGAATGAAAAGTAACAAAAGCCTAGGGTCTGATGAGTTTTTTAAAATTCTTTTGGATAGATTTAGGTAAATTTGTTCTTAGATCAATCAACTATGGGTATAATATGGGTGAAATGTCAGTATCCCAATAAAAGAGGGATAATTACTTGTATACCTAAGGGAGATAAACCAAGACAATATATAAAAAAAACTGGAGACCAATAAGTCTTTTAAACACAATATATAAACTTGGGTCTAGCTGTATCGCAGAGCGTTTGAAGTCTATTTTATCACTTTTAATAAATAATGATCAAACAGGGTTCATTCCTGGAAGACATATTGATGAAAATACTAGACTAATTTATGATATTTTATTGTATACAGAAGAACATGATATACCTGGTATTCTCCTCCTTATTGATTTTGAAAAGGCGTTTGATTCAATTTCTTGGAGTTTTATTGAAAGTGTATTAGACTTTTTTAATTTTGGACCTTCTGTTAATTATTGGATCACTACTTTTTATACCAAAATTCAATCTGCAGTAACTCAAAACTGCCATCTTGACGACAAGGGGATCCCCTGTCACTTGATATATTTTTACTATGTGCAGAAATACTTGGTATACTTATACGAAATAATGACAAAGTTAAAGGAAACACTATAGATGACTCTGGGTATCTCATCTCACAATATGCAGATGATACCTCTCTTATACTTGATGGATCACCTGAATCTTTGGATGCATATCTCCGTACTCTAGATAAATATGCAGATTTATCAGGTCTTAATATAAACTTAGACAAGACCAAGGTTGTTTGGGTTGGGAAAAAAAGTTAAGCCAAGAAACTATGTGTGTTAAGTGGGGATTGGAATGGGGTTCCAGCAGATTTACACTTCTTGGGATAAATTTCTCAGTGGATATTAGTGAAATTGAAAATTTAAACTATAACCCCAGGTTGAAAGAAATTGATTACATTATAAAAACTTGGACTAATCAAATACTCTCACCAATTGGAAAAATAACAGTAATAAAAACACTTATAATATCAAAATTAAACCATCTATTCCTATCCATACTTAGTCCAAATAGCAAAAAGCATAAACATTTTACTGAAAAAATATTTTCCTTTATCTGGGATAACAAACCAGATAAAGTCAATAGAGACACTTTATCCAAACCGCACTGTTAATAGGACTAAAAATGATAAATATTGAAAACTACATCAAAGGTCTTAAATTAACCTGGATAAGAAGAATTAATAGAAATAATTCAAAACTAGTGAAATTATTCCTCTTTTCACAAAATTTGAATTTTTTGGAAATGCAATCCTTATAAAAAGTTGAATAATCCATTTTGGAAAGAAGTATTTGATGCTCGGCAAGATCTTCAAAATGTACAAAATAACTCAAATTAAAACATGCCCTTTATGGAAGAATGATGAAATAAAGATTGGTAACCATTCAGTATTATATAAAGATTGGACAAAAAAGGGGTTTTGCTGATCAATGACTTGTTACTGGAAGGTAGACATTTTATGACTTTTGATCACTTTAATAATGTATACAATATTAAAACTTATTTTCTTACATATCAAGGCCTAATTTCGGCATTAAAAAAGTATATAAAAGAATATCAAATATGTCCAAATGACTTAAAGAGAGAAAGCGGTCCAGTTTTGCCCTCATTGTTAAAGTTTTTTTTTAAATCCCAGAAAGGTTCAAAAGATTTGTATAATAATATTTTGAATGGCAAAAAGTCAAATCCTAAACAAAAATGTGAACAAAAATGGTCATTAATTTTCAAAGCAAACTTCAATTGGAAAAATATCCATGTATTGCCCTTTTATACTACAAAAAAAATCAAAATTGCAGTGGTTTCAAAACAGAATAATACATCGAATTTTAGGCACGAATGAACTTCTCCTTAAAATAAAAATTAAAGATACAAATATGTGACCCGCCATGACATTTCCAGGCTTATAGAGTTAGAACGTCATTGTTAGAAACATTATAAACATGATAAATATCGGATTCAATAAAATACGTATTTGTGAAGAAGAGATAAACACTTTCCTTGGCTTCTTCTTTGCGGACGCCGAACTATACATCATTGAAGAAGTTTTACTTTTTCGTTTGAAGTGAAAAATATTTGAATCTACATTTTAAATTGATACAAAAAAAAATTCTCTGCTCTATAGATTTTCTTTCATAAATGGAGTCAGAAATATATCCATAACAAACACCTACTTATAAACTGTTACGCGTCGCATACTATGTATAGAGACATGCATAATAAATCTAAATTAAAAGAAGGAATTCTTAACTCTTACTTTGACAAATTTTAAACTAGCTTCATTTCAACAATTTTAAATTACATGTTCTAAAATAGAGCTACAAATAAAAAATGATCTGCTCTATAGATTTTCTTTCATAAATAGAGTCTTAAATATATTCATGATAAATGCACCGTATCAAATGCATATATGAGAACACCCATACTTATAAACTGTTACGCGTCGCATACTAGGTTTAGAGACATGCATGATAAATTCAAATTAAAAGACAAATATAAAAAAAGGAATTCTTAAAGCTTACTTTGACAAATTTTAAACTAACTTCGTTTCAACAAGTTTAAATTACATGTTCTAAAATAGAGCTAAAAATTGTTTGTATTGTAGTAAATTTAATTCTTTGAAATTTTATTCAAATACGCTATTGAACATTACTAAGAGCCAATAAATACAATAATTTTGTATTTTATATATTAGTTCCATCAATAAATAAAAGTCGTCATAGAACAGTCTCATTTTCATACTGGTATTAGAAATGGCTCGTTTCATTGCTATTAGAACAAATATTTGTCATACTAACATGACAGAGAGTTTTGTTTCGGAATATTATATAGATAAATATACAAAAAGCAAATTTTAGACAATGTACCCTCCTAAGCCTGGAAGTGGTTTGTCACATATAGTTAACGGCGTTTTTTTCTCACAATGACGTTCTACTACCATAAGCCTGGATATGTCGTGGCTGGTCACATATTTGTAGTTTTGGGTGCGGAGGGGTCGAAACAATAGAACATATATTCTGGACGTTACCATATATATCAAAATTATGGAAAGACCTTAACTTCTGGATATTTGAGAAGACAGAAATAGAACTAACTTTAAATATTGATTTGGTTCTATTTGGTATTTTAACAAAAACAGATAAAAATGATATAAGAAACTTAATAATTCTGTTAACATAATTTTACATTTATAGAAGCAAATTATCTATGGAACAAACCAATATAATAGCACTTAAAAATTATTCAAAGGAAAACTTAGTAATAGAAAAAAATATATTCTATAAAAATAAATTACTCAGTAGGGCAGAAAACTGCTGGAACCCCTGGACTCCTTTACTATCATAAAAACAAAAAAAAAACAAATAAACTCCACATATAATGTATATATAATTCATATTCAAACAGCCTCTGTTTTAAAATGATTATCTGAAATGTATCAAACTAAAACAGCTGTGTCTATTAAATATATTATATATCTTCTTTTTAGTGTATATAACTATTATGCATACAAATGTGTGTAACTTATTATGTTCATGTGCAAATAAGAAAAAAAGAAATTTAATATTAAAAAACAATATATATATTTAAGGAATGACTGTAATATTTTTTCTGTCTATGAAGAAATAACATAAAAAATTTGGTGCACACTGAATAACGCGCGTAACGGGTTATTTAACAGTGTGCACCACATTTTTTATGTTATTTCGAATAGACAGAAAAAATAGTACAGTCATTTCTTATAATTTAATTCTAAATTCCATTTTAAACCGTAGAAAACCTTGAAAAAACGTTGATGACGTCACTGTCACATGACTAAATTATGTCTATGGCCTGATAACAAAATAATGTCAGTCAATCAGAAGACGCGTTACATCCAAAATTAAATTATATATATATATATATTCAAAACCTGTGCATTTGTTATACAGATAATTATGTTTGAAAATCTTAATGGTAAACATCTTTCTTTTTGAAATTACTGACATGGTATAAATTTTTATTTTTTTTTTTTAAATATTGAAAATTGAATGAAGAATACTAACAAATACTAACAACTGTATAAATATGTTATTTATTTAATGTTAACGAGGCCGGGATAAGGTACCGGTACTTGCTGTTTTAAACTAACAAATGTACAGATTTCAATAAAATATGATAAATTCAAAAACAAAAAATTGGCAAAATGTCCTTAGAAATTACCACTTCAGGGGCAGCAACCCAATAATGGATTATATGCTGCAGCTGTGCTCTTTGAGCAGTCAAATTGCATTGACCGTATATTCATATGTGATATACAGTCACTGACCGTATATCACCTTGTTTATGACGTTGACAATGTGTTTCCGTAAAGTTTTATTTATGACGTCAACAAACATACAGGTTCGCAGAAATTTTACGTATTCCGCTCAAAATTAAGAAATGATGGTTTTTACCCTAAATACTTCATTTAGAAGAGTTGCAGTATATAAAAAATAACCATACATTGTCTCGAAATATCAATGTTATTTATACAAGGCTTAGAAACAGGTACAATGCGAGGCTGTGCCGAGCATTTCTACCTGTTTCTAGCCGTGTACAAATAACATTAGGGGCAAAACAATTTCCTTTGCATCATATAAAAAGACAGAAAAAAAAATAAATTGGAAAATGCTTTAGTAAATGAAATTCAAAAATTAGAAGAAAATATACAAACCACAGAAGCTCTTGAAGATCTCAACCAAAAGAAATCTGAATTACAAATTTTAAGACAGGAAAAAATGCGTGGTCATTATGTTCGCTCACAAATGCAATGGGTAGAAGAAGGAGAAAGATCCTCAAAATATTTTCTCAACTTAGAAACTAAGAACTTTGTCAATAAAACAATTCCAAGACTAGTCAATAATAAAGGCTGTTTAGTAAACAAACAAGAACATATTTTATTGGAAGCTAAAAACTTCTATAAGGATTTATATTCAAAGAAAGATACAAGAAAGAGGGTTCATCTCAATAAGGAAATTCCATTTTTAGACTTTCCCAAGTTAACAAATGAAATAAGGGATACCCTTGAGGGAAAAATGTCCTATTCAGAATTAACAGCTGCTATTTTAAAAAAGAATGAAAAGTAACAAAAGCCTAGGGTCTGATGAGTTTTTTAAAATTCTTTTGGATAGATTTAGGTAAATTTGTTCTTAGATCAATCAACTATGGGTATAATATGGGTGAAATGTCAGTATCCCGATAAAAGAGGAATAATTACTTGTATACCAAAGGGAGATAAACCAAGACAATATATAAAAAAAAACTGGAGACCAATAAGTCTTTTAAACACAATATTTAAACTTGGGTCTAGCTGTATCGCAGAGCGTTTGAAGTCTATTTTATCACTTTTAATAAATAATGATCAAACAGGGTTCATTCCTGGAAGACATATTGATGAAAATACTAGACTAATTTATGATATTTTATTGTATACAGAAGAACATGATATACCTGGTATTCTCCTCCTTATTGATTTTGAAAAGGCGTTTGATTCAATTTCTTGGAGTTTTATTGAAAGTGTATTAGACTTTTTTAATTTTGGACCTTCTGTTAATCATTGGATCACTACTTTTTATACCAAAATTCAATCTGCAGTAACTCAAAACTGCCATCTTTAAGATTTTTTTTAGATTCAGAGGGTCTGACGACAAAGGGATCCCCTGTCACTTGATATATTTTTACTATGTGCAGAAATACTTGGTATACTTATACGAAATAATGACAAAGTTAAAGGAAACACTATAGATGACTCTGGGTATCTCATCTCACAATATGCAGATGATACCTCTCTTATACTTGATGGATCACCTGAATCTTTGGATGCATATCTCCGTACTCTAGATACATATGCAGATTTATCAGGTCTTAATATAAACTTAGACAAGACCAAGGTTGTTTGGGTTGGGAAAAAAAAGTTAAGCCAAGAAACTATGTGTGTTAAGTGGGGATTGGAATGGGGTTCCAGTAGATTTACACTTCTTGGGATAAATTTCTCAGTGGATATTAGTGAAATTGAAAATTTAAACTATAACCCCAGGTTGAAAGAAATTGATTACATTATAAAAACTTGGACTAATCAAATACTCTCACCAATTGGAAAAATAACAGTAATAAAAACACTTATAATATCAAAATTAAACCATCTATTCCTATCCATACTTAGTCCAAATAGCAAAAAGCTTAAACATTTTACTGAAAAAATATTTTCCTTTATCTGGGATAACAAACCAGATAAAGTCAATAGAGACACTTTATCCAAACCGCACTGTTAATAGGAGGACTAAAAATGATAAATATTGAAAACTACATCAAAGGTCTTAAATTAACCTGGATAAGAAGAATTAATAAAAATAATTCAAAACTAGTGAAATTATTCCTCTTTTTACAAAATTTGAATTTTTTGGAAATGCAATCCTTATAAAAAGTTGAATAATCCATTTTGGAAAGAAGTATTTGATGCTCGGCAAGATCTTCAAAATGTACAAAATAACTCAAATTAAAACATGCCCTTTATGGAAGAATGATGAAATAAAGATTGGTAACCATTCAGTATTATATAAAGATTGGACAAAAAAAAGGGGTTTTGCTGATCAATGACTTGTTACTGGAAGGTAGACATTTTATGACTTTTGATCACTTTAATAATGTATACAATATTAAAACTTATTTTCTTACATATCAAGGCCTAATTTCGGCAATAAAAAAGTATATAAAAGAATATCAAATATGTCCAAATGACTTAAAGAGAGAAAGCGGTCCAGTTTTGCCCTCAGTGTTAAAGGTTTTTTTTTTTAATCCCAGAAAGGTTCAAAGATATGTATAATAATATTTTGAATGGCAAAAAGTCAAATCCTAAACAAAAATGTGAACAAAAATGGTCATTAATTTTCAATGCAAACTTCAATTGGAAAAATATCCATGTATTGCCCTTTTATACTACAAAAAAAATCAAAATTGCAGTGGTTTCAAAACAGAATAATACATCGAATTTTATGCACGAATGAACTTTAAATAAAAATTAAAGATACAAATATGTGACCCGCCATGACATTTCCAGGCTTATGGAGGTAGAACGTCATTGTTAGAAACATTATAAACATGATAAATATCGCGATTCAATAAAATACGTATTTGTGAAGAAGAGATAAACACTTTCCTTGGCTTCTTCTTTGCGGACGCCGAACTATACATCATTGAAGAAGTTTTACTTTTTCGTTTGAAGTGAAAAATATTTGAATCTACATTTTAAATTGATACAAAAAAAAAATTCTCTGCTCTATAGATTTTCTTTCATAAATGGAGTCAGAAATATATCCATAACAAACAACTACTTATAAACTGTTACGCGTCGCATACTTTGTATAGAGACATGCATAATAAATCTAAATTAAAAGAAGGAATTCTTAACTCTTACTTTGACAAATTTTAAACTAGCTTCATTTCAACAATTTTAAATTACATGTTCTAAAATAGAGCTACAAAAAAAAATGATCTGCTCTATAGATTTTCTTTCATAAATAGAGTCTTAAATATATCCATGATAAATGCATCGTATCAAATGCATATATGAGAACACCAATACTTATAAACTGTTACGCGTCGCATACTAGGTTTAGAGACATGCATGATAAATTCAAATTAAAAGACAAATATAAAAAAAGGAATTCTTAAAGCTTACTTTGACAAATTTTAAACTAACTTCGTTTCAACAAGTTTAAATTACATGTTCTAAAATAGAGCTAAGAATTGTTTGTATTGTAGTAAATTTAATTCTTTGAAATTTTATTCAAATACGCTATTGAACATTACTAAGAGCCAATAAATACAATAATTTTGTATTTTATATATTAGTTCCATCAATAAATAAAAGTCGTCATAGAACAGTCTCATTTTCATACCGGTATTAGAAATGGCTCGTTTCATTGCTATTAGAACAAATATTTGTCATACTAACATGACAGAGAGTTTTGTTTCGGAATATTATATAGATAAATATACAAAAAGCAAATTTTAGACAATGTACCCTCCTAAGCCTGGAAGTGGTTTGTCACATATAGTTAACGGCGTTTTTTTCTCACAATGACGTTCTACTACCATAAGCCTGGATATGTCGTGGCTGGTCACATATTTGTAGTTTTGGGTGCGGAGGGGTCGAAACAATAGAACATATATATCAAAATTATGGAAAGACCTTAACTTCTGGATATTTGAGAAGACAGAAATAGAACTAACTTTAAATATTGATTTGGTTCTATTTGGTATTTTAACAAAAACAGATAAAAATGATATAAGAAACTTAATAATTCTGTTAACATAATTTTACATTTATAGAAGCAAATTATCTATGGAACAAACCAATATAATAGCACTTAAAAATTATTCAAAGGAAAACTTAGTAATAGAAAAAAATATATTCTATAAAAATAAATTACTCAGTAGGGCAGAAAACTGCTGGAACCCCTGGACTCCTTTACTATCAAAAAAACGAAAAAAAAACAAATAAACTCCACATATAATGTATATATAATTCATATCCAAACAGCCTCTGTTTTAAAATGATTATCTGAAATGTATCAAACTAAAACAGCTGTGTCTATTAAATATATTATATATCTTCTTTTTAGTGTATATAACTATTATGCATACAAATGTGTGTTACTTATTATGTTCATGTGCAAATAAGAAAAAAAGAAATTTAATATTAAAAAACAATATATATATTTAAGGAATGACTGTAATATTTTTTCTGTCTACGAAGAAATAACATAAAAAAATTTGGTGCACACTGAATAACGCGCGTAACGGGTTATTTAACAGTGTGCACCACATTTTTTATGTTATTTCGAATAGACAGAAAAAATAGTACAGTCATTTCTTATAATTTAATTCTAAATTCCATTTTAAACCGTAGAAAACCTTGAAAAAACGTTGATGACGTCACTGTCACATGACTAAATTATGTCTATGGTCTGATAACAAAATAATGTCGGCCAATCAGAAGACGCGTTACATCCAAAATTGAATTATATATATATATATATTCAAAACCTGTGCATTTGTTATACAGATAATTATGTTTGAAAATCTTAATGGTAAACATCTTTCTTTTTGAAATTACTGACATGGTATAAATTTTTATTTTTTTTAAATATTGAAAATTGAATGAAGAATACTAACAAATACTAACAACTGTATAAATATGTTATTTATTTAATGTTAACGAGGCCGGGATAAGGTACCGGTACTTGATGTTTCAAACTAACAAATGTACAGATTTCAATAAAATATGATAAATTCAAAAACAAAAAATTGGCAAAATGTCCTTAGAAATTACCAATTCAGGGGCAGCAACCCAATAATGGATTATGTACTGCAGTTGTGCTATTTGAGCAGTCAAATTGCATTGACCGTATATTCATATGTGATATACAGTCACTGACCGTATATCACCTTGTTTATGACGTTGACAATGTGTTTCCGTAAAGTTTTATTTATGACGTCAACAAACATACAGGTGCGCAGAAATTTTACGTATTCCGATCAAAATTAAGAAATGATGGTTTTTACCCTAAATACTTCATTTAGAAGAGTTGCAGTATATAAAAAATAACCATACATTGTCTCGAAATATCAATGTTATTTGTACACGGCTAGAAACAGGTAGAAATGCTCGGCACAGCCTCGCATTGTACCTGTTTCTAAGCCTTGTACAAATAACATTGATATTTCGAGACAATGTATTGTTATTCTATACGTTCGATTCATCTGAAACTTTCAGGGTAGATAGATCTTGACTTGATAAACAAGTTAACACCTGTCAGATTTGCACTAAATTTTTTGGTTTCAGAGTTATAAGCCAAATTCTCCATTTTACCCTATTTTTTTGTTTTGGCCATGTAAGCGATCTTGGTTATATGGCTGTGTCACCGCCCATATTTTTCAAACAAGACACCCCAATGATGTTTGTTACCAAGTTTTATTAAATTTGGTCCAGTAGTTTCAGAGGAGAAGATTTTTGTAAAAGATGAAAAAAAATAAGAAAAAGTTGGTAAAAAATGACTATAAAGTGCAATAACTCCTTAAGGGCTCAACTGACCATATTGATTATTTCACTTATTTGAAGATCTTACTTTGGTGAACATTATCGCTGTTTACAGTTGATCTCTATCTATAATAATATTCAAGATAATGACCAAAAACGACAAAACTTCCTTAAAACTACCAATTCAGGGCAGATAGCTCTTGACTTGATAATTTTTTTTACCCCATGTCAGATTTGCCCTAAATGCTTTGGTTTCAGAGTAATAAGCCAAAATCTACATTTACCTCTATGTTCTATTTTTAGCCATGACAGCCATCTTGGTTGGTTGGCCGGGTAACTGGAAACATTTTTAAACTAGATACCCAAATGATGATTGTGGCCAAGTTTGGATAAATTTGGCCCGGTAGTTTCAGATGAGAAGATTTTTGTAAAACTTAACGACGATGGACGACGATGGACGACGACGGATGACGAACGCCAAGTGATGAGAAAATAAGAACATATTTATAAAAGATATTGTTATAAAATTAATAGATAAATAAGTAAGGTCAGTAAAATATTTCTATTATAAATCTCATTATATTACATTGTATTAAAAAAGCGATTCGGGCGGGCGGACGTACGGACGAAAACTATAGTTATATTACAGCGTCTTGAGCATGACAGGAGACAGTAAAATAATTGCAAAATATAGAGAAATAGAAAATTTTGAGAATATAGTCCTCTTTTGAATGAGAACAATGATATATACACAGGTTCTGCATAATAACAAAGTGTTTAAATGTATCAAAGATATTTAGTACTGACATAGAATATGACATAAATATCAGAAAATATCAGAAATATCAGTTAACAATACATGATTTCTTTAACATTTTTGGCCCTTTTTCATAATGCTTATTTAAGGAATGACTGTAATATTTTTTCTGTCTATGAAGAAATAACATAAAAAATTTGGTGCACACTGAATAACGCGCGTAGGGGGTTATTTAACAGTGTGCACCACATTTTTTATGTTATTTCGAATAGACAGAAAAAATATTAGTCATTTCTTATAATTTAATTTTCAATTCCATTTTAAACCGTAGGAAATCATGAAAAAACGTTGATGACGTCACGGTCACATGACTAAATTATGTCTATGGGCTAATAACAAAATAACGTCAGCCAATCATAAAACGCGTTGCATCCAAAATTAAATTATTACGTTTTTAGGAAGGCATTTATACATTCCTTATCTTCAAATGTCTTGTTTAGAGCTTTGTTAAGGTAAATTCAGAAAAGCGCAGAAGAAAAACCATTTACAGGAACAATTATTTTCATTTAAGGAATATCAGTTTCTTTTTCTAAATTTCTTATAATCATTTTCAATACTTACCATGCGCTTCAATATATTGTATTGTCGCTGGATCAACTCTAAACTTAGAATAGATATCTCTTAGAAGAGAATGCTGCTGCGTGCTTGATGGTGCAGTTATTGGAGTATTCGTGTGACCGTCCTGATTACATCCTGTTCCGATCAAACCCCAAATATGGTCGCCATCTAATAGTGCCTGTTTAAAATTAGACAATTCTATTATCGATTCGGAGTTGTTTATGGTGGCTCGTGGGTACAAACATTTTAGCAAAAAATTAAATCTTTATTTTTTCACTACAAAATTTATTTATTACACTATTAGTTAATTCTTTATGATATTGTACAAAAATCAACCCAAAAAAAAAAAACGATTCGGTTTGGTCCCAGATGACTTTTAAAATGTTTATATTATTGAAAAAGCTCCAAATTATGTCCCTTTGGTGCAAAAGTGCCATTTTTTGGCATTAAATTTGAAATATTTTTTTTAACTCATCGGTGACCTATATTTTTTATTATTGTTTTCAAATAAGCTGTACATAAACTAAATAATTTTAAAATTTAAGCGATTTTTGTAATTAGGTTATTTTTTTATTTCGATATAACCTCTATTTCTCCTATTAGCAAAACAGAAAAAAAAAGAAATAAAAACAAAAATGTATGCTTCTTCCGAAGACATATTGTTAGCTTAAATGAACGGTGACCCCATTTTTTTTTATTTCATTTTTCTTTTAAGTATATGATAAAGTTCATTTATAAAAAATATAGTGAAATCCTATATTAGAAAAAATTTGATTTATACCCAGGAGCCCCCTTAGATTAAATTCTTTTACGAAAAAAAAAATACTTGAATGAACGAATTTGAATAATCTTAAAAAGAAGCATACACCAATGTCGAAATTGTGGCGGATACAAACGTACAAATCTATATTTTGACTCCCTTCTGCCATATCTGGTACAATGTAACGATAAAGGTTAATAATTGTACAAAATAAATCTTTGCCATGTGATAGCCTTCGTATAAATATTATAGTGGGAGATATTATAGACATAATTGTGCAAATCTTGAAACAAGCATGAAATTTGGTAAACGGCGTCTTATTAAATTGGTTACATTTCGTAAATCTTTTGAAAGCTGTGTAATAGGTATCATACTATGTAAGTTTTGATAAAAATTAAATAACAGTTCTTAAAGCACGAAAAAAAAATGCCTACATGAAGAAAAAAATGACTTCCGGTTCCAAAATGGCGTCAAAACGTGAAAAAATGTCAATTATGTCATTTCTCTCAATTTAATTAGAGATATCACTGACTTTGTTAAGTTCAAATGTATATATAGTTTGTTTAGAAAGACAGGCTGCTTATCTTATAATTATCTGTAATTATCTGACAGTTAAAAATACGCAGAAAGCAAGAATGATAGTGTTACAGTTACCAACACAGCTGAATTTCTTGCATCCGCATTTCAAAAAATCATGACACAAGGATCAGCGGCCAACAAAGAAGTCCACTTTGGTTGCCATTTGTCATTGTTTTATTTCTTTAACCTAACTCCTGTGTTCACGACTTGGTATATGTCGAATGGATAAAATCGGACGAGTCCAAACATGTCCAACTTGATATGCTTCTCTTTTGATGTGTTCCAGAAGATTAAAATCGTTTGCATGGATGAAGCAGCCTTATGATGCTATTCTGCCTCCCACAGGTAATGATATGGATTTTGTGGTAGGCGGAATAGCATCATAAGGCGGCTGCTTTTTGCAAACGATTTAAATCGTGCATCATTAACAGCAAACAGTGATGTTTCCGTACATGATGCAAACAAATACTTCGATGATGTCCATGTCTGTGTCTTCATACAAAATCGGGCAAAAACGTCCGTTAAATCTGAGAATACTTCCAATGTCTGCCAAATTAATCTCATCACTTTCTAATGCCGACACACTCACTAAATGTTCGGAGGAAAGGAAAAGCTTTACACGAGGACCAAAAAATGACATTCACAGGAAGCCATCGAAAATCTTTATTCCTTCAAAAACCTATCCTTAATTTGTCCACATCTAATCTTGCGAGTACTGCATTTCCTAATACTACTACATTTATGTCTGTACTACGATAAACTACTTTTTACAACCATTTCAGCATTATGTTTATCATAAACAATCATTCGTGTATATACTTTTTCATGGTTACAAGGGGATAGCTAGGAAGTATCTGTATTGAAATTGCAAAGAATATTTTGACCTTGATGAGTGGCATAATTAAAGGCAACAGTAGTATACCGCTGTTCAAAAATCGTAAATCTATGAACAAAAAACAAAATCGGGGAAACAAACTAAAACTGAGGGAAACGCATTAAATATAAGAGGAGAACAACGACACAACATTCAAATGTAACACACATAGCAACGGACTAAGACAAAACCGATGAGAATAACCAATATAACATCAAAACCAAATACATGAATTTGTAATAGAAAAGTACCGTGACACGTCTTATAGTAATCATTTGCATTAGTCTCTAAAGAAGCAATTATGTCGGCAAGAAAGTTGAACAATTACGTTTTGTTGTCATCTTCAGTCAAAGAGGGTCGAAAGATACCAAAGGGACAGTCAAACTCATAAATCTAAAACAAACTGACAACGTCATGGCTAAAAATGAAGAAAAAAAAACAAACACATGACACAACACAGAAAACTAAAGAATAAACAACACGAACCCCACCAAAAAACTAGGGGTGATCTCAGATGCTCCGGAAGGGTAAGCAGATCCTGCTCCACATGTGGCACCTGTCGTGTTGCTTATGTGATAACAAATCCGGTAAATAGTCTAATTCGGTAGGTCACATTCAAGAAAGGGAAGGGGGTTGTAGTTACGACGTAAGGAACGTATCCGATATCATTTGTGAAATGGTTATTCCATAACGGTCAACCAACGCGTGATGGCGTCCGTAAAATTTACGAAGGGATGATTTCAACTTTACCATTTGAAACTCTTGGTTTAATAGCTTCCTTGTGAGTACCAACCCTCTATTAAGAAAACTGTGATAGGAAATGCAAGCACGGGAATATCGTATCAATTGGGAGATATATACCCCGTCTGCAGGGGTATATATCTCCAATTGATACGATATCGCAAACTACTTGGCGTCTTCCAGAACCAACAACTTTCCGTCTAGCACCAATGCTTTACCTTTTGTTTTTGTTCCAGCCTTAAAATAATTAATTAAGTAAACATCAAATCGATGTCTACTCATGGATATTTTTCGAAGGAAGATTTTATGTAAGGCAGTATGATATCATTTGCATAATCATCAAATATGTTTGCCCCGAGTGGTGGCAATAAATTTACCATTGCTGTCCCACCAACGATATATGCGTCAGAAGGGGAATCAGTTGATGGCAAATCGCAGAACGTTTCAAGTATACCCATCTGCTGCGATTTAATACCATGCCCTGACACAAAGAAGGAGGAGCAGTTTGGTTTTCGTGGCTAAAGAAGAAATGAAAAGTCTAGAAAAGAGACAATCAGTGTCCAGGTTCTCCAGCTTTGCAAATAAGTGTCCAGTTTCATTTAACGGATTTTAGATGGAAACGTTCTTTTCATCTGGTGAAAAATACTGGTAGCAGATTATCCTTCGTTTCGCATTTCCTTCAAAGATTGTACTATTTGAACCCAATAATTTAGAGTTCATATTCATATATTACCTACTTCTTAATCAACCATTTCCTTAAAAGAGTAAATTTTGTACAAATCTGACGCCTCTTCTAGAAATGAATTTCAAAACTCGTTCATTTCTTCAGAAAGCCTTTAAAGTTTTTCGAAAAAATCCTTTTGTGTTTTTGTAGAGTCTTGATGCCGTCGTTCATCTGTTGTTGAATGACTCAAGCCAATAAATCTTGCAAATTCATCTACTAGTCTACTGACTTCTGGTTCAGCTACCATCTTTCGTCTCGAAGGGATGTTCTATTAACCGTATGGTACCAACGTCGCCGTTCACGACTCATTATTCTCTATTTGTGCCTGATGAATTGTAATATAAGAAATCAACTTACTGGTCTTACGTATTGTAAAAATTACTGTTTTCAAATTTCATTGCCACCTGCGAGTGATTCGTTTAGGGAAGCCATATCTTGGAGATGGATCGGTAACCATCGAACATAATTTACACGATCAAGACCATGATTGGTATCATACTTGATATGAACTGTTTGTAAAGTATGATATCTCATTTTCCTTACACCCAGTAATCACATATTTGAACGTCACATAGTCATGAACTATATTTTCATAACGACTAGTGTTATAAATTCAAGCAAACCACATGCAGTTATTTGATGCACGTGTCTATTTATAATTACATTTGAACATACATGAAAAGCATCTGCCATTCTAGGTGTTGCAATATCGGCTTCAGGGAGGAGGACACATGTCCATCCACTATCACACAATATATCACTCAGAATTGTAAACCAAGCCATTTTCAATGAACAATCTACCAAACATGTCGATAAACTTATGCTCTCATTTAACAGCATCTGGCCATTCCAACTGAAATTGGTAAGCCAACAGCAAATGGTTTATCTGCAGTTTTAATTGATTTTTACCCTTTTTAATAAAAGTTTACTACCTTTTTCACCTTCTATCAAATGCGTAATCATTGGAACTGAAAGGGCGTGTTTTCAAACAGTGGCATCAATGAAGTAACACTTTATACTCGAACAGAAGAAACAAGATGCTTAGAAGAATGAATGACGAAATTTAAATCCTAATCTGTTAGATGAACGACGATTTCCATCGTTGTGCCTTTGTAGTGCGTGTAATTTGTTCGTTATTTATAAATAGTTTGTGCATGCGCAAAATTGTTAAACGCATGTCTATCATTAGCTGAAAAAATGTCGTTAAACAAATTCATTACATCATTGAAAATTCTAAAGCACTAAGCAGGTAATGAATAGTTAAAATGTTTGTGTGTGAATTTTGTAACATTTTCACGCATGCGCAAACTCAGAACATGTCAAATATTCATTTCTAGTATATACGTCACATATAAAGAAGGTATCCACCAAACCTGATAATATTTTTTAGTCAAAGAAGGTCAAAGAAAACGTTTTCAAGAAAAATAAGTATTTCAATCTTGAAAAAAAAACAGCCATTTTAGAAAAGGTGGTGGCCATCTTTAAAAAATGAAATTTTCTTATGGTTAGCAGTTTTTTTCTGAAAAAGTAAATAAAAATGATGGTTCGTGCTAATTCTCTTGCTTGTATCATCATTTGCACAATTCCCTTGATTTTGCTTGCTAATATCTTCCATTATTAAACATATTTCAGATTTAAACATTTCTAAAATCTATTGCCAAAGTCTGTTAGGAGATTGCGATGATTTTATACGATATTTGATGATTTTGCGATATGAAAATTTTTGAAGCCTTTAAACTGATTGTTAAATATTTTATCTACTTGTAATAAAAATATATCCTTATTACAGTAAATATATGCATTATATGGGTAAAATTATGATAAGATGTAATAGGCG
Organism: Mytilus galloprovincialis; assembly: GCA_037788925.1. Classification (NCBI taxonomy): domain Eukaryota; kingdom Metazoa; phylum Mollusca; class Bivalvia; order Mytilida; family Mytilidae; genus Mytilus; species Mytilus galloprovincialis. The sequence goes on from CM075337.1 coordinate 88,357,521, forward strand.
ACTGACTGTTGAGCATACAAACTGGTACCCTCAATCTCAATGCAGAAGTCAAGTTTTGATAAGGAAAACCCAAAAAATGCAGCTGATGAAAAGGACTAAATAAGAAGTGCACAATGACGAATTATGTCACAGTTATGAGATTTGTTTTATGATGGGTATCCTCAAAATACAGAAAAGTCGATACATTTGTAAGAGAAACCGTTTAAGGATGTTCGCTTGTCATGTTTTGAGATTTTTATCAGATTTTCTGAATCCTCATCCATTTGAATGACTTAAAACAAATTGCCCATTGACCACCATTTTTCTTTTTATAAATCTTTCGCATGTATAATCATAAGCCATCTGTAAAAGTCTTATAAAAATCTTTGTTATTTTTTCAATAGTTTTGGAGAACTTTAACATGATAAAGCTTTACAAAATCAAGAGAGAACATTCTACCGTCAAAATTTCAATGGCTAATATCTCCAAAACAAGCACATTGACCTAAATAATTTTTTTCACTTTTTGGGTTCCTTTATTTAATCCCTATCAATATATACTAGTGTTATGAAAAGCTTGTTATTTGAAACTGAGTCACAAACTTCCTGAAATAATTTTGTTTATGAACGGACGAACAGACGGACGAACAAACGGACCCACAGACAAGAAAAACAAAATGCCCCTCTACTATCGTAGGTGGGGGATAAAAACTTCAATATTACATAATAGATTGTTTGTGACGAGACATTTCAAACATTAAAATTCTAATCAAATTGGAAACTTTACTATTTAGAACGGACATATAGTACTATTATTGGTATTGTGCTCGACTGTATGAAAAGTAATCTTCAAGCCCTCACTCACCTTTTTATAGTTCTTCAAGATGACAATTCCACAACCTTCTCCCCTGACGTATCCGTTTGCATCTTTCATGAAAGCGTGACTTGTCCCTGTCGGTGAGATCATTTTTGCTTTACTCAGCGGTATGAAAGTCAGCGGTGACAATATACTGTTTACTCCTCCACAAATTGCGGTTTCGCTTTCACCTACCGATTAAAAAGTTTTTACGGAAGATTTTTTAAAGTTCAATCAAAAGACACAGAGATTAAAACAAACAAGTACAATAGCATCATTGTTGTTTCTTTACATGATTTTTTTTCCAGAGTACTTTGATACAGTTTGATTCTTATATTGAACTATACATTGCTATATTTATCAGAATGAAGGAAATCAGCAGTCATGCTGTACTTGGAAATGGTAATTTGTGAGCATGAAAACCATGTTTTGATATTATTAATGGTTTTTAAAGCATGTGAAATCTTGCTTTTCAGTTAATCACATACCTAAAAAGGTGAAAATCAATGACAATACGGTCTTACCTTTGCAAGTAAGCGAAGCTTATTCATGGACAAAACAATTTATTATTCAGCTCTTAAAAAACATAACTATATTAGAAATTTGCAGCAATATTAATTCTGTATGCCCTGTTCACTTATCTTTTCTCTTTCTATTCATATAGAAAACAAATCTAGAAAAACAGGAAATTTGTAAAAAATGTTTGATAAAATCCTACCAGGTTAACAGGAAAAAACTACCTGAACGTATCGATTGGCATCCAAGATGGACAGCAACTAATGCTGAAGAGCATGCTGTATCTAATGTCATTGAAGGTCCTCTTAAATCAAAATAATATGAAATTCTGTTGGATGTGATACTCGGTGCCATTCCAGTAACTACGAAATTGTTCAATTCATTTCGTGAATTGGGAAGTCCAATCAAAAAGTCGTCGTTCATTGCACCTAATTTGAATTAGAAAAAGAACGGATTAACAATTTGTATGGTTTGTCCATTGTATTGATTTTAAAAACATAATGCAAATATCAACATTTGTCAAAGATTATAATTTTTTTCATTATTTTTAGACTTGACAATCTAACCATTTCAACTAATTTTTATAGTTTGTTCTTTTGTTTTTCTGTTACACTGCTATACCAGGTTATGGATTAATTGATTGTCCTCTAACATGTTTACTCCCATCACATGTATGTGTCAAATCCATGTCAGGAATTCGTATAAGGGGTTTTCGTTTGTTGCTGTATATCATATTTGTTTTTCGACCATTATTTTGTACATAATGAGCCGGTTACCTTTCTGTTGATTGATATTTGTCATCAAATTTTTGCCTTTTTTGCTTTTTAGAGTTTTGTTCAAATAGATCTAACTTTGAAATATTGGCTGAAACGTGTCTATTGCGGTAGACCATATATGGACCTCTTGATAAATTTTTGTGTCATTACATCTACTCTCATTCAAACTAAACATGCAGGTGTGGATGAAAATATTTTAAAAGGAATAAGAGAGGTGTTGATTTAAATTCATCAACTGTGAATATCTAATATTGATCTAAATCAGTAAGATATGAAAAGTTGCACTCTAAAATATTTGAACATCGAGTCTTCTAAGTTGTATTATGATGAGATGATAACGTATAATTGCCAATGAGACAACTATCAATCAGTGAACAAAAAAAATAACATGTATCATTTTGAAACAGCTCAAACGAAAACCCCAGTTTATGATAAAACAATAAACAAAATATAAAAGTAGCATACAACAACTAAAATATATGTTCGTGCTTTGTATTCACTTTCATTTAAACGTTATATCTATGTTTAATGTTAATTTCTTGTCTTATTAACGTATACCCTACATCTCACTTTCTGTTTTTTATATATTAAACCGTTATATTTATATAACCGGTTATTCTTAAATGCCTACCTATATACACTCCCGTCTTTGATCCCTTTATTTCATCTTTAGTGTAGCCAGCATTTTCTAGTGCTGAATACGTAACTTCTAGTGCCAAACAATGCTGAGGATTTGTCCATTCCGCTTCGCTGTTACTTACACCAAAAAATTTATTGTCCCATTTATCATGCCTATATTGTAAAATATAACAATTAACATTAACAAATATCTGTCACACATTTGTGATTTTTTTGTAAACTTACCTTATATTTCTACTATGGTTGTAAAACATATTCAATGATGCCTTCATTGAATTTCTCCAACCAGAAAATATTGCTATATTTCCTCTTCCTTACAAATTTCCTAACTGTTTGTTCTTTCATTTTTTTTTTAATTTTTTTTTGGCAAATAGACACTGAAGACATTTATTGATGTTATTACATAAAGTGGAAATATGTCGGTAATTATTTTAATCATACAACAGCTTCAAATATTTATACTAAAGATAGAAATGATAGGGAGATTACCTTGATCTTTTATATATTTGACCCTACTACTACTTCTTCTATACTTTTCTATAATAAACTACTCTTACATCTACAACTACTTCTCGAAAGAGATTAAAAACGTCTTAATGGAAATTTAAGAGGTTTCTTAATTCTAAATAAATATTTTAAATTAAGGGGCATTATGTTTTTTTTTTTTCTTGCAATTCAACATTGCATTCAGTGTCGGGTCTGTAAATAAAATGCAGGAAAGTGACATATCTACCAAACAGCCTTTTCTTTTTCGGTAGCTATCAAATTTTCAGTATGTTATTCAAGTCAACCAACGTTGAACAATCTACTTAACTTTATGGTTGCTTATTTCCGTTCTTTATATGCTTCATACAAATCTTTAATTGTACAATAATTGCTTAACATATGAAATTGATTATGGAAATTTGGAATGTGTCAAAGAGTGAAAAAATTGTTTTCTTTTAACTTAAAGCCATGACATCTCCCAAATGTTTCTCATCAAAAGTATAATGTACACCATGTGATTAACTGAAAAAGAGTGGTACGTACTTGGGTACGTACTTATCAAATGCATATATGAGAACACCTAATTATAAACTGTTAAGCGTCGCATACTTTATATAGAGACATGCATAATAAATCAAATTTCTGCTCTATAGATTTCCTTTCATAAATGAAGTCTGAAATATATCCATAATAAATGCACCGTATCAAATGCATATATGAGAACACCCGCGTCGCATACTATGTTTAGAGACATGCATAATAAATCTAAATTAAAAAAGGGAATTCTTAAAGCTTACTTTGGCAAATTTTAAACTAACTTCATTTCAACAAGTTTAAATTACATGTTTTAAAATAGAGCTAAGAATTGTTTGTATTGTAGTAAATTTAACTCTTTGAAATTTTATTCAAATACGCTATTGAACATCACTAAGAGCCAATAAATACAATAATTTTGTGATTTATAAATTAGTGCCTTCTATAAATAAAAGTCGTCATAGAACAGTCTCATTTTCATAACGGTATTCGAAATGACTCGTTTCATTGCTATTACAACAAATATGTCATAATACCATGACAAAGAGTTTTGTTTCGGAATATGCTAGGTAAATATACAAAAATCAAATTTTAGACAATGTACCGTCCTAAGCCTGGAAATGGCTTGTCACATATAGTTAACGGCGTTTTTCTCACAATGACGTTCTACCTCCATAAGCTTGGATTTGTCGTGGCTGGTCACATATATGTATATCACGATTGTATGACATTTTTTAACATTTTAAAGCGCTTATCATTAGTACACTCTTGACCTGATGTGATATATGGTTCAGTATTTTTATAAAGAAACTTAGTAATTGAAATGTTTTCTTGAAGCGAATATCAATAAATGATGTCTCTGACAGTAAATGATATAACACTAGTGTATGAAATAAAACATGTAAAATAGAATATTATCGTTATCATTTTTTAGGAATGATTTTATCTTACTCTTTAATCAAAGCTGCATATTTAGAACGATCCTTCCATGATTCGTCAACATCTCTGACGTCAGCTTCATTCGTGTTCCACCTTTCCTCGGGGACTTCATCAATGAAACATTTTCCTTCCTTTAGATTTTCCCAATACTCATCAATGTCGTCTGCTCCTGGGAATCTACAAGCAATCCCAACAATGGCAACTGCATTCTCGTCATCCATATTCTTGAAGGTGCATTATCGCTATATTTTATCAGTCATATAAAAGATTAAGTTTAGTTTTATTCGTATTAAAGTAATATATTCCTATTTTATAAGAGTTCAACAATGGCAATATTTAGAATTTGACATTAAGATCAACGAGTCATAAAATGGAAACCTTCTTTCTGAATGAATTTTAATACTACAATATCCATAATTGCTAAAATTTTGCTTGACAAAATTGTTTCGTACACAAATTATTTACGCCTAAAATCGTCAAAATATTTGGTGTTTGTGGACCTCACCTGTGCATTTTCCAGATAAAAATATAGTAAGAACACATAGATTTTACGTATGTCATGCGTTTAGATCGTAAAACTTAACTAGCTAGCTTTTAATTAAAACAGGTTGAACGATCAAATTGATTTTAAGAATTAGATTAAATATACTTGTTTAAAGCAGAGACTAAGTTGTGAACTTCCTGTAAATATTGAAATCTTATTATGGATACTGTAACTCTTTTCGGAAAAGGCGATGCAACCTTTTTAGCGACTTAAAAGAACAGGTTAAAAACTCATACAGTTTTGAATTTCTCATATGTGCCGGAGTTATGCTTTCGTGTGTATGTACATGACCTGTCTCTGGGTTTGACTGCTTGAGACTAGGCACTTTGTTAATCATTTTCTTTGGGTAGATTTTTTTTCAAAATTATATGTCTTCAATATGATTCAAACGGCCTTATGGCTTTATATGTACCAGTATAAAGTAATAGCAAAATTTAAAAGATGACCTTTTCCTTTGACCTTGACTTCAATTTCCTACTTATTGACCTAGAACCTATATCTCTCAGGTTTATGTGTAAATATTTACCAAGTTAACACAAAGGAAAATAATTTTTATTTTATGTAACCTGACCACTTTGGTCCAAGTTTAACAGATCATCCTAGCTCAGAAAGTTACAAATATTTGGGAGAAATAAATAAAGAAATATTTTTTTTTTTATTTTGCTTAGGAGAAGCAATAACAATAGTATACGGAGAGATTACTCCCATATAAATAGACATGGTTTTAAAAGGGTGTGTTACAAAAGTGCGATGACTGGTCGATATCATTTTAAAATTTTCGTTTCACCATGTTGCGTAACTAAACCGCCTTTTCCAAAACAAAAAATACCGAAGAAACAAAATCGGAACAAAATAAAAACATTTTTTTTTCTTCATTATTATAAGACAAACAAAACATATACAGGAGCTGTTTGCTCTCTGTTTTTGTTTTAAAATTAAGCTACCTTTCTGCTAAATTTGTAAGCTTTAACTGGCAAATAAATTAATTTCCCATTGATAATTCGCATTATTTGAAAGTTATTTGTCATAGATATTGATACTTACATAGAAGATCTAAGCTGGTTACTTTTAAAACTACTTCATGCTTTTTATACTATTAACAACAAAGAAGGGGAGTAAACAGCGAGTAGGTGGTAAGTTCTGATTTGAGGTTGGATATGGTTGGACCGATCACTTATCCAATTGGTTTCGAGGATTTGAATATGATATCTTTTAGGAAATTCCAGAATAATTGGAAAACGTTTGTTCACGTGTTTTGAGTGTGCTATACCAATTCTGAGAAAGCAAATTTAGATAAATAACTGTTAAAGTGGTTTGTTAAGAAAACGATTAGTCACTGATAAAATCAAATCATTGCAATGTCATCGTTTAGCTGTTAAAATTTATGTTATCTCACTTTGCTTAGACTTGTTTTGCATATCGTGCAATATATTTTGTTTATTTTTAAGAATGTATGTATTTAGTTTGTCAAATTGGAAACAGTTTTGTATCTATATACTTTTTGTCAAGATAAAAGGACTACAAATTACATTTTAACATCAAATAAGTCTGTCAATCCTATAAAAGATAACAGAAGTATTTAAGGAGACTAATTTAGTTTAAACATCAGTAAATTACTGTCGCTTTAATGCATTTTTCACGTTTTCGTTCATATAATCATGAAATTATTCAATCTTGATATTGAATTAATGCATCCGAGTATTGCTTTTAATAAATATTAAAGCATTTTATTTGATGATAAAATCTTTGAACACTGTTGTACTTAAAATATGGGGGGAACGCATGTGAGTTGCAAAATACTAGGGTTTTGTTTTTAATTTGAATACCGTAAATTATACATCTCAAATATAAAGATCTGTAAAAATTACTTTTCATCATTTTTTTTTTAGATTTGACACAGCGTAAAATTTCTATAAAAATTAATATTGAAACTAATTTTATCCCATGATGTTCACATTTACTTGTAGAAAGACACTAACTTAATTTAGCAGCGTTCTTGAGGTTTTTTTTATTTTACTTTGTTTACTAGAAAACATTAAGATACAAAACTTTGCAGTACAAATTTTCTACTCTACACTTATGAAGACTTAAAAGAAAGTAAGCGATGTTCTTGACGTATATATTCTTGATACTACGTTGTGTACCATCTTAATAACGTGTCATATATTTTTTTTATTTAAGGAATGACTGTAATATTTTTTCTGTCTATGAAGAAATAACATAAAAAATTTGGTGCACACTGAATAACACGCAAACTTACACATCCCGTCATTGTGTTATTGTTATATGAAAATTTTTGTATTCTTGTCTTTCATTTTTGCTTATATGCTTCGACTATATGCCTTTGATAACGTAGGCTGCAGCAGCGTGCTCACAGACAAAAAAGAAGGATTGAGATAATATAACAGTTCGTACTTTGAAAATTAATGCTTTTTTATTTCTTAGTGCATTTTACCTGATCTGAGATACTAGTCAAGCCAAATAATTCACTGCACACTCATTTTAGTAATATATTTATGAGTGAATCATCGATTGAGTAAAGACCAGTGGCAAATATTTCTATGTACGCCTAGTCGATTCGAGTAGACATTTTCAAATGATAATATGTATGGCAATAATGATGCTTTCAGTCTTGATAAGGGGTTAATAAAACTGTCCATAGTGTATTTTAATAACAAAGCAATATGTCGAGTTCAGACAAATAATTCTGAAAAGAACTTTATAAAAAAGTATTATAATATCAATTTTATTAAAAAAAAAAAACGTTTCTTCTTTAAATATAGATGGTAAAAACCCATGTTCTAAACACCTTTCTTTGTGTATACTTAACCCACACAAGGTCTACATTGACTATGGACTGCATGTAGACAAAACATGATTCAAACTACATTTGAACATTGATTTTTGTCAATTGGAACGTATATGTATTAAGTTTACGTGCGAATTACACTAACACAACACCGAGTTTATGTCAATTGGAACACGGCCTAACAAAGGCCAGGGGCTCTTGACTAATAACAGGCTCAATAATACGGCGGGGTTTAACATGATTTTGACATATCAACCATCCCCCTATACCTCCAGTAAATGTAGAAAAAGAAGCACACAGCAATACGCACAGTAAAACCCAGTTTAAAAAAGTCCAAGTTCGATGTCAGAATAGGTAACAAAATAATTTAACAAAATGAAAATGATACGTAAATTAACAAAGGACTTCTAGCAGTTACTGACACGTCAGCTCCACACCTCAATCAAAATAATTGAAAAATTATGTCTTCATCATATGAAAATAAAGCAAAATCCCTCCCGTTAAGGATTTAGTATCGAATCCTCATAAAATATATCAGAAGAACATAAACCGTATCATGCCAACAACTGGTTTTAGAATTAATGAGTTTATTTCCGATGCAAAGACCCTATAAGTGAATCAATGTTGAAGCCAAAATATGCCATCGTCAACAGTATCGTAACTATATCCATTCTAAATAAGTCTATTTAAAGGTCTTATAAGCTTTTGAGGTTAATGCCGACATCTTAGTGCTTCATAAAGAATATTACAATAAAAGATTGGATGTGAAATACCTGAACGTATAAGATTTCTGCATGTTGATTTATATTTACGAATGATGTCTTTTTACCGATGATAAAATTTAGTAAATGTTTTGACTAGTTTGTAATATCGAAAACCATGGTGTAATAATTTGTCAGGAATTAATAAATTTCCTTAGCTAAAATTTAATACGTTGTTACACGAGCAAATCGTACAGACACCATAAGATGGTAACAATGTAACGTCATCATCTAAAAATGGAAAATAAACAATAGGAAATAAAATTAATCTCTTTTATCATGAATTTGGTTATTAAGCTTCCCGTTAAGGATATAGATATCAAGATCCGGGAAAGGAAAGTATTTATTGTTAGTATTAGCTTAAACATGAGAAATCTCTTTTAATGTACATACCTACGTCGTCATTACTGAGATCCTGTAAAGTATCCAAATATCTAAAAGTATTATAAAATGTTTGTATCAGATGTTGTTTCGATTAGTCTTCGCTGATTTTAGTCATAATTTGTAACTTACAACAATACAGGAAAAAGGTCTGCAATACGTAGTGCACAGTAAGTTCCCATTGGAATTGCAATAACTTTACCATATACGGAATCTCCAAAGCGAACAAAAATGATAAATCTAGTAAAAGTTCAAGGGCAGTTATAGTATGAAAGCATGTCCAATTGACAAATTTATTTTGTGTGTTGTTACTTAAAAAATGACCTAAAAGAGTTTGAACATATGTATTCGCATTCTGCCTTTTTAAATGTCCATTTAATTTGGGGGCGTGTATATGAGGCAACGTGTTATATAGGGTAGAAAAAAAACTTTGAACAGATTCAAAATCACAAATTTAAGCATGCAAGTTATCAAGTACTTCCAACAAATTTTTGACACTCCAAAAGTAATATGTTCCACTACTTTCGAAAGCCTTATTTTAACAATTTATTATCAGGTATTTTGTTGTACCAAGTATACTAGTAAGTAGAACATACAGTTTAGTAGTGGAACAATGGTTTGAAGACGAAATAAATATATATCTATAAGATGTTTTGTGCAGCTTCGGAAGCCAGTACATAGTTGGAACTTTCAATGATTTGGTTCTGCTTGTAAAGAAGTAGTTAAAAGCTTATGTTTGTTACAGATTTCATTTTCTGAAAATGTAGTCAGATGGAATGTTGATGAATACGGGAATGTCCTTTTGCAAAACCTCAATTTAAAATTTACGTAAAAAATAAGGATATTATTAGCCGGTACAAAAACAAATAACTTTTGATTTATGTTTGAGACGTGAAATACGGTTATCATGGTTGTTGTTAGGAGTAAAATGTAATGTCGTTACTGAATCAAATTAAAGATTCCAAAGATTTCTTGTCAGCTTATCAGCAAAAATAAAAGACAAGATAACAGATATTATCATAGAACAATATCACAATGACGGGATAAGTAGAGAGTCACTTCATATGTACCAAAGGAACACAAAAAGGCATATTGAAAAAGCACATAAGCAGAAATGGAAGACAAGAATACAAAAAATTACAATACTAGCACAATAAAATAATGACGGGATGAATAAGTAAACAGCCACGTCATATGTATCGAAGAAACACCTAAAGGTATTTAGATAAACAATGGCGGAATATATAATTACATAGTCACGTCATAATCACACACAAAAAAAGACTAAGCAGTAAAAGTAATATTTATAAAGACAAATAAAACAATGATTTAACACGTTATTAAGACGATAAATAATGTCAGTACCCACTAAACACTAAATTACAAAAACATTATATGTAATCTCTTCTGTTTGAAACAAACTTGCGTTGTTGTTTATATGCACACCATGGGTTTTATTGATTAATTATCCTCGGACGATCAAATTTTAAAAAGGCAAAAATTAGAAACCATCAAGACAAATGAAAGAATCATTTTACACGTTATAAGACGAAAAACAACGTCAGTATCCACTAAAAATCACTAAATTACAAAAATGATTTGTAAGTTCTACTGTTGTAAACAAACTTCAGATATTGTTTATAGACATACCATGGGTTTAATATTCTCGATTAATTAGCAGCTAATGTGCTCGGACAAACCAACGTTTAAAAAGGCAAAAAAATTTTAAAAAATCTTATAGTATGAAAAAATAAATGTCCTCAAAAAACAGGGAAAACTTTACGTTGAAGATGACAGAAACTTTCATATAACCTTTAAAACCTTTTAGTGACAGCAAAGCTGGATAATACAGATTTTAAAAAAATGACAGCAAATTGAAGCTTCTGACTGCATTATATAAAAAATCAAATTCAGCGCATGCGTTCACATTTTTAAGTAACGAATGACTCGTTTATGAACGCTAAAGATTCAGTTGTAAATATTGTATGACTACAACAGAATTGAAAGAATTATTACCGTAAAGTCATTCTTTCGTTTATTCATTCCGAGAAATGCAATAGTCTAATAATCAGAAACGTTTGACTGGTTGTTTCTATGATATTGGCGAAGTTAAATATCAACCACGATACCGATAACATTATTTATTAACTAACGATCAGAGCATGATGATAACATAACACTGGCTAAAAGTTTAACAGGTACAGGAACATCATTCTTCCTTGTTGCCTCACGTGCTTTTGAGAATAAATCTTTTAAGCTTGTTATGTTTATCAGGAATTTTAAAGTACTATCAATTCTGTAAAGGTAAGTCTTTTTTCACATTATATGTTAAAACAATATTTTTATTTTTGTTTTAATTCCTGTTGTCTGATTTGCCGTAGATTAAAACTCCAATCAAATTGTATTACTGTTTTGATTTATTTGAATTATTTATGTAAAATAATAATAATAATAAAATAATGATAATAATAATGATAAATAATAAAGTTTCTCCTTTTGAATAGACTATCAGGCATTATAGTCCTGTTTCATCTCTATGCACGCCTTGGTTTTTTTAAGTCGTATAGACGGCTTTCTGACAATAACATCGGCCTGTTATTTCTTATGCGAAAATAGATTTGATATGACTTTTAAAAGGTAAAATTAAAAAACTCCGAACTCCAAAGAAATTTGAAAGCGGCAAGTTCCTTAACATATGTCAAAATCAAAAGCACAAGGACATCAAATAAATGGATAACAACTGCCTTATTAGTGACTTCGTTCTTATTGATAGCCACATGTTCGATAGTTTCTTAGATAAATCTTTATTGACAAAGTATTATGTGCTCCCGCACTGATGTGATCAAGTGATTTTAGAAGGGGTGCAAGTTTTAAACGTTTTGTGATATACCAGTATACTAAAAAAGAAATTATATAATATTCCAAAAGAGCTATATTAAAGGCAAAATCTTCAATTTAAGTGTGGGTACATCAAAACAAAATGAATAAGACAAGTGTATGGAACAGTCAACAAGTACACCAAAAAAAAACCATAAAACTATTTCATGCAAAACGAACCTTTGGCGATTTCAGTTGTTCATATCTTTTTTTTTTAAATAAGGCTTTCGCCAATTTAATCTATTATGATTGCAGTCTGTAAATATTTGTTTGTTTGCACATTTGTTAACTGTTGTTACCTCTTTTATGCTACTGATTGTTTGAATTTTAGATATTTTTGTTTGAAGATAAATAAAGGCAACAGTAGTATACCGCTGTTCAAAACTATTATTATTAATACCTATTATTACAATTTTGTTATATAACGTGCTTCAAAATTCATAAAATGCACGTATTTTTCATTCATTGTTTCGTCTTCAAGCCATTGTTCCACTATTAAATTATCTATTCTTCTTACCAGTACACTTGGTACAATCAAAAACCTGATAATAAATTGTTCAAATAAGGCCTTCAAAAATAGTGGAATTAATTACTTTTGGAGTGTCAAAAACTCGTTGGAAGTACTTGATATATAAGTTTTGATTTTTCTACCCTATATACCACATTGCCTCACATTCTCATTAAGAAAAAATTCACACACCTAATGAAATGGGCATTTAAAAAGTCAGAATGTGAATATATATGTTCAAACTCTTTTAGGTCATTTTTAGTAGCAATAAACAGAAAAACTATGTCAATTGGACATGTTTTGATACTATATCTTCCCTTGAATTTTTACTAGATAACATTTTTGTTCGCTTTCGAGATTCCGTATATCGTCAGGTTATCAGAATTCCAATGTGTACTAACTGTCCACCACTTATTGCGGACCTGTTTTTGTATTGCTATGAGTTACAATTTATGACAAAAATCAGCAAAGACCCATCGAAACAACATCTGATACACAAATTTAATAATACTTTTAGATATTTGGATGATATTTTGGCTCTCAATAATGACGACTTCAGTATGTATACTAAAGAAATTTATCCTGTTGAACTTACTTTAAATAAAGCTAATACTAACAATGACCACTGCCCTTTCCTCGATCTGAATATATATATCATTAACGGAAAGCTTAATACTAAAATTTATGATAAAAGAGATGATTTCTCATTTCCTATCGTTAATTATCCATTTTTAGATGGTGACGTTCCCTTGTCACCATCTTACGGTGTTTATATATCTCAACTTGTACGATTCGCTGTTGTATGTAACAATGTTTTAGATTTTAACGAGAGAAATTTATGTATTACTGAAAATTATTACACCAGGGTTTTCGATATCACAAACTAGTCAAATCATTTACTAAATTTTATCATCGGTATAAGGACATCATTCGTAAATATAGCTCAACATGCAGACTTCTTATACGTTGAGGTATTTCACATCCAATATTTTATGGAAATATTCTTTATCAAGCACAAAAGTGTCAGTATTCATCCCAGAAGCTAACAAAACCTTTGAATAGACTTATTAAGAAGGGGTATAGTTACGATACTATTGTCAGGTCATTAAAAATTGCCTATTTTAGCGTTAATATTGATTCACTTATAGGGTCTTTGCATCGGAACTAAACACATTTATTATTAATAAACCAGTTGTTGGCATGACACGGGTTATGTTCTTCTCATATATGATACGATGGTATGATACTAAACCCATCACGGGGAGGATTGTGCCTGATATTCATACGATGAAGACATAATTTTTCAATCAGTTTAATTGAAGTCTCAAGCTGGCATGTCATCTAGTAGTCTGATGTTATTTATGTATTATTGTCATTTTGTTTATTTTCTTTGGTTACATCTTCTGACATCAGACTCGGACTTCTCTTGAACTGAATTTTAATGTGCGTATTGTTATTCGTTTACTTTTTTGCATTGGCTAGAGGTATAGGGGAAGGGTTGAGATCTCAGAAACATGTTTAACCCCGTTGCATTTTTGCGCCTGTCCCAAGTCAGGAGTCTCTGGCCTTTGTTAGTCTTGTATTATTTTAACTTTTAGTTTCTTGTGTACAATTTGGAGTTTAGTATGGCGTTCATTATCACTGAACTAGTATATATAATTGTTTAGGGGCCAGCTGAAGGACGCCTCCGGGTGCGGGAATTTCTCGTTGCATTGATGACCTGTTGGTGACCTTCTGCTGTTGTCTGCTCTATGGTCGGGTTGTTGTCTCTTTGGCACATTCCCCATTTCCATTTTCAATTTTATAAACAATTTTAATAGAAAGAATTTGAATTTTTTAATTTAATAAAATTAATTTGAATTTTTTAATTTAATAGAAAGAATTTGAATTTTTTAATTTAAAAATATAGGTTTGTTGTTGAAAAGGAAATTAAAGTTTAGATGTTTTATTACTTCATCAAAAACAGCACAGAATAATGGATATTGGAAATATTCAAGTTTTATACTTGTGTTGTATTCTGTCTTTAGAATATTTATTTTGGTATTTGTGTCTATTAGTTACAAAGTATTAAACCTATTACAGACCTTACCAATAAAGTCCTATCTCTATGTTATCATAACTTGTACAAATTAAATATATACTGTAGCTGCTACTTATTGTACGAAAACCGTTATTAACATAATGCATCCGTGTAACAAAATAATAAAAACCAAAGCTGCGTACTTCTATCTTCCTCAAACCGGCAAAAAAAGTTTTAACCCATTAAACACATCTAATTGAAATTTTTATGACCTCATTTAATATATTGTACCTGTAAATATCTGCAGTTAATATTATCGTGTTCTTTCTTCTTCGTTGAAGATGGTTATTTATGTGATATGCTGATAGCTATGTAAATATATTCTAGATGTTGTGTTTTTACCATCTTCACCAGAAGGTTGACAGCAGTATCGGGGGTTTATTTGAAAGATACGGGAAATTTGTAGCACGACATCCCTGGAAGACTGTGATACTTGTTGGAATTATTAATGCCGCCCTTGGAGTGGGTCTTTTAGAATTGAATCCAGAATCAGGTATCAATCAGTATGTACCAATAGGAAACACTGCAAGCAAAGACAAACAAACTGTAAGTTTTGCACGAAGACTGGTTTGTACATATTTTTTTTAATATAAATAATCGAATTGTGTGTATCTATTTAATATATTTAGTCGCATGTCAACATGTTTATCACTTTTCAAATTCATTGTCCTGCATTTTATTTGATATTGTCTGCATATAAAAAAATATTCTTATATGTTAACCTGAATTCTCTATTTATCAAGTAAATACCTGTACATGTATATGTTCAACATCACTAACACATTGTTTATTCACAACTAGTTGTAATAAAAATTTATACTATGATTTAAAACAAAAATAAAAAAGGGGCTTTCATTCCCTAAAATAGGACTTTATAGTGAAATATTAGGGGGATCATTCACGGTAATTGTTTGGTTATCAACATCAACAAACTGTTTAACTGTATTTGTGTGTTTAAGGTAAGATAATAGAAAAACTGCAAAGAAAGTTCAAAACAGTAATCCTTTGACGGAGTTTGTTGTGTGTTATTCTACAAATTTATTATAAAGAAATATCATTGAGACACTAAATATCTTAAACTTCTTAACTTGTGGTTCCTGTTACCAGAAATATGTCTCAAATAATTCTGACATTGTAAGCACTCGATATTCTTCCTAGTTGTCGGGTAATATTGTTTTTCAGTTTGTGAAAAACATGTGTAATTTGTTTATATGACAATGAAGATTATTATAATATAATGCTTAGTCATCTCAGTGATAGGTTATTTCTTGTCATGTTTGTCTTCACAATTTTGCCAGTTCAGTTCAAATAAATTAAAACTGTGATCAATCTACGGAACGCAGAGAAAATAAGATATATTAGAATATCAAATTAATGATTTTTTTAACACTTAAGCATAGTTTTGCCATGGGGAAAAAGAGATAAAAAACAAAAAAAACAGCAGTCACAAAATTTATATTAAGGTGTTGACTGCCTTTTTTTTTATTTCGAACCCGAAGGATCAATTATTGAGTGCATTAGATTTATATCCGTTTCAAATCAAATTTCTTTGCCTTCGAGTTCAGTGCTAATAAATGTACAAACTTGTTTCGGAAATGATCGTTCAATGTCTTCAAATACAATAAGTTTCGTGATGTAAATAACAAATGTAAAAAAATATTTGAACATGTTCTTATTAATTTATCATCGAAAAATCGACTTATATCGACTTTGTGTGGCTTCGAAATTGTTATCCTCATTTTTCATAAAAATATTTTTAAATAATAATATCATTTACGCTGAAACCAATATTTAAAAAAATTTGATGGACATGTAATAGGGAAATGATGTACAGGGACATCATAAAAAATATTTTGGACTGTTTTAACAAGAAAAATACCAAACTTTTTTTATGAATCAAATCAGTATAATTATAGGAATTTGATGTTATTTTATTTTTTTATTTTAAAGCACTTTTCAAACCATTTTCCATACTTTTAAGAATATTTTTTTTCAATTTCGAAAATAAAATAAGGCTTATTTGCTAACATTGCCTAATAGTATGTGAAATTTAAAAATTGTTTTTATGTAGATTGAACGACAAATATATGTGACGTATAAAATTTTCTGACGTCAGACACGCAAATTAATGAATGTGTTTGTAGATAGGTGTTTTTGTGTTCTGTTAAATTTCTCCTTTTAAAATTGTTACACGATGATGACTTCTGTACCCATATTTTGACTGTTTTATTTATTGTGTCTGTTTAGTTAACGCATCTTTGTAAATATAACGGAATTTGATGAGACTGTCATCAAAGTGAGAGGAATAGGGCTATAAAACCAGGTTTAATCCACCATTTTCTAAATTTGAAAATGCCTGTATAAGTCAGGAATATGACAGTTCTTATCCATTCGTTTTTGATGCGTTTTGTTTTTTTATTTTGCCATGTGATTATGGACTTTCCGAATTGATTTTCTTCTAAGTTCAGTATTTTTGTGATTTTAATTTATGTTGCTACTAAATTAAAATAGCTGGTTGACATGCACTGACTAGTATTTGTCTATAATGATCTTTAATAACATCAACGGTGCCAATTTTTCTGCACCATATGCGCATTTCAATGATAAAAAAAACTTTGCAGTGATGCTCGAGAATAAAGAAACTTTGGTAAACAATAAAGGGAAAAAACAGTACAATTTAAACTAATCAAATTAAATTTTTATTTAATAATTTTATCATTTTTAGGTCGAAACTTTGTTCAAAATCAACACAAGCGCAAACTTCAATGTACATAGTTTATCTGATTTGGGTCAATACGGAGAAGTTATCGTGGAACTCAAGAATGGAAATAATATACTGAACATTACACATTGGGAGCACATTGAAGAACTCAACGATTACATTCAAAACACTACAATCGAAGATTCTTCTGGAAACATTTACTTATATTCAGATTTGTGTGCACGATCAAGTAATCAATGTGTTGTTGATGGTAGCTTCTTGTTAGATTCTACATTCAAGTCAGATATGAAAATAGGCAATATCACATATCCTCCTTATAATTTAACGACAGGGCAAACAGTTCTGTTAGATCGATTTATTGGAAACGTTCAAACTGTAAATGGTTTAATTAAACATGCAACTGCTCTTAAGATACGATTTAATCTTATATCTGAATCATTTGATTTATCCAGAAAATGGGAGATAAAATTTGTGGAAAGAATGGCTTCATTTCAAAATACTGATATAATGGTCAAATACTCTTACTCTGATAGTTTAAGTGTTGAATTAAGCAAAAATGTAACTGGTGACATTTCCGTGTTTTCAGTTACATTTACGCTTATGATTGTATTTGCATGTTTTGCTTTAATGGGAATGAACTGCGTTGATAATCGATATTACCTTGGTTTAGCTGGAATTTTGTCTACATGCCTGGCGATTCTAGGATCATTTGGTCTTGTCAGCGTTTGTGGTGTTGCCTTTGTAGACATTGTTGGGATAATGCCATTTTTGATATTAGGTACGTAACAAAACGATTTAATCATGTAAATTGTATTAATATATGTATGTACATGGCGGTCGATGTTGTCATATGATTCATTATAATTGTATTACATTTGTAATATCATTGACGGTAGAATTTGTACTGCACTAGATACAACTTTCGACAAATAAAGTCTCGTCGTGATATTCAAGGCTAAAGTAATACAAAATTTCAAATCGAAATAAGAAGAAGGATTCACCCAGGTAGCACAAAAACATTTTATTGCTATTTTTAAAAT
The DNA here is from genome assembly GCA_037788925.1 of Mytilus galloprovincialis. NCBI lineage: Eukaryota > Metazoa > Mollusca > Bivalvia > Mytilida > Mytilidae > Mytilus > Mytilus galloprovincialis. The sequence continues at coordinate 88,375,967 of CM075337.1, forward strand.
ATATTGCAAAATATCACCAAAATATCATTCAAAAACATGTTTTTGACGTGATTTGTCTGGCTGTACTCATGTGAATAGCATATTTTCTGGAAATATTTGTTCTGAATGTTTAGAGAGCATTATTTTTAAATATCTTGATTTTATATTGAAATAACATAATTTTGATAAAATTCAGTTTCAATTGAAAATATCCAGACAACATCTTTCAAACATCTGGACAAAATATTCTTCTAATGTCTAGGATATGTTTTATTGATGTCTACCTAATGTTTTTTTTTAAATACAGTCTGTTAACCTTATTCTCATTTTATTATAAAGTTGAGGCATTGAATTGAATGATTATAAGTCAATTCATAAATACTACTGGTTGATATTATAATATATAAATTCAGTAGATTAACAACTATCAATTGGAGAGTAAGATAATTCACTCGTGTCAATGATGTGTTGTTATACAAGAAAATGAAAAAAATGAAAGTATATTCAAATTGTATTTGTTGTTTTGGGCTGGTTTTAAATACTTTTTTGTTTGTGCATAAAATTATTCAATCATTTAGGTAAATACATTTAAATGACTACACAGATTTGAAAATGTTAGATAAAGAGAAAGAAGAGCACATTTTTTGTTAGAACATTGGAATAATATAATTTTCAAGTATGTAGTATAAAGGGGGAGATAAGTACCTAATACGTTGGCATATTGTTGGCACAATGTTGGCTTATATATTTCTTTATTGGCATGAAATATCAATGATATTTTTTTATAAACACTGTTTAAAAAACTTTGAATTAGGCAAAATACAAAGAATTTTCTAGTTCTAGGCACAGATTATCGTAGTCCTATTTGGTATGACTTTATCATTTTGATTTTTTACTGGGTCCTCAATGCTCTTAAAACACAATCGTTATTCGCTAGATCATTTTTCTTTTGATTTGATTTGAATTTTCATTTAAGTTAGATTAGAATTTTAAGACTTTTCTATCAAAAATGAGGAGACATTCATGTTAATCTGATTAAAAAATTATATCAAAAATATTTTCTTTTTCATATCAAACATCATGGACTTCACACAAATATCACTAACAAACATAAGAAAAACATTTGTCGTACATCTTACAAATATCAATTAAAAATATTATGTAAAAATGTTTATAAAATATTTCTTTTTTCATATCAAATATGTGCTTCACTCAAATATCACTGACAAACATTTGGAGAATATTTCTAGCATACATCTTACAAATATCTATTAAACATATTATCTTAAAACTATTATGAAACAGTCTTTAACTAATATTTTCTAAATAAAATCGAAAAAATATATTGTTATGATGTTATTGAAATATTCATTAGATATTACCATTTTTATATTTTTGATTAGGACAAGAAAAGTATATTGATGTTGCATCAAAAAGATACATAGATGTAAATCAAAAATGTTTTATAAATATTTCTTTTACGCATCTAAAAAATATATATATTAAATGTTATATAAAAATGTCTATCAGATATTGATTGAATATTGCAGAGAAATATCTCCTCGACATACAATTGTTCTCATTTATAAAACTGTCTATTTAACGTTTTAAAAACATCAGGAAAGAATATTTATTATTCATTATAAAAAAAATATTTACAAAAAATGTGTTTATATTAGCAATCAAACATTGGGACGAAATATTATTGTTAAAATATCATTAATGCATAATTTCTGATGTAAAAAAAATGTCTTTAAAATATTTTTTGGTAAATATTTTTGAAAAACATATATATAACCAGTCAATAATATCATGAAAATATTATGTGTTAGCTGAGCAAGGCTTTGCATTCGGGATATACATTCCTTGATCTGTAATGATTTTCTTTTATTTAAAACAGCACATTCAATAAACACTATTCATATTATCGTGCCAATACAGAAGGATTGAGATACGCAGCTAGTAAAACTCTCGATTACTAAAAGTGGTCCATTCGCTGTATATATTTTGCCTTCACAATATTTTATCTTCAAATTACTAAAACTATGTCTAAATTTGTAGAAGAAACATATGATTTAACGAGTGACAATTATTGCACGAGCATGCGACTGCAGTATTTTTTCTACGTGGGACAATATTCTCAAATATTCATGCAATAACCCTTTTATTGTAAAGTAATAAAATATTTGAAAGTAAAAATTGGTTTAAACTAAGATTTTTTTGTTGATAACATCATGAAGATTTATTGCATGCTAACTTTTGGTTACTTTCTGTGGAAATATTATATTGCTATGCAATAATAATAATAATAATAATAATAATAATAATAATAATAATAATAATAATAATATTATTATTATTATTATTATTATTATTATTATTATTTTAATTACATTATCATTATTATTATTCCATATTAATATTATTTTAGTAGGTTTCTCTATATGAATTTGATTTTGAATTAAAAAGCATATTCACCAGAAAAAGTGTTATTCACCGCGTTAAACGTCACGCGCTCTTACATGCAATGTTATGATAAAATGTTTCATGTAAAATTTGTTTTGGTATATGTCTGTCTTTAAGAGGGCTAGTGGGTCGCTAATAATAATCCTAATCTAATATAGGATTTCGTTATATTTTTCTCTAAATGAAGGTTATCTTATACTTAATAAATAATTTGAAGGAAAAAAATGGGGTCACCGTCCATTTACGCTCACAATCTGCCTCCGAAAGAAGAATACATTTTTGTAAAAGTACTTATTTTCTGTTGAACTGATAGGAGAAAAAGAGGTAATATCGAAATAAAAAAAAACTAAATTACAGAAATCGCTAAAATTTTACAATTATTTAGTTTATGTGCAGCTTATTCGAAAATTACAATAAAAATATAGGTGACCGATGAGTTAAAAAAGATATTTCACTTTTAATACCAAAAATTGCATTTTTGCACCAAAGGAAGTTAATTTGGAGCTTTTTCAAAGATATCTACATTTTAAAGTCACCTTGGGCCAACACAGATTGATTTTTTGGAATTATGTTTGTTCCATATGATAAAGTAACAACTACTAAAGGTAATAGATAAAATTTGTAATGAAAAATAAATATGTAATTTTTTTTTTTTTTGAAAATGTTATACCCGCGAGCCTCCTTAAATACTTTTTCTTCTCTCGAAATATGGAATAAAACAATTACTATCTTTTGTTTCGGTTTCGGTAAATATGGGGTTTAATTGACTTTTGAAAAACTGATATTTACCTCCTCAAAAGACAGTAATTGTATATTATTATTATTATTATTATTATTATTATTATTATTATTATTATTATTATTATTATTATTATTATTATTATTAACACGTTGCTTTATATATTGTTTGGAGAGTCCTTTCCATACATACTTCTAGACCAATTGCCAGAATTTTTTCACTAATCTAACCGTGGCATAAAGAAACTTGGGCATTGTTCAAGACGTCAAAATTGACTTTCTCATATTGAAATGTTTATAAACTATCTTTCCGTTTTACTCATGTGTATTTTCATAAAGAACTAGCAATCATTTGCAGATATAAAGTTACCGTATCAAATGTCTTCAACAAAGGGTATATACGTTAGTGTAAGAAGATACACAGACCGGTAAACCGTTGAAAAGGTCATGGATAAAAAATGAAATCGATATACAGATAAGATGTAATATAATATCCATCAGAACCAAATCACTTTTAAAAATGCATAAGCCTACCTTCTGTCTTGAACAATAATACTGTACAGCTAGATATAAAAGGTCCCGACATGACATAACGTTAAACAATTAAAACTAGAAATCTCACGGCCGGATTAGATGAAACCAATAAAACGAAAGACAACCAATTGCTGGCCCTTGACTTGGAACATGTACATATACAACCTATACCTGAAAGAAGGACGTCACAGCACAACAACATAAAAACAAACTAAAAGTTTCAGATAGAAAGGAGTTGTCTCGTAATATAAACAAGAAACACAAAAACAACAAAAACAAAAATAGAAAAACAAATCACAGATTTAAGAGTTCTCACATGTATTGGAATATAATTCAAAGTAAATTTCAACTGATAAGTAAATCATGCAAAAATCTCAAACTATAGCTATGATAACATATTCAACAGCTTGATTGTACAGGCAAACCATTGGATAGTAACATGACTTTGTGCAAGTTTTGGCAGTATAAAGGGCCATAAGTCTTCATAACTGCATACCAAAATATATTCAAATGAATTTCTATTTTGTGTTTGTCTGTATGCTTTTTTTTGTATACTATTAGTTTGTTGGTCTTTTCTTTTTAAGTCATGGATTTGTCATTTTATTTTCGACATATGAGTTTGAATATCCCTCTGGTATTTTTCGCCTCCTTTTTTCGATTTATTTTCTGTCAACCGAGACTGCTTTATAAAGATATTGAGATGAATGTCATATGACTTAATACCTGTGTTAAATGATGATAAAGGAAATTTATATCTATATTCCAGGTATAGGTGTGGACAATATGTTTATTCTTTTATCTGGTTTGGCTGATACAAAGTGTGACGATTCCGTCGAAGCACGTATTGGTAAGACAATAAGGACAAGTGGCATTGCTATCACCATTACGTCAATAACGGACATCGTAGCGTTCTGTGCAGGTGCAGCATCAGTCTTTCCTAGTGTTCGAAATTTTTCTTGGTATACAGGTAAATAATAAACTTTAATTGATTTTTTTCTTTACTATATAGATGTAAGAAGATGTGGTATGAGTGCCAATGAGACAACTCTCCATCAAAGTCGTAATTATAAAGATAAACATTATAGGTCAAAGTAAGGTCTTCAACAGGGAGGCTTGGCTCACTACTAACAGCCCCAAAAATTATTAATGTAAAACAATTCAAACGGAAAAACCAACGGTCTGATCTATATAAAAAACGAGAAAAAAAGAAAAAAACTTATGAACCACATCAACAAACGACAACTACTGAACATCAGATTCCTGACTTCGGACAGATGCAAACAGTTGCAGCGGGTTTAATGTTTAAATGGTACCATACCTTCACCCTTTATCTGAAACAATAGTGCAGAATAGCAATTGAAATGGCTTAATCAATTTAAAGACATGTTTTAAAATACATTTTCACTTTTTAGGTTCATAAATTTCAAATTTCAAATAACAGCTCCTGTTTAACAATAACTGACAAAACGTTAAATGAACAGTTGCAAAGTTTGTTAACAGATGGCTCATCTAATTTTAAATCATAACTATCTTTACAGATATGATTGTTAATTGGTTGTGTATTGGTAAACATCATTTTTTTAAACGAAAGAGTTACGGAATTAGGCACCAAATTTGTAAATTATTATTTCAATTCACTTTATGTGAACAGCTTTTATTTTCAACTACAATGTAGTTTATAAATATCGGTTTTTTCTATTACAGGTTGTGCTGTTTTGTTTTGTTATTTCAATTACCTGACATTCTACACCGGAATCATGACGATCAATGAAGTTCGAGTTTCAAAACAGCGCCATTGGTTCACGTGTTGCAAAACAAAACCTCAACAATCCCTCAAGGAGGAAGGAAAATCGAAAACATTTGTCTTATTTTGTGGAGGTGCGCCACGTCAGAAGAGAGAAGAAGTTGAAGGACCCATTGAAAAATATCCAAAAATTCTATTAAAAAAAGCTGTGAAGAGTAAAACAACAAGGATTATTATTATACTACTATTTTTAGGCTATTTAGGAGTTTCAGCATGGGGTGCATGGAATTTTCGTGAGGATCTTGATCTCAGAAACTTAGTCTCTAGTGACTCTTATCATTATAAATTTTATGACACAAACTTAAAATTTTTCAGTCAAAGCTTCTTCGTGTCTTTCTATATCAAATCTGAAATCGAATATAGATTTTCATCGAATGTTTTAAAAACTTTATTAAGAAAAGCTAAAGAAGATAAAGATATTCATAATACTTTTGAGCTCTCTTGGTTAGATTCATATACGAAATCCCCAGCATTTTCAAATGCATCGCAATCGAATTTTATTTTGGGATTGAAGACTTTTCTAAACACTCAAGGCAACATATTTGTTAACGATGTCATTATTAGAAACAATTCAATTGTTGCATCACGGTTCCATGTTCTCAGCAAAAGCCTTACAACATCAAGTGATCAAGCTTCTCTAATGGTTCGTGTCAGAGAAATTGCAAAGTCATCTACTCTGCCAGTATTTGTCTTTTCACCAAGTTTTGTTTTCTTCGAGCAATATGTACAAATTGTTCCACAAACAATTCAGACTTTGGCAATAGCTGTTTCTGTTGTGTTTTTGGTCACCGCTATATTTATGCCTTTGCCTGTTCTTATACTTTTGGTAACTGTTTCTGTTTCAATGATCATGGTAGGAGTTATTGGCTTAATGCAAATATGGGGTCTCACTTTAAGTTCTGTGACGATGATTCATATCGTCATGTGTGTAGGATTTTCTGTTGATTTCAGTGCTCATATTTGTCATGCGTATGCGCATGTCCCAGAGAAAAATAGAGATGCTAGAGTAAGTACAGCATTGGATTTGGCGGGAGGTCCTATATTAAATGGAGCACTTTCTTCTGTTATTGGTATAGTTGTGCTGGCTTTTTCAAAATCATACATTTTCTTTTCCTTTTTTAAAGTGATGTTTATCGTTGTGGTTGTAGGTGCTATGCATGCCATTTTTCTTCTTCCAGTATTGCTCTCTTGGATAGGCCCTATTTACGGAACACCAGAAACAGAACCAGTCAACGACAAAATGACAGAGACAGACGAAGAAAAACAAAACGAACTTATGAATTATAAACAGAATACTATACCACGGATAACAACAGCAAGTCTACGAAGTTTAAATAAGGCTTCTTAACGATTGTTATTCTTATTCCAAGAACAATTACTTTCATGGTGCCATTTAATGCCTTTATAATTTGATGTGCTTACAAAAATATGAAGAATACCAATTTTCTATGCAGCGTTTTACTGAAATTGAATATCGTTGCTTCGTCGTCCATATTTCTTTTGAAATAGCGTTGTCAGTTTCTTTCAACTGATTTTGTTTTAGGTTTTGCTTGCTCCTTGTTATCTTCAGCCACTAGTTTTTCCAATTAAACAATTTTAATTTTCAGAGAGATAGTAAATAATTTTAAAGAAAATGAATTTTGCAGTATTCATTTTAAAATGACTGATAGACTGGTTACTTGTTTTACCTGCTTACGAAAAGCATTTGCATTTCTAATATTCGACCTTCTGCATCTTGAATATTTTTCATTTCAGTCTCAAAAAAGTAGGCTAGCTCATTGTTTTAAAGCAGTAGAGATATTGATGGTTAGATAAGTAGTATAATTTTTCTGAAAACTCAATAATGACCAACTTAATAATGTCTGTGATCAACATTAAATAATGTTTAGAGATACAACAAAACTTTCGCGTTTAGTAACGACACAAAATTATGTTAATGCTCATGATTTTCTTATTTATCATCCAGTAGGTATTATTTTTATAATATAATTTATCAAAAAAACTCTGTAAGTAGGCAATATCGAGTTCTAAATATCAAAATTATACAAAATATCAAAAGAAAAAATCGCCTTTTATGTATATATAACGAGAACAATCTAAACATTAAATGATTTAAAATAGTCGCAACTTTTTGATACGGAATGTATAAATGTTCAATGTCAATTTAATGAAATATATAAAAATTGTCACGAAAGAGCATTATTCAAAGTGTTTATAAATACAAAATGCTCTGTAAAAGGCAGTGTACAAGGTTTCCTGCTGCAATATCTAAGGTGATGGTTCCTCTTAATCTCTCATTTAATAGATATAGGAAGATGTGGTGTGAGTGCCAATGAGACAACTCTCCATCCAAATAACAATTTTAAAAAAAAGTAAACCATTATAGGTCAATGTACGGCCTTCAGCACGGAGCCTTGGCTCACACCGAACAACAAGCTATAAAGGGCCCCAAAATTACTAGTGTAAAACCATTCAAACGGGAAAACCAACTGTCTAATCTATATAAAATTTAAAAAAAAACGAGAAACGAGAAACACGTATAAATTACATAAACAAACGACAACTACTGAATGTATTCTAGAACGTCTGAAATGTGTTCGTTTAGTCAAAATTAAAACTTTTTTATTCGAGCATCACTGGTGTAGTAGAATACAAACTGATTGCAGGATAGTTATAAATGTAGTTGAACTAATTAGACCACTAGGGAATTTAGGTACCTGAAATGAACTAATGAATCTTATGGTCAAAATAATTCATTATCTAAAAAGCAAAATAACATTTAACGATTGTTTAATTGGTTGGTTTTATAAGCTTTGAACCGTAAATATGAACATAGCCTGAACAAATCCAGATATAATTGATAAATATTGCCAAAAACAATCATAAATGATTTGTGTCATAACACCTTATTAAACCTGGTTTGCATTTTCATAATATTATTGAGAACTGTTTGATATGAATTTCAGAATTGATTATCCATATGTGGTGGGCATGAGGTATGATTCAACGCGCCTATTAATGTGCTTGTAATAGTATATGTGTGTGTGAGAGTTATAACTGCGTGTATGAAATACTGTACTTGTTTTAATTTTGTGTTTACTTAATTGTGTACATATTTTAACTAAGTAATTTATACTGTAAATGAATGTTTTAACATAAAAATCATATCTTGAATTATATCTTAATTTGAGCCTTTTTGCACCATCGTGATTATTTGAGCGCACTTTAAGCAGTATGTTTTAAAAATATTCAATTCACTGAGTGAACAATCACAACTTAGCCTGGATTCAGCAAAAAACTTGCAAATATCAGCATTTATGAATTCATCACTAGCAGTACATTGCAGGAGTACAATATGTGAAACAATTTCATATCACTGAAATGTTTACCGGGAAATTAAGAAACAATTGTGTATTGTTTGTGTCCTGCTTGTAAAACGATTGCACATGGTCTTTGTTTGACCGGTCTACGTGAACTAATAAGTCCACTCGGCCCCAAAGTATCTTTTTTTTCTTGTTTTATGGAAGTACACCACTAATTAATGGCCCCATTGCTTTCTATGTTAAATTCCTCAATTTCGAGTGGTCACAGCTCTTTTATCTTAAGTTCAAATAAAGTGACAATCATTGCATGTCAAAGCAACACCTTCTGGTGTCCTGTACTGAAAAAATCAACATACCTTACATTGCATATAAGAAAGAACTGGTTCCCGGAACTTCGGATGTACCAAAACAGGTACTTCCAATCTGACATAAGGGCAAAATGTACCCGCCTTTTTAAATTTCATGCCATTTTTTTATTATTCAAATTTATCAGTCAAAAATTGTTCTGCAATAATCACCAGTCATGCAGCTTTCATTTGATACCAAAACTAATAAAATATTCTAAATATTTTGAAAGTTATGTTCAGGCGTAGGAACTATTTTGTGTTAAATATGTACTACTTTCTGGTAATTGCTTTCTGGCCGGGCCTGAATTAGTGGTGTTACACCTATAACAGAACCAAACTTGCTATATTGACGTCAGCATTACTTTATTTCATTCTATGATCTATTTCAAGCAATAAAAAACATATAAAGCTTTAGTCCAAATACTATTTTATTAATTTTAAGCTAAAATTGGACTGGTAGTAACATATGGGTTATTCAAAGAAAACTGCATTTGGATATTACCATTGGCCAATATACCTTTTTTATTCTCAATATTATTGTTTTATTTATTAATTTCTATTAGGAAAGCTATGTGCTTACTAATAGTCATATTTTTATCAGAGGTTCTTCATTAAATACAAATATATCATTTTAAACTTAAGACATAAATGAGAAATTATCCCCCCTTTTTTCTTGAAACTGGAAAAGGGCTTTTTTTTTGTATATACCATAATTCTGTGGTAAAACATAGATTAATAAGAGCAATTTATATATCCCTCAGCTAGATAACTTGCTAAACTGGTTCAAAATTGCATGTACAGTGAGATTTTAGAATTCTTATATGAGTATGTACCATTTGCCTTGATTGTAAAAGGCTACCATAAGAAAAACAAAAAAACTTGAAAAATCATAAGATTATTTTGACCAAGAGCTATTTTGTTCCATATACAAGTCATAAAATACTTGTTTTATTGATTTCAATCAGAAAAAATGCAAAAAATAAGAACTTGGAGTCAAGTCTTAACTGCATGCATGCTGTATGACCATAAAAGGCTAACATACTTGAGTATGCCAATTTAAGAGCTTAAATTTCCCATAAGCAGGACGGTTGACCAAAAAAAGATGATTAAACATAATTACTAACATCAAATTGGACTTATTTTCATTGGAATAGGTACAACTTCTAAAAATTGGATTCCTGGTGATTCTCTGTAATAACAGAACCAAACTTGCTATATTGACTTCAGCATTACTTTATTTCATTCTATGATCTATTTCAAGCAATAAAAAACATATAAAGCTTTAGTCCAAATACTATTTTATTAATTTTAAGCTCAAATTGGACTGGTAGTAACATATGGGTTATTCAAAGAAAACTGCATTTGGATATTACCATTGGCCAATATACATTTTTTATTCTCAATATTATTGTTTTATTTATTAATTTCTATTATGAAAGCTATGTGCTTACTAATAGTCATATTTTTATCAGAGGTTCTTCATTAAATAAAAATATATCAGTTTAAACTTAAGACATAAATGAGAAATTATCCCCCCTTTTTTCTTGAAACTGGAAAAGGGCTTTTTTTTTGTATATACCATAATTCTGTGGTAAAACATAGATTAATAAGAGCAATTTATATATCCCTCAGCTAGATAACTTGCTAAACTGGTTCAAAATTGCATGTACAGTGAGATTTTATAATTCTTATATGAGTATGTACCATTTGCCTTGATTGTAAAAGGCTACCATAAGAAAAACAAAAAAACTTGAAAAATCATAAGATTATTTTGACCAAGAGCTATTTTGTTCCATATACAAGTCATAAAATACTTGTTTTATTGATTTCAATCAGAAAAAATGCAAAAATAAGAACTTGGAGTCAAGTCTTAACTGCATGCATGCTGTATGACCATAAAAGGCTAACATACTTGAGTATGCCAATTTAAGAGCTTAAATTTCCCATAAGCAGGACGGTTGACCAAAAAAAGATGATTAAACATAATTACTAACATCAAATTGGACTTATTTTCATTGGAATAGGTACAACTTCTAAAAATTGGATTCCTGGTGATTCTCTGTAATAGGAAGTACACCACTAATTAATGGCCCCATTGCTTTCTATGTTAAATTCCTCAATTTCGAGTGGTCACAGCTCTTTTATCTTAAGTTCAAATAAAGTGACAATCATTGCATGTCAAAGCAACACCTTCTGGTGTCCTGTACTGAAAAAATCAACATACCTTACATTGCATATAAGAAAGAACTGGTTCCCGGAACTTCGGATGTACCAAAACAGGTACTTCCAATCTGACATAAGGGCAAAATGTACCCGCCTTTTTAAATTTCATGCCATTTTTTTATTATTCAAATTTATCAGTCAAAAATTGTTCTGCAATAATCACCAGTCATGCAGCTTTCATTTGATACCAAAACTAATAAAATATTCTAAATATTTTGAAAGTTATGTTCAGGCGTAGGAACTATTTTGTGTTAAATATGTACTACTTTCTGGTATGTGCTTTCTGGCCAGGCCTGAATTAGTGGTGTTACACCTATAACAGAACCAAACTTGCTATATTGACTTCAGCATTACTTTATTTCATTCTATGATCTATTTCAAGCAATAAAAAACATATAAAGCTTTAGTCCAAATACTATTTTATTAATTTTAAGCTCAAATTGGACTGGTAGTAACATATGGGCTATTCAAAGAAAACTGCATTTGGATATTACCATTGGCCAATATACCTTTTTTATTCTCAATATTATTGTTTTATTTATTAATTTCTATTAGGAAAGCTATGTGCTTACTAATAGTCATATTTTTATCAGAGGTTCTTCATTAAATAAAAATATATCAGTTTAAACTTAAGACATAAATGAGAAATTATCCCCCCTTTTTTCTTGAAACTGGAAAAGGGCTTTTTTTTTGTATATACCATAATTCTGTGGTAAAACATAGATTAATAAGAGCAATTTATATATCCCTCAGCTAGATAACTTGCTAAACTGGTTCAAAATTGCATGTACAGTGAGATTTTATAATTCTTATATGAGTATGTACCATTTGCCTTGATTGTAAAAGGCTACCATAAGAAAAACAAAAAAACTTGAAAAATCATAAGATTATTTTGACCAAGAGCTATTTTGTTCCATATACAAGTCATAAAATACTTGTTTTATTGATTTCAATCAGAAAAAATGCAAAAATAAGAACTTGGAGTCAAGTCTTAACTGCATGCATGCTGTATGACCATAAAAGGCTAACATACTTGAGTATCCCAATTTAAGAGCTTAAATTTCCCATAAGCAGGACGGTTGACCAAACAAAGATGATTAAACATAATTACTAACATCAAATTGGACTTATTTTCATTGGAATAGGTACAACTTCTAAAAATTGGATTCCTGGTGATTCTCTGTAATAACAGAACCAAACTTGCTATATTGACTTCAGCATTACTTTATTTCATTCTATGATCTATTTCAAGCAATAAAAAACATATAAAGCTTTAGTCCAAATACTATTTTATTAATTTTAAGCTCAAATTGGACTGGTAGTAACATATGGGTTATTCAAAGAAAACTGCATTTGGATATTACCATTGGCCAATATACCTTTTTTATTCTCAATATTATTGTTTTATTTATTAATTTCTATTAGGAAAGCTATGTGCTTACTAATAGTCATATTTTTATCAGAGGTTCTTCATTAAATAAAAATATATCAGTTTAAACTTAAGACATAAATGAGAAATTATCCCCCCTTTTTTCTTGAAACTGGAAAAGGGCTTTTTTTTTGTATATACCATAATTCTGTGGTAAAACATAGATTAATAAGAGCAATTTATATATCCCTCAGCTAGATAACTTGCTAAACTGGTTCAAAATTGCATGTACAGTGAGATTTTATAATTCTTATATGAGTATGTACCATTTGCCTTGATTGTAAAAGGCTACCATAAGAAAAACAAAAAAACTTGAAAAATCATAAGATTATTTTGACCAAGAGCTATTTTGTTCCATATACAAGTCATAAAATACTTGTTTTATTGATTTCAATCAGAAAAAATGCAAAAATAAGAACTTGGAGTCAAGTCTTAACTGCATGCATGCTGTATGACCATAAAAGGCTAACATACTTGAGTATCCCAATTTAAGAGCTTAAATTTCCCATAAGCAGGACGGTTGACCAAACAAAGATGATTAAACATAATTACTAACATCAAATTGGACTTATTTTCATTGGAATAGGTACAACTTCTAAAAATTGGATTCCTGGTGATTCTCTGTAATAACAGAACCAAACTTGCTATATTGACTTCAGCATTACTTTATTTCATTCTATGATCTATTTCAAGCAATAAAAAACATATAAAGCTTTAGTCCAAATACTATTTTATTAATTTTAAGCTCAAATTGGACTGGTAGTAACATATGGGTTATTCAAAGAAAACTGCATTTGGATATTACCATTGGCCAATATACATTTTTTATTCTCAATATTATTGTTTTATTTATTAATTTCTATTAGGAAAGCTATGTGCTTACTAATAGTCATATTTTTATCAGAGGTTCTTCATTAAATAAAAATATATCAGTTTAAACTTAAGACATAAATGAGAAATTATCCCCCCTTTTTTCTTGAAACTGGAAAAGGGCTTTTTTTTTGTATATACCATAATTCTGTGGTAAAACATAGATTAATAAGAGCAATTTATATATCCCTCAGCTAGATAACTTGCTAAACTGGTTCAAAATTGCATGTACAGTGAGATTTTATAATTCTTATATGAGTATGTACCATTTGCCTTGATTGTAAAAGGCTACCATAAGAAAAACAAAAAAACTTGAAAAATCATAAGATTATTTTGACCAAGAGCTATTTTGTTCCATATACAAGTCATAAAATACTTGTTTTATTGATTTCAATCAGAAAAAATGCAAAAATAAGAACTTGGAGTCAAGTCTTAACTGCATGCATGCTGTATGACCATAAAAGGCTAACATACTTGAGTATCCCAATTTAAGAGCTTAAATTTCCCATAAGCAGGACGGTTGACCAAAAAAAGATGATTAAACATAATTACTAACATCAAATTGGACTTATTTTCATTGGAATAGGTACAACTTCTAAAAATTGGATTCCTGGTGATTCTCTGTAATAGGAAGTACACCACTAATTAATGGCCCCATTGCTTTCTATGTTAAATTCCTCAATTTCGAGTGGTCACAGCTCTTTTATCTTAAGTTCAAATAAAGTGACAATCATTGCATGTCAAAGCAACACCTTCTGGTGTCCTGTACTGAAAAAATCAACATACCTTACATTGCATATAAGAAAGAACTGGTTCCCGGAACTTCGGATGTACCAAAACAGGTACTTCCAATCTGACATAAGGGCAAAATGTACCCGCCTTTTTAAATTTCATGCCATTTTTTTATTATTCAAATTTATCAGTCAAAAATTGTTCTGCAATAATCACCAGTCATGCAGCTTTCATTTGATACCAAAACTAATAAAATATTCTAAATATTTTGAAAGTTATGTTCATGCGTAGGAACTATTTTGTGTTAAATATGTACTACTTTCTGGTATGTGCTTTCTGGCCAGGCCTGAATTAGTGGTGTTACACCTATAACAGAACCAAACTTGCTATATTGACTTCAGCATTACTTTATTTCATTCTATGATCTATTTCAAGCAATAAAAAACATATAAAGCTTTAGTCCAAATACTATTTTATTAATTTTAAGCTCAAATTGGACTGGTTAGTAACATATGGGTTATTCAAAGAAAACTGCATTTGGATATTACCATTGGCCAATATACCTTTTTTATTCTCAATATTATTGTTTTATTTATTAATTTCTATTAGGAAAGCTATGTGCTTACTAATAGTCATATTTTTATCAGAGGTTCTTCATTAAATAAAAATATATCAGTTTAAACTTAAGACATAAATGAGAAATTATCCCCCCTTTTTTCTTGAAACTGGAAAAGGGCTTTTTTTTTGTATATACCATAATTCTGTGGCAAAACATAGAATAAGAGCAATTTATATATCCCTCAGCTAGATAACTTGCTCAACTGGTTCAAAATTGCATGTACAGTGAGATTTTATAATTCTTATATGAGTATGTACCATTTGCCTTGATTGTAAAAGGCTACCATAAGAAAAACAAAAAAACTTGAAAAATCATAAGATTATTTTGACCAAGAGCTATTTTGTTCCATATACAAGTCATAAAATACTTGTTTTATTGATTTCAATCAGAAAAAATGCAAAAATAAGAACTTGGAGTCAAGTCTTAACTGCATGCATGCTGTATGACCATAAAAGGCTAACATACTTGAGTATGCCAATTTAAGAGCTTAAATTTCCCATAAGCAGGACGGTTGACCAAAAAAAGATGATTAAACATAATTACTAACATCAAATTGGACTTATTTTCATTGGAATAGGTACAACTTCTAAAAACTGGATTCCTGGTGATTCTCTGTAATAACAGAACCAAACTTGCTATATTGACTTCAGCATTACTTTATTTCATTCTATGATCTATTTCAAGCAATAAAAAACATATAAAGCTTTAGTCCAAATACTATTTTATTAATTTTAAGCTCAAATTGGACTGGTTAGTAACATATGGGTTATTCAAAGAAAACTGCATTTGGATATTACCATTGGCCAATATACATTTTTTATTCTCAATATTATTGTTTTATTTATTAATTTCTATTAGGAAAGCTATGTGCTTACTAATAGTCATATTTTTATCAGAGGTTCTTCATTAAATAAAAATATATCAGTTTAAACTTAAGACATAAATGAGAAATTATCCCCCCTTTTTTCTTGAAACTGGAAAAGGGCTTTTTTTTTGTATATACCATAATTCTGTGGTAAAACATAGATTAATAAGAGCAATTTATATATCCCTCAGCTAGATAACTTGCTAAACTGGTTCAAAATTGCATGTACAGTGAGATTTTATAATTCTTATATGAGTATGTACCATTTGCCTTGATTGTAAAAGGCTACCATAAGAAAAACAAAAAAACTTGAAAAATCATAAGATTATTTTGACCAAGAGCTATTTTGTTCCATATACAAGTCATTAAATACTTGTTTTATTGATTTCAATCAGAAAAAATGCAAAAATAAGAACTTGGAGTCAAGTCTTAACTGCATGCATGCTGTATGACCATAAAAGGCTAACATACTTGAGTATGCCAATTTAAGAGCTTAAATTTCCCATAAGCAGGACGGTTGACCAAAAAAAGATGATTAAACATAATTACTAACATCAAATTGGACTTATTTTCATTGGAATAGGTACAACTTCTAAAAATTGGATTCCTGGTGATTCTCTGTAATAGGAAGTACACCACTAATTAATGGCCCCATTGCTTTCTATGTTAAATTCCTCAATTTCGAGTGGTCACAGCTTTTTTATCTTAAGTTCAAATAAAGTGACAATCATTGCATGTCAAAGCAACACCTTCTGGTGTCCTGTACTGAAAAAATCAACATACCTTACATTGCATATAAGAAAGAACTGGTTCGGAACTTCGGATGTACCAAAACAGGTACTTCCAATCTGACATAAGGGCAAAATGTACCCTCCTTTTTAAATTTCATGCCATTTTTTTATTATTCAAATTTATCAGTCAAAAATTGTTCTGCAATGATCACCAGTCATGCAGCTTTCATTTGATACCAAAACTAATAAAATATTCTAAATATTTTGAAAGTTATGTTCATGCGTAGGAACTATTTTGTGTTAAATATGTACTACTTTCTGATATGTGCTTTCTGGCCGGGCCTGAATTAGTGGTGTTACACCTATAACAGAACCAAACTTGCTATATTGACTTCAGCATTACTTTATTTCATTCTATGATCTATTTCAAGCAATAAAAAACATATAAAGCTTTAGTCCAAATACTATTTTATTAATTTTAAGCTCAAATTGGACTGGTAGTAACATATGGGTTATTCAAAGAAAACTGCATTTGGATATTACCATTGGCCAATATACCTTTTTTATTCTCAATATTATTGTTTTATTTATTAATTTCTATTAGGAAAGCTATGTGCTTACTAATAGTCATATTTTTATCAGAGGTTCTTCATTAAATAAAAATATATCAGTTTAAACTTAAGACATAAATGAGAAATTATCCCCCCTTTTTTCTTGAAACTGGAAAAGGGCTTTTTTTTTGTATATACCATAATTCTGTGGCAAAACATAGATTAATAAGAGCAATTTATATATCCCTCAGCTAGATAACTTGCTAAACTGGTTCAAAATTGCATGTACAGTGAGATTTTATAATTCTTATATGAGTATGTACCATTTGCCTTGATTGTAAAAGGCTACCATAAGAAAAACAAAAAAACTTGAAAAATCATAAGATTATTTTGACCAAGAGCTATTTTGTTCCATATACAAGTCATAAAATACTTGTTTTATTGATTTCAATCAGAAAAAATGCAAAAATAAGAACTTGGAGTCAAGTCTTAACTGCATGCATGCTGTATGACCATAAAAGGCTAACATACTTGAGTATGCCAATTTAAGAGCTTAAATTTCCCATAAGCAGGACGGTTGACCAAAAAAAGATGATTAAACATAATTACTAACATCAAATTGGACTTATTTTCATTGGAATAGGTACAACTTCTAAAAATTGGATTCCTGGTGATTCTCTGTAATAACAGAACCAAACTTGCTATATTGACTTCAGCATTACTTTATTTCATTCTATGATCTATTTCAAGCAATAAAAAACATATAAAGCTTTAGTCCAAATACTATTTTATTAATTTTAAGCTCAAATTGGACTGGTAGTAACATATGGGTTATTCAAAGAAAACTGCATTTGGATATTACCATTGGCCAATATACCTTTTTTATTCTCAATATTATTGTTTTATTTATTAATTTCTATTAGGAAAGCTATGTGCTTACTAATAGTCATATTTTTATCAGAGGTTCTTCATTAAATAAAAATATATCAGTTTAAACTTAAGACATAAATGAGAAATTATCCCCCCTTTTTTCTTGAAACTGGAAAAGGGCTTTTTTTTTGTATATACCATAATTCTGTGGTAAAACATAGATTAATAAGAGCAATTTATATATCCCTCAGCTAGATAACTTGCTAAACTGGTTCAAAATTGCATGTACAGTGAGATTTTATAATTCTTATATGAGTATGTACCATTTGCCTTGATTGTAAAAGGCTACCATAAGAAAAACAAAAAAACTTGAAAAATCATAAGATTATTTTGACCAAGAGCTATTTTGTTCCATATACAAGTCATAAAATACTTGTTTTATTGATTTCAATCAGAAAAAATGCAAAAATAAGAACTTGGAGTCAAGTCTTAACTGCATGCATGCTGTATGACCATAAAAGGCTAACATACTTGAGTATCCCAATTTAAGAGCTTAAATTTCCCATAAGCAGGACGGTTGACCAAACAAAGATGATTAAACATAATTACTAACATCAAATTGGACTTATTTTCATTGGAATAGGTACAACTTCTAAAAATTGGATTCCTGGTGATTCTCTGTAATAACAGAACCAAACTTGCTATATTGACTTCA
Organism: Mytilus galloprovincialis; assembly: GCA_037788925.1. Taxonomy (NCBI): domain Eukaryota; kingdom Metazoa; phylum Mollusca; class Bivalvia; order Mytilida; family Mytilidae; genus Mytilus; species Mytilus galloprovincialis. The sequence continues at coordinate 88,394,763 of CM075337.1, forward strand.
GCATTACTTTATTTCATTCTATGATCTATTTCAAGCAATAAAAAACATATAAAGCTTTAGTCCAAATACTATTTTATTAATTTTAAGCTCAAATTGGACTGGTAGTAACATATGGGTTATTCAAAGAAAACTGCATTTGGATATTACCATTGGCCAATATACATTTTTTATTCTCAATATTATTGTTTTATTTATTAATTTCTATTAGGAAAGCTATGTGCTTACTAATAGTCATATTTTTATCAGAGGTTCTTCATTAAATAAAAATATATCAGTTTAAACTTAAGACATAAATGAGAAATTATCCCCCCTTTTTTCTTGAAACTGGAAAAGGGCTTTTTTTTTGTATATACCATAATTCTGTGGTAAAACATAGATTAATAAGAGCAATTTATATATCCCTCAGCTAGATAACTTGCTAAACTGGTTCAAAATTGCATGTACAGTGAGATTTTATAATTCTTATATGAGTATGTACCATTTGCCTTGATTGTAAAAGGCTACCATAAGAAAAACAAAAAAACTTGAAAAATCATAAGATTATTTTGACCAAGAGCTATTTTGTTCCATATACAAGTCATAAAATACTTGTTTTATTGATTTCAATCAGAAAAAATGCAAAAATAAGAACTTGGAGTCAAGTCTTAACTGCATGCATGCTGTATGACCATAAAAGGCTAACATACTTGAGTATCCCAATTTAAGAGCTTAAATTTCCCATAAGCAGGACGGTTGACCAAAAAAAGATGATTAAACATAATTACTAACATCAAATTGGACTTATTTTCATTGGAATAGGTACAACTTCTAAAAATTGGATTCCTGGTGATTCTCTGTAATAGGAAGTACACCACTAATTAATGGCCCCATTGCTTTCTATGTTAAATTCCTCAATTTCGAGTGGTCACAGCTCTTTTATCTTAAGTTCAAATAAAGTGACAATCATTGCATGTCAAAGCAACACCTTCTGGTGTCCTGTACTGAAAAAATCAACATACCTTACATTGCATATAAGAAAGAACTGGTTCCCGGAACTTCGGATGTACCAAAACAGGTACTTCCAATCTGACATAAGGGCAAAATGTACCCGCCTTTTTAAATTTCATGCCATTTTTTTATTATTCAAATTTATCAGTCAAAAATTGTTCTGCAATAATCACCAGTCATGCAGCTTTCATTTGATACCAAAACTAATAAAATATTCTAAATATTTTGAAAGTTATGTTCATGCGTAGGAACTATTTTGTGTTAAATATGTACTACTTTCTGGTATGTGCTTTCTGGCCAGGCCTGAATTAGTGGTGTTACACCTATAACAGAACCAAACTTGCTATATTGACTTCAGCATTACTTTATTTCATTCTATGATCTATTTCAAGCAATAAAAAACATATAAAGCTTTAGTCCAAATACTATTTTATTAATTTTAAGCTCAAATTGGACTGGTTAGTAACATATGGGTTATTCAAAGAAAACTGCATTTGGATATTACCATTGGCCAATATACCTTTTTTATTCTCAATATTATTGTTTTATTTATTAATTTCTATTAGGAAAGCTATGTGCTTACTAATAGTCATATTTTTATCAGAGGTTCTTCATTAAATAAAAATATATCAGTTTAAACTTAAGATATAAATGAGAAATTATCCCCCCTTTTTTCTTGAAACTGGAAAAGGGCTTTTTTTTTGTATATACCATAATTCTGTGGCAAAACATAGAATAAGAGCAATTTATATATCCCTCAGCTAGATAACTTGCTCAACTGGTTCAAAATTGCATGTACAGTGAGATTTTATAATTCTTATATGAGTATGTACCATTTGCCTTGATTGTAAAAGGCTACCATAAGAAAAACAAAAAAACTTGAAAAATCATAAGATTATTTTGACCAAGAGCTATTTTGTTCCATATACAAGTCATAAAATACTTGTTTTATTGATTTCAATCAGAAAAAATGCAAAAATAAGAACTTGGAGTCAAGTCTTAACTGCATGCATGCTGTATGACCATAAAAGGCTAACATACTTGAGTATGCCAATTTAAGAGCTTAAATTTCCCATAAGCAGGACGGTTGACCAAAAAAAGATGATTAAACATAATTACTAACATCAAATTGGACTTATTTTCATTGGAATAGGTACAACTTCTAAAAACTGGATTCCTGGTGATTCTCTGTAATAACAGAACCAAACTTGCTATATTGACTTCAGCATTACTTTATTTCATTCTATGATCTATTTCAAGCAATAAAAAACATATAAAGCTTTAGTCCAAATACTATTTTATTAATTTTAAGCTCAAATTGGACTGGTTAGTAACATATGGGTTATTCAAAGAAAACTGCATTTGGATATTACCATTGGCCAATATACATTTTTTATTCTCAATATTATTGTTTTATTTATTAATTTCTATTAGGAAAGCTATGTGCTTACTAATAGTCATATTTTTATCAGAGGTTCTTCATTAAATAAAAATATATCAGTTTAAACTTAAGACATAAATGAGAAATTATCCCCCCTTTTTTCTTGAAACTGGAAAAGGGCTTTTTTTTTGTATATACCATAATTCTGTGGTAAAACATAGATTAATAAGAGCAATTTATATATCCCTCAGCTAGATAACTTGCTAAACTGGTTCAAAATTGCATGTACAGTGAGATTTTATAATTCTTATATGAGTATGTACCATTTGCCTTGATTGTAAAAGGCTACCATAAGAAAAACAAAAAAACTTGAAAAATCATAAGATTATTTTGACCAAGAGCTATTTTGTTCCATATACAAGTCATTAAATACTTGTTTTATTGATTTCAATCAGAAAAAATGCAAAAATAAGAACTTGGAGTCAAGTCTTAACTGCATGCATGCTGTATGACCATAAAAGGCTAACATACTTGAGTATGCCAATTTAAGAGCTTAAATTTCCCATAAGCAGGACGGTTGACCAAAAAAAGATGATTAAACATAATTACTAACATCAAATTGGACTTATTTTCATTGGAATAGGTACAACTTCTAAAAATTGGATTCCTGGTGATTCTCTGTAATAGGAAGTACACCACTAATTAATGGCCCCATTGCTTTCTATGTTAAATTCCTCAATTTCGAGTGGTCACAGCTTTTTTATCTTAAGTTCAAATAAAGTGACAATCATTGCATGTCAAAGCAACACCTTCTGGTGTCCTGTACTGAAAAAATCAACATACCTTACATTGCATATAAGAAAGAACTGGTTCGGAACTTCGGATGTACCAAAACAGGTACTTCCAATCTGACATAAGGGCAAAATGTACCCTCCTTTTTAAATTTCATGCCATTTTTTTATTATTCAAATTTATCAGTCAAAAATTGTTCTGCAATGATCACCAGTCATGCAGCTTTCATTTGATACCAAAACTAATAAAATATTCTAAATATTTTGAAAGTTATGTTCATGCGTAGGAACTATTTTGTGTTAAATATGTACTACTTTCTGATATGTGCTTTCTGGCCGGGCCTGAATTAGTGGTGTTACACCTATAACAGAACCAAACTTGCTATATTGACTTCAGCATTACTTTATTTCATTCTATGATCTATTTCAAGCAATAAAAAACATATAAAGCTTTAGTCCAAATACTATTTTATTAATTTTAAGCTCAAATTGGACTGGTAGTAACATATGGGTTATTCAAAGAAAACTGCATTTGGATATTACCATTGGCCAATATACCTTTTTTATTCTCAATATTATTGTTTTATTTATTAATTTCTATTAGGAAAGCTATGTGCTTACTAATAGTCATATTTTTATCAGAGGTTCTTCATTAAATAAAAATATATCAGTTTAAACTTAAGACATAAATGAGAAATTATCCCCCCTTTTTTCTTGAAACTGGAAAAGGGCTTTTTTTTTGTATATACCATAATTCTGTGGCAAAACATAGATTAATAAGAGCAATTTATATATCCCTCAGCTAGATAACTTGCTAAACTGGTTCAAAATTGCATGTACAGTGAGATTTTATAATTCTTATATGAGTATGTACCATTTGCCTTGATTGTAAAAGGCTACCATAAGAAAAACAAAAAAACTTGAAAAATCATAAGATTATTTTGACCAAGAGCTATTTTGTTCCATATACAAGTCATAAAATACTTGTTTTATTGATTTCAATCAGAAAAAATGCAAAAATAAGAACTTGGAGTCAAGTCTTAACTGCATGCATGCTGTATGACCATAAAAGGCTAACATACTTGAGTATGCCAATTTAAGAGCTTAAATTTCCCATAAGCAGGACGGTTGACCAAAAAAAGATGATTAAACATAATTACTAACATCAAATTGGACTTATTTTCATTGGAATAGGTACAACTTCTAAAAATTGGATTCCTGGTGATTCTCTGTAATAACAGAACCAAACTTGCTATATTGACTTCAGCATTACTTTATTTCATTCTATGATCTATTTCAAGCAATAAAAAACATATAAAGCTTTAGTCCAAATACTATTTTATTAATTTTAAGCTCAAATTGGACTGGTAGTAACATATGGGTTATTCAAAGAAAACTGCATTTGGATATTACCATTGGCCAATATACCTTTTTTATTCTCAATATTATTGTTTTATTTATTAATTTCTATTAGGAAAGCTATGTGCTTACTAATAGTCATATTTTTATCAGAGGTTCTTCATTAAATAAAAATATATCAGTTTAAACTTAAGACATAAATGAGAAATTATCCCCCCTTTTTTCTTGAAACTGGAAAAGGGCTTTTTTTTTGTATATACCATAATTCTGTGGTAAAACATAGATTAATAAGAGCAATTTATATATCCCTCAGCTAGATAACTTGCTAAACTGGTTCAAAATTGCATGTACAGTGAGATTTTATAATTCTTATATGAGTATGTACCATTTGCCTTGATTGTAAAAGGCTACCATAAGAAAAACAAAAAAACTTGAAAAATCATAAGATTATTTTGACCAAGAGCTATTTTGTTCCATATACAAGTCATAAAATACTTGTTTTATTGATTTCAATCAGAAAAAATGCAAAAATAAGAACTTGGAGTCAAGTCTTAACTGCATGCATGCTGTATGACCATAAAAGGCTAACATACTTGAGTATCCCAATTTAAGAGCTTAAATTTCCCATAAGCAGGACGGTTGACCAAACAAAGATGATTAAACATAATTACTAACATCAAATTGGACTTATTTTCATTGGAATAGGTACAACTTCTAAAAATTGGATTCCTGGTGATTCTCTGTAATAACAGAACCAAACTTGCTATATTGACTTCAGCATTACTTTATTTCATTCTATGATCTATTTCAAGCAATAAAAAACATATAAAGCTTTAGTCCAAATACTATTTTATTAATTTTAAGCTCAAATTGGACTGGTAGTAACATATGGGTTATTCAAAGAAAACTGCATTTGGATATTACCATTGGCCAATATACATTTTTTATTCTCAATATTATTGTTTTATTTATTAATTTCTATTAGGAAAGCTATGTGCTTACTAATAGTCATATTTTTATCAGAGGTTCTTCATTAAATAAAAATATATCAGTTTAAACTTAAGACATAAATGAGAAATTATCCCCCCTTTTTTCTTGAAACTGGAAAAGGGCTTTTTTTTTGTATATACCATAATTCTGTGGTAAAACATAGATTAATAAGAGCAATTTATATATCCCTCAGCTAGATAACTTGCTAAACTGGTTCAAAATTGCATGTACAGTGAGATTTTATAATTCTTATATGAGTATGTACCATTTGCCTTGATTGTAAAAGGCTACCATAAGAAAAACAAAAAAACTTGAAAAATCATAAGATTATTTTGACCAAGAGCTATTTTGTTCCATATACAAGTCATAAAATACTTGTTTTATTGATTTCAATCAGAAAAAATGCAAAAATAAGAACTTGGAGTCAAGTCTTAACTGCATGCATGCTGTATGACCATAAAAGGCTAACATACTTGAGTATCCCAATTTAAGAGCTTAAATTTCCCATAAGCAGGACGGTTGACCAAAAAAAGATGATTAAACATAATTACTAACATCAAATTGGACTTATTTTCATTGGAATAGGTACAACTTCTAAAAATTGGATTCCTGGTGATTCTCTGTAATAGGAAGTACACCACTAATTAATGGCCCCATTGCTTTCTATGTTAAATTCCTCAATTTCGAGTGGTCACAGCTCTTTTATCTTAAGTTCAAATAAAGTGACAATCATTGCATGTCAAAGCAACACCTTCTGGTGTCCTGTACTGAAAAAATCAACATACCTTACATTGCATATAAGAAAGAACTGGTTCCCGGAACTTCGGATGTACCAAAACAGGTACTTCCAATCTGACATAAGGGCAAAATGTACCCGCCTTTTTAAATTTCATGCCATTTTTTTATTATTCAAATTTATCAGTCAAAAATTGTTCTGCAATAATCACCAGTCATGCAGCTTTCATTTGATACCAAAACTAATAAAATATTCTAAATATTTTGAAAGTTATGTTCATGCGTAGGAACTATTTTGTGTTAAATATGTACTACTTTCTGGTATGTGCTTTCTGGCCAGGCCTGAATTAGTGGTGTTACACCTATAACAGAACCAAACTTGCTATATTGACTTCAGCATTACTTTATTTCATTCTATGATCTATTTCAAGCAATAAAAAACATATAAAGCTTTAGTCCAAATACTATTTTATTAATTTTAAGCTCAAATTGGACTGGTTAGTAACATATGGGTTATTCAAAGAAAACTGCATTTGGATATTACCATTGGCCAATATACCTTTTTTATTCTCAATATTATTGTTTTATTTATTAATTTCTATTAGGAAAGCTATGTGCTTACTAATAGTCATATTTTTATCAGAGGTTCTTCATTAAATAAAAATATATCAGTTTAAACTTAAGATATAAATGAGAAATTATCCCCCCTTTTTTCTTGAAACTGGAAAAGGGCTTTTTTTTTGTATATACCATAATTCTGTGGCAAAACATAGAATAAGAGCAATTTATATATCCCTCAGCTAGATAACTTGCTCAACTGGTTCAAAATTGCATGTACAGTGAGATTTTATAATTCTTATATGAGTATGTACCATTTGCCTTGATTGTAAAAGGCTACCATAAGAAAAACAAAAAAACTTGAAAAATCATAAGATTATTTTGACCAAGAGCTATTTTGTTCCATATACAAGTCATAAAATACTTGTTTTATTGATTTCAATCAGAAAAAATGCAAAAATAAGAACTTGGAGTCAAGTCTTAACTGCATGCATGCTGTATGACCATAAAAGGCTAACATACTTGAGTATGCCAATTTAAGAGCTTAAATTTCCCATAAGCAGGACGGTTGACCAAAAAAAGATGATTAAACATAATTACTAACATCAAATTGGACTTATTTTCATTGGAATAGGTACAACTTCTAAAAACTGGATTCCTGGTGATTCTCTGTAATAACAGAACCAAACTTGCTATATTGACTTCAGCATTACTTTATTTCATTCTATGATCTATTTCAAGCAATAAAAAACATATAAAGCTTTAGTCCAAATACTATTTTATTAATTTTAAGCTCAAATTGGACTGGTTAGTAACATATGGGTTATTCAAAGAAAACTGCATTTGGATATTACCATTGGCCAATATACATTTTTTATTCTCAATATTATTGTTTTATTTATTAATTTCTATTAGGAAAGCTATGTGCTTACTAATAGTCATATTTTTATCAGAGGTTCTTCATTAAATAAAAATATATCAGTTTAAACTTAAGACATAAATGAGAAATTATCCCCCCTTTTTTCTTGAAACTGGAAAAGGGCTTTTTTTTTGTATATACCATAATTCTGTGGTAAAACATAGATTAATAAGAGCAATTTATATATCCCTCAGCTAGATAACTTGCTAAACTGGTTCAAAATTGCATGTACAGTGAGATTTTATAATTCTTATATGAGTATGTACCATTTGCCTTGATTGTAAAAGGCTACCATAAGAAAAACAAAAAAACTTGAAAAATCATAAGATTATTTTGACCAAGAGCTATTTTGTTCCATATACAAGTCATTAAATACTTGTTTTATTGATTTCAATCAGAAAAAATGCAAAAATAAGAACTTGGAGTCAAGTCTTAACTGCATGCATGCTGTATGACCATAAAAGGCTAACATACTTGAGTATGCCAATTTAAGAGCTTAAATTTCCCATAAGCAGGACGGTTGACCAAAAAAAGATGATTAAACATAATTACTAACATCAAATTGGACTTATTTTCATTGGAATAGGTACAACTTCTAAAAATTGGATTCCTGGTGATTCTCTGTAATAGGAAGTACACCACTAATTAATGGCCCCATTGCTTTCTATGTTAAATTCCTCAATTTCGAGTGGTCACAGCTTTTTTATCTTAAGTTCAAATAAAGTGACAATCATTGCATGTCAAAGCAACACCTTCTGGTGTCCTGTACTGAAAAAATCAACATACCTTACATTGCATATAAGAAAGAACTGGTTCGGAACTTCGGATGTACCAAAACAGGTACTTCCAATCTGACATAAGGGCAAAATGTACCCTCCTTTTTAAATTTCATGCCATTTTTTTATTATTCAAATTTATCAGTCAAAAATTGTTCTGCAATGATCACCAGTCATGCAGCTTTCATTTGATACCAAAACTAATAAAATATTCTAAATATTTTGAAAGTTATGTTCATGCGTAGGAACTATTTTGTGTTAAATATGTACTACTTTCTGATATGTGCTTTCTGGCCGGGCCTGAATTAGTGGTGTTACACCTATAACAGAACCAAACTTGCTATATTGACTTCAGCATTACTTTATTTCATTCTATGATCTATTTCAAGCAATAAAAAACATATAAAGCTTTAGTCCAAATACTATTTTATTAATTTTAAGCTCAAATTGGACTGGTAGTAACATATGGGTTATTCAAAGAAAACTGCATTTGGATATTACCATTGGCCAATATACCTTTTTTATTCTCAATATTATTGTTTTATTTATTAATTTCTATTAGGAAAGCTATGTGCTTACTAATAGTCATATTTTTATCAGAGGTTCTTCATTAAATAAAAATATATCAGTTTAAACTTAAGACATAAATGAGAAATTATCCCCCCTTTTTTCTTGAAACTGGAAAAGGGCTTTTTTTTTGTATATACCATAATTCTGTGGCAAAACATAGATTAATAAGAGCAATTTATATATCCCTCAGCTAGATAACTTGCTAAACTGGTTCAAAATTGCATGTACAGTGAGATTTTATAATTCTTATATGAGTATGTACCATTTGCCTTGATTGTAAAAGGCTACCATAAGAAAAACAAAAAAACTTGAAAAATCATAAGATTATTTTGACCAAGAGCTATTTTGTTCCATATACAAGTCATAAAATACTTGTTTTATTGATTTCAATCAGAAAAAATGCAAAAATAAGAACTTGGAGTCAAGTCTTAACTGCATGCATGCTGTATGACCATAAAAGGCTAACATACTTGAGTATGCCAATTTAAGAGCTTAAATTTCCCATAAGCAGGACGGTTGACCAAAAAAAGATGATTAAACATAATTACTAACATCAAATTGGACTTATTTTCATTGGAATAGGTACAACTTCTAAAAATTGGATTCCTGGTGATTCTCTGTAATAGGAAGTACACCACTAATTAATGGCCCCATTGCTTTCTATGTGAAATTCCTCAATTTCGAGTGGTCACAGCTCTTTTATCTTAAGTTCAAATAAAGTGACAATCATTGCATGTCAAAGCAACACCTTCTGGTGTCCTGTACTGAAAAAATCAACATACCTTACATTGCATATAAGAAAGAACTGGTTCGGAACTTCGGATGTACCAAAACAGGTACTTCCAATCTGACATAAGGGCAAAATGTACCCTCCTTTTTAAATTTCATGCCATTTTTTTATTATTCAAATTTATCAGTCAAAAATTGTTCTGCAATGATCACCAGTCATGCAGCTTTCATTTGATACCAAAACTAATAAAATATTCTAAATATTTTGAAAGTTATGTTCATGCGTAGGAACTATTTTGTGTTAAATATGTACTACTTTCTGGTATGTGCTTTCTGGCCGGGCCTGAATTAGTGGTGTTACACCTTATAGAAATAGTTTCTGAACAAACATTTATGTTGGGCTAACAAATCATTTTAAGTATCCAAAATTTTAATGGCCACCTCGAAATCGTTTACAAGACTAGATCTAAACAAAAAATATGTATATGAGATCAGTCAAAGTGTCGGACTGAAAACATCAAACACATCAAACGAACGGATAACAACTGTCATATTCCGGACCTGGTACATACATTTTATCATTTAGAAAATGATGATTAAAATTGGTTTGATAGCTAGCTAAACGTCTATAAGTTGCACCTCTGTAAATAAAAAACAATACAAATGCACATTGGACAACTATAACGACTAAAATTGAGCCACTTTTACAATGCCTTCAGTAAAAAAAAGTTATCCAAGAACGGTAAGTTCATATGCACAACAATGTCAAAATAATGGAATTTGATGCGACTGCATTTTACAAGTGAGAGGTTAAGCTAGTTATAAAACCTGGTTCAATCAACCATTTTGAACACAAGAAAAATGTCTGTACAAAGTCATGAATATAACAGTTGTTATCCATTAGTTTGATGTGTTTGAGCTTTTGTTTTTGCCATTTGATTACGGACTTGCTGTTTTGAATTTTCCTCAGGGTTCAGTATTTATGTGATTTTACTTACTACTAGTTTTTCAAACGTCAAAACAAAGAGCTGTATGGCATATTTTCAACATTTCTTACCTCAACCTTCAAATTGTTAAACTTGTATAAATCAAGTACAAACCGTACCATTTCTTAGATTACATTTTGAGTTATACATGTGTACTTATACTGGTAGAATTCCAAAGTTGTGCCACTATGAGATGAAACATGGAGATCAAATCTGGGAACCAGTGGGTAATCAAAACAAAATATTTTGTGATGTTTAATATCTCCCCAAAAATATGTATGGTCCCCAAAATATGTATGGTTTGTGAAACAACTGTATTTACAAAATGCAACCTGAACCATTTATTTAGAACAAGTTGTGTGTTGATTCAATATTGTGTACATACTGACTTTTTCATTTTTGTAAGATAAAAGTCTAGAACAGACAAGAGTGCACACACTGAAATGTCTCGCCTTCTATACTAATCATTGATATTATGTTGATAGTCCAAAGTATAAAGCTAAGCTTTATTACAACTGTCATATAAACTTAACATTAACCAAGATAACTAAACAAAGACCAATGAACCTTGAAAATTAGGTCAAGGTCAGATAAACCATGCCAGGCAGACATGTACAGCTAACAATGCTTCTATAAAACATATATAGTTGACCCATTACTTAAAGTTTAAGAAAAATAGACCAAAACACAAAAACTTAACACTGTGCAATGAACCATGAAAATGAGGTCACGGTCAAATAAAACCTGCGTGACTGACATAAAGATCATAAAATATTTCCATACACCAAATATAGTTGACCTATGGCATATAGTATTAGATAAAAAGACCAAAACTCAAAAACTTAACTTTGACCACTGAACCATGAATATGAGGTCAAGGTCACATGACATCTGCCCGCTAGACATGTACGCCTTACAATCATTTCAAACAACAAATATAGTAGACCTATTGCATATAGTATGAGAAAAACAGACCAAAACACAAAAATTTAACTAAAACCACTGAACCATGAAAATGAGGTCAAGGTCAGATGACACCTGCCAGTTGGACATGTACACCTTACAGTCCTTCCATACACTGAATATACTAGTCCTATTGCTTATAGTATCTGAGATATGGACTTGACCACCAAAACTTAACCTTGTTCACTGATCCATGAAATGAGGTCGAGGTCAAGTGAAAACTGTCTGACAGACATGAGGACCTTGCAAGGTACGCACATATCAAATATAGTTATCCTATTACTTATAATAAGAGAGAATTCAACATTACAAAAAATTTGAACTTTGTTTTCAAGTGGTCGCTGAACCATGAAAATGAGGTCAAGGACATTGGACATGTGACTGACGGAAACTTCGTAACATGAAGCATCTAGGTCTTCCACCTTCTAAAATATAAAGCTTTTAAGAAGTGAGCTAACACCGCCGCCAGATCACTATCCCTATGTCGAGCTTTCTGCAACAAAAGTTGCAGGCTCGACAAAAATTAATCTACTGTGTTGTATGATAGCCGTCTCTTAAACATATAGCACATAATCTTTTATTCATTCTGAAATGTATGACATTTAGTACTTATGAAATACAGATAGGCACTTATAAAGGCACCTTCAACCATTTACCTTTTTAGGTGAAAGAAAGTGGTAATAAACTCATCATAGATACCAGGATTGAACTTCTATATTTACACCATACACACGGTTTGTCTACAAAAGACTCATCAGTGACGCTCGATTCACAAAATGTTAAAAAAGCCAAATAAAGTACGAAGTTGAAGAGCATTGATGACCAAAAATTCCTAAAAGTTTTGCCAAATGAAGCTTAGGTAATAACAACAGTTATTAGATAAGCAACATAAAAAATAAACGAAAATAGTTTTACAGATATTAATATTTATCTCAAATACATACATATGTAAACATGTGTAGTTATCAAGAATAACTATAACAATAATAAATACAAGTACAAGATATGGCTACAGACGAATAGATATAACATAATATACTGTTGACCAAACACAGAGATCATCACCATTACATACAATACATGCTTGCTACATTTCTGTTCTACAAAAATCAGAATTTTCCATACTTTTCAATATTCAGACTATAAATTCTATCATTATAATATAATTGATTCATTAAATCTTAATCAAACAATCAAAGAGCTGAATAGCTCTGAGGGGAAAGACGGCCCTTGTTTCTATTTCATTTTTTTTTTTTGGGGGGGGGGGTTATCTTTTGATAGTCTTCATATAAAGAATGAAAAAAAAAGAACAGCTAGAACATGTGGAAGGTTGACACTATTGGAATCAATTGTTGTTTAATGTAATTTCGTTTCTTTAGTTTAGGATTCAATTTAGACCAATGGAAGAGATCTGCATCTTCTAAAACTAAACATTCAATTAAAGTTGATAGTTAATTTTCTAAAATTCAACTAGTTGAATTCTGTCATTTAACAACAACTACAATTATTTTTGAAATCTTAATAGTGTACGACTGAACTGCAGGCTAGGGCCATTTTCCATTTTTTGTGACAGTACTCTTAAGATTTTTATTTTTTTTCTTAAGAAAGTTAGGACTGAAAAATCTATTCAGTTTTAAATTTCCATTGATAAAGTTCCCAGTTACATCTCTCATCACAGGGATACAGGTACTAATAAAAATAACAATATGATTGATGTAAACTGTGTGAAGCTTGTTTCCAAATCCTACATTTTGAAATATTTGTAAAATTTCATGAATAAATAGGTTTAAACGACAAAATGCAACATTTGTACTTTTTTTTGTAACAATTACAATGATTATGTTGGTACACAAAATTTAGTTTTAATGGAAGACTACTTATCATATACTAAATGTCACATTTTAAGTGTTTATTTTAGTGGATAATTAGCTCATAAATTGAGGTGCTCCTGAATTGGAGGAAGATTCTCAAAACAGAGTTTTACAGAAAAAAAATGGAAAAGATCGTTTCTCTCCCCGATCTCATGTAGCCCCTCGGACTTCCTGTTTACTTTGGAAGTTGTTGACCTACAAATTAAAGTATTGCATGTTGATGTTTGAATCATCTACAGCAAACATCATTATGTTTAAATTTAACAAATACTTTTTTTAATAAGTGCACAATCTTTGAGAATGATTTAAATAACCAGTGAAGGATATCCCTGCTGATGCAAAGTGTGGCATTCCAACAATGACGTCACTATAAAATATAATGTAGGTTGGATATATTTAGAATATCTCGTCATACTGATTTTTCCGGATTGTAAAAGAAACGTAAATAGTGTAAGGAGAGCTCAATATACGATAATTTCGAGAGAAACAGAAGGGAAATGTGTAAAAAAGTGTTTAAAGTCAATTTATTCATTTGTGTCTCCCCATCTCATCATTCTCAGTAAGATTTGTTGGGGAGTTTTCCACACTATAAAAACAAAATGAATGATGTGAGGGAATGTCACTCTGGTCAACCCCATTGGGGATTGACGGCTTGAAGCCGTCTTCCCCAAAAATATTCTTCATTCTTATCTTAAAATTTCTTTTTATCTTATTTGAGTCAAAAAATTATTATTATTTTTTCAATGTGTATATTCCTTATTATTCATGAGATGTCAATATATGAACCACAATGTCAATGTTCAAGGAAGAACTCATTTTACTTATAAAAAAGAAGATGTGGTATGATTGCCAATAAGACAACTATCCACAAAAAACCTAAATGAAAGACATTAACAACTATGGGTCACTGTACGGCCTTCAACAATGAGCAAAGCCCATACCTTAGCCTTGTATAAACTATTGAGTTTTTTGTAAAACCACAAAATCACCCACAAAAGTAAAATACAATACGAACTGATGCACAGGCCAGAAAACATAATGCCCATAAATTGGGCATAAAATTGGGCATAAAAATTGGTATTGACAAGAATAAATCAATCTATTTATATAATAGTTCTTGAAAAACTGGTCATTATCGTGATATATGGACTGCCCACAGGACAGTGGTATTGACTAAGATAGTGATAATGACTGAGCCGAAGGCGAGGTCATTATCGCTGTCGCAGTCAATACCAATGCCCTAAGGGCAGTCCATGTATCACGATAATGACTAGTTCGTCTTCAAGAACTATTATGTTTATTTCATTGAGAAACCATGTTTTGGAAAATTCTCATAAATTCAAAATGCCTACAGCCAACTCGAGTAGTTGTTTGATTTCTATGGCAAAGAGTGAAGACCAGTCGTAGTAATACTGCCATTCATTTTAGTGCAATTTTTCAGTATATAAATACTTATTAATCAAGTTATCTTTAATTTTATAATTAAAACATATAATAAACAATTCAACAATTTAAATATAATCATATATAAAAAACAGGAACATGTTTTATAAAAGGTACATCTCTCTAAAAAGAGAAACCACGCCCCACCGGTCATTAACAGAGAAATCACGCACAAACGGTCATCATCAGACGGAAACCACGCCCCAACTGTCATTATCAGACGGAAACCACGACCCAACGGTCATTATCATGTAAAAGTTCGTTAACGACCGGTTTTCTGGTCCGTTTTTTTTTCTGTTAATGACCGATGGAATTTATTACTGAAGAATAATGAATCTCATGTGACCCCTTTTAATCCAACAAGACAATCTTATTCTCAACCGATATGAAATAAATAATAATATAATAAGGTATCTTGGTTAAAATTAAAAACAAGATCATCAAATGAATATGAAGAATGGACCAAAACTTACTGCTTAGTGCTATGATTTCATACTAGTTGATCAAGATATAAAAACTAGGGATGAGGTATAATAGCTAATGAGAAATCTATCCACAGGAGTCCTAATGTTGTTGATGTATGCAACAATGAGTCACAGCAAGACCTTCAACAATGGGTAACCCATACTGTTAAATCAGGTTTAAAATACTCAATATGAAACAATTTAAACTAGAAAACCAACCTTAGAAGGTTCATTTCTCAAACTTTTTACTCTTTTTTTAGTGATGCCTACCTCTTAACTTTTAAAAACTTAGCATAAAATATTTCACACAGTAACCATAATATTTCTACAAAATTTACATTATAAATATGACTATTATAAATACAGTGTTTAAAAATTCTTGTTATTTCTAATACATTGAATAATACTTTAATATTTTTTTGCCCATGTGAATATTTTAGACACAAATTCCTTTTGATAAAAAATCTGAAGACAATATTTTTTTTCCCAATATGAAATATCTAGAGACCTCACCTTCCCATTGTAAAATTCTAAAAAAAAATTGCTGTACAGAATCATACTTTTTCAAATGTTTGTATCTTGAAAAACCAACAAACAGACATTTCTTAATTTTTCATTACTCTGATTTAAAATACATTATCTAATGAAAAGGGACTAGAAAATGGAACTTCAATTTAGAATTTCAACAGCAAAAAATTTTTTCAGGACAGCGATTAAAGAATGGTTCTGGTCCTTGAATTATTGTGTTTTTTCGGTAAGAAAGGTTTACAGTTTTGATTAAGTAATGCAAATTGAGTGTTCTTTGACAATTAAAGTTCACATTGATATAGTTTGTTCGGTTAATTGTCAAACATACATATACCTGAAGGCAATAGTGGAAACGAGACAGATGAACATGATGATCATTTCAATGAAAACATTTCTATAGCACCATACACAAGAAATACATACAAAAGGACAGCACACATGGAAGATGAATTAATACCAAGTACAAAGAAGTAGACCTTATAGTTATTTAAAAATCTGAGTCACTTGACCGGACAAATCTTTGTCGCTTGTACTATGAAGTTATATAGCAATCATGTTTTCATTTTAGTGTCCTATATTTTCTATAATGTTGTCAAAATTTTACAATACCTTTGCGGTATCCAGTAATGACAGAAAAATGAGGCCCCTCATGGGTGGGGTCCTAGTAATCACATAATCACCATTTTTTTGCCAATATAATCACATAATCATTAAATATTTGCTTATCTTTAGTAATCAAATAATCATAAACTAAAAATACAGTCCTAGGTAATCAAATAATCATGAAATATTTGGCTTAATAATCAAATAATCATTAAAAAAACGGCCAAGTAATCACATAATCAAAAACCCCATGAGGGCCCTCACAAATAGCGATATGGTGTATTCAAATTCAAATATTTTAAACCCCAACTCTAAACTTCACCTAACAAAGTAGTCTGAAAAGCCCTGGCATAGGGAAAAAAAGTTAACATCTAGAGACAAGTCATGTTATGTGTTGACCCTAGGAACCAGGATCAGGAGGCAGGAACAATGACTTCGTATTTAAAATTACCATAATTTGAATTAAGACCCGTAATTTTGGCATCAATGACATAATTTCAACATGTGTTTCCAAATTAAATGAAACACTACATTTACCAAACAACAACGTCTTTTAACAACAACCCATCAGAACTTGGTAGAAAAACTGTGGTGATTTGTAAAAAATAAACAGTGTGGTTCTTCCAAATTTCTTGTCAGTGACCTACAGGTATAAGGTAGATAACTGTGGAAAAACCTAGTAAAATTACAGAATAACCATACATTGTCTCAAAATATAAATTTTATTTGTACAAGGCTTAGAAACAGGTAGAAAACAAGGCTTTGCAGAGCCTTTCTACCATTTTGAGCCGAGTACAAATAAAATTAATTATTCGAAACAAAATATTGTTATTCTTTATAAACTGCAACTCCTATAATTGTTTTAATTGAAATATTTACAGGAGAAAACATCATTTTTAATTTGGAGCAAACATCTTAAAATTTCTGCAAACCTACATGTTTTATTGCATATTGGCAATGTCATAAACAAGGTCATATATAGTCAGTGACTGCACATCACAAATGAATTTACGGTCAATGCAATTTGACTGTGCAAATAGCATGGTTGCAGTATATAAATAAATAGTGTAAGATCCTTGCTTAGCGATTGAGTCAGGCAGATTAAAATGATATGTTAAAGTTAACATGAAATATGAACAACAAATTGTGGGATTTCACCAATTCATAATATATGTCAAGAAATATTTTATCTTCTACATTAAAAATAACTTTAAAATGTTTTTAAAAATCTATAATAATATAAGTTAAAAGTCTTGAAATATTGACCACTATGATTTTAAAGCATCTTTGATCATCTTTTGATTAACAATGGGATCAATGTATTAATATGCCTACACTATTCCCAAATGAAAATCTGCTAAAAACTTCATATATACATACATTTATTAAGACAAATGCCATGTTTAGTAATAGTAAACCCTTAAAATCATCCTCATTAAGCCCAAGTCCCACTAGACCACGATCGCACCACGCTCACCACGATCAAAAATAAATTCAGATCGTGGTGGGGTCGCGGTCTGAGCGGCATGAAAATATAAATTTCCGTTGCTTTCACGATGCTGCTACGTCCTCAATACGCTTCTACAACGATCCCGCTACGGTTATACCACGTTCTCACCGCGCTTATTCTGCGACCTCACTACGCTTATCCAGATCTTTCTACGCTTATCACGTTCTCACTACGACCATACCACGAGTTTTCCGATTGCAACACGATCTTACCACGCTCCTACTGCGATTATAGCACGTTCTTACCACGATTATACTACGTTAATACCTTGATCTCACTATGTTCTTAGCAATAACGCCAATATCGTGCTCAATAGCAATACAGTTTCATTCCTTCTATTTCTGATTTATACGTAGATTTCTCGGAAACAAGAGGCTCTCAAGAGCCTGAATCGCTCACCTGAATTTTTTTGGTTTAATCTCATATCAATGATTATTTTGGCTTTTCAATTTATTTAAATGTTCTTTGAATCGTCCTATTTTCTTCAAAAGCAAAAAAAAATCATTTTCTCCTATGTTCTATTTTAGCCATAGGAGCTTGACATACAAGGAAATGAAATATAAAATTTATACTAGATACTCTGAAACTCTAAAACTCATTTAGCCTAAGTTTGGCTGAAATTGATACAGCAGTTTCAAAGGAGAAGATTTTTTAAAGTAAGTCAACATGATGAACAAATTGTGAAAAAAGTCTTTAAAGGGCAATAACTCCTTAAGAGGTCAATTGACAATTTTGGTCAAATTGACTTATTTGTAGATCTTACTTTGCTTAACATTTTTGCTATTAACAGTTTATCTGTACCTATAATAATATTCAAGATAATGACCAAAAACTGCAAAATTTCCTTAAAATTACCAATTAAGTGGCAGCAACCCAACAATGGTTTGTTTGATTCATCTGAAAATTTCAGGGCTGATAGATCTTGACCTAATGAACATTTTTACCCCTTGTCAGATTTGCTCTAAATGCTTTCGTTTTTGAGATATAAGCCAAAAACTGCATTTGACCCCTATGTTCTATTTTAAGTAACGGCGGCCATGTTTTTTGACGGATCAAAAATCAAAGCACACACTTTGTGCAGGATAATCTAAGGAACAATCATGCTAAGTTTCATCCAAATCCATTCAGCAGTTTCAGAGGAGAAGATTTTTTAAAGTTAGCAAATATGATGAACAAATTGTGAAAAATTGTCATTAAAGGACAATAACCCCTTAAGGGGTCAATTGACAATTTTGGTCATATTAACTTATTTGTAGATCTTACTTTGCTGATCATTTTTGCTGTTTACAGTTTATCTTTATCTATAATAATATTCAAGATAATGACCAAAAACTGCAAAATTTCCTTAAAATTACCAATTAAGTGGCAGCAACCCAACAATGGTTTGTTTGATTCATCTGAAAATTTCAGGGCTGATAGATCTTGACCTAATGAACATTTTTACCCCCATGTCAGATTTGCTCTAAATGCTTTCGTTTTTGAGATATAAGCCAAAAACTGCATTTGACCCCTATGTTCTATTTTAAGCAACGGCGGCCATGTTTTTTGACGGATCAAAAATCGAAGCACACACTTTGTGCAGGATACTCTAAGGAACAATCATGCTAAGTTTCATTCAAATCCATTCAGTAGTTTCAGAGGAGAAGATGTTTGAAAAATTGTTAACGACGACAGACGACGACGACGACGACGGACGCCAAGTGATGAGAAAAGCTCACATGGCCTTTTAGGCCAGGTGAGCTAACAATACAAACATGCCACCAAAATCTACTTGAACATCTGGGCATGGCGGTAGGGGTTGATGTAGAGGCAGACGGAGTAAAGTAGTGAATTCTGATTGGGCAGAAATGTCTATTGCTGGTCCATAAATCTCAAATGACGATATTTCAGTGAACGATAGCAGAGATGACACATGTGTCAATAGATATAGGAAGATGTGGTATGAGTGCCAATGAGACAACTCTCCATCCAAGTAACAATGTATAAAGGTAAACCATTATAGGCCAAGGAACGGTTTTCAACACGGAGCCTTGGCTCACACCGCCGGAACAGCAAGCTATAAAGGGCCCAAAATTTACTGGTGTAAAACCATTAAAACGGGAAACCAACGGTCTAATCTACATAAAAACGAGAAGCATGCATGGTTGAGCCGTTAGAGAAAATAAACAAGAAGTCCTAATTACATACAAACAAACAAAACCTGGAGAGATTTAATATATTGTATGTGAAAATGACAATGAGAATGATGGTCGTAGTATGAACAGAGTCAGGTCGTAAGAAGAGCGTGATGCGGATGGAAAGGGCGTGCTAGAATCGTTCTATAGTCGTTAACAGCATGGTAAAGTCGTAGTGAAAGCGTAGTTAGGTCGCGGTGAGAACGCGATGGTCGTAGTGAGGTCGTAATAACGTCGCTGTGAGATCGTAGCACAGTCTCTCCGAATAGAATCACGCTCTCGCTACGATGGTACAGCGACCTTTGCAATCTTACTACGATCTTAGTACGCTCTCACTACGCTTCTACTACCACCTGATTTCGCCACGACCACACCACGATTGTTTTGAACATGTTCAAAGTTGACCACGCTCATCACGATCTTGAAGACCTCACCACGACCATTATACGACCTTACTGCGATCTACACGATCGTACTACGATCATCAAAATTTGCATTGTTTTTACAGATTGTAGTGCGATCGTGGCCTAGTGAGACTGCGGTATTAGAAAAACAAATTTTTGGTTTTCACAAATTTGGTAATCAGTAATTGGTAATCAGTTATTGGTAATCAGTAATTGGTAATCATTAATTGGTAATCAGTAATTAAAATGATAAGTGAAAACTGAAATTTCTAAAAGTTGTAACTTCAATGTTACTTTATTGGCTACAACATGTGGATGGACAGAACAAATGGATGAACAGACAAACAAAGAGACAAAAACATTACATTATACACTGACTCCTGTCTCATTTAACAAATATTATCACAATAAGTCCTTAAAATAGAGAAATATACACACTCATTCATGATAACTGAAAAGTAACATCTGAAACAATATTACATATCTTGGAATATTACAATATTTATTGAATTGTATCTTTTATTCTTAAATCATCACACAGAGCAAACAAATGGCAACAATTAAATGCCATAACAAAGTGTAAAAACTAAAGCACCAGTCTATTTAAGAAATGACTAATATTTTTTCTGTCTATGAAGAAATAACATAAAAAATTTGGTGCACACTGAATAACGCGTGTAGCAGGTTATTTAACAGTGTGCACCACATTTTTATGTTATTTCGATTAGACAGAAAAAGTATTACAGTCATTTCTTATAATTTAATTCTAAATTCCATTTTAAACCGTAGAAAACCATGAAAAAACGTTGATGACGTCACGGTCACATGACTAAATTATGTCTATGGGCTCATAACAAAATAACGTCAGCCAATCAGAAGACGTGTTACATCCAAAATTAAATTATTGTCAAATAACAAGGGAGGATGCTCTTATCTTATCTATCTTATCATCATCGTCATGGTCACCAGCATGCTCATCCAACTGCCTTTTAGCAAATTCAATAAACACCTATAAGAAAGAAAAAAGTCTAAATACCAGAAAAATTATGAATCTATGTTTTTAAGGAATGATTGTAATATTTATTCTATGTAAAATAGCATTAGAAAATCAAAGCACCAAAGGGTGCTATAGGCAGTTAATCAAAAACCCAAAGGCAAACTTGGCCACGTTCAGATGAATAGTGTACAGAATTAGTCAAAAAATCAAATGGTAGCTCCGTTAGTCGACTCGTTACCTTTTTATCGTATCATACGATTTCTTTTCTTATTATTTTCATGGGGAAATCGTTTACCAGTATAAAGTTGCTGAAGGAACCGCATAGAATTGATTCAATAACACTTAACGAGTGTTTAAATGTGAAAAATTATAAATAGAAACATATAAAAAAGTTGTATTTTTCTGTACCGGAAATCGAAAAGTCCTTGTAAATCAAAAACAATTACGGTGTGATAGGCGTCACAGATTCGGACTTAATATTTTACAAAATATGCGACTTTGAAGTTTAATAATGCCGTCCTTTAGAAAACAGTTGTTAAATTTTACATCACAATATTTATTGAAATCAAAGCATGTGTAGCATTATGTTACATTGTACACAAAAGCGAAACAATCTTAAAATGACCTTGACATCGAACAATCAGAAAACTACAATAACAACAACTTAATTTGACAAGCATGAAGGTGATTTGCTAGAAATAGGAATAATATTAACAAGAAAACAAATGAGCATACATTAAAGATTACTGAATAAAGATGATTTAAATAATCTCAATCAGACAAAAAAACCGAATAAAATGATTAATAATAAAGTACCTATGTATCATCAGAATTCTCCCAATTTAAAAGGTACGTAAATTTCGTCTTCTATGTAATTTGAAATTGCCGCCAACTTATATCAGCTTATTAATAGACTACTGACGTATGTTATACGTATCGATGACAAACAATATTCCTACGACTTTTGCCATCTGGGAAATGTAAACGACTCATCTTTATAGATTTTCAGACATCAAATATTTCATACAATTGTTCTTTGACATCTTAGCCAACAGCACAGGGGATAATAAACTATAGAAGAATTTCTATCGAGCACTACTTCCTATGTGCTTTTGGGAAAATCGACGACCATTTAACGTTTTTATGGTAATATTTTTTATATTCCAAAATAAAAAGTATGAAAAAAGTGCCCAATTAGTTATAAATAACATGATAGCCAGCCAGATAATAAAAGTGGCACATATTTCAGCATTTATTGGGTAGAACATAAATCTAGGGTGCTCGAATAAAGCAGCTTAACTGCTTAAAAACGTGGTGCACACTTTTAATAACCTGCATTCATCTTGGGGAATATGAACTCTAGTCAGGAATGTCACATAATATACCCTGTCTGAGATCTGAATTACACATATATATTACATATTACCCTCCCTTAATGCTTTTTTGTATTTGTTAAACATTCATCATGCAGTATATATATTTTCCGCATATGTGAGGGATTTAGTAATTTGCTGTGAAAATGATTTTATTGTGTGTAAAATAATTTGTAATAACACTTTATGACATCAATTAAGTATTTGATGTATAAATCACATGATTTTAAATTAAAAACTGATCATTGACAGATTCACATCATTAGTTCCCTCTGTAAATCTCTGAAGTTCTGTATAGTTGAAGATTATGTCACATAGTATCCTTCGTTATGATGACATTGTTGGAGTTCGAATTGGGTTGAAAAACATTCTATATACCCTGGCAGTTTATTGAATATTATATGTTATTCAAGTCTCAGACAGGGTATATACTGTGACATTCCCGGCTTAGAGTTTATATCCCCTGAGCCAAAGGCGAAGGGGATATAAGCCCTAAGCCGGGAATGTCACAGTATATACCCTTTCTGAGACCTGAATTACACATATATTACGGATTAACCCTGACTTAATGTTATTTTCCAGTGCAGGTATTTGTTACCTGACAACACATATATATTGATAAACCCAACCTGATATGTTCAGCATATGTGAAGGATTTACTAATTTGCTGTGAACATAATTTTATCGTGTATGTAATAATTTATAATAACACTTTTAAAATTAAATTAAAGTATTAATTAATTTTTAATTAAAAGTGTAAATTGTGTGATTTTGTATCAAAAATGTATTATTGACTGAAGCACGTCATTATTTTCCCTCTGTGAGCCTCGGACAGTCTGATAACTTTTGACAACGTCACATAGTAACCCTGTTATGATGACGTCTTTGAGGTTCCAATTGGGGATAAAAACGTCGTATATACCCCGGCAGTTTCCTGAATATATACTGACATCTCTGTGTTGTTATCCAATTTCAAACCTCGACACATTTGTTATCCGTAATATATACTGACATCTCTGTTTTGTTATCCAATCACAAAACTTGACACATTTGTAATCTTAAATATAAATTAACAGTTCTTGGAAAAGTTGATTGGCTCTGCTTATGCATAGAATTCTGATGTCTAAATACTGGTCATTTCCTCTCTCCTTTATAAAAACAAAAACATTTCTCAGAACAATTGAATGACTTTATCTAAAATTCTGTGGTCCAAAGTTCTTTCCTTCCCCTTTCATTGTCTTTTATATATTTCTAAGACAAACTGAAGGGCACTGTATGACTTATACATAAGATATTTAAGGTATTTACCTGTTCCAATGTGGACTGACTGAAACTGTACTCTTCCATTCCATGGTGACGCTTACCTGTAATATCAGAAGTCATTATTGAATAAATAAATCTCTATCCTTCTCAATCTTGAATAATCATATAATTTACTACAAGTTCTGTTATGCATAAAATCACTAAATCATTTTAAAATATTAAATGTGAAGATGAAAGAACCCCAGAAAGTGTTCAATGTCCTCAAACTTTTTCCATGCTTTCCCCATGTCAGATGCACCTTATTGCTATTTTTCACCATAACTGATTCCAGTAAAATTAAACATCATATAAAGAGAAAATGTCTGATGCCAGAATGAAAGATCAAAATTTTTTCTAAAATTCTGCTAACAGTCATAGTAATCACAATAAAATATTTATATAAAATAATAATCTTTATTTCATATCTAGTAATAAACATAAGTTATATGTATGGAAATCGTGCCCCAACAGCCATCTGTGATGATATTGATATCTACTTGAAGTATACAATAAAATGTATAATATTATCATATTGCTTTTTTCAAAATCACATTGTATCAACCCCAACCTATGAAATCCTTGAGTATCTGTAGGAATGAAATTAATGTCTCCACTTGAAAAAGCCAGTTGATGTTTAATTATTTAAGAAGAATCCTAAATCAATTTTACATAATAAATGTCAAAAAGTATATTGTGGTAAAAAAAAAAAATATATCCTATTAGTTATTATTCAAAAGACTAAAACAAACATATAAAGAAAAAATAAAGGTATATGTTAAGATGATTATCGTATAAATTGATGTCATATTCCAAACAAATTCTTGTATGCTTACCTTCTTCAAGTGAGGCAAAGACATTAGCTAATGATGGAACGTCCTCCTTTGGTACTTTGAACTGGGCATAAGTTCCAAATTTCTCTAATGTTATGGCATTTGGAAATAGAGACACAACATAGTTTTGTAATTCCTCTAATCTGTGAGCTTGTTCTTCATCAGTGATATCCTCTATTTTAAGTTTGACTTCTAACAAATATCCACTACTATATTTGTTCTTTAAATGCTGAGTTGCACCAATACATCTGGAAACACATTCAAAAATTTGTTTTCTATAACAACATATTTCCAAAATACTAATGAAATATGAATAAGCAGCTGTGATTAGAGAGTACAGTTCATCCAACCGCAAAGCAGTGAATATAAACAGATTAAATACATGTTATTTTTTTTTTTAATTTTCCACAAAATAATAGGAAAATGTCATGAGATAATGTGAAAGCATACCAGAGTTTAATAATGCTTTATTTTTCATGATTAAAGTCCAATTACTCTACATAGTCTACATACAACAGATATAAGAAGATGTGGATTGAGTCAGGGCTTCCAAAAAATATTTAAGTCAGCTGGACATTTTATATCTGATCCCGATTTTAATCCCGTAAGACTTAGTCACAAAAAGCAATTATGGTAATCAGATGGCCATTCCAATGATTGACATTAGATTAAAAAAAAAAATGATTTTAAACTTTACTTTGATATGGCAACTCACAAGAAATAATGAATTTACATTAAAGAGTTTAGAAGGAGTTGTGTATACAAAATACGTATCCCAGATAAAACTATGGCAAAGTTCAAAATTTGATAAGGGAAATCCCCAAAATATAATTCATACTTGGGAAAACATGAAAATGAAAATTGACACGTTGACAAATGTTATTATATGCAATAGTTGATGATGTTAGTTTTTAACGACCTTGACTGGCTATACAACCCCGCACTCAGTAGACTTTATCCAATAAATGTAGGTGACCGTGATTAAATACCTACTCAAGTTTTCCATTGACCATGATTGCAACTCTTGTGCATAAGGCGTCTGCTTCTTCCATATAATGTGTCGTTAAAATAGCACCACGTTCTGTTCCACTAAAACTGGAACTAATAGTGTCCCTAGAAACAAAAGTGATCAAAATTCAAATTCCCAAGCAATGTTCAATGAAAAACCTCCCCCTTTTGTGCAAAAACTTTGGTTGATTATTTTGGGAATCACTATAGTATGACTTGAACGTGGAACACCAAACCCTCCCCCTTGCTAAAATTTTCTGATCAGCCACTGTGAATGGAAGTCCATGTTAAAATCCTACAAATCCTACAATTTTTTTAAACAATGATAAAAATAATATAGGTATGCAGGATATCTCATTCCAAAATCCATAACTTCTATAACTTATTATCTGAATTCCTCAATTCATTATTATAAAACTTACGTCATGATCGAATATCCTTCAAATCAACCCTCCCCATTTGTTTCTTAAATCAAAACACGAAAATTATTGACCGTAGTGTCCTAAAAATTCTTCCGTCCCAGTAGATATTACAAAAGATATAAATAACTTGTTCTACTGTGTGTACATACCAGAGAAATCTTTTTGATTGTGGGTCCATTCCTGTTGAGGGTTCATCCATAAGCACCACTTTAGGTTGACCAAGCATACTGATTATATAACTTAGCTACAATATCAAACCAAATATCAAAACATAACAAAGTTTAATTAATTCAATAGAAACACAAAAATCTTAAAGGACACATTTAGTAATGGAAACAATACATAATTCAATAATTTCATAATTCAACCATGTGCTACATGCATTTAAGAAAAACAAAAATGTCATGCCATAAAATTACAAATTTGAATTTTCTGACATATTTCTGTGAATGAAAAGAAAATGTTTTTCCAATTCAATAATAGAAAACTCTTTACTATGCACTGATTTTTTTTAAGTCAGTTAAACATTTATTTTTAATGCAAAATTGTTTGTAACGTTCAATTTGATTGGATAACATCACCAAACCTCATGGCATCAATTCACAATTGATGCCATGAAAACTTACGCGCAAGTGCAGACCAAGTATGATAGATATTAAATTGATGATTTGACGTTGTTTTCAGTTAGTTTCATTAGATTGGAGATAACAGTATTGTATTTTAAGCCCTGAAGACATCAATTGGTGTTTCTATGGTCGCGAAATTGAGTTAACTGGCGACGCCTTACATTTATCTCCTAAATAGACAAAATGGCATTTGTACAAACTTAATTTTATACATGCATCTCTGTATCCTACAGATATATATTAATCATTTACCTTTCTCTTTGTACCCCCTGACAATTTTTTTGCCATTTTTCCTGCATGATCCTCCAACTTTAATTCTTTTATATAACTAAAAGTAAGAGAAATCATTTTAATGTGTTTGTAACTGGTAAATATTAGCAACAAGTGTAAAAATGGCTATATATAGTAAGCAGATAATTAAAACATTCCTAAAACTTTTGTATGTTAAGAGCATTAGTCATTGCAGACGGTTGATGATATCTTTATTTCTTAAAAGAGATGCTGTCCATAGACAGAACATTGTTTTAAATATTGATATACATCATGTAATTGTTTACTTTATACGAATTGTGACTTGGACAAAAATTAGTCTCATTGACATTCATACAACACATCTTCTTATATCTATATGTCTTCGTTTCGTCTCAGCTATGGTGCAGTGGCTGATCCAAGGGGGAGGGGGTCTGTGGGTTGGAACACACCTTTTTTTGGGACGATCAATGCATTTGAATGGGGACATGTAGTTGGAACCCCCCCTTTGTCCTGGGTTAGGAACAACCCCCCCTTTTCAAAATGACTGGATCCACCCCTGTAATGTCACTGCATCCAATTCTGTAAGTTCATTTTAAAGATTTATAAAATATGTGAACTCCTCTTCATAATTCAAAGTAATAAAGAGCAGTCATTGGATGCTTATTTTTCAAAACAACTTATTGTTTAGTATTTTTCTCCTTGACATCATCAGTTCCCTTATTTACTTTTTATTGATATTTCATTAATACCAGTCTCACTCTTATTGGTTACCATTTAAAATAGAATTTAAATCTTCTGACAACATAATTTGATTTTTACAAAAGTTGGAAAGGACGAACACAAAAATATTTTCTGACTTTATTACTTACTAATTGATGACATTTTCTATGTCTTTTTTTGGAATGCCTCTGATAGCAGCATAAGCTCTAAGATGATCATCAAGCTGGACCAAATCCCACAATGCATCATGTTGGGGACAGTATCCAAGTACCTTAAAGGCCTCTGACATGCTGGATCTTACATCGTGCCCTCCTACATGTACCTAAAATCATCAGTGTGTCTAGTAAAAATTTGATTAGACATAGAGAATTACTCACAATCTGGTGTCCCCTCTAGCATGTATAAGGATCTTTATATGGTGTTTGTTTTTGTTTTTGTTTTTTTTTTTTTTTTTGGGGGGGGGGGGTCCCTTCATTTCTGTATTCTTTAATTTTCAGGTAATTGTACTCTATTCCTTATATTTGTTTCCCCTTTAACCCCCCCATCATTCTCTATTCTTTTTTTGTCTACTTTTTATAGGACTATATATTCTTGATCAGTAGCATTGGTAACTTTTTCTGTAAACCCCATCCAGATCTTTGATTAAAAGTACAACTAACCATGTTTTTGAAAACTTCCATATGATATTCAGATCAAAAAGGTTTGGATTTCTATATAAAAAAATACATTGTAGGTAACCAAAATCAGTTGTTTAAAAATACATTACAGCACTGTATCAATGTTAAGATAATTTGAATTGCAAGGTATTATGAATAGACTTATATATGTACATTTAGACTTTATCTGGCCCTCAGAAATGTTTTATGAACACAATAAATCTGATGACAGGACATACTAGATAAAGAACCTGCCTTGAATTGTAGCAAGATCCCCAAACAATATCAGAGATATAGAACTAACCTTTCC
Source organism: Mytilus galloprovincialis (assembly GCA_037788925.1). NCBI lineage: Eukaryota > Metazoa > Mollusca > Bivalvia > Mytilida > Mytilidae > Mytilus > Mytilus galloprovincialis. Next base: position 88,424,000 of record CM075337.1, read on the forward strand.
CTTGGTTGGTCCAACTTCTGCGATTACCATATTCAAGGTGGTAGTTTTTCCTGCTCCATTAGGTCCAAGTAGTCCCAGGACTTCACCACTCTCTACAGCAAAGGATGTATTCCTAACAACAACCTTGACCTTTTCTTCTGCCTGGACCTTTTTACATCCCTTTCTTTTCTGCTTTCCCCTTTTTGCAAATTCTTTTCTTAAATTTTCTACCATTACCACAGGGTACTGAAATAAAATTTAAATGATTTTCTTATACATGTATTAATTATGAATGAAAATGTAAACTACAACTGATCTCATTAATCAATTTTTACTGCTGTACTGTTTCCATGAATATTACGCAATAAATTATAAAACGTGTTGTTTTCCATTTTTTACCCCACTAAACTTTTCTTTCAAACTTCATAATTATAACATTCATCTTAATATTTGTAAAAAAAATATTAAGTCCCTGCGTGCACCCTTTTCAATATTTTTTAAAGTTGATTGCTATTTTAATCCATTTTAACTGATCAGTTAATCTAAATAAAGTAAATGTTAATCGTCTTCTTTTTGCATTTTTTATTTATACAACAAGCTAGTATGAGCAGGGAATGTCAATGCTATGGGTGTGTGAAAACGTTGTGTAGGTTTGTTTATTTTTGCGTTCAAGGATAAAAATGTGAATGGTGTTCTTGATGCAACTTTCTGATCAACTTAATTAACCAAATACTTCATGCTAATTAACCAAATTCACAAAAATTTAAGCGCAGGATCACAAAGCTAGGACATAACAAAAACAGTAGAACCAGTAACCCCAAAGAACAAACTCCTTTAATAAATATAAAATAGGTCTCTTTTTCATGCTTCATAATATTTCATAATGATGCAGATGTAAGATGGACAAAAGGAGGAACAAATAAACAAATGGAAGAACAAACAAATAAATGAATGCACAGACTGGTGGACGGATTTCCCCCTCACTGTATACCACCTGCTTTAGAAAGCTTGGGATATGAACATTATATATGACAAGTATAATATCTTTTACATTACTTATGTTTTCTTTTAGGTAGAGTGGGGTGCTCATTTTCGCCGGGGACACAATTTCGCCGTTTAAGGATTTTGAGGTGTAAAAACTTCAAAGGATGGCTCAAGTGGAAGAAATGTACCCGTAAATTATATTTTTATAACAAATATAATATTTTTTTAAACTGAGACAAAATTGCGGCTCCTACCGAAAATGACCGAAAAACGGACAACGATTTTCAGACAATTTCCTGAATAAAAAACACGATTTCAAAGAAGTATTTCTAAGAAAATATTTGACTGAATGCCCTAATTTTGAATTCTTTATACCTTTGAAATGTCTGCTATTCATCTATAATGCAATTGATTTGATAAAAATTGTTAAAAGCTGCGGTTATTTGGTTTTAAATAGATGTGTAAAAACTGCAAATATGTGTCCCCCATTGTCAAAACATCCGGAAATTTCAAACACCCTTTAATCTAACTTTTCAGATGATTTTCTTAAAACAAACCGGTTTTCAAGCTTAAGTATATTTTGCATTTGAAGTTATCTTCATATAGAAATATCAGTATACTTCAAAAACATTTAGACCTGAACATAAACTGTAGAAAACATGGAAAGATGTGGCGAAAATGAGCACCCCACTCTATCAACAATTTATTCAAGTTTAGTTTAAGGATATTCGCTACTCAGTTTCAAAATAACAAGCTTTTCATAACACTAGTATATATTGATAGGGAATTAAAAAAGAAAACAAAAGAGCGCACGCAAAAAAATATAGGTCTGTGTGCTTGTTTTCGAAATTTTAGCCATTGAAATTTTGGCGGTAAAATGTTCTCTCTTGATTTTTCATAGCTTCATCATTGACAAGTTTAAGTTCCAAAAAACTATTAAAAAATAACAAAGATTTTATAAGACTTTTACAGATGGCTTATTATTATACTTGTAAAAGATTTATAAAAAGAAAGATGGGGGTTAGTGTGCACATTTTTTAAGGAATTCAAATGGATAAAACAAGAGGATTTCGAAAATCTGACAAAAATTCCAAAACATGACTAGCAAACATCCTTAAACATATTTCATTGTCCAAAAAATTCTTTGCAACTTAGAGCATCTTCTTTAAATAAATGAGATCTGCATATGTACTGATAGTCCAAATAATTATGACGTCTGGCAAGACTATTTTTTTTTTTCTGGACTCCGGAAGGCGTCCCAGAAAAAAATTAAAATAGCCTTGCCAGACGTCATAATTATTTGGACTAATGTACTGATTGCTATCAAATTACATAAATTATCTGATATTTGGTGAATTTAATTATCTTTTCAGCTAATTTAATTACATTAGCATATTACTGTGACTTGACTGTACGGTAAGTGTTGCATTCCACTGATTGCAATTCATCTAAAGTTCAATTTATTTTAATATCAAACCAAACTTTTCAACTTGTCAGAAATTTAAACAACTGCTGCAGAAAACAGTCAAGTCAACATAGTGCAAGGGGTAAAATAAGCATACTTACAATGCTATTAGACTTAAGTTCAATTGAATTGGTATAGCGAAATCGAGCCTGAAAGTTTCAAAATCATTGTGATGTTTAAAAATATTGATATTTTCTCCCTTTAAAAACTTTAAAACTTTAAAAGAACATATTGAAGCTTAAAGTATATTTCACCAAGTATTAGATATTCATATAAAAGATGCTATTGAGAAAGCATAGAAAAACACCAATTTAAAATAAATAATTTAAAAACTTAAATTTGGACATTTACACAATAGCAATTCAGTGGAAATTAAAGGCTAATAGGAATTTAAGTACCGGGTAATCCATTCCCATTGAAAATATAACAGCCCAAGAACACCAAAAAAATATAGTATTTGAACGAACATTATGCCTTTCTATGATGGGGAACTTGGGGATGGTTAGTTGTACACCTAACTGTGTGACCGCTACAAATAAAGTTTTGTTGTTAAGATGTTGTTTTTGTTGTCCAGTAAAAGACTTACAAATATCAAGCATATATACAGTATACCACCCTAATCAGACACCCGAGTATTCCAACATCCTACTTTAACCAACCCGAGTTTCATTGTCCCAAAATATGCCTATCCTTGCAGAAAAAAACCTGAGTATTCCAACAACCTGCTTATTTTATTTTATGGTCTCCCAGTGTGTCAGATAACACAGGTTACACTATACAACAATTACAACAACTGGAACCAGGTGCTCCGCAGGGCGCAACTTTATACGACCGCAGAGGTCGAACCCTGAACAGTTGGGGCAAGTATGGACAAAACATTCAAGCGTGATACAGCTCTGAATTTGGATTGTGATCAAATTTTTGACATTATATGTTTTTTTTTTACACAAAACAAATGTCAAGATTTTACAAATCAATTAAAGATTTCTTCAAACTTTTTAAATCTAAAATTAAATAGTTGACACAGCATAGGTTTCTGACACAGAATGAATGTGGTCTAATGAACTTAAAAGTTTTTTTTTTTGCCTTTGAGCAATTCACTATGCTGTTGAATATTAATCCTCTCAAAAAAATGTTTGAAGAAATTTTCTTTTTCTTTATGAAATCTGAAATGAGAAAAATTTAAACCCCCCCCCCCCCTTTTTTTTCACATCCCCGTTTCCCTTTTTCTAAAACTGATATCAATTCAAATTTCTAATGGAGTTTGCAACAATAACTACTCTTTTAAATACATCATAAGATATTAAAATGTAAAATAAAGTGCTTGTTATCACTGAATGGTAAAGATTGGTTGGTAGTAAAAGTGAATATACATTGTTTATTGTATAAAACAATAAAAAAAACTTCATCAGCAACATTTTATATTGGCAAATTTCCAATGAAGTTATTTACATAAAGTTATTGGCAAATAAAAATAGAAAATGACATCATAGTCATGTCTGGCAAATGTCCAACATACATTATCTAAAAACATTTTAGATAAGGTAAGGAAAAAAAGTTTCATCAGCAACATTTTATATTGGCAAATTTCCAATGAAGTTATTTACATAAAGTTATTGGCAAATAAAAATAGAAAATGACATCATAGTCATGTCTGGTAAATTTCCAACATATATTATCAACTACTATTCTATACAAAGAAAGATAACTCCAATTGAAAATTAATTGCTATTGCACAATATTGTGCAATTAGATATTTCTTGCTATTGTGCAATACTGTGCAATTGAAAATTTCTTGCTATTGCACAATACTTGATATGGAATCCTGATTTGGACCAACTTGAAAAGTGGGCCCATAATCAAAAATCAAAGTACATATTTAGATAAAGCATATCAAATAAGCCCAAGAATTTAATTTTTGTTAAAATCAAACTTAGTTTAATTTTGGACCCTTTGGACATTAATGTAAACCAATTTGAAAACGGGACCAAAAATTAAGAATCTACATACACAGTTAGATTTGGCATATCAAAGAACCCCAATTATTCAATTTTTGATGAAATCAAACAAAGTTTAATTTTGGACCCCGATTTGGACCAACTTGAAAACTGGGCCAATAATAAAAAATCTAAGTACATTTTTAGATTCAGCATATCAAAGAACCCCAAGGATTCAATTTTTGTTAAAATCAAACTAAGTTTAATTTTGGACCCTTTGGACCTTAATGTAGACCAATTTGAAAACGGGACCAAAAATTAAGAATCTACATACACAGTTAGATTCGGCATATCAAAGAACCCCAATTATTCAATTTTTGATAAAATCAAACAAAGTTTAAATCTGGACCCTTTGGGCCCTTTATTCCTAAACTGTTGGGACCCAAACTCCCAAAATCAATACCAACCTTCCTTTTATGGTCATAAACCTTGTGTTTAAATTTCATAGATTTCTATTTACTTATACTAAAGTTATGGTGCGAAAACCAAAAAAAATGCTTATTTGGGTCCCTTTTTGGCCCCTAATTCCTAAACTGTTGGGACCTAAACTCCCAAAATCAATACCAACCTTCCTTTTGTGGTCATAAACATTGTGTTTAAATTTCATTGATTTCTATTTACTTAAACTAAAGTTATTGTGCGAAAACCAAGAATAATGCTTATTTGGGCCCTTTTTTGGCCCCTAATTCCTAAACTGTTGGAACCAAAACTCCCAAAATCAATCCCAACCTTTCTTTTGTGGTCATAAACCTTATGTCAAAATTTCATAGATTTCTATTTACTTAAACTAAAGTTATAGTGCGAAAACCAAGAAAATGCTTATTTGGGCCCTTTTTGGCCCCTAATTCCTAAAATGTTCGGACTAAAACTCCCAAAATCAATCCCAACCTTCCTTTTGTGGTCATAAACCTTGTGTTAAAATTTCATAGATTTCTATTCACTTTTACTAAAGTTAGAGTGCGAAAACTAAAAGTATTCGGACGACGACGACGACGACGACGCCAACGTGATAGCAATATACGACGAAAAATTTTTCAAATTTTGCGGTCGTATAAAAACATGCCCAACTAATTAGTTCTCTGTGATGAGTTTACATTTTTGTCAGACATTATTTAATAGAAAAACAAAGGATATAGAGTAATGGATCCATGACACAAAATCAATACATGCACAGCAACTGTACAACAAGAAAAAGTACACAAAAATCATTTATATAAGAACTTTTGAGACACTCCCATTTACAGGAACAAACAGCTTTCACAAACAACTGGGAATAAGCTTTAAGCATAAAATTAAAAAAAAATAAAATAAGGAGAAATGATATAGTTGCCAATGAGACAAAACTATTCACTAGGGACTGATTAAGTGGGTGTATGCAACAAAGGGTCACAGCATAATTTGTAAATACTGTCTGGTTGTCACTCACCGACTCATATGAATACTGGCCAGGCTGTTTAATACAAAATATAGCAAGATGAAAAATATTATTTTTTCAATATTTTTTGCATATCTTTATAAGAGGTACTGCTAACTTACATGATACAAAAATGAGCACTCAACCATTCAGGTTTAATCATACATTCTCTTCATTAAATTCAATGTTTAGTATTTAAAAACAAAGTACATGAAGCACCTTGAAACTGATATTCTCCTGTGTCAACTCTCTTATCAATATGTGTCAACTCTCTTATCAATATGTGTCAACTCTCTTATCAAAATGTGTCAACTCAGTTATCAATGTGTGTCAACTCTCTTATCAATATGTGTCAACTCAGTTATCAATATGTGTCAACTCTCAAACTTTCTTTAATATCAATGTGTGTCAACTATCAAACTCTCTTATCAAAATGTGTCAACTCAGTTTTCAGTATGTGTCAACTATGTTATCAGTATGTGTCAACTATTATCAATAAGTGTAAAATGTGTTATCAATATGTGTCAACTATGTTATCAATATGTGTCAACTCTGTTATCAAAATGTGTCAACCCTGTGCTGTAGGTGACACACAACACAACAATAAAGGTTTATGCAAGTAAAAAACTGCTGTTAAAACAACTGACAAATAGGGAAGTCAATAAAAAGTTATTGAACAACCAGTCTGTCACAAGTGCTAATTATAAATAATCAAAGATCAAAATTAATGGTGACTTAATAGATAAGTTTATCATTACAGAAACATTAAAATCTGTCATTTCTTCAAAATAATTTGAATATCTAGTAAGATGTCATATTTCAACTGGCAATAGACATTCTTAAATATTGTGATATAAAATGTTCAACTCTCTTAATTAAGAGGATTACAGAAAAATAATATCCCTTCAGTTGTCAGTAAAAATAAAGTTTAATAATTTTTATTTAATTTAATGAAAAAGATCCTGTCACATTTCCTTAGAAAGGTCTACTTGATTATGGTGGATACTTTAAATAAAAAAATTAAAAAGGGGGAAAATGAATAAACTACAAGTTACCTGCACAAATAAAAAATGTTTACTTTTTATCTAATCTTTTTTAGAATTTTCATATTTAAGTGTTGTTATTATTTAGGTTGCTGTCTCAAAAGATGTAAACCCACATTTACTTTTATTTAAAGTTAAAATAAAAAACCATGATAGATAAAACACTATTCAAATTTAGTAAAAACAAGAATGTGTCCAAAGTACACGGATGCCCCACTCGCACTATCATTTTCCATGTTTTATGGACTTTGAAATTGGGTAAATATCTAATTTGGCATTAAAACTAGAAAGCTTATACTATAGGGAACATGTGTACTAAGTTTCAAGTTGATTGGACTTCAATTTCATCAAAAACTATCTTGACCAAAAACTTTAACCTGAAGCGGGACGAACGAACGAACGAACGCACGGACGGACTGACGAACGAACGGAGCCACAGACCAGAAAACATAATGCCCCTCTACTTTCGTAGGTGGGGCATAAAAATGTATATACTGAATAAAATTGAGAATGGAAATGGGGAATGTGTCAAAGAGACAACAACCCGACCAAATAAAAAACAACAGCAGAGGGTCACCAACAGGTCTTCAATGTAGCGAGAAATTCCCGCACCCGGAGGCGTCCTTCAGCTGGCCTCTAAACAAATATATACTAGTCCAGTGATAATGAACGCCATACTAATTTCCAAATTGTACACAAGAAACTAAAATTAAAATAATACAAGACTAACAAAGGCCAGAGGCTCCTGACTTGGGACAGGCGCAAAAATGCGTCGGGGTTAAACATGTTTGTGAGATCTCAACCCTCCACCTATACCTCTAACCAATGTAGAAAAGTAAACGCATAACAATACGCACATTAAAATTCAGTTCAAGAGAAGTCTGAGTCTGATGTCAGAAGATGTAACCAAAGAAAATAAACAAAATGACAATAATACATAAATAACAACAGACTACTAGCAGTTAACTGACATGCCAGCTCCAGACTTCAATTAAACTGACTGAAAGATTATGATTTCATCATATGAACATCAGGCACAATCCTTCCCGTTAGGGGTTTAGTATCATACCATCATAACATATATGAGAAGAACATAACCCGTGTCAGCCTATCTACCACTAAAATAAATCCTTAATTAGAGATCTTCTATTAAATAGAGATTTAATAATGTGCTTCAACCGAAATATTGCACACCTGTTACCACCCGCATCTACGACACATATATATTTTTTCTTTACAAAACTTCACGCTCGTGTTATTAAGAAATTACTATGAAAACGCACCTGGTTCCTTTCTCTGGTCTGTAAAGCTTTAACTCTTTGTCTTTCTTCTGCAACATCTTCATCTTCATCTTCTATTATGTCAGAGTTTTCTGTATCAACCTCGTTACTATTCTTCTTACTGATACACGGTAAGGCATCTTGAATTTCACCTCCTGTTTTTCTGACATCAATGATTCTCAGTAACATTATATACAACGGTATCTCAACTAATGGCTGTAATTAACATAATATATCATTAAAGGACAGAACAGTATTCTAATTGAAGTACAAGAGGCTGTCACAACGACAGCAAACCGGATTTATTAATATTTATTTGTGTCCTGGCAATATCACAAGAACCATTACTGATGAATGGTGAAAGTGAAAATCGTCAATATCAAATTTGACCTCCATTTTGTCATTAGTATCAACATATTAAAATTTGAAAAGCTTAGATTGAATGGTTCATGAGTAAATGCAACAACGTGAATGGAAACGCCATTTTACAATCTTTCAAGAACCATAACTCCTGAACGGTAAAAGTCAAAATCGTCATTATTGAACTTGACCTCTATTTTGCCATCAGTAACAACATATAAAAATTTCAAAAGCTTTGGTTGAATGGTTCATGAGAAAATGCACGGACACGACTGGAAACACCATTTTTCAATCTTTCAAGAACCATAACTCCTGATTGGTAAAAGTCAAAATCGTCTTTATTGAACTTGACCTCTATTTTGTCATCAGTAACAACATATTAAAATTTGGGAAGCTTTGGTAGATCAGTTCATGCGTAAATGCACGGACACGACTGGAAACTTCATTTTTCAATCTTTCAAGAACCATAACTCCTGAACGGTAAAAGTCAAAATCGTCATTATTAAACATGACCTCCATTTGGTCATCAGCAACAACATATTAAAATTTGGGAAGCTTTAGTAGAACAGTTCATGCGTAAATGCACGGACACGACTGGAAACTTCATTTTTCAATCTTTCAAGAACCATAACTCCTGAACGGTAAAAGTCAAAATCGCCATTATTGAACTTGACCTTCATTTAGTTGTCAGTAACAACATATTAAAATTTTAAAAGCTTTGATTGAACGGTTCATGAGTTAATGCACGGACAACATTTGATTGCCGCCCACCCGCCCACCCGACTGCCCGACCGCCCGCCCGGCCGCCCGCCGTACATCCCCAAATCAATAACCAACATTTTTGTCACAAAAATCCGGTTAAAAACTGAGAATGGAAATGTGGAAAATGTCAGATAACTTCCTGATCAAAGAGCAGAAAGCAACCAAAGACCACAAATGGGCCTTCAACACAGCAAGAAGTCCTGCACCAAGAAGTGGGCTTCAGCTGGCCCCTAATCAAAATGTGTACTAGTTCAATAAAAATACAATGTATGTAAGTTCTAACCACTACCTTCAATGAATTCCAATCTAGCATGAAAAGAAGGTAATATTTGTAAAATTATTTCTGTAAAATTATTCAAATAAAGAATTAACTATAGGTTGACAACATAGGTAAATTTTTTTTCTTCAACAAGATTAATAGCAATAAAATTGAGAATGGAAATGGGGAACGTGTCAAAGAGACAACAACCCGACCATAGAGCAGCATGAATCTGATGTTCAGTGGTTATCGTTTGTAAATGTTGTTCGTAAGTGTTTCTTGTTTTTTATATAAATTAGACAGTTGGTTTTCCCGTTTGAATGGTTTTACACAAGTCATTTTGTGGCCCTTTATAGCCTGCCATTCAGTGTGAGCCAAGGCACTGTGTTGAAGACCGTAATTTTGACCTATAATTGTTTTTCTTTTACAAATTGTGACTTTGATGGAGAGTTGTCTCTTTGGCACTAATACCACATCTTCTGATATCTATGACAAGAAAATCAATGTTCATTTTTTGTGACAAATGATGATATAATTTAACATTACAAAGTTAGTGAATAAATATAAGAAAACCTACCCACAGTATAGGTAAGAGTATGTTGGACTCCCACTTAAAATATTCTCCAAACGTAATGTCCTGTCCATTTCCAAGCAAACTTGTTCGATAAATCTTCAAAATAATTAGAGTATGCTCCATACATCTTTTAAGTTAAAAATAAGCTTTCATGATATTCATTAGAATTTTTCTTCTAAAACATTGTAAAGCTCAAAATAAACAAATTTTGACCATTCATTAAATATAAAAATTTGTAAGGGTTCCGCGGAACCCAGTGTCCTCACCTACTTTTGCTGTTAATCACACACTCAACAAAAATGATGAAAAAAATCAATAAAATTATTCCTCTTGATACTATCTTTTGATTGTCAGAAGCTTCTGTCCAAGTTTGGTAAAAATCCAGGCTAGTTTAAGAATCTTAAAAATGTTTTAAAAACTTTAACTGCAGACTGTATGTAATGTAAACTGGAAGAAAAACTAAGTCTATTTATAAGAAAATACGGGAAAAATGGAATTTTATTTTTACAAAATTTACTTCTGGATACTATCTTCTGATCATAAACGAGCTTCTAGCCAAGTTTTGTACAATTCCAGGATAGTTTAAGAAAGTTATTAAAATTTTATAAATTTTAACCACAGAGTGAATGTAATGTTTCCTGGCAGAAAAAACTAAGTCCATTTATAAGTAAAATACAGAAAAATGGAATTTTATTTTACAGAATTTACTTCTGGATACTATCTTCTGATCATAAACAAGATTCTGTCCAAGTTTGGTAGAAATCCAGGATATTTCAAGAAAGTTATTAAAATTTCAAAAACTTTAAGCACAGAGTGAATATTTGTGGACACCGCCGATGACGACACCGACGGAATGTAGGATCGCTATGTCTCACATTTTCGACTAAAGTCGAAGGCTCGACAATAACAAAAATCACTCAAAACAAACCTCCCATTATATATCTTAAAACATGAAAAAAAAACTTGTCCAGTCTAATTTTCCACCATATCTACTATACAAAATATAACAGTTGATATTGCCAAGTAATTAATTTCTTTAAAAATTTGTAAGGGTTCCATGGAACCCAGTGTCTCGCCTACTTTTGCTGTTAATCGCAGACTCAACAAAAATGAGGAAAAACATCAATAAAAATTTCCCTCTCGATACTGTCTTTTGATTGAAAGAAGCTTCCAAGTTTGGTAAAAAAAATCCAGGATAGTTTATGAATCTAATAAATGTTTTATAAAACTTTAACTGCAGACTGTATGTAATGTTAACTGGAAGAAAAACTAAGTCCATTTATAAGTAAAATACGGAAAAAGTGATTTTTTTTTTGCAAAATTTACTTCTGAATAATATCTTATGATCAGAAACAAGCATTTGTCTAAGTTTGGTAGAAATCCAGGATAGCTTAAGAACATTATAAAAATTTTAAAAACTTAAACCACAGAGTGAATGTTTTGTTTCTGGCAAAAAAACTTAGTCCATTATAAGTAAAATACGGAAAAGTGGAAATTTATTTTTACAAAATTTTCTTCTTGATACTATCTTATGATCATAAACATGCAAATCAGTATGTCCAAAACACACAGACATTCAAATAGTGCTATGCTATTTCTAAATTGTTGGCACCAAACACCTTGACTAAAATTAATTTTAGTTTAATTTTTCTTAAAATTTTGACAAAATATTATAATTTGACCCATTGACCAATAACAAAAATTTAACGAAACTTGAACCACACACTTTATTTGGAAATATAATGGATAAATAGTAGTTTGACAATCACATATTTGATAGCTGAGAAGCTTAATATTTGCTTACTAATGGAATGTGATTAAAACATTCAGCTGATTTTTACAAAGTTATCTCCCTGTAGTGTACAACCTTAATGTAATTCATGTATGACTTACCCTGTCAATATAATAAATGCCTCCAAAAACTTTGTAAGGTGGCAGAAGCATAACAAATATGTAGTGCATGATCCTGGCAGGGATCTCTCCAGAAATCATGTCAACTAAACTGACAGCTAAATAAGGTAAGAAAGATATCTGAAAATCAAATATGATATTTAATTTAGGCCGGAAATCATGTCAACTAAACTGACTCCTACATACAGTATGAAAGATATCTGAAAAATATGATAGTCAATTTAGTAAAACAGACAACATTCTACCACAAAATGCCAAAAAAACATGGAAATAAGGAAGTAATTTATTGGACAATTTATTTTAAATATATAAAATTATGTAATTGAAATAAATTTATAACTGTATCAATGTAAATAGGGTGCAAACATTAATCCATCATTCTATCTCTGATGAAGGTCCCTTTTGTACTGAGTAAAAATTTTTAACAGAAGAAAGGTGTCAGGCAAAATAAATTACCCTCCAAAATACCCAGTAAAATAAAATTATAATGTTGTAACAGTGCTTCTCATGAACAAGATATTAATTGTGTGGGATGACAATATAATAATATTTTGATTTAAATTTAGTATACTTACAAAAAAGTAGAGAACAGTCAATGATGATTGACAGGTCTCAAAGTTGTCAAATAAGAATTGAAAGATGTAAACAAAGAGTGTAGATGAAGGTATAATTGTCAGGAACAGAAGAACGAGGGACACCATAGCGCCACCTGGCTTTAAACTGTCAACCTGAAAATAAAAAATACAATATGTCTATACAATCAATTGAAATTTTTATACCTAAACATTTCAAAAACATAGTTTATATAAATTTAATACCCTTCTTTCATGCCATTTTTTGTGGTTTAGAGAATAAGAATTTATCCCCATCATTTCAACTCTGGTGGATAGTTGTCTCATTGAAAATTAAGTTCATCTCATACTTTTTATATTGCATATTTTCAATCAAATGTAAAGATTTTTTTTTAGATTATAGATAACACCTGTTTGGCCAATACAAATGTCAAATGAATGTCATTTTTAAATTATCTCCCCTTAATCACAAAATAACATTGACCTCACTTTTTGATTCTGTCAAAGAAAGACAAAACTGAAATGGATCAGATATTGATAAGATATCATGCTAGTATCAAAACACCTCAGTTATTATCACAAACATGAAACTATTACAATATTACTTATATGGTTTAACATTTACTTTCTTTAATAAATACCTATCAATTTAACTTTTGATTTTGGCATAAGTGTGGATTCATTTATTATTGTGTGTAGTATTTTCAGGAAAAAAATGTTATTTGAAGATACCTAAACTGTGTGGAAATTACTAGGGTTGATGCTTTTAAGATTTTTATGGCAGTGTAAATATACTGAATTACAATGTAAAACTTGAACTTAACCAAGAGCAAGAAGTTGTTTAACAAGACTCTATTGAGGGGCTGAAGACCGAGGATGTTTGCTATTTGGCAACAAAAAATGACAGCTTTGGGGTAAATCTAAGGGTTAGCTGTAATACATTTTGAACATTGGCTGACTTTTTATTCTCAACATACAGTTATAAAACTCCTAAAGAATCGTGCTTGTTTCGATTTCTTTATTTCATGTTTCTTGTACCAATGTGTTCCACGATTCTTGCGTTTAGATATCATCCACAGTCTGGAAATTTTAAATTTTTAAAAATAAAAGTCTGGGCGGGCGGGGATGAAAATATACCAAATAATTTAAATTGGCCTTCTATTCTCCATACCATCCTCTATATGATATCCTATATTATGTTGAAATCACGGTATACATAAACATATGCCCAGGAAATCCACAAAAATTATTACATACTGAATCGACCGTATCATAGATAATCATGCTTTTATGTTATATCCTATTCATAACATACCTGTATAGCAGCTGGTAGAATTATACAGAATACTGCAGGCACACACAACTTGTACACATACACCACTGTATCATAAAACATTTTTTTTTTTATGTAATACCCTCTACATATAGCATACCTGTATCGCACCTGTCAGAATAATACAGAATACTGCCGGGATACAGAACTTGTACACATACACCACTGTATCATAGATAATTATGTTTGTATGATATACTTTCTACATATAACATACCTGTATCGCAGCTGTCAGAATAATACAGAATACTGCCGGGATACAGAACTTGCAGACGTCAATAAAGAAGTTAGATAACCAGTAAACACTGAATGGTACACCTGCTGTTCTCAACTGACTTCTGATCTTATACTGTAATTAAACAAATTAATCATCAATAAACTCTATAGGTTGCACTTTGAAAATACAGCTGATTCTTAAACCATGCCTCTTTTGGGGAGATCTAGAATATCATAGAAAATTAATTTTGTTTCCAAACTGGTTCCCAGTTATGCTCTCTGTGTTGCATCTCACAGAGACAAAACTTTGGAATGTTACCAGTAAAGATACATGTGAATATTGTTTCTATTGAAACCTGTGGTAACCCTACAGTTGAGGTAGGGGTAGTTAAGAAAATTAGTGTTAGCTTAAACTCTGAGAAATTAACAGCATACAAACGTTGAAAATATGCTGCCCAGCTCTATATTTTGACCTTTGAAAAAAATTGTAGTGCATTTGAACTTTCAATTCTAGGATAAGATTTTTTTCAAAACTTCATAGTAAAAATGGTTAGTTTTATCTGTAAAAGGAGTTCCTATGGAAAATTGCATTTTCAATATTTACAGAAATGCAACCTGTAAAGATAACCTGGCTAGTGGCAAATCAAATAAAATGCACTGATAATCATATCCCTACTAATGAAATCATGAAATGGATTTGTACATGTACATAAGTGTGATTTTTTGGCGGCATGACTTTCAATAAAGTAAATAGGATAAGAAAATATAACATCAGATGTCAAAGTAGGACCTTCAACAATAAATAAAACCAATACAGTGTAGCAAGCAGAATATCCACCTGAACTGAAAGCTAGTTTAAAGCTTTCTTTTTACTAATTAAGTGACCATGTTTTTACCGACTAAAATATCAATCAGCACACTTCAATGGATTTATCCTTATAATCAGTCTGGAATAAGCATGACTTTGAGCAATATTAAAATATGAGCATTGACAGGTTGCAGATTACCTTCTCTTGTTTATGACTTTTTGTAAGATATTTGAAATCCTCTACTTTTATTCATGTAGTGCCAATAAAAAATTTACTTGCTTATTTTTTCATAATTCTATTACATATAATTAAAAAGGCCATTTTTGAAAAATTTATATATTCCTTGTTATTATTTGAGTTTCTGAAAAGAAATCGGTGTCTTTGTTAAATATTTGAAAAATCTAGAGAAAATCATTTCCGGCCAATTTTTCAAATGATTATATATCAAATACCTGTCATTTTCTACCTTTTAAATTCTGTTATTTATATACTATCATATTATAACAGTAATTTAAAAAGCTTGTTACTTTGAAACAGACTAGATAACATCTTTAATGACTGGATAGTAGCATATCTAATGTTATGTATTTGACAATTTAAAATAATATCAATGTTAGTACAAAAATGTATGACCTGACAGCCAATGCTGGAATTATCTTAAATTACCTGTCTATCTTTGACGAGATCAACGGCAAAACCTGGTGGCACAACAACAAAAGCAATGGCCACCAATATAACAGATGAGAATGCATTGTTGTTGTATACTAGTTTAGTTGATGGTTTCCACAATGGCAGACTAACAGTAGATATTGTGTTCCGTGTTCCATTGACCAAGGAAGATGCCATGGAGAGAAGACTGTTACTCATCAGAAGTATGACAGAAGGTATACTGTGTGTAGCTTTACTATTATACAAAATACTGTATCCAACATTGCTGATCTGAAAAATACACGAATACCTTTTTCATTGGGAGACATGACTTTTTTTAATTTGATTTTTTTTAATCATTTCCATCAGTTTCAGAACAGCCAAAATGGAAAAATGGAAGAAAGAAATGATAAAATTCAAATTCTTAAAAGGGAGTTAAATTGAAATGGAGTGGGCTGAGAATTTAGATATTTGTTAATCTAGCATTGAACAGCCTAGAAGTGAATTAAAATGTACCAAGAAGAATCTTTACTTTCAAAAAATACAAGAGTGCACACGCTGAAATGTCTCGCCTTCTTTACTAATCATTGATATTATGTTGATAGTTCTAAGTATAAAGCTTTATTAAAAACTGTCACATAAACTTAACATTAACAAAGATAACTAAACAAAGACCAATGAACCATGAAAATGAGGTCAAGGTCAGATGAACCATGCCAGGCAGACATGTACAGCTAACAATGCTTCCATACAACAAATATAGTTGACCTATTACTTATAGTTTAAGAAAAATAAGAAAAATAGACCAAAACACAAAAACTTAACACTGAGCAATGAACCGTGAAAATGAGGTCGAGGTCAAATAAAACCTGCGCGACTGACATATAGATCATAAAATATTTCCATACACCAAATATAGTTGACCTATGGCATATAGTTTTAGATAAAAAGACCAAAACTCAAAAACTTAACTTTGACCACTCAACCATGAAAATGAGGTCAAGGTCAGACGACATCTGCCCGCTAGACATGTACACCTTACAATCATTTCATACAACAAATATAGTAGATCTATTGCATAAAGTATGAGAAAAATAGACCAAAACACAAAAACTTAACTATAACCACTGAACCATGAAAATGAGGTCAAGGTCAGATGACACCTGCCAGTTGGACATGTACACCTTACAGTCCTTCCATACACCGAATATACTAGACCTATTGCTTATAGTATCTGAGATATGGACTTGACCACCAAAACTTAACCTTGTTCACTGATCCATGAAATGAGGTCGAGGTCAAGTGAAAACTGTCTGACGGGCATGGGGACCTTGCAAGGTAAGCACATACCAAATATAATTATCCTATTACTTATAATAAGAGAGAATTCAACATTACAAAAAATCTGAACTTTTTTTTCAAGTGGTCACTGAACCATGAAAATGAGGTCAAGGACATTTGACATGTGACTGACAGAAACTTCGTAACATGAGGCATCTATATACAAAGTATGAAGCATCCAGGTCTTCCACCTTCTAAAATATAAAGCTTTTAAAAAGTTAGCTAACGCCGCCGCCGTAGCCGCCGCCGGATCACTATCCCTATGTCGAGCTTTCTGCAACAAAAGTTGCAGGCTCGACAATAATTGTATTTGATTTAAAAAAAAATATATATTAGCTGTTTCAGAGCTCTAATTTCTTCAAACAAATTTGAAAAGTCTGATGATGATTGTTTTAAATCCCTCTTTATTTATATACATACTGAACTAGCTGCCACAGTGAGATTCTTTAAGTCTATTCCAAAGTTTGAGGTAGTATCTACGATCTCAGATGAGTTTGTGAAAGTTTTTGTTTCAAACATGCTCCTAAACATCTGAAGGAAAGCATTCCCAGTGGTGGTTCCTGAAATACACAATGTCATTTTACTACCATATCAAAGCAATATTTCAGTTCTTATATACATATCAATCTAGATCTAAAATACAAATAGGTATTAAAATAAATATTCGATTGGTAAAGGGGCATAACTCAAGAAAGGTTATAAAAATTCAAACTTGATCCGTGTTTTGTGGTAATAAGCATTGTATATAAGCTTCATTACATTTGGTTGAGGCAAACTAAAGTTAAAGAATGGTAACCAATTTTAAGACGTATGATGTACAGACAGAGAAGGGTAAAACTTAATGCCCCCTCTGCTACGGCGGGGGCATAAAAATTGTTCAGCTTATGTATTTCTTCTTACTACTTTTATAATCTAACCTTGTATATTTTATACTATGTCTACTGTCTGCCTGTCCCTGTTAACTAACGTCAATTCAAAAACCAAAGACACATGATGAGAAGGCAAAGTTGTGATCAAGAAAAACTTCACAATGTGTTCATCTATCAAAGATGACAAAAGATTTTTGACTAATCAAAGACTGTTAGGTAGGACTTGTCAAGTTCAAACCATATTCATAATATCATGCCATAAAGTTTGCATGATAAGTTGAGATATTTTTTAACATCATATAAAAATAAAACATTACAGTGACTTGACTGTTAGTGTTGCTCTCCACCAATTGCAACTCATTCAAAATTTTGACCAAATTGCAATTTGTTTTATTAAACCAAACTGTTCAACTGGTCAGAATATTGAACAAATTGTTCAGTCAAAATGTGAAAGTGCAAGGTGATAAAATAAAATATACTTACAATCCTATATGACTTTAACTCCACTTTAATGATGTTGTGACAAAATTAGTTTATCAGTTTGTATAGTTATATTATAGTCATTTCCATGCTGAAGAGGAACTGTTTATTTTGAATTGCTATAAAATTGTCCAAACTAAGCTTTCATATAGTTTTTCTTTCTAAAAGTATTCTATATTTATAAGAATCAGATATCATTTTAAATAAAACATCATATATTCAGTAAAATATGTGTGAAATAACAATATGCTATTGATAAGTTTTCAGGGGAGATAACCTAAAATATTATTCTTTTGAATAAAGACTTTTTGAAAGAAAAGTTATTATCTCCCCCATGGAAACTTCCTACAAACATATATTGCAATTTTACACATATTTTACTGAATATGAAATGTTTTAATTCACATAATGTCTGATTCTTATAAATATAGAATACTTTTAGAAAGAACAAGAGTGCACACGCTGAAATGTCTCGCCTTCTTTACTAATCATTGATATTATGTTGATACTCCTAAATATAAAGCTTTCTTACAACTGTCAGATAAACTTAACATTGACCAATGAACCGTGAAAATGAGGTCAAGGTCAAATAAAACCTGGGCGACTGACATATAGATCATACAATATTTCCATACACCAAATAATTAGTTGACCATATAGTATTAAAAAAACCCACCAAAACTCAAAAACTTAACTTTGACCACTGAACCATGAAAATGAGGTCAAGGTCAGATGACACCTGCCAGTTGGACATGTACACCTTACAATCATTCCATACACCAAATATAGTAGACCTATTGCATACAGTATAAGAAAAACAAACCAAAACACAAAAACCTAACTATAACCACTGAACCATAAAAATGAGGTCAAGGTCAGATGACACCTGCCAGTTGGACATATACACCTTACAATCATTCCATACACCAAATATAGTAGACCTATTGCATACAGTATAAGAAAAACAGACCAAAACACAAAAACTTAAGTATAACCACTGAACCATCAAAATGAGGTCAAGGTCAGATGACAACTGCTAGTTGGACATGAACACCTTACAGTCCATCCATACACTGAATATACAAGACCTATTGCTTATAGTATCTGAGATATGGACTTGACCACCAAAACTTAACCTTGTTCACTGATCCATGAAATGAGGTCGAGGTCAAGTGAAAACTGTCTGGCGGGCATGAGGACCTTGCAAGGTACGCACATACCAAATATAGTTATCCTATTACTTATAATAAGAGAGAATTTAACATTACAAAAAATCTTAACTTTTCATATAGTCACTGAACCATGAAAATGAGGTCAAGGACATTGGACATGTGACTGACGGAAACTTCGTAACATGAGGCATCTATATACAAAGTATGAAGCATCCAAGTCTTCCACCCTCAAAAATATAAAGCTTTTAAGAAGTTAGCTAACGCCGCCGCCGCCGTAGCCGCCGTAGCCGCCGCCGGATCACTATCCCTATGTCGAGCTTTCTGCGACAAAAGTCGCAGGCTCGACAAAAACTATATGAAAGCTTAGTTTGGACAATTTAATAGCAATTCAAAATAAACAGTTCCCCTTCAGCATGGAAATGAATATAATATAACTATACAAACTGATAAACTAATTTTGTCACAACATCATTAAAGTGGAGTTAAAGTCTTATAGGATTGTAAGTATGTTTTATTTTATCACCTTGCACTTTCATGACTTGGCTGTGGTTTTCTACAGCAGATGGTTCAAATTTCTGACCAGTTGAACAATTTGATTTTATAAAACAAATTGCAATTTGGTCAAAATTTTGAATGAGTTGCAATTGGTGGAGAGCAACACTAACAGTCAAGTCACTGTAATATGACATTTAAAAAAGCAAATTTTCTTACAGACTATATAAAAAATACAGAAAAAAATTAAACACATAATGTATATTATTCCTATATATATAGTTAAATTTAGACAATACCCTCAATAAATCCTTTTTTTTGCTGATGCGGCGTAAAGCATTTATCAATCAATCAATAAATTTAGACGTTATTGAGGTGACTGTTAGTAAAGGGGAAAGGGTTGGAGGAAATAACATGTGAAATAAGTTCTATTCAACATGCATACAGAGCAGAAAATAATTCAACCATGGTAATACTGGTTCTCTCTTTAAAATTTCTGCCTTTCTTTCTAATTTATTAAAAAAATTCCATGTTGTCCTTTATTTACTCGATAAAACCTGATAAAATGTCACTTTTCTGATTAGGTGAAAAAAATCCACAATTAAATTTGCCTGAATAAGAGGGGAGGCCTCTGAGAATCAAAGCACTTGTTAGCACTGTTGGATAAATATTTCTTTCATTTTCAATGTGAACACATTCAGACAAAATTTTGAATTGGAGTTTCCTTTGTCCCTAATTGTAGTTGATATCTGAAAAATGTGTTTGTCATAATTAGTAAAACCTCAGTTACCGTTCAATTTATTAATTTTTCTAATTATTAGTAATCATGCATTGTTATTTGTAAACCGGTCATGAGATTGATTCCTATTTACCGCTAGGGACAATGCTTTCACCTGAACCAACCACCTGTATTACCCACAAAACAGGAGATTTTCTCATCATTCCAAGACATTGACTGCCACGCTGCTATTCGTTTTCCAAACTTTAAATATCGGTTATTCCAATAGTTCCCAACGGAACAATAACCGGCAGAATCTTCAGAATAAATATGTGTTATATTTTAATATTTGTTTATTGAAACTAAAATCATAGGTGGTTCAATAAATTTTCTTCCAACCTGTTAGATCTAATCTGAGTTTTATCTGCAGTTTTTAGCAACAGTTGGGTACTAAAATCCTTAATACTCTGATATTTTACTTTAATACAGCATCTGATAAATTAAGGTGGTACCTAACACTACAGGGAAATAACGCTGTCAAATCACCTAAACGTTTTAATTATGTTGTGTTGTTAAGGGAATATTAAGCTTCTCAATGATTATGATCAAAATAAGTGTTTGTCAAACTGCTATATAACCAGTGTAATTTTTCTGATAAATTGGTTCAAATTTTTTGAAATTTTAATGTTTTTGTCAAAGGGTCAAAGTAAACACTTTGTCAAAATTTTATGAAAATTAAACGAGCCAAATTAATTTTACTGAAAGTGTTGGGTACCACCTTAAAATACAAATGAAATCTTGCAAAATAAAATGTATAGGGACATGTATGGTTCTGATTATAATAGAAAAAAGAGTAAAGGACAGATTTCATCATGGTTATAATATTTATGAAACAAAGCAGTTTAAGAATTGCCATTCAAATCCTCATATTGACCTGGAAGACTTTAAAAGGATACAGATTATAATTACACTGTTGTTGTGAAATGTACATATAATTTACCTATATCAACTTATTTCACAAATAATTAATTTCCTGTTCAACCCTTGTGAGCTGTCATTGTGATTGTATAACCTTGCTGATGTAATGGATACTTGATGTTCTTTATTATAAAATACAGTGACTTGACTGTTAGTGTTGCTATCCACCAATTGCAACTCATTCAAAATTTTGACCAAGTTGCAATTTGTTTTATTAAACCAAATTGTTCAACTGGTCAGAATATTAAACAAATTGTTCAGTCAAAATGTGCAAGTGCAAGGTGATAAAATAAATCATACTTACAATCCTATAAGACTTTAACTCCACTTTGATGATGTTGTGACAAAATTAGTTTATCAGTTTGTATAGGTATATTATAGTCATTCCCATGCTGAAGGAACTGTTATTATTTTGAATTGTTATAAAAATGTCCAAACTTAGCTTTTATATAGTTTTTCTTTCTAAAAGTATTCTATAATATATCTATACAAACTGATGGACTTATTATGTCACAACATCATTAAAGTGGAGTTAAAGTCTTATAGGATTGTAAGTATGTTTTAATTTATCACTTTGCACTTTCATAACTTGGCTGTGGTTTTCTACAGCAGTTAGTTCAAATTTCTGACCAGTTGAACAATTTGATTTTATAAAACAAATTGCAATTTGGTCAGAATTAAGAATGAGTTGCAATTGGTGGAGAGCAACACTAACAGACAAGTCTAATGTAATATAATTTATTAACATATATATACCTATCATTAAAATTAAAAACAAAAATACTAGTCAAAAACAGGAACTGATTCAGAATTTCTCATGGCAAGATGGTTACATTTGTTGTCAATGAAAAAAACTAGTGTTTAATGAAAAGATGTTTATATACTATATAACAATATATACCCCTGTAGCCGTGAGATGGAAGTCAAGTTATATTTACCTAATGAATCCCTTAGCAACACGGGTGGATTTTTAGCAGACGGCGAATAGTTTGTATAATTAGCATATATTCCTGATGCAAGTGTCAGATTCAATGGTGATGGTGCTGTTGCTGTGTTCATCGCTGATGTTTTACTCACTACTAATCCTACTACCACAAATACTACGGGAAGAATCAGATTCACAAATAACAAAGCCTTGTCTTTCAAACTTCTAATCAGACGAACTTTGCTTAGGGCCCAAAATTGCTGCGTTTTTAAGTTATCTTGTTCTTTGACAAGTGGTGATTTTTCAAGGGCTTCTAGGATGTTGGCGGTACTTTTGTTGATTGGCTCTGCATCATGGTTATTATCAAGTGTGTCTGCACTGGCAGCATGACCACCTAGTTTCAACACGTCTTTTATATCCATGGATTGATCATCTTCCTCTTAATAATCAAAAGAAAAAACATGTTATAAAGAATATAATGCTTCTTTTTATAATTTGATTAAACCACATAAAATGAGGCACATTTTGCAGAAGAGCTTACACTAAAAATGTGTGCTCAATCCAACCCTTTTTCATCCCCAAAAAAATATTTTTTGAAAGTGTTCAATTCTTCTAATTACATTTTCATGCTACAACCATGCAATTAAGCTTCTAGTTTGTTTTTCTTGGCATTATTTTAACATTGAAATAATGATAAGAAAAATTCAAACCTTGTAATATGTAGAAAACATCCTGATCAATGACAAAATGGTAAATTTAATTTGTTGTGTCAATGATATAATTAAAACTCAGAGACCTTTGTTGATTTTTGATGGTAAACATGACATATTGTATTTATCTTTTGAAAATTATTCTACAAAAACATCCTCATCATAAAAGTGTGTCAAAACACAGTTATGTGTATAAGGATAAAAAACGTCAACAACACTATTTATTGATTATCATACATTGCTATTTTGAACTGGCAATGAAAGTGGTTCATTATTGCTATGTTCTTATCAGACCTGTGTATGTCCTAAAACTTTGGTATCACATATCTTGATTTAACAAAAAATCAGGAATACCAAAAAATTGTACTTTAATTTAATATCAAGTCATTGTTTATTTGTTTACATAATTACCTAGTGCCAAGAAAACTTCTTCCAGTGTTGTCATAGAAACACCATAACTTTTGATTCCCATGGCAGCAAAAAGATCTATAAATAGAAATAGTCAAAATCTGATTGTCTTGTTACATTGCGAAATTCATTTAATAAAAGAGACATTCAACCAATATCAGTATTATTGTAAACCAACTTATTTTTCGTGGATACTTAATTTCGGGTATAACCCTTTTCATCTCATTTCACAGCTATTTAATTTAGTGAATTTCGAATTAACTTGATGTAGTCTGATAAGGAAAGATCAAAATTTTACATATTCACGATGATCTATATTCGCATTAATTTTTCTACTTGCGTAAGTCAAGAAAATAACTTGGTTTACAGTATTCAATGGGAACTAAAATTGTTGGATTTCTTGGGTAAAGGTGAACCATAACTTTAGTATAATTCTTAAAATCTACAAAAAAAAAAATCGTCAAAATGTTTTGTCAACCGCTGCAAACTAATATCAATTAATAGAAAATAAACGTATCAAAAGTTGTTTTAATTCAGAAAGTATTGTATGTTATTAGCTCTTGTAACATAATAAGAAGCATAAACACACAAAATATAAAATATTGTAATCAGTTAATTCTATTTAACATTGAATTCTGTCCAACCAATATGTAAAAAAAGCAGGACTCCACTTTAAGTAAAACTAAGCAATGAAGAAAATTCACAGATCATGAACATATATTTTGAAATCCAGTTTGCAATGAACTTACTTTTAAAGCTGCCAACTTCCTCCAATGGTAAAGTATAAGCTAATTCCTTTCCATGAGTTCTCCTATGTTTGGCACCATCAACATTTTTACACACAAGATCTGTGATACTGTCACGATCGCTAACTTTATCTACAACCATGCTGTAAAGTTCAAATAAATAAATTATATAACTAAAATATTTTTTTTTTATTTTTTTTCTAAAATAATATCTTTATTGAGTTTTTTCTTTTCCGTAATGACAAATTACTCGACCTACAGCAAATAACAAAAACAAAGATATCCTTCAATGAATGATTAGCTTTTCAAGGAAAAATGTAAAAGGTCCCATTGAATAAACTATAGAAAACAAAAGCTATTGTATTTATACAATGGAACAGGTGAATTGGCAAATATTTAAATAGCTTTACAAAGAGGAACTCATTCAGGAGTAAGATTTCATTTCTTTTGCAATAATTAAAATCTGTAGTCATTACATACTTTAAATGATATCCTATTCCAAATCTGTTCTTCAGGAAAAGTGATGAACCACAGCACCTAAGTTTTCCTTTACTGATGAAAGCTTTCCTGTCTAAAATAGAAAAAGATTTAATTTTTATAAGCACATTATACAATAAACAGCAGAATATGTGAATAAAATAAAACCACTCTGAACTCAAAATAGAACAAAATATGAAATTGTGATTGCTGTGGAATTAATTCAATATTTCAGATATTTTCAAGGCCCTTTAACGATTTAGTATAGGTTGTTGAATTTGCAATACTCTTCATATTTTTACAAACTTGTCATATTGGCTCTTACAAGATGCTGTCTCAATGAAAACTACAAATATGTACATTGTTAGGGATGTTTTTTTACAATTATCTTTTTTTGGGGTGTGGTTTGTGAAGAAATTACTCAGAATGCTTCATTCTCTGAAAAGGTTAATTTAGAAACCTACCAGCTAAAATATCTGCTTCATCCATGAAATGCGTGGTCAGAAGTATAACACGCCCTTTCTTCTTTTCTTTCAGTACAGACCAAAGATGGCGTCTTGAAAATGGATCTATTCCTGCAGTAGGCTCGTCCAAAAACACAATCTGTATAAAAGACAAAAATATATACACCACAAACACATGCAACAAACATCTATATTGGGAAACTTGCTGTATGATGCCAAAAGTCTGATATCCTGCTGTTGTAAAAAAAAAATTAGACTTATCTAATGTAAAAAAAAAAAATTAGACTTATCTAATGTAAAAAAAAAAAAATTAGACTTATCTAATGTAAAAAAAAAAAATTAGACTTATCTAATGTAAAAAAAAAAAAATTAGACTTATCTAAGGCCAGACTTTTTTTATTATCTGTTTAACGAGATCCGCCGACTCCACCTTTCCCGATTTTAGAATAAAAATAAAAGTAGTGCTTCTTACTTTTATTATTATTTTTCCCGCCGACTGTTACGAAATCCTCAGAAAAAAATAAAATGTGTTGTTCACGATACTCGCTTTCAGTCAATTTCGTTATCGGTTATATTTAATTTTTACCAAGTCAATGAAACAGCAATTTTCATTTAAAAGTAAAGAAATTCAAGGCATAAACGATATATTTTCTTCTAAAAGATTTTTAAGCTGGTGGCATGCTTTTCATACTTGTTACACGAGAGCGTACATCAAATCATTCTAACTTTCGGCAAAATCAGTTATTACTTCATCAGAACTTGATGAAATTAGCCTAAAGTAAACTTGTCATCCATGTATTGCATTAGAAACGTCAGATTCCTTTCCAAATAGCGTATCAAACATCGTTTATTTTTGTAAATTTTTCTTCGTCCGACATTTAAATTTGTAGAACTACGGATCGGAATCGGGATTTCATCGGAAACGGACCCGCTATGACCGAAATCCGGATTCTTGGGATAATGACTACAGCTGAGGACTACAGACGCATGAATGGCACTGCTGACAGACAAAAATTGATCCCAAAAGGGAAAATTACGCATTCCACACGCATTAACATACTTTTGGTTAGATCTTCTTGATTAATGTATATATTTCCATGTATAAGCATTGTTTCAATTTATAGGTTAAAGTTGCTTAACTCTGGGACTATTACACCAGAGACATACATATGTCTCTGCATACACTAAGAGGTTCCTGACTGGATGACTGGTATATACATATATAGTGTATATGCAGCGAGGTTGATATATTTGAGTGGTGCCATGGATCTATATTAGTGGAAATACAGAATCAAAACATAGTTTTTATGTTTATATTAATAGAAGGGTTAACCAGAGACATATATAAACTATATGTATTTATATTTCTCTGGGTTAATATACTGGTCTGTTCTCATTTCATCTCATTCAAAAAAAAAAAAAAAAAGTCATTAAAATGGTTTTATTTTTATTTTTAGTGTCGACTGGACCAATTTTGCACTTTTATTTTTTTTTTTATTTCGCCCCCTCGACCCTAATTTTTTACAAATTTTCTCGTTAAACAGATAAAATAAAAAGTCTGGCCTAATGTAAAAAAAAAAAATTAGACTTATCTAATGTAAAAAAAAAAAAATTGACTTATCTAACGTAAAAAAAAAAAATTAGACTTATCTAATGTAAAAAAAAAAAAATTAGACTTATCTAATGTAAAAAAAAAAAAATTAGACTTATCTAATGTAAAAAAAAAAAATTAGACTTATCTAATGTAAAAAAAAAAAAATTAGACTTATCTAATGTAAAAAAAAAAAATTAGACTTATCTAATGTAAAAAAAAAAAAATTGACTTATCTAATGTAAAAAAAATTTGCCATTATCTGAGAGGGGCTTAAAGGGGGGTTATCTGCACGGAAGAACACAAAATAAAATTACCATTTCACGATGACAGAACAAAAAAAACTTCTAGCTCATTGATCTTCCTACCGATTTCATGTAACACAATGAATATGACGAACCTTTTCCACGGCTGCACATGAAATAAAAATGGCAAAACATGTTGCTCAAAAATAACCCTTTACCACCCTCATCTGATGCTGACCTCAAAATGTCGTAAAAGTAAGATGCAAAAATTCCTAGCTATATGTACATATTTTAGAATGGATAAGGAGTAATATACATCCATGAGCAACATTTAAGACAGGGTAAAGAAATCCTTTATTTCTTTTACTGTTTTCTGCTGAAGTATTGAAAATCTAATTAGTCAATTCAACAGAACAGAATTATTATCATGATTTAAATGACGATGTAAAAGATATCCTAGTGTTTATGATCTTGGAAACAGAAAATGATATAGAAAAAAAGAAATCTAACAGCAAAGAAAGTACCTTTGGATCTCCGATCAGAGCTATAGCTACAGACAACTTTCTCTTCTGTCCACCACTAAGGTTTAATGCAAATGTATCATCTTGATCAAGAAGTCCAACATCATTTAATATCTGCTTTATCTGGAAAAGAAATAAAAAATCATTAAGGTGGTACCCAACACTTTAACTAAAATTAATTTGGCTCGTTTAATTTTCATAAAATTTTGACAAAGTATTTACTTTGACCCTTTTACATAAATATAAAAATTTCAAAAAATTTGAACCAACCGTTTTATCAGAAAAATTACACTGGTTAAAAAGCAGTTTGACAAACACTTATTTTGATCATAGAGAAGCTTAATATTCCCTTAACAACACAACGTAATTAGCTGATATTACAGAGTTATCTCCCTGTAATGTTAGGTACCACCTTAAACATATAATTGTATTCCCTTTCTTTTCTACTGGGTGTTCATCATTTCCGTGGGTATCTTATTTTTTTTGGCTTGAGGAAAACTTCACTATCAAGGATTTCATTGTTTTGTAAAAGTCTGCATACATTCTTATAGAAAATTTGTAATTCGTTGGACATAGAAATTCACATGTTCACTAGACAAGGAGATGAGGAGTGGATCGTAATCCTTGGCTAGCGAAGATGTGAAATTCGTGGTTCCCAGATTACCTGGAAATCCATGAAAATTGATATCCAACAAATAATAACAAATACCGGTATACAGTAGTTAGTAATTTTTCAGGGGTCAATGTATGACTTCACTACTCTAGCTAAGACATTAAATTTTGGTAAAAAAAAAGAACAGACAATTTTTTTTATTTTCTTGCAAAGCTTACCTGGCAAGAAAAACACCAATGCAATGTTGAAAAGAATTATTTATTTTCAAAAACATATTAATACTAAATTGATTAGGATGATTTAGAATACAATTAAAATGTAATCAAGGGTTTTATCTGATACAATCAGTCCAGTGTAAATTTAACAAAGAGAATATCTTTTCCTTTTAAAATTACCTGAAAGTTGTCATGATATTTTGAAAGGTCAATAAATGAACAGAGATTTTGTATTTCAGAAAGGGAAGTAACTCCTGAAATATTTATTGATAAATTATACAGTGAGATTCCATTTCATTATTGTTGCACTTACTGATTTCATCATATTCTCATTTTTAGTTCCTTTGATTCCGGCAAACAATTTAAGATGTTCAATGACTGTCAATTTGTCAAACAAAATGTTGTGCTGCGGACATACCCCTGTTGTTTGTCTGATCTTTAACATATCTCCTGGGTTATTTATGTCCTGTGTGAAAAAAAAAAAATTACACATTATTTTTAAAAATCAATGCAGATACATGTATATAAAGAGTCTAAGAATAATGGAAGTTACATTTTAAATTGAATTATTTGGCCTTCTTTTACCTATATAGAGCCTTACTAAACTAATCATCTAGTTACCCCCAATCTAAACCCAAAATAAAACCCATATCTACAAACCATGACACTAGCTCTAATCCTAAAATCTAACCCTAATGATAAAGTAAAGGGACCCCTAACCAAATTAAAGTAGGCCAATTATTTTATAAAACACCATTTAAGTGGTAAATATTTCTAACAGAAAAAAACAGCTACTTTCCCCTTTACAAAGTTTTACTTAATTCATTGTTAAAATATCAATAAATACAACAAACTAAAACACTGCATGTTACAACCAGATTGTCCTATTTATTGAACTTACCAAACCTAAGACTTCAGCTCTTCCTCTTGTTAGTGACAACAAACCAGACACCATGTCCTATATATTGAGCTTTTCAAACCTAAGAATTTAGTTGTTCCACCAGACAACATGTCCTATTTATTGAACTTACCAAACCTAAGATTTTAGTTGTCCCCCTTGTTAGTGACAACAAACCAAACAACATGTCCTATATATTGAACTTACCAAACGTAAGACTTTAGCTGTTCCACCAGACAACATGTCCTATTTATTGAACTTACCAAACCTAAGACTTTAGATGTCCCCCTTGTTAGTGATACCAGACCAGACAACATGTCCTATTTATTGAACTTGCCAAACCTAAGGCAGCAACCATTTGATTTTCTGGGGGGGGGCTATGGTTTTTTTTGGAAAAAAAAGTTTGTTCCCAGTTTTTGGAGAAAAAAATAATTTGTCTTTGATTCTGAGAAAAAAAATTGTTTGTTTCACCCTCAGCTGCCACTATATGTAATGCTAAAATTGAAAGAAAAAAATTGTTTTCAACTTGTCGCGAAAAAAATAGATTGTTTTTCGCCGCAGGCGAAAAAAAAAGTTTGTACAGAAAAAAAAACCATAGCCCCCCCAGAAAATCAAATGGTTGCTGCCTAAGACTTTAGCTGTCCCCCTTGTTAGTGACACCAGACCAAACAACATGTCCTATTTATTGAACTTACCAAACCTAAGACTTTAGCTGTACCCCTTGTTAGTGATACCAGACCAGACAACATGTCCTATTTATTGAACTTACCAATCCTAAGACTTTAGCTGTCCCCCTTGTTAGTGATACCAGACCAGACAACATGTCCTATTTATTGAACTTGCCAAACCTAAGACTTTAGCTGTACCCCTTGTTAGTGATACCAGACCAGACAACATGTCCTATTTATTGAACTTACCAAACCTAAGATTTTAGCTGTAACCCTTGTTAGTGACAACAAACCAGCCAACATGTCCTATTTATTGAACTTTAATACCAAACCTTAAACTTTAGCTGTCCCCCTTGTTAGTGACAACAAACCAAACAACATGTCCTATTTATTGAACTTACCAAACCTAAGACTTAAGCACTCCCCCTTGTTAGTGACAACAGACCAGACAACATGTCCTATTTATTGAACTTACCAAACCTAAGATTTTAGCTGTCCCCTTGTTAGTGACAACAGACCAGACAACATGTCCTATATATTGAACTTACCAAAATCTAAGACTTTAGCTGTCCCCCTTGTTAGTGACAACAAACCAGACACCTTGTCCTATTTATTGAACTTACCAAACCTAAGACTTTAGCTGTCCCCCTTGTTAGTGACAACAGACCAGATAACATGTCCTATTTATTGAACTTACCAAACCTAAGACTTTAGCTGTCCCCCTTGTTAGTGACAACAGACCAGATAACATGTCCTATTTATTGAACTTACCAAACCTAAGACTTTAGCTGTTCCCCTTGTTGGTGATACCAGACCAGACAGCATGTTGAACAGTGTTGTCTTGCCTGCTCCATTATGTCCAAGCAAACATGTGATCTGTCCTGTGTACATTTCTAGAGACAATTCTATAAACAAAAAAGTTCTATCTGTTAGTGTTCAATTCTTTTATATTTCATTCATTATAATCCATAATTTTATCATACATGTCATAAGATGGCGTCATAATAGAAAAACAAATATTTCTATTTTTTTCACTTTTCATATAACAATAAACTGTTGACACAGAGAAATGTCTTACTTGTATGTAAAAATGCTTTTGTTTTACCCCTGTCTGTCCTTCAGTCTGTCCATCCTTCTGTCCATCCTTTGATCTGTACATCATATTATGGGTATATAGTTATTCCACATATAATTCCTCCTAAAGTTTGAATTCTATGAAGTTTTCACTCAGATGTCTGTTTGTACATATATTGAAGGTGTGCATGTGGTCAGGGTTTGGAATTTTATTAATATTTGCTCTTTTTGGAGATAGTGGAACTTTGTCTTTTTATGGAGTATTTACTTGCATAAAAGGAGCATGCTCCCATGCTCAACTTTTTGTATTTTAACACTTTGTATCTGCAGGGGCATCATCTATGTCTCCCAGACACTATAATATCTCAAAGAAATTCCTAGAGATACAGTTACTTCAGAGTTGAGTGTAGGGGCATCACTTTGTCTAGTTTGAAATCAGATTACAATACTTTAACATATAAAATATGCCAACCATTCAAAGTCAATAAACCATGACTTAAGGTGCAGAGCATAACACTATGGGGAAATGTAAGTCAATAAACCATGACTTAAGGTGCAGAGCATAACACTATGGGGAAATGTAAGTCAATAAACCATGACTTAAGGTGCAGAGCATAACACTATGTGGAAATGTAAGTCAATAAACCATGACTTAAGGTGCAGAGCATAACACTATGTGGAAATGTAAGTCAATAAACCATGACTTAAGGTGCAGAGCATAACACTATGTGGAAATGTAAGTCAATAAACCATGACTTAAGGTGCAGAGCATAACACTATGTGGAAATGTAAGTCAATAAACCATGACTTAAGGTGCAGAGCATAACACTATGTGGAAATGTAAGTCAATAAACCATGACTTTAGGTGCAGAGCATAACACTATGTGGAAATGTAAGTCAATAAACCATGACTTAAGGTGCAGAGCATAACACTATGGGGAAATGTAAGTCAATAAACCATGACTTAAGGTGCAGAGCATAACACTATGTGGAAATGTAATATGCCAATGCTAATCCAAGTGCATACTGAATACCATTGAATAAAATAATCATAAATTTAATCCTGATTGTAATGAGAGGAGTTAAGGATAATCCTGATTGTAATGAGAGGAGTCAAGGATATAATCATCTAATCAATATAACCTGCATGTTAGTTGCTCCCCTTAAAATAGGCTATTTGCCAATTCCCGTAATTGACCCTATAATTAGAGACCTTTATTTTTGTTGTCTCCCTTTATGAGGGACTTTAATTTTTATTTACAATGGAGATCTAGCAGAAAGAGCAAATTTACCTGTGCATAATGTGAGTAATCTATAAGGTTTTCAAATCTTTTAATTATATTAATGTGTTGTTTAGCTAAATACTTTTGACATCTAAAATTATTTTTCATGAAAAATTAGTTTAACCGCTGATACATCACTTTCAATTCATCATGCTTTGCATTGGCAAAAGCCAATTTTGTCCAGTATGGAACCAGTCTACGATTGACAAAGGGAAGTAATTTGTTTAAAAAGTGTGTAATAATAGAATCAAATCGGTAATTGGCAAATGGACAATTAAACAGACCAAATGATAAACTGCAACAATTGTTGATGCAGTTACCCAGTTAGAAACAGCATGCCTAACTCTCACATCAAAGACTCTGTGGTGGCAAGACAATTATTTACATTAGATAATATGCTTACTATTTACTGCAGTAACTGTTTCTTCTTTGCCACTAAATTCTTTAGTAAGATTTAAAATTCTGAAATTAAAGCAGATTTATAGGTTTATTGCATTTCCTATTTCAATATCTTGGAAATTGCCGGAGGTTTTTTTTTCATGAAGGGTAAACATTTATTATGCATGTACAAATAAGTTGAGAAAAGGGGAATATTTTTTCAAAAGATACCAGCTACAATAAGAAAATTGAATTCATACATAAATTATGCATTAGAATCGGAATAACAGAACTGTAGTTGAAGAGTTGCCACCGTCAATTGTAGATTTGACGGTCGCAAATGCAGTTTTACTGGCGACGCGTAGCGGAGACAGTAAAACGGAGATTTGCGACCGTCAAATCAAAATTGACGGTGGCAACTCTTCAACTACAGTACTGTTATTCCAATTCTAATGCATTACAAAAAGAAAATATGCGATAAAACTTGCCAAAATGTCTAAATTTGACAAATAGAAAAAAATCCGTGAAACTTCATGAATGATTTTGGCACAAAGACGTCATGGCTTAACGTGACGTCATACAAATGAAAACATACAAACTGGAGGTTATTGCGTTACCTGTACGCTTCAAATTCTGATAAAATTACATTAAAACGGTGAATTCGAGGTAGGTGTTGTTTTATTTTCGATTATATAGAAGTAAACGAACATTTGTTGATTCAATCAATTCAAAATGGCGGGTTCCTCCTTAGTTACGCCTGGTAAACTGTGGATTTGATGGCAACTTTTAGCCAATGAAAAAAATCGTTACATCCAAATTGCATTAGAATAATGATTTCATGTGTTGTTACACAGGTCATTTCCTTTGATCCTCCAGTGGTTACTCCGATTGGCTTGAAAAATATGAGGATGGCTCAATTTTTTCTTTAGAATCCTTAGTTTCACTTGCCTTGATATTTTTTTTCTCTGGCACTATCAATTTTTTTCTTTACAAAAATAAATGTTTACAGGACAATATGCTTACTCCCAAGTCCACCCATCTTGACATCTATGATCAGTAAACCACAAATTTTGTATCGAAACCATACTTAGGCATAAATTAAATAAGTGCAAAGTTCAAGTGGATGTCACGGTAAACTACTTCAAACCAAAACATGCCAAACTTTAACCTAACATGGGAAAGAGCAATGAACTTCAAGGACAAACAGATAGATGGACTAATAGACAGAAAATCATAATGTCCTCCTTCTATTGTATGTGTATTTCAAAATCATATGTTATATTGGCTATATTTGGGAATATGACAGCTGTTATCCATTTGTTTGATGTGTTTGAGCTTTTGATTTTGCTATTTGATTAGGGACTTTCATTTTGAATTTTCCTCAGAGTTCATTTTTTTTGTTATTGTACTTGTTGATATTAGTCAGGGACACTAATATACATGCATATCATGGCTTTATATTTTTTATATTTATACACGTAACATACTAAAATTATCAAATCACAATATTTGGGAATTTCAATTGAAAAAATCTTATATTAGGTGTAATTTTAGAGTCATCTAACTTCCCTATAATTTTGGATAAAAAATAGTATTATCTACCTGACTCCTGTATGCTCTCTCATATCACTGGTCACTTTCTCCACATCATTACCAAATAAGGCATCATAATCCTCCGCCCTTTCATCATTATCTTCTTCTCTGGTACCAGGACACCAGTACGACTTCATAAAGATGTAATAAGGTGGCTTCTTGGCACCATATTCAGCTAGAACAAACAATTTAAGACTATTATAAAAAAAAGAAGATGTGGTATGATTGCCAATGAGACAACTCTCCACAAAAGACGAAAATGATTTTTTTTTAAATCAATTTAGAACAGGTAATTTTGATGCGCATTGAACGTGTTCTGTTCGGAACATAAGAATCATTTATGTTATTACTACAATTGGGTTGATGCCTCTCCTGGTTGACTGAATGTCTCAGATGGTATCACCAGCCCAGTAACTGATGCCTCTACTGGTGGACTGAATGTCTCAGATGGTATCACCAGCCCAGTAGCTAGTACTTTGATACTGGTATGAATATACAGATTTTGTGTTACTAAAATTTGTTTTTACAAAATTTTGGAACTTATTTTAAGGCCAATGGCCGAAATGTCTTGAAAAATTGGTTTATTGATATAATTATATAAAGTATGTTCCCTATTGGAATTTTGAAAACAAGAACTTATTTTAAGTTGAGGAATATATCTCCCTCATGCAAAAAGAAATGCTACTGATTTTTTTCATTCAAAACATACTGGCATGTTATATGTTATATTGGTATGAGATACTGTCATGTTATATGTTATATTGGTATGAGATACTGTCATGTTATATGTTATATTGGTATGAGATACTGTCATGTTATATTGGTATGATATCATACTGGCATGTTATATGTTATATTGGTATGAGATACTGTCATGTTATATGTTATATTGGTATGAGATACTGTCATGTTATATGTTATATTGGTATGAGATCATGACAACTGTAAACCAACTAATTTTCGCAGATACTTTATTTTGTGTTTATCCCTTTCTAGTCTTTTTCACAAATTTAATTTTGCGTTTTTCTAATTTACTTGATGAAGTTATATAAGGAAAGGTCCAAGTTTTGCATTTTCATGACAATTTAATTTCACGTTATTTTTCTACAAAAATAAATCACTCACGAAATTAAGATGGTTTACAGTATGTTGACAAAAAAAAGATTAACATGATATTAAAATAAAATGTTTATTCTTACTAGGGATGACATTGTCCAGATACATGGCTAAGACAAAGTATAAAATACTGTCAAAAAGTAACATGAACATTGGAATATAGAGTGGAAAGTCTCCTTGTCCAGCAGTCGTAAAATCCATTCCAACTCCAATATCCAAAAACACTGCCTGAAAAATATCACGAAAAGCAAGGTTATGCTACAGAAACAAAGTAAAGCTTGCCAACATAAAAGATTGGTATCAATTTCAGAAAGCTGCGATTTGTAGCTCAGGAAAAAAATAGAACTAAAATTTCATAGGATGGATGGACAGATGTAAAGCAGTATACTCCCGCCATCAGAGAAGTTATTTAATCATCACTGTTATATTCTCCATATTCAAATTGTTATTATAAGTAACTCCTACTAAGTTGATATATAGCCTACCTGATCAATAGCTAATGACACACAGCACGGTGAAATTAG
Source organism: Mytilus galloprovincialis (assembly GCA_037788925.1). Lineage (NCBI taxonomy): Eukaryota > Metazoa > Mollusca > Bivalvia > Mytilida > Mytilidae > Mytilus > Mytilus galloprovincialis. The sequence continues at coordinate 88,460,105 of CM075337.1, forward strand.
ACACATAAATCCCCTGACTACTGCTGGAATGGAATATGTCACAGTACCATCTTCATTTAACTGTCTTGTCAAACTAACAACCAAGTACAAACAGCTTAACAACATGACAAATAAACTGGCCACGCCTCCAGCTGTTTGTGCCTTGTTAAAGAATGGTGTTAACAGACAGGCAAAAGAGATAATAGAAAGTCCATAAAACATCAAAATCAGGAAAAACAAGAACACATTACTGTTAATAAAAAATCCGCTAGCATATGCCAATATAACTGTTACTACGGTAACTATAGAGATGAAAATAAGGTACACAAGTCCCCAGGAAAGCCTACAATGGAAATTAAATAAAAATAAACAAAGCACTTAATCATTTTCATTATTATAGACAAACGACTTAAGACTGCAAACATGCTTCACTGTGAAGGGCAGCCATGTCTGCTTTCATTAATATCTTAATCTATAATGTACATTAAAGACAATTTTTAACCTAGGGAATTGGCAATCATTATGATCATGCCAACTGTTCTATAACCTTTAAATCATATTTGGAATTCATTTGTTCAGAATATCTGAGAGGATTTCATCCTTTTTTTAAATTAAAATAGCATACATTTTTTTAAGACAAGTATACAAAAAAAATAAAAAAGAAGAAGAAATATAAGCATATTTAGGATTGTAAATAACTTTATTGACTAACTTTCACTTTTGACTATACTATATTTTTTTTACTTTCACTTTCTATTTATATCTATAACATCGTCGTAACAACCTCTATTGTACAGCAGCTGTACAGCAAACCACACAACCGCAAAATTCCTACTTCACTGTTTGATTTCATGTGTAATATTGTCTTCCAAGACGCCACCCTTGTTGGCAAAACATGTCGACCAGAATAAACTCTTACCATGTGGTAATTGATGGGTGTTGTTGTCTTTAATTAAAGGGAAAATTCACGATTTTTTACTTATGGTTTAAATATGTTCATTATAACATAATATATATATTCACAAAGTTTTATCGCTATATGTGCAGTAATAAAGGAGAAATTCAATAATTAATGAAAAAATATTGACTACTTCCTGTAGGTCGTGACGTTTTCTCCTGGTTTTTGCATGCCGGGATTTAAAATACAATCATTAAAAGTCTTGGTGTTTAATCATATTTTAACGTAATCGTAAGCGCGCAGATGACTTATGCTATATCTAATAACCATCCGATAATAAGAGAATAAAACGCACAGACGTGTAGTTGTACACATTCATGGGATAAATTTTCTATATTTACCGTATATATTTCGATTTATTTTTGTAGACAGCACAAGAAATTATTATTATTATTTTTGCTTTAATATATGCTTTTTCAGACCGATAAAGTGAATAAATTAAAGTATATAACTTAAACTGTTAAGACAATATATATAGGTTTACGCTTATTTGCGTTTTACTATCTACGGTGCTATGACTATGGATATACGATGTGTGTATTATTCTCCGACAATACCTGTGAAAGGCCTGTATAAAGGTGAAATGTCAGATCGGTAATAAGCTTGGCCTCTAGGGCACACCGTGCCAGGTGTGACTGTCTATTCGAACCAGTGAATTATACGACAGGAGGTCGTGTTTAATACACAAATTTAAAATACATTTTCAATGTGTTGACAAATACAAGTGAATCGCTGTGGAATTATTTAATTATATTTGGTGCTACTATTTAATTTGAATTTAAATAAATTTCAAAACTAAGAATGAACCGGTTAAAGTCTGCAAATTAAATTTAGTTGTCTGAATGGATGATATACACTTCTATCATTTATTTATGTTTTATAAAAAGGGAAAATAAAACTAGTTTGACAAAAGCAATTTATTTGCCTAAATAGGCAAAATATATACGGGAACACTTAAATTTAGACATTTGAAAGCCATGACCAAATGAAAAAAAATTACCTGTATATTAGTTTTACTTCTGGCGTTTGGCATTAGATTTTAGCTGATACTACTATAACACATTGTCTCAGACTTTAGGGGCTTTTTGAGGTCGGAAGGGTTAATCCTATGAAATAATATAGATTATCTGATATCATTTGGATAATGGAAGGAGCTATACTATAAAAACACATAAATTTATTACCAATACACTCGATATCAAATGTTGTTAATTTTGCTGATTCAGTTAACTTTTACTTACTTATTTTTTTTCTCTTTTGATTTGAGCGTACTTGTTTTTTATATGACAGTTTTTTTTTTCAGTTCTTTTTATCTCGTTAGACGAAAGCAAACTTGCGCAGTATATTCTACATTTTTATAGTCCGAAGTTTACTAATTGGTATTCTTATTCCACATGTAAAATAAATGAACTATTATGAAAAAAAACCGGCATTCATTTTGAAATAGCACTGTTTTCTGAAGTCACATACATGTATCTATGTGAGGGTATAAACGGGACGAACTGATTAATAAATAACGGGACCGAAAATTGTATATAAAACGGAAGAATAGGTGCTGAAATGTAAATAAAAGTAAAATTGAAATTAGATAACATGGGGATTTGGTCTATACCAGGAACATATATACTGTTCCCAGGTCTATACCTATTCTTATAACCAATCTTAAATTTTGTTAAATTCTGTACACAGGCTGTATATCACGGACAGTTTTCTATTGGTATGGTATATTTTTATTACCTGGTTCGCTCGCGATCACGCACGTGATTCATTGACCTTGTTCATTGTGTATTGAATCAAACAAGCCTGCCAGGAAGTCGACCGTTAGAATACCCGAATATGTCACTTTTACAATACCCCGGTAATTACCATGATGATTACAAGAGGACAAGTTTTAAAACGTTGGTCAAGTTAGGTAAAAACCCAAAATAAACTAAAAATATACGTTAGAAACAAGCATTTAAAAAAAAAATTTCAAAAGAGATAAATCTCATTTTATAATTCATCCACAATAAGTATCTCCCAACTTTTTTTCACTTTATTGAGACTACTATAACATTATTATAGCATAATTCCTATACAATATTTGATACTGTATCTCGGTGCCAAAAATGTAAATTTAATGACGAGCTAAAACCAATATACGATCTTATAAATATGTCATCTACAGCTTTTTAATCTGACTTCAGCATTGAAAGCTGAATATTATTTAACCCTCTAAAAAAATTAAGATGTCTTGTAAAGTATTTTTTGAAATATTCTTATCAATTTTAGTGAAGCATTACTTGATTTGATGATCTTGAAAACTATGTAGACTTCTTCCATTACTTGGTCGGGTAGAAAATCCATCAGCTTGACAAGTCATTTTAACACTGATTAACGGACATGTCATGCTGCGTACTAGGACTTTGTGGTAATTAGATATCCGTGGTCATTAGTTTTCAAGATGGCGTCTTCCCGAGAATTGAGAGTCGATTTTAAAAATCTAATAACTCACTCATCTAGACGAATAAACCTTTAATATTTTGGGAATATGCTTATTTATTTAGGATGAACATAATATCAAATTTTTATTTTTTTGCGAATTTTCCCTTTAAGGAAATTAATAATACTAAGCAAATTTTACCAAAAAGCAGAATCTCGTAAGCCCATCATTTTCATCCCTTCCTTTATCTTTTTCTCCTTCTCTGCCACAAGGTGCACGGTGAGGAAATTAACAAATGGCGAGTATGCTAAGACAAAGTATATTGACGATAACACTTGGATGTATGTTGAATCTGGTTTGTACGATGGCTTGGGTAACATCTCAACCGTTACATCTGGTAATGGGTAGGAAGGATAGTCCATCTATAAAGAAACAGTTGACATACCATCAGGACCATGTAAACACAGAATAGACACTTTATTTAGCTTTAAGCATTTAGTGAGGCCTTCTGATTTTTATAGTTTGTTCATATGCTGTGCAGTTATACCACTGTCCCATGTTAATAAGTGTGTGATGTAATTAATAAAACATAATGAATGAAGTAATATGCCAAATTTTAACTAAAAATGCAATATATATTATGGAATTTTTAGCTTATTTAACATAGATCTCATGCATCACAAAAATATATTCTTGTTAGCATGTTGTTTATTACAAGCTGCACTTGATGTGTCAATATGTTATTGGAGAGAGTTGTACACTATAACATATCATAGTGAGTCATAGTCAAATTTTGGCGAATTTTACAATTTCAGTCAGGAATGTATAACCTGTAAAAAGGAAACATTTTACACAAAAATACAAATAACAGGCTATTATTTGAACTTGGAGTTATTTTTAATTATGGAATTTACATAATTTCTTGTACTTGAGATTTTTAATAAATTCCATGTTTATTCTGTACTTAAATGTTCTGTGCTGCGCACAACACTTGCTATAACAAAGAAGATAGCACATTTTCAATAGAATATACTGTGCCACGCACAACACTATCTACACAAAATACATTTTATGGAAAGTGGTATGAACTGCTCAAAACATTATAATACCAAATAAACATGAAAGGAGTAGGTTCAGTAAGACCACTTTTTGGCCCCAGAATATAGCAGTTTTAGAAAATTGTGAAAATGTTATCGTTAAGATATTTATTGAAAAGTAGAATGCTTCTGCTACATAAATATGGGCTGTTTTTAACAATACAATGCACATATATCGGGTACTAGCATCATTAAGTCATGCTAAATTACTGAAATCTTCACAATTTTAGCATTTTAGTTAAATTTTAGACGGTTTCCGTCTTCAATGAAAGTGGCCGCATTCGTGTTCATTCATAATATTGAAATGTAAGTTGTATTTGATGATAATACATAATATATATATATATAAAGGTCGAGGATGAACACAGATGCGGCCACTTTCATTTTTGACAAAAACCACCTGAAAAGTGACAATTTTTGGCATATTTGATAGATTTTTCATATTAAGCTTGAATTGGAGTGTTTTTAATGACTCAATTAGCTAAAAACTTTCACATAAACTAATCGAATCAATCCTAATAGCCACTTAAGTGTTTAAAAAGTCTCTAAAATCTTTCGTTAGATGAACTTGAAAATTGAGGCCGAATCAGCCCTTACCGGACCTACTCCTTTCTTAAAAATTTCAAGCAAAAGAAATTATGCAAATTCCATAATTAAAAATGATTCCAAGTTCAAATAATGTAAATTTAGAAATTTTGCAAAAAATGAGACAGTGTTGTAAACGCAATAATTTAAACTCGCATTTTGAAATATTTTATATGAATTTAACAGGATTTTTCTCAAAATCATAAAAATTAAAATCGCATTTAAGTCTAAAATGACAAAATCGCAATAATGAATGCACGCAATAATTTTTGAATTTACAGTAATAGCCTTTTAAATGCTTTCTATTAAATAAAATTTTGGTAATTTTAGAAATATTGATATACATAAAAATTTTGATTTAAGGACCATAAAAATCAAACCATCCAATTTTACAAGTGTTTGCTTTACACAGGTTATAGAATATTCATCTGTTTCGAGGAACCAGGCATGACAGACATCTGCTTTATGGTTCATGTAACCTTATATCTTTTATGTCAAACGGAATCGAACCAGGAACCTTTGTGTTAGTACCCCAATGCACTAACCACTACACCACGGCTCTCATTTCAGGAACTCAATTTTCAACTCTCCCTTGACACCATTTGCGAGTATGGTCTTGAGGAAACAATGATAGTCTGACGGAAGGAGGCGATAAATGGCTGACCCATGTTAAGAGAGAGCCATATATCTCTTGCACGTTAAAGACACCCTTGTAGATTTTGGAAAAGAGAAGGCTAATGCTGCTACAAGGCAGCACTCGCACCCACAAAGTGGAAAGGGATTAATATAAGTTGCAAAACTTGTTTCCCAATCCACTATAAATAAATATGTTTAAACTAAACATATATCTTTAACTAAAGCTGTTAGAATTCTACCTTGTAAACTGGATGCCACAAAGATTAACTTATTTACAGTATCAAGTCCTACCCTTATTAATACTGTATCTATAGCTAACTGAAGCAAAGAGAATCCAGGATTTAAATACTGGTTAACATCACAGCTAGATTGATCTAGTCCATCTCCATCTCGACACTGTCCTGAACAATAGAAAATAAAATAACAGCTTGGTAAATAATCATCCCTCACATCTATGAGATGTTAAACAAAGAATTAAAAGTACAAACAAGTCTAATAAGATATATATCCTACAAGTCTAATAAGATATATGTCCTACAAGTCTAATAAGATATATGTCCTACAAGTCTAATAAGATATATGTCCTACAAGTCTAATAAGATATATGTCCTACAAGTCTAATAAGATATATGTCCTACAAGTCTAATAAGATATATATCCTACAAGTCTAATAAGATATATATCTTACAAGTCTAATAAGATATATGTCCTACAAGTCTAATAAGATATATGTCCTACAAGTCTAATAAGATATATATCCTACAAGTCTAATAAGATATATGTCCTACAAGTCTAATAAGATATATGTCCTACAAGTCTAATAAGATATATATCCTACAAGTCTAATAAGAGATATATATCCTACAAGTCTAATAAGATATATGTCCTACAAGTCTAATAAGATATATGTCCTACAAGTCTAATAAGATATATGTCTTACAAGTCTAATAAGATATATGTCCTACAAGTCTAATAAGATATATGTCTTACAAGTCTAATAAGATATATGTCCTACAAGTCTAATAAGATATATGTCCTACAAGTCTAATAAGATATATGTCCTACAAGTCTAATAAGATATATGTTCTACAAGTCTAATAAGATATATGTCCTACAAGTCTAATAAGATATATGTCCTACAAGTCTAATAAGATATATGTCCTACACGTTGAATTTGCAGGTTTATAAAAGAATGTGTTTATTGACCTCAAGTTGGGTTAACTTTGAATAGAAGGGAAATAACTCTTGTTCCAACTAAGTCTATAGAAAACTCAGCTTGTAAATCACTAAAAATGATGTTAATGAAATAAAACATGAAGAAGCAATATCATAAAGAGAGTTAAAAGTCTTTGCGTGATACAGTGTTGCAAAGAATATCATTCAGTAAGGTTAAGGACAATATGGTCAAGTTAACATTTGTACAATTATTTTACAGTTAAATTCAAATTTCAGAAATGGCAACATTATTTCTTATCGATGCATTTGTCCAGCAATTTTGTTTTTTTTAAATACATGTTAACTTACCAGCAACAGAAGTCCAAGATCCTGTGCCAGGAACTTTGTTAGAAGGAAATCTCAATGCATATGAGTAATTATCTCCCCCTGAATATTCAAAGATGATTCCGGCAGCAACATTATCTGTATAAGCATCATAGTAATCATCCATTGCTGTTTTGTCAGTAAAATACATAAGAGACGGACCTTGACCAGAAGTTATGTTACCCATTTTTTCAAATACTTTAATCGTTTCATTGGCCAAAGAATGTGAAATAGAAGTGTCTGGAGATATTAGAATGTACTTTCCATTAAAAAAGTTTCGGTCTAAAAATTTAGCATTTGTCATCGAATATGTTGGGAAGTCAGTTATCCTTGGTTTTTCTGTGCCTTTGTTGAAAGCCTTTACCAATATCAGAATGGCAATAAAGTATAATGGATACAGAATTTCCTGGAAATAAATAATCAAAAAAAGCGTTATCATTCAAAAACGTATAATTCCATTCTTACATTGTATAAATTACCCAGGTGTTTTTAAGAGGACTCTGAGGGTTAATATCTATATTATGTTAAATTTGACTATAATATATTCTAATATCATAAAAAATAAAATATTAATCAAGAGCATCGTATAAATGGTGGTTTTTTTCATTCAATTCATTATGATTCTTTTTCTCTCCTTTACAATATGTTATTGTATTCCTTGTAAAATATAAAAGAGTTTTAAGTAATGTTTTGATGTTCAATTATTATAATGGATAATCAGGTGGTTGATGAGACAACCATACATATAAAACAAACAAACAATGAGAGAAAACCAAACAAAATAATCAATTTACAATTTTCTCTTCAGTTGTGATTTTCTGAGAAACTCTTCAAGACCACTGTAAAAAGGTTGCATGATAAGTGTAGATTAGCTTTAAATATTCTCCAAAAAATTTCTTATGCATATTAAGTGAATTTTAGAGTATGTCTGTATTAAACTAAACATTTTAAGTTTTTTTCTGATTTCTTTTTTATTTTATTTGGGTTGACTAGTTCAATATAAACAATCAAATGAAAAACATTGACTGCAATTAACTTCAAATGTATGCCAAGATCTTTACGGATTATAAATTACCTGTGCAACTTGTTTTTTATTTCTCTTCTTCAGTAAAATATTCTTCCACATAAGAATTTTAAACTGATCCCAAAAAGTTGCCATTTTTTCTGAAAAAGAATTTAAATTTGATTGAAGGTTACAGTAATGATAAGCTGATTGGAGGATGTCCATTTCGCCAGTCATATATGATATAAAAAAAAAATCAAATCATTGTTCATTAACATTCTCGTTTTTATGTTGAAGCCGTAATAAATACTATTTGTCACCACCATCATGAGCATGTTTCATAAAGTTACAGTACTAATTTCAATAGAATACTCTCAGAATAGAAACAAGTGTGTCAATAGGTCACTTGGTATCAGAGAAATAAACTTTTACAAAATAAAAAGACAACTTAAGAGTAATATTTAGGTCTGAGTGACCTATATATATTTCAAGTAAATAATTATTAATGATTCTGCACATTATTGGTAGAATATCAATTTGAATCCCAGAACTGAATCTGTGATGCATGCATGTGGTTAGGTAAAAAAAAATAATACCCATGTTTCTACTAACCCTACCTACCCTTATTTTTAGTGGCTTTCCTAACACTTTTTATGCCATTTTAGAAAAAACACTGTTAAAGTTAGACTGATTCCTTAGAAGTAAGCAACTAAAAAATGTTTGTAAAATAAAATAATTTTGCCTACCTACCTACCCTTTTCTTTAAGCACGTTAGCAGAAACAAATTCCGGTTTTTTCACCCTATAGGTATGGATCTATCCCAGTTCTATAAATTCATTCTTTAAAACAATATTTCACTACTTTTTCTAAATCATTTATCTACACCTGGATTAATTCAAAATTATATCACTTGACTAGACAAAGGATCATTTAAAGCTTAGTTAATGAACACATAAATATCATAGCTAGCACACTGCATGTTGACCTGTCTTGGGGTTTTATTTGGTTTGTGTTGGGATGCTGTTTCAACGATGTTAACACTATATATTTACTTTTTGATTAATATATTTGACTAAATCATGTATGGTCAGCGATTGATAAATTTAGTGTAATTATATTACCTGGTTGTTGACAGTGGTATGTCTTCTGTGTCATGGAGAATTGTTCAATAAATGATCAGAGTTATATCATAGTATGATTAAGATATACATGGTCTTTATCTACTACAAGACCTGTAAAATAATAAATATATAAAGATATATTATGCATTACTATTGATAACTTTGTCAAAATTGTGATCTATGGTCAGATATGATACAAATTTATGTATTTGATATATTTTCTGATATAAACCTATGATACAATTGCAAGTTTTATAAAAATCTGGCAACAATTGTACGCAGAGAGCACTAGTAAGACAGTATGGATATACACAGGGACAGAAAATATTTCTTTTTCCCCTTAACACGTCTCTCAGGGGACACAAAATATTTTCAATTTGGTATAAAAGCCTCAGTCAGAATCAGAGTCTAATTTTGGCAATGTATCAACTCAGTAATATATCTTCTACTTAATCTCAGAGATCAAACAAAATATAAATATGAGTGAGTCCAAAGACTTAATTTTATTTAGATCGATTTAATCCAAATAATTTTGTTACCATGTCAAACACATATGCAATTATTTGAGACAATCTATAGCTACATGTAGTATATGAGGTTAATAATAACTGTATTGTAAATAGTTTTATTTGATCTACCATGGAATTACTACAACCAGATGCTCCACAGGGCGCAGCTTTATACGACCGCAGAGGTTGAACCCTGAACGGTTGGGGCAAGTATGGACACAACATTCAAGCTGGATTCAGCTCTAAATTTGGATTGTGATTAAATAGTTGACACAGCATAGGTTTTGGACACAGAATGAATGTGGTCTAATGAACTTAAAATAATTTGTTTGCCTTTGAGCAATCACTATGCTGTTGAATATTAATCCTCTCAAAAAAATGTTTGAAGAAATTTTCTTTTTATTTATGAAATCTGAAATGAGAAAAATTCCCCCCCCCCCCCCCCCCAATCATTTTTTTTTCAAATCCCCCTTTCCCTTTTTTCAAAACTGATCTCAATTCAAATTTCTAATGGAGTTTGCAACAATAACTACTCATTTAAATACATCATAAAATATTAAAATGTAACAAAAAGTGCTTATTATCACTGAATGGTAAAGATTGTTTTAATTTAAAAATTATCAGTTGGTAATAAAAGTGAATATACATTGTATATTGTATAAAACAATGATTTAAGTTGATTCAACTACTATTCTGGACAAAGAAAGATAACTCCAATCAATTGAAAATTTCTTGCTATTGCACAATATTGTGCAATTAGATATTTCTTGCTATTGCGCAATACTGTGCAATTGAAAATATTTGCTATTGCACAATACTGTGCAATTGAAGATTTCTTGCTATTGCGCAATACTGGGCAATTGAAAACTTCTTGCTATTGCACAATACTTAATATAATAATTTTGGATCCTGATTTGAACCAACTTGAAAACTGGGCCCATAATAAAAAATCTAAGTACATGATTAAATTCAGCATATCAAAAAAGCCAAAGAATTCAATTTTCATTTAATATAATTAGTTATCATCACCATATTAAATAAATTTCAAAGTAATATACAGTATATTGAATGAAAAAATATGTTTTTTTTGCTTTTGATAACAGCAGAGAACATTGTGCAATTCTAGTATAGTACTATTAGTAGATAACTAGAACAAATCTGCGAAATCGCGGGCATATACAGCTTGTAAACTGTTGTAGGATGAATTTTTGTAAAAGATATTATGACTGGAGAATTTCATATAAGGTATCAAAAGTCCTCTCCCTTTTTTCCAAAGTCTGTTATGTGTTTCCTTTCTGTTAAATTCAATTATTTTTCGTGTTTCTGTCCTTATACCACAATTATTCTTCCCCTTTGCTACAATGCATTTTTTGGTAAAAGTCAAATTAACTTAAAAATTTGCAGCGCTTCAAACATGAAATAAATGAAACTGCTTATAGACCATTATTATTCTAATAAAATGTGCTTCTAGGACAATCCATCAGTGCTTTTCCTTTTGTAAGCACTATTAACATGCCAATGGTAGGATTTGAATCTCGTATAAATGACTAAGGCTCATTTGAGGGGTGGTCTGAGGGGCCCTGATCCCGAAATCCCGGACACCTATTTTGTCGTTTTTCACCCAAAATAACTCAATCTGAATAATAAGAATGGATGACAAATGTGACTATGCATGTTACCTAAAGAACACAGAGGCATGATGATTAATTTATTGTGGAAGGAAGAGAAGCGACACACAAAATGAGGTCTTCTCGTTTAATAGTATAGATAACAGAAAGGAATTTATTTTAGAATTTTTCATTACCTAGGCAGATTTTTTATCTGGCAAATACAGTTTCAAAGGATAAATGACATTGGTTGCTGTTATCTTCCAATAGACCACTTTCGAGTTCATCCTTCACCGGAAAAAACTCGTCAATTATACGCGCCTTTATGACGTCATTTACCAGATAGAGGGGGTCGCCTGTATCCCTGCACTATTTACGTTCATCAAGCGTCTTGGTGATCGTCATTGTGCAGGATAAACTAGAAATAATGGTTGTTCTGTAGGTACTTAATGACAATTCCCTAATGACATCAATGCTGATTGTCAATTTTGAGAATTCAATTTGTCGTATAATTCGTACAATATAGAATTATAGAACTTTGCCACATAAGGGGAGGCAACTCAAATACAAGGGCAGATAATTCAAATTAAGGTACTTTTACAATAGAATGTGTTAGGAATTTACCTATTTTATAATGTAGCAAGAAAACGGGTCCGGTGACCCCATTGTTTCTTTTTCTTAACTGTAAGCATACTGTTAAAGCCATCTTCTCATATGTTATCTCAAAATTCTATGGTGTAGATTACGCTTTTTTGCAGAAAATTGGGTTTTCCATGCATAATCTATACAAAATTTGTCAATTTTGAACACTGTGTAGAGTGAAAATAAGCCTGGTGACCCATTCTTTTTATCATATTTAAAAAAAAAAGCATGATATTAACTACATTTTGGCAAAATATTAAAAAATTCTATGGATTATAATTTATACACCTCATCTACCTTAAACTATAAAATAAAGCATTTTTTGGAGAAAAAAATTCTTTCTGTTACCAACTCTGTCCTGTTACCGTCGTCCTGTTGCTCAAGATTCTTTCATGTTACCGACATCTCTGACTATATTCTAGTATATTTCAAAACCTTTTGCATTATAAATGCTAAAATCAATAATTGGCATTTACTAAACTATTGCAGGATATACTAGTAAACTACAAATAGTGTCTTAAACTTATTCCTTATTCTCATTAGAAACTTTTTAAAATTGATTCATTTTGGTAACAGGAAAGAACTGGAATTATTTTGTACCATTTTTGAAATTGCAATTGTTACCAAATTTAACAATTGTTTGAATTACAGACAACAGTTCCTAGATCCCCAATGTGTGTTCTTTGATTTGTGCTATTATAATACCCGGTCTCACTAATTAGCGACAAGAAGAATTTTAGCGACAAGAAGCGTCAAGAAGCGACAAGAAGAATAATATTAGCGACAAGAAACTATTTAGCGACAAGAAAACATATTTTTTTTTATTAAAATTACTTATTCCAAATAAATATTAAAAGCATATATGCAAAAGAAAACAATTTTAATGACAAGAAAGTTAATATTGATAGAAAAAAATGAAACATAGATCTAATTCAGTTGCTACATTTATTTACATGATATTTTATTATGTATAACAGCAAGTATTACGTTTACCCTGTCGTATTATGATATTACTTTAACTTGTGTTTTAGAACAATAATATATTTATCTTATAATTTGTTTTTAAAACTATCTTTGTACAATATATAATAAACTTGCAAAATGCGTTATGTGTGTGCATCATTGTCCAGAAAATACATGCACAAATTGTGTAATACAAAAGAACTGAAATCAAACAAGAGAAAACATAATTAAAATGTGATCTTTTTCATCATTTTATATTATGTATTGCCTCATTTAACGATATTTACCATGTTAATGCATATTGATTGAAGATTAAAGGAAATCAATGACAATCTTGAGTTTTCAATAGGTGTTCACTATTTACAATGATTGTATATTCTGGGGCGTGTAATGGTATAGTCTGACTCGTGTACAAAGTTGAAGGTGTTAATTGGATGATATTGTAGCAATAAAACAAGGGACACACGCCTCGTTAATCTCATTTGATGTTCTACATTGTGTATTACCTTATAGGGTGCGGCCACAGCTAACGTTGGTCCTATCAGGAAAAATGAATTGTACAGTTAGAAAGGAAATGATATTTCATGTTTTTGTTTCAATAAATCCTTCAAAAGAAAGGTGAAAAATCTTTGTTTTTATTTTCATTTTATAGCGTGTGCATTTCCTTTGCTCTTACAAATGTTTAATTCCTTCATCTATTCATACATGTATAATAATAAAAACTACACAATCACTTCCTCATAAGTGATTAATTTCTTCATCATAATAAAAATTATCAATTCATTGCCCGTATATTAAAAAAGACTAAATGCATATTTTTTTTATATTAAATAAAAAAAAAAATGTTTTCTTGTCGCTAAATAGCTTCTTGTCGCTTCTCGTGACTAAAATTATTCTTCTTGTTGCTAATTAGTGAGACCCATAATACCGGGTCTAAAGACTTTTTTTTTTATTTTTTCTTATTGCCAAATATTAGGCTTTTTCAGATATTGTTTCATATATAGATTGACATATATAATACAATATATATGTATAATATGTGACTGGCATGAATAATTCTGACCTCTTTCAGAATTTAAATTTATTCAAATGGTCTTCCTCTTTACCCCCTCTTTATTTTGGTACCCGTCTACCAGCCCTGGATGGGGTTTTGTTAGAAATTAAAATGTATTTATAACCTTTTTTAACTAGATTTTGCCATGCATTAAAGCATTTTCCAGGGGCAAAATGTGACATATTTGATTGTACTCAAGAGTAAATGGTGTGTTGTAACATGTGTAAAGTTGTGAACATGGTGAACACAGCCATAAATTTTGTTTCTGCTGAAAAAAAATTATCTGAATTTCGTGTACTTACTCTAGTATTCCTAGCAGCATAAACTAAACACATGACACATATACAGACTTTTATAAATGGTGTAGCTAGGGAAAATCCTATTTGTAAACTCACATGTGATGTGATGTGATTATATTGACTGATTTATGTTTCAAAATACCCACTTGGACAGTACAAACACATTTATAAATAACCCTGCCCATGTGATGTCACAAATGTAAACAAAGATACAAACGTTCGATAATTGACTATTGTATGTTCCACTGAAGAAGAAAAGTACCTATTGCAAATATAGCTGAAAATGTCAGTACGTCTGGTTCTACATCAGTACCCGTACATGTTGTTTTTTTGCGTTTTGACATTTGTTTACGATTACAGTTTTTGACCCCAATCATAAGGGAGGTAATCCAACATTCCCGCGAAAACAGTTTAGTGTATTCCAAAGTTCCCGCGGAAATTTTAGAAATTTTGCTAATTTTAACCCTTTCCTGTTCCTGCTTTTTTAGTGCAATTTTCTTTATAAAAAAGTGTACTAAATGTTTTGTTCGATACTCCCTTATATGTATAGACATCAACTAAATGTTGGTATTGTTAGAAAGAGAAAACTCAGGGCTTCAAAATCAACCATTGAGATAATGGTTACCATGACAACAGGTCACGTGACCACAGTTCAAATATTAAAAAATCGATAATTTATTTCCTTGTTTTACCGTAATAGTCGTCAATCCATTGATACTACTCGAAAACCAGGTACAAATAGATATTGTTTTTTTCAGCAGAAGTAGCCTTGTATACTACCTTTTTGATTGGTGCAATTTTTTTTTATAAATTATCTCTAAAAATACATTTTTTCTGTTGCTTAGCAACAACTGTATTTTATGAGAAATACTTAATTTTTGCTTTAAATTGACAATGATACGCTTAAGAGTTATATTTTCTATGAGCAAAACGTTTTTTCTACCTCCACAAGTAACAACAGCAATTAAGGCATACTCCTTTCCAAAGTGCATCATATGGTTTCCATGGTAACGACTTTTGGAAATTTTGAAAATTATGAAAAAAGTAATAATGCATGGGCCAATTGCATTTTAAGTCAGCGAATTAGTTATGGAAATTTTTTAAGAAATATTGTTGCACTTTCTTCTTATCAAAATAATCTGAAAAGGTTATGAAACTTCTTTTAGCGTCAAATTATATATTGCATAAGTCATTTCATGAATGACTAAGTCTCCATAGTAAGACAATTTCTGACAGTTGAAGGTCAGTTCAGAATTGTGCAAAGGATGGTGCGAAATCAGTGTATTCTGAATTGTCAATATACCTAAAGCATTGACAGTTATATGTAAATTGCATGCATTTGATGTATTAAATTATAAGCATGGTACCTTGCTATAGAAAACTATTAATGTACTCAACATCCAGATATGAGAGAAACTTATTTTAATGTGAAAATTCTAATTTCAGATACAGAATTAATATTAACTCAATTCTCAATACAGACTTTTCAAAATTCATTTAAATAATGAATTGACCTTAAGATATGTCTTCAATCTTTCTCTTCTTTAATCTTTCATTTGTTGACACATACTCTTTTACTGTAGTATCAGAATGCCATACATAAAAACAATTACGGCCTACTGAACAGCACAATGGCACCTTACAAACTGAACAATATGACATAACTTTACGACTTGGTAGTTTCTTCTTATTCATGTGAGCCTCTGCATTACAATAAAGACATTCTGCACGTTTAGATAAAAATAAAGGAAGATGGAGCATAGGCTCAGGCTTACAATTAAATGATTTGACTTTCATCAAAGAAATAGCAAGATTTTCTCTGAATTCCAATTGTCCGAGAGATGAAGAAAACTCAGAATCACCAAACAGCTCAGGAGATTTAGAGACGAAATCTGTTAATAATATGTAAGCATTTACAATCATGATATCTAAACAATGAAAAAATAAGACCTTCCACCAATGATTTTGTGTTCGTATATACGAGGTGTACTTATTTAGATATTGGTTTGATTTGTCGACACCACCCATGTATGCATTGTAATCACTAGTTATTAATGGCTGCTTCGTAATCGATTTCTTCCAAGTTTTACGTGACTGTATTGTTCTATAGCAGGTTGTTACATCTGATCCTTTATGAAGAGGTGAAATAAGAGTTACACATTTACAGTCCTTCCATTGCACATAAACAAAGCTTCCATTTCTGTGCCACCTAAAATCACCTCTACCTACAACTTTTTCCCAATCTTTGCTCTGCTTAAAAACAGATGGCATTGCTGAACTATTGCTACGAACTGCTCCTATTATATATATCTTATCCCGGAGTAGATCTTCTGCTAAATGTTGTGTTGTATAAAACGAGTCAACAAATAACTTGTAGCCTTGCCCTTGTATAGACCGACACAATGACATTACAACACTATAAGCTAAGCCTTTCTTTTTATCTAAGATCTCAGTTCTTTTCTTACCCAAGTAAACAAAAAAATCAAAGGTATAACCAGTAATAGAACAAGCAAGAATCCAAAGTTTGATTCCAAATCTAATTGGTTTTTCCTTAATGAATTGTCTAATTCCTGAAAATTTGTGCTTTGACGCCACCATTCTTTCATCAGCAGAAATTTCTCTATGTGGATGAAAAAACTCCTTAGACTTTTGCTTAACATGTTCCAGTAGATACCTTATTCTTGTGAGTTTGTCATCTAAAAGGAAAGATAATAAACACAATTTAATTTAAAAATATTTATTTTTAAACATAAAAGCTCTGGTATATTAACCAAAAATTAATTTATTTAAATTCAAACTTTCAATTAAATTAAGTTTGAACAATTTCCTTTATCGAGTCACATTATCATCACTTATTGTAAAGCAATCTGATGCAATCTATAGTTAATTCCTGTTGGTAAAATAGTCATCCATCAAACCAGTAATGGGTGACCTTTGATGCTGAAAAAAACCAAAAAAACACAACAGAACCAACATGTCAACAACAACAACAAGCAATTTAAATTATTCAAATAAATTCAATATAATGTGTGTGTGTGTGCTATTTAAAATGCAGTGTCAATAACATATATACTAGATAAATTTAAACAATTTTTTATCAACAAATCCAAACAACTATATTTCCTTACTTCATATTGAAATCATTATATGGTCTTGTAATATGTTAAGATATATAACTAAGGTTTTAACTATATTTCTTTTTATTGTATGTGATATTTAATTAATCATTACTGATTCACAATAAATTTGTAATTGCTTGTTTCTATTCATTATTTACTTAATGTTAATTTTCCATGTTTTAAATATTGAAGTATTTCCAAAATTAGAAGCTTTTCAACAAATATCACATAAAGAAAGACAACTCTTGAAAAGGCAGACAACTCTTTCAATTATAACAATTTTATTTTACTTAAATTCTAAGCAATTCTGACCTTTATCAATATCTCCAGGTGAAGTGACTTGTATGAAGCATAAGATGGCCTGAAATCTTTTTTTAGTCATCACATCATTCACTGGGCAATGATCATATAACACATTGGTTGACCAATATTTCTCTAGTGCACTTAATTTGACAACCGACATATAAATTATAATTCCAAAGAACCTACAAAAAACATAATGTTTAATAAGTTTGTACATATTTTACAAGTATCTATCATTGAAAACACATTGCTAATAAGGTCGTTGAGTCACATATACTGTAATTTTTTTCCTTCTCTATGAATTCATTTTAACTGAATAGCATTGTATAGCTACTGCACACATTTATACATGCAGTACATAAAAACAACTGATTCCTTGTAGACATACAAATACCAACAAATTTCAGAATTTAATTATTACATATCTTTGATATTTTGAAGCTGATTATGCAGTATGGGGTTTTCTCATTGCTGAAGGCTGTACAATTGCCCATACATTCTTATTTCACTTCATTTGAACATTGGTGGGTAGTAATTTAAAAGGCAATCATACCACATCTCCTTTTTTATTTAGCTTGTGATTAATGCAAATTAATAGAGTTGTACTTTTTTTTTTAAATATTAAACATAGAGTGGTACTTTATCCACTTCAATGTAGCTTACACAATAAAATTAATCTTTACATTGAGGTCATTTTGAAAAACATGTTTAAATACCTCAAAAGCTCATCAGTTGTAACAGCTTCCCAAACTCCATTGTCTGTATAGGATGAATATTTTCCAGTGTTTATAAGATAGTTTGCTTGATGGTTTGTAGCAATACATAAAGTTGTTAAAAATTCTACTGTCATGAAAAGGTTCAAGAAGTGTAATGGTGTTTTTAAATGTTGAAGCTGCCTTCTGCAATAGAGAAAGGAGGAAATGAAATAATATAAATAAAACAGATGCTAAGACCAAGGACAACTGTTCATATATAAATTGTCTTTAATCTTTTATCAAATATTGAACTGACAAATAATTTGCCATACATTTGAGAACAATACAATCCAAAATGTGATTTTCATAAAACAATAAAAATATTAATGAAACTAATTTTACACTATCGTCCAAGCATTCTAAAATAAATGTCGAAGTAAGGTGTCAAAGTTAAAAAATATAATTGCATTTCAAGACGTCATAATTATTTGGACTAATCCATTTAAAGCAAAATGATACCAAGGAATAATAATATCTGTCGACAAAATAGTGTTATTATTTTACATATTTTATTAGATCATATGTACATGTAACTATAAACACTTTCTTTCTAAAAATTATTCATTCATTAAACTGTAATTATACCTAGTGAAGTTTGTTGTCTGAAACCCAGGTTGACGCGTTGGTTTAAATGGAGTTGTTCGCAAGTCTACATTTCCATTATCCTCTGTATTATCATCCTTCCAATAAATGTGCCTTTCTAAGGGATCTGATATGGACTGAGATGACTGGGAACTACATGTATCTTGAGATGATCTATAAAAAGTAATTGTATTTTTCAATCTGAAAATTATTTCACTTGCAATTTGAAATTTCTTTTACATTTTTGCATCAAATTTCATTGTTATTAGTATCGCACTACCAGGTTGGATAAAAGTGTACTTATTCAAGTTATACACTACTACAGATCCATCATAACCATAATGGACTATTGGACAATATTTGTACATTATAAACATTTTATTTATCAAATAGATTAGCAAAAAAGAAATTCTAATACAAATCACATGTTTATTATCACATGTATCAATACTATATATATTACACAATAATATGGAGCATATATATATAATGCCCAGGACAGCAATCTAACAACACTATGGACATGATAGAGAGTAAAACATGACATCTACTGGTACACTTAAAATCCCATTCGGGTTTACTTGTCTGGAGAGATTTCTTGTTTGGCCACAAACTGAACTTCTGAATGATATGAATTATGAGTAGGCGGCCAAATCAAATAAACACTTTTGACAATAACCAGACAGCGTTACAGAAGTTACAGAACGACAATTGCAAGGAATGCGACAAAGATTATTTCTTTTCCGGATTTTAATAATATACTATCGATTTATCAACTTACAGGGTATCTACATTTGGCGGAGAGTATAGTTTGGCATCATCATCTTCTCCAAATTCCTCTCCTAACAGGAAATCTAACTGGTCCTCCTCATCTGAGGAAATACAATCGTTCTCGTCTTCCATCTTCAGATCTTGTCGGTCAAATTTAAGGTCACATTACTAAAATATATTATTTCCGGAAACAAGCATGAGGGCTATCCGGTTTAAAATATTTCAACAAAAAATCAAGAAAACTTTCGTTGTAAAATTAGAACAGGTGCGTGGAGAAATAAATGATAATTTAGACATGCGCAATATCTTTACTTTTTTCACATTTACGCAAACGTTTTTTGGGTGTTTTTTTGGCCGATGTCAACCCTTTTTGAAATCGGCGTAACTTATTCATTTCTCATTCTTTCTTCAAAATTCTTTGTGTTATGAAAACTAGAAGAGAAACATATTTTTTCGCTGGTTTTTGTTTTACCTATTTCCCTTTATAAATTCTTCAATTATTTGCCTATTTAAAAAATACGGCTTTTGTTACATTTTCATTTTTTTTTTAAACGAGCAGTCAGAAAGAATCGATTTGAATGTTATATTTTTGTCAAAAAAATTAAAAACAAATTATATATTCAAAAAGCTTTACATTCAATCTTTAATTAAATTATATTTTTTTATAGTTAATATGAATTTATAAATGAAATAGAGCAAGTTAGTTGCATAAAAACGAAAACGTAATGTCGCAAGATAAAACTATGTTTTTCGTAACTGTCACATGCACTTTGAAGCCATTTTATTCCCCAAAATTGCTGAAGAAACGAAATAAAAACTACACCATGAAAAAAATAAAGATCTCAGCTTTAATTTGGTGTACCCCCGAAAATTGGGGGTACATTTTTACGCAGACTGTGAACATTTTAAATAAAAAGTATGCCAAAAAAGGAGCTATCGGTACGAGAGTACCGATGGGAACGTGAAGGGGTTAAATACTCGGTCTCTTCGTTTTTATTTTTGGCATTTTAAATTTCCTATTTATCATTTGGCTATACACGGTCAGAAATACACCTTTTAAAGGTTTTTACATTTTTAGTAGAACGAAGATTTTTGTTTATTCAAAAACATGTATCTCATGAGTCAGTCATTTATAATATATAGAACGTCGGTATTTTGCATGTCCCATATTTTACCATTTTTACATGTTTTATTGGTACATAGGATTTTTTAATGTAACTATATCAAGATATACTACGTAGTCATACATGTACTTTTCGATAAGAGTATTGCCAGTTGTAAGAATCCCTTCCACTCTCCAAAAAAAAAATCTCATATATAAAGGGCAAATGCTTTAAAAAATTTGTTTTTGTTTTTTTAATTTTGTTTCATCTAAGTTATATGTTTCGGCGTTAAGTTTAATGCTCTTTTCGTTAACTAGTATACCTTTTTTTATAGGGTCTAGCTCAGTGAAGCCCGCCTCCGTCTCCGAGTGCAGGTTTGTATCGCTGCATTGAAGACCCATGCATTTGGTGGCCTTTGGTTTTGTTCTGCTTTTAGGTCGGTTTGTTGGTTTTTTGACACATTCTATTCTATTCCCCGTTTCATTTAATTTTAAATTAATTTATATAAATCTTAAACCTTTCTATGGATTTCTTCTTATGCATATCAGCAAGGATTTGTATAGTATACTATACAAATCCTTGATATCAGTCATATGAGATTTCGAAAATGAAAAATGTTGAAAGTGCACTATATATACTGGAATGGCTAATAAAAACATGTGTACAGGGATTTCATTCAACTTTTACTGCCATATATTCAGATGAACAATTTAAATATACCGACTTGGCTATTTAACTTTCTCTAAATGAAGAGTTGCATCTCTTTTGTTTAATCTTAACTAGATACTATCAACCTGATATATGTTCTCCCTCTGTGGAAAATGATAACTAGTGAAGTGGCATAAAGAAAAATATGTTATGTTGCTATGATATCGTTTATATGGCCCTTCGTCACATACCATCTTGGTAAAAAATCATAACGGGGAAAAACAAATATTTTTCATGCAAATTGGAAAGAACGAATCATATTTGTGTTTATATACTTAAAACGGGTATATATAGTCTAACAGCCTGCTTAGCATGACAAACTTATATAATCTCAACCGCAGTCATAGAAAATCGCTAGATATTTTGAATATACAAATTTGAATTTTCTCTTACCTCCTAAAAATCATGGATATTTTTCTGCCTTACTATTGTCTTATTTACAAAATATGCAACGTAAATAAGCTGTCGTGTCATTGCCTTCCGGTGTTAGAGGACAATAAACTTTTTTTTATGTATAAATCACAATCAATCAAATGGTCATTAATTACACAGTATTGACATCCGAATGCATTTTAGGGATTTTTTTTTAAATTTTCTTTCGAGAACACAACAGGGGTCCAGTTTAAGATTTACACATGGCTCGTGAATTCGCGATGATAGGGATGAGTTATCTATACCCCCCTCATCTATAAATATATGCTGTCTGTATTAGCATTTCAAGCGTTAACGGAAGAAACATAGTGTAGAGGATAACGCAGGGTATATAAATAAATAAAAAAATAGAGAAAAGGGACGAAACGATAAAGAATATAGAGAAGAATGGGGTGCTAAAATAAAAAGGATACAGAAACTAAGGATGTTGCTATACTACCCCCGGATTATAATAAGTATTCTAAAGGTAGAGGCAAAATTCCAAACTAATTCTGGTATCTATATAAATGAATTTAGTAAAGGTTTTAAGATATTTGTGGTAACGAAATCCTTGACTTAATAATTTACCAGTCAGTTAGTAAAACATTGAATACTTATGTTGGGTTTTGTCTGATAGGTTAATTCTATTCAGATATTAAATTCTCTCATCGGGCATTTTTACGTAGCGTAAAACAATATTTTAAGATATTTTAAGTGTCGGGGAACAGTACTATACGGTTTTTCAATTTTTTTGGTCATTTGGGAGAATGTCAAGCGGGGCTCCGACATTCAAAGTTGCTAAACATGACGATACTTTTTTTTATGGTTCTGCTTTAAGACGAAAACATTCTATATGTAAATATGAACCAATCAAATTATAAAATGATAAATTCGTCCAAACGTTATCCTTAGAATGGTGGAGCTCCGAGTAAATCGATAAAAACTGTCATGCAGCTGCAATAAAAAAATGTTAAAAAAACAATCGTTGCTACCAGAATTTTCCAATGTACCTTTTCTGATATAAAGTCTTACCTGTTTGAAAGTTTAAAAGACATTGTTCTTGTAGAAATCCAAATACATTCATTATTTCAATGTTTAATATTTTAATTGACTGTACAATCACTTGCAAATCTCTGTACTATCAATTGGGCCTTTGATGTATACCTTATTGGCCAACTTCAACAGATTGGTAAACTGACAAAATTTGATAAAAAGTAGAAATTGTATATCTTAGTTGGGTTGATGTGTTTGACTCGTAGAGCAATGATTGAAACTCTAAATAAAAACTGGCTTATCACTGGTATTATATTTTAATTGAAAGACATCCACACCAAATATATGAAGAGATTCGGAAACAATATTGTTTTATCATGACTAATCCTTCTCATTGGCAACATTAAAAAGGAAATGAATGCAATTAAAAAATGTCACCAGGATATGTGTTTCGAGGCTGAACCAATCAAATCCGAGATCATAAGGAAGTCATTGCAGGTCAAAGAGTAATTTCATATTTACATGGAACAGAAGAGTTTCAAGTGTTAATCTCAATCACACATTCGAAAAAGTTCAGTAAGGGACGATATCAAAAGTTCAATGTAGGATAAAAAAACTTAATTCACATAGTTTTTTCGCTGACCCCCCTACCCCCTTCTTAACTTAATTTGGGAAAAATTGATTTACCTATAAGGATATATGTAAAATCGATTTTAGATTAACAAAACTTGCAGCAATGTTGACCCCCAAACTATCCGATTTACAGCAGATTCCATTGAGTGTGTAGCGAAAGGTAATATCTTTGGTTAGCTTGCTTGTTAGCTGAACCGTGAAGTCATTATAAGGTCAGGTATACTACCCTCTTTCGAAGTATCATAGTCCATAGATCGATGGGTTTTCTGTTGGACTAGTCTATTCTTAAAGTAGGGTAGTTTACCTGACCTAACAATGACTTCACGGTTCAGCTAACAAGCAAGCTATCCAAAGATATTACCTTTGGCTACACACTCAATGGAATCCACTGTAAGTTTTTTTTATCCTACATCGATCTTTTGATGTCGTCCCTAATGATACTTGACTATTGTATTATTTTGTCGTGCCGGCCGTGAGTTTTACAGAGCTTACTTGAGTTGAGGAGGGGTCTTAACTTTACGGAATGGTTTTCGCTCATATGACTACCGTTAAATTAAGGTACAGGCATTTCGGTTTGAAAATTTATAAAGATCTATAAGGAACTTTTGAGAATCAAAACATATCAGAAGACGGAATTATGACTACTACTACAATAAAACAAGAAATTTTGAAATAATGTCTTTATTAAGGTAATTATCTTGCAGATGTCAGGAAACATCTTCTTTTTTCAATCGAATGTTCGCTTCATACTTTTACATAAGGGAGGCACTTAGATCCCTGTAAAATAAAATTAAAAACTTAGAAAACAAGTACTATTACGCTACAAAAGTTCCGAACAATCTTCAACCTTGTAAATTAAATACTACCAAGCTAAAATCGAATGTACAATCTATGCTAAATGAACTTTTTTTTTATTCGATTTCATTGTTTTTTAAGGTGGTTGGTATGTTGTGGTTTATTGGTGTTTATATGTATGTCTGTGGTTTTATTAAAGATATATATTTTTTCTTAAAATAACAAAACTACCGAATTCCAAAGAAAATTCAAAACGGAAAGTCCCTTAATTTTCAAATTGCAAATTCAAAAGCTCAAACATATCATAACATAACAAATGGAAAACAGCTGTCTTATTCCTGACTGATTTCCATAGGAATGCCGACAATTTGTTGTACCATCACATTCTACAAATATGTTGTAAATAAGAAACTTGCATCATTTTGATCAAGTACGTGTTCCTCTGTGCATGTATAGCGTGTTTTACCTTTTTGTCAACTATCATCAACCGGGTATCCATCCTTATTTTAAAGTTATGGTTCCAATTGATATGTTGGAGTTCTCTGAACCATCATTTACAATGAGATATCATCTATTCGGAGATTTTCATGGTGAATTATGATTAGATCCTCAGTATAACATATCACCAGCCTGAGGCTGTTAATATATTGAGTTGGAAGAGTCACATGTCAGATGTTTTTTTAAGGAAATCTACTACAGCAAACTCTTGCAATGCTTGATTGTTGTTTTTTAAAATAAAGTGAAATCACCTCCGATATTGATGAAAAACGTTGCTGGTGTTGTAGCAGCAACGATTCCTTCATTAGAAAAAAAAAATGTGTCCCTTCATAAAGCTATATATTTATAGTGTTTCCTGTTTGCTGCCAATTGTAATTTAGCCTTTTTCTTTTCTTTTTTTTTTTGTTATTAATGTTATGCTCTTAATGGGCCCTTTAATTTGGAAAATAAAAAAAAAAATATTGTATTGTATACAATACTCGATGCCCTATATATATCTATCATTTAAATATCAGTGAATAAATTGTGGCGAAATAGTTACTCGCCAGGGTATATAAGGTCTTATCAATCAAAGAGTTGAAACCTAGTATATATATATCATGATTTTTAACCTTGGCTAACATCTATGCACTCAATCTGTAGTTTTGCCTTTTGTAAAGATAAATTAATTATTTGGAGAGTCAAATAAATTCGTTCATGATATCATTTTTGTTTACGCACACTTGGAAAGGAGAAACGTATCATACATACATGTTGATTCTCGCAGATATATCCACTCGTTCCACTACAATTTGCATCGTTCCAGTTAAAGCCGTGCGGCTGATAAAAGTGCGCACAGTCTTCATTACTGCCTAAATTGTTGGGTTCTCCTGATTTCCACGCGGAGTATTGTACTTTAGACAGATCGTTCACCCATCTCCAGTCTCCTTCCTTCAAATAATCTCCTGCTCCCATCCAGTAATCTTGTTCAACCACTTCTATTTTAATATAAAAAAATATTAAAGTCTCTGAGTCATAGATATAATCCAACATATATACTCTATGGATTACTGACTGGTAAACCATTAAGTCGCGGATTTCGTGATCACAAATTAGTATAGATCACCATACGGCTTGCAACAATAGGCAAAGCCCATACCGCATAGTCATCAATAAAAGGCCCGAAATGACAAATTTTGTAAAACAATTCAATTAGAAAACTAACGGACTAATCAATGTACAAAACTAGAGAGCCTGTGTCGCTCACCTGCATTTATTGTTGTTTTGAAAATCATGTAAAATAAGGTTAATGTGACTGGTCATATTTCTAGTATGAGATGCTTTACATTATTAGATATAAGATTATAATAATATTTAAGATAAAACCCCAATCTATGCTCTAGTTTCAGAGATATATATAAGCCAAATACTGCATTTTTAGCCATGTCGGCCATCTTGGTTGACGCGGGGTGGATCATCGGACACATTTTTAAACTTTAAACCTTAATGATGATTGTGGTCAAGTTTGGTCAAATTTGGGCCAGTAGTTTTGAGAGAAGAAGATTTTTTTATAAAAGTAACTGACGCTGACGGACGACAACGTTCACGACGATGTCCGTCGAAGGTGTCGGTGGGTTTGTGTGTGTGTCAAACTCCCCGGCAGTTCCAGTTCCGATCCGCATACGGGCCCGAATACCACTCTACGCTAATGATTAAAGTGATGGAGTAAAGGAAAACAGTTCCGGAACGGAAACGATCACTGTCCGGAGTTTGTGTGTGTGTGTGTGTGGGGGGGGGTGTACTAAGCTAAGCATATAAATGTATTAATTCGATAGACATGCTGACAAATTGAATAATGATCGACGTACGTAATGTGTAAATTCTACTAAAATTGAATTTAGTTTGAAATGATTTTGCAAGTCAATTAATACACAACCTGTTGTGATTTACAGTATTTTAATTCAGTAATTAAAAATAAAATACTTACTTTTACTAGTTATCATATTCTTGATCCACGAATTTTCATTTGAATCTGTAACCTTGACAAGATATGCTCCCATATTTCTGCAAGTTCTCTGCGAATAAAAAAGTATAAAAGATAAAGAAAATGTTATTGTTAAAATATTTGTTAAATGTTAACTAGGGATTCCTTATTTTTCGTGGGATACCAATTTTCGTGTATTTCTTTGGTCAAGTTGAACCACGAATAAAGGTGAGCAACGAAGTACAGAATTTACAAAAGGCCTGTACGCAGAAAATTGGCAAAACCGCATATTCAAATATAGACGAAATTATGATTTTTCGTCGACCAATGAAAACTGGTACACACAGAAATAAATAAATCCACTGTATTCATAAACTATTTTTAGGGATACAAAACATTGTAAGTATCAACGACAACTGCAAAGCTGTAAAATACAATGTTGATGACGATACAGAAGACTGGGAATAGAAATGTTACTAAAAGTCTTTCAAACTACACAAGAGACTAAGAGACATATATTTAGTAACAAAAATAAAAACATGCACGTTTCTCTTTTTTTGTGTTTTTTTTTTTTTTTGGAAAAAGGGGGGGGGGGGTGTATTTTCAATGATAATGTATTATTGTTTCTGAAACAGCAATAAGCTGTCAAGGAAATTACTGTATCTTGAATAACGGGATGATTTAGGATTTTGAAACCTATGAAATGTTAGTATATTATTAATAATCAACATTTTAATTCACTTTTATGAGATTTCGAAAACAAAAGCAACATTTCTTTCTTTCCTATTCTAGATATTTTTTGTCTTACGTTTTGTTCTTACCATTAAGTTTGTCTTCCAATGTCTTCAGCGATGATCTTATACCAGATATGATCGACTTCTCGTCTTTTCCATAACATGTCTCGGACTTAATCACAGAAACACAGCAGAATATCAACAGCAGGGCACAGACAAACATTCTAAATTTATATTTTGACAGCAAATAATGTAATCATGTAAAAGTAAAAAAAAATGTTATATTAAAAAATAGAAATATATAAAAAGATAATACAATAGTTATATATATTTTTTATATATGTAACAAACCTTTAGTTTCTTGCGAGCACTGTTTCCACGATTGACTTCAGCTGGACCTTTTATAAAGCACTATTCTGCAGGAAGAAATCGGAGATGTGCAACCTTTCCATGTCAAGCTTAAAAGTCTATAAACATCAATGATATTTTGGCACAATATACTGATATTATATTACGGAAACTGATATGCGAATTATATTTTGATAAACTATCAAAAATATGTTTTATAGAAAATACTTCATGAAATTCTTTGACGCAGGAAAACAAATTGATGTAGCAATTTATACCGTGCCACATAACAAACTGCTAAATAAAGGAACGAATTTGGTGTGAGAAACCCACTCAACAAATCACAAGTGGTCGGATATGTTCCTAACCTAAAGAAAAAGAAGCTCTAAAGATTTATGCATAAACAAGAGGCTCTCAAGAGCCTGAATCGTTCACCTGATTTTTTTTGTTTAATCGTTCATCAATGGTTATTTTTGCTTTTCAATAGATTTAATAATGAGTAATCTTCCATTTAAATGTTCTTTGCATCGGTCATATTTTCTTCAAAAGAAAAAATGCATTGTATCTTTATGTTCCATTTTAGCCACAGTGGCGATGTTTCTTGACATACAAGGAAATAAAATACAAAACTTATACCAGATACTCTGAAACTCATGCAGCACAAGTTTGGCTGAAATTGATTCAGCAGTTTCAAAGAAGATTTTTCTAAGGGGCACTAGCTACGAGATATATGAAAAATCTAATATATTATTTTTTTGGGCTCAATCAGTAATGAAATACAAATAGTGAAATAGTGATTCCTTTTTAGTAACCAATAAGGTTAAATTTTGTCAAAATAAGCAAAAAAAAAAACCCCATTGATTATGACTTATTCACTTGCAAGTGAATAATGCGACCTCATTGAATCCGTATTCATGTGAACTTAATTTAACCCCTTATCATGAGATTGATAACACGTGAATTGTATGTGTAAAGTTATTTAATGGAAGAGAATGTTAACATTGAAAGTGAACACAAATGTAAATCATTTGATTGACTGATTCGATCCACAAATAAACATACTAATACAGGTAAAAACGATGATAAACATTCATTTTTTATCTGTTATATGAAATTAAATAGACCTAGAATAATTCAACAGCACGTGTTTGCTTAATCTATATTTATGTTTACATCGCTTATATGGTCATCGGATGACTGTAGAGGTCAACTCGATAAATAATTAGATGGCGTCTAGACTCAAATACACACGAAACGAAGCTACGTATTTTCATGCCTGTGCCTTGTTTATTGTTTTATTTAGACTTTTAATAGTTTGGATAAATGTTTTACATTGATATAAATCAAATAGGAGAATTTGATTAGAATCGGTGAACATGAATTTGACAGCTAGTGCCCCTTTAAAGGTAGCAAACTAGATGAACAAATTGTCTTTAAAGGGCAATAACTTCTAAAGGGGTCATTTGACAATTTTGGTCATAGAGCTTATTTGTAGATCTTACTTTGCTGAACATTTTCGCTGTTTACAGTTTATCTTTATCTATAATAAAATTCAAGATAATAACCGAACACTGCTAAATTTCCTTTAAATCATCAAAGTCGGGGCAATAATCTAAAAATCATTACCCAATTTGGCTGATAATTTTAGAGCAGGTAGACCTTGAACTATTGAATACTTAATTTCTCAATTACCTGATTTTCGCTAAATGTTGTAGATTTTAAGATATAAGCCAAAAACTGCATTTTACCCTATGTTCTACTTTTAGCAATAGCAACCATGTTTTTTTTATGAACAGAAAATAAAACACTAATTTATTCTAGATACACGAAGGATCATTCAGCTTAAGTTTGGATGGAATTGGTTCAGTATTTTCAGAGGAGAAGATGTTTGAAATAGTTGATTTTACACTGGACGGACGACAACGGACGCTTAGTTATGGCAAAAGCTCACATTTCCTTTGAAAAGGTGAGCTAAAAATTAAATGAAAGCTGTAACAGTTGAAGATTGAGAGGAATCAGAAGAAGCTTCAGCTGCCTCGGTGCTCCACAAGGAACTGTACTAGGACCCCTTTTCTTCCTCTGCCACATTAACGACCTCCCAGATACAAATACGTCATCTGTCAGACTTTTTGCAGATGTACTTCCTTCTGAGCAGGAACATAAATACTCAACATGACCATACACTCCTGCAGCGAGAACAACAGAATATAGAGATATTGGCCTAATAATAGTACTGGGGCATGCGTTTCGGTGCAAAGAAGTGCTATATTCCAAACATCAAGAACAATAGCCAGAACATGTACAGCCTAGACGGACATGTACTACAACAAGTCCAATATAATCCATACCTAGGTTTGCAAATATAGGAAGACTGATCTGAAATCATAGGCAGATCCAGCCCCCTTTTTTGTGGGAAAATTTGGTTGATTATATAGGGAATCACTGTAGCATGACTGGAGTTGGTCCCCTCTCTTCGTGCAGTCATTACGCCCCCTAATGAAAATTTCTGGATCCGCCACTTGAAATGGACTTCACACATTTCAAATGTAGTCAAGAAAGCCAATTTGAAGGTAGACTTTCTAAAAAGAAATCTATGTTTTTTCTCAAAAGACTTGCAAAAAGATCGCATATATATCGTAAGTATGATCAACTATGGAATATGGCCATAGTATGGGACCATATACAAAACACGACTCAAATCAACGAAAAGGATACAACGAAGAGTAGCTAATGAAAAACTATTAAATCTTCAAAAACCAAAAACATTTTTGTTAAAGAAAACATTTACATATTCAGGTTCTCAAATATTTATAAGATTTGATTACGGTATGATGTCAAATTTTCTTGCTTTCCTCTGAATGAAATTACTATATATTCTGACATCATGAAAAAGGCTACCATGCTGGATTACTTCACACTGAAAGAACACATCTTTTTGCAAGGATTAAGATTGTCTGTATATTGTCTAAAAGTTATTAGAGAAACAGATTCTGACACATAATCTCAGCATGATATTATCCAGCAGCTAATTTTTTAAAGAAATTTAAAAATCTTGGCAAGCCTTGCAATATAAATGCATTATGTGGACAAATATCATATTACAATTGATTATGGTAGAATCTGTATATGTATAAACCTGTTCAGAAAGAAAAATAACAAGACAATAAATGAGATTCTATTTATTTTTAATGCCATTACAAACATTTGATGTTTTTAGGCAGATCTAAGTTACATGTATTTTTACATGTATTAAATTATATACATATTTATGTACATCTGCATCAATTAACAATAAGTCCTACGACTCAAACAGTGTAAATTTGTAATAGAAAACACATATTTCATCAGTCATCAAAATTTCTGATAAATGATACCATTCCATATGTATGGACAAAAAATGTAGACATCTAAACAAAAAACTTATTTAATGGATGCTATGCATTTGAAGTTGTTTTGATTTTAGCAATTTCTTATTATTATTCTGATTATTACCTATGTTAATCTCACTTTCAGTACCAATTTGATGTTTCAAATTTTGTAATGACTAGAGTCACCAATAAGATAATATATGATTTAAAGTGGACTGATTCAATAATTGATCAAATCTTTAATGGGGACAAAAAACAGATCAGTTTAATCATATCTTTTCTTATAAGATCCGTCACTTAAAAAGTAACTCACAAGACAAAACGGGTAAATTATAGCTATTGCTAAAAGTAGAACATAGGGTAAAATGCAGTTTTTGGCTTATATCTTAAAATCTACAACATTTAGAGAAAATCAGGTAATTGAGAAATTAAGTATTCAATAGTTCAAGGTCTACCTGCTCTAAAATTATCAGCCAAATTGGGTAATGATTTTTAGATTATTGCCCCGACTTTGATGATTTAAAGGAAATTTAGCAGTGTTCGGTTATTATCTTGAATATGAGGTCCTGTCCCCTTAATTATAAGAACAGGAATTTGTTATTTTACAAATATAGTAATAATCTTATTTTTTAACATAAATAAGGCCGTTAGTTTTCTCGTTTGAATTGTTTTACATTGTCTTATCGGCGCCTTTTATAGCTGGCTATGTGGTATGGGCTTTGCTCATTGTTGAAGGCCGTACGGTGACCTATAGATGTTAATTTCTGTGTCATTTTGGTCTTTTGTGGATAGTTGTCTCATTGGCAATCATACCACATCTTCTTTTTTATATTATTAATTTGACTGGATCTTCATCCCTCAGCTATAATTTTTTTGACTGTAATATTGTATCCTTAATCTTTAATTAATCTTTTAGTAATCAGCATTATATTCTAAATGTCAATTACAATTTCAGTTCAGCATTACATTATTCAAGTCATTCTTTAAGTATCTTTAAAGATATACTACATTATATACCTATTATGAATATGTTTTAGTTACTATGGTTTCTGGCATTATATCCTTTACATGGAATAACTTGTGACAGAAAAATATTGGCACTATATTAATCATTTAGAATACTTTTAAAAATTAAAATACAGAATTGACTAATTCAATCATTGTTTACATAAAGTGACAACTGTATTATTCATTATTCATATAATATAAACAGTATAAAAGTTTTGAACTATGAAACTTACAAAAAAATGTTTGACTAGTCAATTTTAACGTAATCCCAATACAGCACAACCATGTGACACCTATTATAAATACAATCTGATTCCAATACCTATCGTGTGTCAGCTCTGCACTTACACTGAACAGACAACGCTTCGTTCTACTTCCTGTTCTGGTCATTATCACATCAGATAATAGACGTATTTACACTTGTATGCAAATTTGTCCACCATTACGTAAATTTACCCAGGTTCCCGTTAACTTTAACATCACAATTTAAAACATTTGACGTCACACTAAAGAAGTGATTGTTTCTTGACGTCAGAATGTTATTCAGAGTAGATCTAAGGTCATTTTGGGACAAAATTCAGCTGAATACCAAAAGTGTAAATACATTTATCCCAAAGTTCTTTAAAACAAAAAGTAGAACACAGACACAAATCTATTCTACTTTCTGTTCTGGTTATTATCACATCAGTTAATCATTTGGACAAAACCCGAGGATCCTGAAAGGTCTTTAAAATAGAAAGTAGAATGTAACATTGTCAAATCCTTGTAAGCTAAGCCTGAACACATAATCTGTATTTCCTTCAAATTGATAATAAATACAACAATAAATTCCATATGTACAATGTCTTTTCTCTGTACAAAAAATATAAACTTCGATACTGTACGTCATGTGGTACAAAATATACATACAACAAAAAAACATATAAAAAACTATGAGTTAATTATCTCTAAACATTTCTATATCTTTATTTCTCAACAAACCAAAGTACATTGGTATAGATTAAACAGTCAATCCCTGATCATATAGTCAATTTTTTAACAGAAATTATATTGCTGTACAACCAGGTAATCCTTCGTTTTAAATAAATACAACTCTCATATAGTTATGGCACATACTTATTTCAAAATGATGCAGAAATAGTGAAAAACTTATAACTTGATTTACAGGTAAGAGACCATGTTAAAAAAAAAAGTCTTTTATGCTTTTTCTCAGAAGATGCTTCAAATTTATTCTTTTCTAAAAACTACCTGTAATTACATTTAATAAATTATCTCAAACACTTGCATTTTTATCAAAGTGCAAGTTATTTCTTTTTACAAGCCATTCCAATGTAATTGCTTTCAGAATATTTGGTATAGACTTAAGGTGGTACCTAACACTACAGGGAGATAACTCTGTAAAATCAACAGAATGTTTTAATGACATTGTGTTCATAAGGGAATATCAAGCTTCTCAATGATCAAAATAAGTGTTTGTCAAACTGCTTTATAACCAGTGTAATTTTTCTGATTAAACGGTTGTTTCAAGTTTTTTGAAATTTTTATATTTTTGTCAAAGGGTCAAAGTAAATAATTTGTCAACATATTAAGAAAATTAAACGAGCCAAATTAAATTTAGTTAAAGTGTTAGGTACCACCTTAAAAAGTATTATAAATACTAACATCAATAACTCTGAATAACTTCACTCAATATACAGTGCCCAAATCTGGTTTTTTTTTCATGAAGATAATGTTTATAATCTTTTGTTCACGCTATTACCATGATTATGAAGTACATGTACATCTTTAAAGAAACATTTCCTAATTTACAAGGATACCAGAAAAATGTCAATCGTGATCAGCTGCTTGAAGTTACAAGTTTTCTTATTTATAGGCGTGATACAAATCACACAATAAAAATATTTGACTGAGATTATAGCACTGATTGAAGTTTTTGTTTTAATGTAGTAAAGTCTGTGAAAAAAACACCTTCTATATTATGTAAAACTATTCCATTATTTCAAGTGGAGTCGAGGGTGGGTGATGCTGTCCTTTAAACACAGATCTGAATAACCTGAATGTAATCAGATGTATACTGATCAACATGATATCAGCAGAACAATATACAACAATATTATTTTACCTACAATTGCACCAATATCAAAACTAATATACAATCAATAACTGTACAAACATCCCTAAACATCATTCAAACATATACAAAGATCATGAAACAAGATACACTCAGTTGAACTATACCATGGAAACATAAACACTGAATATTTTTATGTTATTCTGTCTCATTAACACGATTACATTGTTCATTCTGGAAGTACAACTTGGCTTTTTAAGTTTTACATGGTACCTATATTTCCTTTAAAATCTATGTGCACTGTAAAAAGGCCAAAAAGATAGTGTAAATTACATTTTGTGATGAAAAGATAGTGTAAATTACATTTTGTGATGAAAAAAAAAAGCTAAGGAAGTATAGGTAGACCTAGGTTAAGGGAAAGAACTATTAAAATCATCAGTACATTTGTGTCAACCATTTTCATAAATATATTCTAAGCTTCTATGTTACATAGATTATTTCCAATCTGTTTCAGGTAAATGCTTAAAAAACATTGATGAAACTTGACTTTAACAAACATATAACTGATTTAAAGAGTTATCTCCCTGAACCAAGGTCTACCACCTTAATATCTTGGTTATTAAAGTATTGTAATGTTTTGAATGTCAAAACAATAATTTCTCACTTTGAAAAAACCCACCAAAAAATATCTTTCAATATCATCATAAATCATAAAGAAAATAGGAATTCTGTGTAACAGAACATTATGAGACATGTTAGCAAGTGATATTATTCCCATGGAAAACTTAAACCCAGTAAACTTCAACAACACAACTAACTCGTGCTCCCTTTTAATACAAAACACTGCCCTCACACACTCCACTTGGATTTTCTTTTCTACTCATCATCATTTAAATAACAACCATCCTGAATTGCTAGCTAATACAACAACTTTTCCGACAGTTCATAGGTGGAGAGTCGCTGGGATTTAAGTATTTTGGTTTCTTGCTCTTGTCTCTGTGTATAAAACTGAGCATGCGTGCACGGGTCTTGTTTGTCAATGCATACGATTTGAGGTGAGATTTGAGAGTCTGTGGTAAAGGAAGATTGTCTATGCCATATATAGTCGTACTGGAAACAATCGTGTGACAGGCCAACTCCTGTAAACTCAGCACTGCAAGAAAAGAAATAAACAATATCTGTAATAGAATGTTAAATGATTCTTTGTCTGACATTGGTTATACTTTTGTCCCTTTCAGGTTTTCATCAGCTCTTCATTTTGATTATAAGGTTTGGATTTTCAAAATATGAGGGTCTGGATTGGGGGGGGGGGGGGGGGGGGGTCTGTTATTCTGTAAACATTTAATTTTCACCCCTTTTTTCTCTAATCTTCAAAAAATTAACCCCTTTTTTTCTCTAAACTCCACGCATTTCTCTAATCTTCATTTCTTTCATGTCTTTTGCCCGTTATTCTCTAATCTTCATTTTTAAGGGCATCCAAACCCTCAAATATTGTGGACTCAAACATCACTGAAGAGACATTTATCGTTCGAATGCACATGTGGTGCCCCAAAACTGGTACTGTAACTGTTATCAAATGATATGACAAACATTCTATATAAACATTGTTTTTATAGAAGGTGACTGATTATATTCTCACTTATCCAGAATTTTTGGTTAAGCATTGTTAAACTCAAGAGCTTTCAAATATATTCTACAAGAAATATTTAAAAAAATAATCTATTTTACTAAACTACCTACATTATTTTTACCCGTAGGAGATACTAGGAATATATATTTTTAGACCTCATGATTTTTTTTAAAGAAGTGAGTGCACTTAAACAGCCTTATTTGATCAGCTGGTTTATTTTGATTTGTACCTTTGTTATGCCCCCATGATCTACTGACACCATTCCTTTTCAATGCCAGCCTGGATAATTCAGCGTAAGATTCTGTCACATTAAAATCACAGAGTGGACTGACTTCAAAGAATGCCATATCATTTCTCAGGGCATAGGCCTCGGCAGCTGCCTCACTAACTTGTCTTTTGTAGGCTAGATGTAAACGATTTCCAACTAAAATTTTAGGTACTCCAGGTGCATGCTAAAAAATTAAACAATTTATATTAATAATTTCATTAAAAAGATATTCAACTAATAATGTTTCATAATTAGCCAAACTCTGTTTAATAATTCAAACAGATAACATGAATTACCACAAATATTGGACCATAGTCCAACTGACCACTTCAACCACCAACACCTGAATGCTTTCAAAATATAAATGTCCACACAGTGACCTATAGTTTCTAACTTCTACCCCATTTGGTCTCTTGTGGAGTGTTGTCTCATTGGTAATCATACCACATTTCATATTTTTTTTTATAGATAATAATCAATAAATAACACAATGTTCAGAGAGCCTGACTGGGCACAGATATGAACATACTGTACATGTTTCCAAGAATTGTTTTTGAAGGATCAGGGATTGTATGACAGATAATGGTCATACATGTTAAGAGATAAGTCACTCAAGTGTCTTTCAAGAGTTATAGAGAATTTCACGTTTTGAAAGTTTGGAGAAAAGAATTAAGCATTGGGTACCACCATGTTTTAAACCTCAAGGGAAAACCCTTATACCTGGTGGAATTATACCCGTTTTATTTGAGAATAAATAACTTAACTGTATATTTAATATAAAGTAAGACACATAATAATTAATAGTGCTGCTTCCAACATGATTAATTTCCTTGGACTGCACCACATTTTTTCATTTTGTTCATTAATCCTAATATTTAAGTTGACTTTATATTTCTTCAATCATTCCATAAGAGACTTCAAAACAATCAACATGATTAAACATGAAAATTTAACAAAATCACCAGGTGTGTGTAATATAGACATTTAGGTTGCGTAATAAATTAATCTCACCTCGTTGACCTCTTTTATCCAGCGGTCAATTCCATCAAATGACCATTTGTTTGTTATGTCATATACCAACAGGATACCCTGAAATATTTAACAATACTTATATTAGTGATCATCATAATCTGTTAATTTCAAGCAGTAGCTCTTCTCATAAATATCTTGAAATTATAAATTTATAAAATGGACTACTATTCATGACTTGCATGACTTGTGGATGATTTTTTAAGACTGTAAAAACAATAGTACAATTTAATTTTCTTTTCATATGTATCTTTACTCATTCATACTCATCAATTGATTGGTGTTTATAAAAGTCATTTTTAACACTATTGTGTTATTTCCTGGTGGTCATTTTTTTGGTGATGGAAACTGGAGTGCCAGAGAGAACCACAGACCTTCTTCATTGAAAATTTTCACATTCATGCATTTCTGAAACATTTCCGATATCACAATGCGTCAAGTTATTACATCAGCCTTATTTTATTACGTCAGCATTATGTTATTACATCAGCATTATGTTATTACTGCAGCGTATGAGTGGTTTCCTCAATGAAATTTTTGAAATCATTTATCAAGTATACATTTTAATTTCCCATTTCAGAATCTAATGCATTCTGAGTAATGTATACAAAAGTGTACACCTAGTAATCATGAGTTACATGTATGACTAACAAACATGATAATGCCATACAAATTTTAAGTTCACAAAATGATTAAATGTTAATAACCCAACAGAATATAAAACCAGTGAAATTATCATAAACTCACAAGATTCTGAAAAAGCCAATACATGTAATGTTCATATATCATTTTATATTCAGACAAGTTTCTCCATATAGATTTACCTGAGCTCCTCTGGAATATGACCTAAATATTGTACAGAATCTTCCTTGGCCTGAAGTATCCCTGAAAATAAATATGAGAAATGATCATCAAGATCACGCAGGCCACATAACTGTGCTGGTATTTTACAATTTGTTTTGTAATTCATAGTAGCAATAAGAGTAAAATATATTAGTCATACCCTATGAATAAAATGCATATAAGACTATGTTGACCTTTAGATGCCTTGCTTGGTTTCTGCCTCATTG
The DNA here is from genome assembly GCA_037788925.1 of Mytilus galloprovincialis. Lineage (NCBI taxonomy): Eukaryota > Metazoa > Mollusca > Bivalvia > Mytilida > Mytilidae > Mytilus > Mytilus galloprovincialis. Next base: position 88,498,679 of record CM075337.1, read on the forward strand.
ACATATAAATACCCTAAATCTCCTTTGAGTTTTTTTTTTTTTTTTTAACTTAGTGTAAACATATTTTATTAAAGAAATCATTATATATATACATGATATAGCTACAAGGGTAAAGACATAAATACGAAATATACAAGATTCAATAACTGGGATTAGGAAAGAAGAGCAGTGCTCTTATATAAATCTGTCTCCCTAAATTCGAAAATAAAATTACAAGCTATGAACACATGCTGAATAGCAAACGAATAAATATGTAACAAAATACAGTCAATGATTACAATAACAAATGGAATATTCATAAGAAAAGTATATAGCAAGGGAAGAGGGTGAAAGGTGTTTTTAGAAAAATAAGAGTGTTATTAAAGAATGAAACAATATTTTTTATATAGGGGAGGAGTGAGTAATTAGAATTATTTGATTGTGGATGTGAATCGATTGCTACTTATAATAAAGTTTTGCACAGCTTTAAATATCAGTATGTTTTGTTCTACTGTGAGTCTATCGGAGCCAAAAATTAAGACATTAGTAGAAATTTTGATTGGAATCTGTAGGTTGTGAATGTGTCTTTGGCAAGGTACATTGAATATTTTGCATTTTAATAAATAGTGATCCGTTGTTTCAGGGTCTCCGCAAACACACTTCGGGGATTGTATTAACATTCACATACCTTTGGATCATTTATATTGTTGGTTTGATGTATCTTAGATGCACACATCATAGTTTTATTCAAAATATGTTTGTTTATTTATTGGTTTCTTCAGTAAAGTGAAAATATCTTTATGAACAAGCAAATGACATCCTGGTGAGCTTGTTGGTACATGTATATAAAGGCTAAACTGTTATAAATTATTCTGGATGAAATAAACAATATATCTTATTCACATTGGTATGAAACACCTGATAATCATGAACTAAAAATACAAAGTAGTCAGTTGACATCACCAGCAGTCACTTGGAAACTTTTGACTACATGTTATCATGGACATATAAGTTTTGGTAAATTTCAGAGTAAGAACTCAGGAACATTGAAACAATTGCTTTACTCATAGTTACACAAAATAAACTCAGAATAATTAACTTTATCGTGCAATCAACCAGTTACCTCTATCTATATTATACAAATAAAGGTTGGCAGATAACATGAATGATGAAGAAATTAACATGATTAATGCATAATTCACATGTATATTCTCTTGGTACCCTGTTTCTGTTGTGAGTGAACAGTTATGGTAAAATCACTGTTTACATACATGCTCTGTGTTGAAGACCAAACTTTCACCTATCATGGTTTACTTTTACAAATTGTGACTTGGATAGAGAGTTGTCTCATTAGCACTCATACCACATTTCTTATATCTACATGTACATGTATGTAACAATTCAATTTGGGGTCCACTTAGTACACTAGTTGAACCATTATTTTCTCTCTCTGCTACTGCAGCTCAGCAAATCAACTTTATATTTTCCTAAACTGTACAAATATTTCATATGTAATTATAATATAATTAAATATGACAAGACTTTCTTGTTTGGAACTATGTGAATCCGATATACCAGTTTAATTTCCATCATCACAAGTGGTTTCCAAAGCCATGAAAAATAGACAGACATGTAAATTTGTATCACTAATACAGAAAGGGGGGGGGGGGGGGGGGGGGGGGGGTGAGCTTGAAAACATGAAATCCCATGCATGGTGCTAAAGTTAAAGAAAATTAAAACTGACATCCAGAAATTTTGAAAAAAAGAATTCCAGGATCCCGAAAGGGTCAATCCCGAGCTTTAAAACACCCTATCCCAAAGTTCTGATAAAATTCCTATCCCCACCCCCTCAATACAATATCTGATGTATCTTACCATAGCTGTAATTTTACTCTCTTGCCATCTAGGAGTATGGTGGTTGTCTTGTAATCTATACCTGAAATACACAATAAACAGGTGCGAGTACAGTAAAGTGTATCCAAAAATATATACATGTAGCTTTATCAAATCTGAATTTATGCACAATATGTAAAGGATACAGTATCAGTACATGATACACATAGATTATGGGGTTTTCTACACACTGATTATTCACTGATATCATAAATATCAGGTTAAGCCACATTGTCAACATTTTTGGGAAGTGAGCACAGCAAACAAGCTTAAAAGCTGGACATTGTGATTGTTGTGTTGAACGGTTGCTACATGTATTTGACTATATCTGTTTTTTGCTCTATTATTGGTGTTAACCCCCTCTCTAATACAGTTTTACGTTTAACAAAATTAAGCTAGATAACATCTCCTCACACTTTGTGACATCGCTGATAACTTCTCCTCAGACATAGTGATGTTGCTGATAATGCCTGCTCTCGTCCAAATATGATATGAGAATTACGAAGCTATTGAGTAGGGTGATTAAAACGTAGGGAAGGATGACAAATACACCATGTGCCATATGATATGGGAGGTTTCTTACCACAAGTTGAAACACCATATGGAGATTCAGTAGCACCATCATCTAACCCGGTAATTAATTCTTCTTTTCCTACGTCACTGTCTCCAACTAACAAAAACTTAAGTAAATAGTCATATGATTTTGGAGAAGGAGATCCCAGCCCAGTTACAGATCTGTTCAGACTATTGCTAGGCGAACTTTCCAAAGAGGACATGACTTAATCGTGTACATGACATTTTACAGAAATCACATGATGGTCTAGGCAATCGATTACTTCTGCAAATTTAAGAATGCAAGCTACAAATTGTATAGTCAAATAAACATAAACAGTTTCATCTGTTAATCAACATCCATTTTCTTTACACCGGAAGTCATTAGAGCGCATGCGAGCATGCATGGAAGTAAATGTTTTGTTTTTGCGGGAATATTTGATAGTAAGGATTTTGTTTTTGTTAGTATCATGAATGAAAACTCTTCCTTTCTTTTATTTGAGAGTTTACTCATGTGTAGACTTGAGAAAAAAAGTGCCATAAACTTTTAGAGGGAAGTGTTCGAAAAAGGGGGGGAGGGGGTGGGGGGTGTTGTGGTTTGTAGCACAGGCACTTGTCTCTGTCAAATAATGGCAATGCAGTGCCAGTGGCCAATCCAGCATTTTTTTTAAGGTGGGGGTCTACTGATTGCCTAAGAGGAGACACACTTCCGTCACGTTTTAGTGATTCCCTATACGACCAACCAAAAATTTCTCACAAAAGGGTTCGCCTGTGACTGCAACGCCAACCCCAGTTGAATCCAGGTCCGTTCGCGCCTAATCACGTTCCCACTCATTCACGTTTGCCCCCTTTCACTTTATCACCCTACACTTTTGCATGTTTTTTAAATAAATTCAGATTCTGACAACTAGTATTTTATTTTTGTGTTGAATAATTCATAATCATGTTTTAGTGGTTAGGGAGCTACCATTTTATTTTTATGGGGGGGGGGGGGGGAGTGAAAAATAAAAATGCAGGACAGAGATTACAACTAAAAAAAAAATGCAGGACACAATTTTTCATCCTAGCCCCCTCATAAAAATTAAATGGTAGCTCCCTTAGTGTATTTTTTTTCTTTCATTGTTTCTAGTTAAAAAATATCGATTCTGGCAACGTTTTTTTTTGTGTTAAATAAATGGTAAGCATGGTGAGTGTATTGCTTTAAATATATTTTTTTCATTGTTTCTAATTAAGTGAGATTCTGACAACATTTTTTTTAATGTATTGAATCAGAGACATATTTCTGTCTCTGGTTGAATAAATTTGTCCAAAGTGAAACACACATGAGATCAAAGGAGCCAAGCTCATGAAACTGTTAACAATTATATTTCATGTTTTTTATTTGAAATATTCAGTTTTACTCATACCAAGCTACATGCAGTGTTACATTTACATCAAAGCAAGTTAAAACAGCAATCATGATTTTTAAAAACTTAACAATATTAAACACCAAATTTAGCTGTGTATGAATACCAATTATCAGTATAAAAAATATCTAATAATTCAACTGAAATTCGAAAAATAATTGGGCGTGAACTAGTCCAAATAATTATGACGTCTTGGAAGGCTATTTTAAATTTACGTGAAGGGTGCGAACGGACTGCGGGGGGCAAACATGTGAGGTGAGAACGTGTAGGTTGCAAAAGTATATTGGGCGCGAACGGACCTGATACCGGTAAATTTTTGTCGAACCTTCGACTTTAGTCAAAAAAGCGAGACATAGCGATCCTACATTCCGTCAGCGTGGGCTGTGTCCACAAATATAAATTTCACTCTGTGGTTAAAGTTTTTGAAATTTTAATAACGTTCTTGAAAGGATAGTATCCAGAAGAAGGAGAAGTATATTTTGTCAAAATTAAAATTCCATTTTTCCCATAATTTACTTACAAATGGACTTAGTTTTTCTACCAGGAAACATAACATTTTCTCTGTGATTAATGTTTTAAAATTTTTAATAACCTTCTTATACTATCCTGGATTTGTACCAAACTTAGACAGAATATTGTTTATGATCAAAAGTTAGTATCTAGAAGGAAATTTTGTTAAAATTTTGTACCTATTTAGATATAGGAAGATGTGGTGTGAGTGCCAATGAGACAACTTTCCATCCAAATAACAATTTCAAAAAAGTAAACCATTATAGGTCAATGTACGGCCTTCGACATGGAGCCTTGGCTCACACCGAACAACAAGCTATAAAGGGCCCCAAAATTACTAGTGTAAAACCATTCAAACGGGAAAACCAACGGTCTAATCTATAAAAAATAAAAAAACGAGAAACACATATAAATTACATAAACAAACAACAACTACTGTACATCAGATTCCTGACTTAGGACAGGTGCAAACATTTGCAGCGGGATTAAACGTTTTAATGGATCCAAACCTTCTCCCTTTTTCTGAAACAATAGTATAACTTCACAACATAGAAAAACACACGGTAAAATATCAATTGGCAGGCTTAACTCAATCAAAAAATGTACATTAATACACTACAAACAAATAAATTTGATCTGCGATATCTGAATGCAAATGCACAGTTAATAAAATATTAGGGACAATTTATCTGTATTTTACTTATAAATGGATTTTTTCTTCCAGTTAATATCATGAATATTACATACAGTCTGCAGTTATTGAAACATTTATTGGATTCATAAAGAAAAAGTAGGCGAGACACTGGGTTCCGTGGAACTCTTACAAATTTTTTGTTATGACTAGTTTTAATTATTGAGTACTGTATAATTATTAAGTATGAGTCTTTTTGACCCAAAACAACATAAAAAATACGTACAAAATCTTAGTTTCATATTTCAATATCTTTGTTCTGACATGTCTTTTACAGAGTTTTCACTAGCACACCATATGCATGTGAATGTAAAATATACTGTGGTACAGTAATAACAACAAATTGTGCAGGATAATCAAGGAAGCAGATAAAGACAGTATGGAAGGAAAAAAGGTAAAACTACATGTAGTAAATAGTAATATGAGTGTAAGAGTAAGAGTTTATTGCTGCATAATATTCAGAAAAAGAAAAATACTTTAGTTCTATTGTTAAAAGGCCAAATAAACATGATAAACTTGATAATTAATATACATGTTTCCTGCCGCCTGTCCAAAAAACTATAGAAGAAGAAGATTTTATAGCCAATTATGGACCCAAAAGGGCATTAACATTACAACATAAAAAAAATCACAATACCATATACATGTAAACAATGAGATACAAAAAACAAAATAAAGAACAATTTTAATAATTAAAGTAATATATATACATTGTACATGTACAGTACAATTTTCGCGAAAGCCATCCCAAACTCCATACACCGAGTTTTTTCCTGGTGTGACACCAGGAAACTCCGACATCACTCCCTAAATTCTTGGAGAAATTTGGGAGTATTCCCTCCGACTTCCGCGTAAATCCGCTACCTTTTGTTTATTGTATTAGCGACATCTCTCCCAGTCTGGAGTGACGCGGTGTCACACCAGGTAATTAATTGCCCTAATCCTTCTGATCTATGCCGGCACGCGACAGTCAAGGTATGCGAGATTTCTAATGTAATTAAACAATTGTATTTCCTGTCTATTGATTATCAGTTTATATCTGATTGCTTGAAACAAATGAAAGATTAAAATAAAAATCAAAACGTTGTTGTTTATTCTTTTAATTACTCTACATTTAAATCCATTTTTAAAAACAACTATATTCGATTTTGACTTCCGTTTTTTATCAGTAAATAAATATTTAATTTACTAAAAGAGATATAATTGTGTAACAATAAACGGAGACTAACGCTGAATAAATTAGGGTAGTTTAAAGAAAAGTGACACGTCTCAAAGTTTTTTATACAAGTAAAAAAGAAAATATTATTCACTATCTGTTATGCTAATAAGTCTACGCCATTTCCATTATACGATTACAAAATAAAAGTTTTAAAAAGCAAAAGGTTGTTGTTAATGCTTTCAATTGCATTAAAGTTTTATAAAAAAAAATCTATACTTGATTATGACCTCGGTTTTTTTTTTATCGGTAATTTATATAACTTACGGAAAGAGACATACTTGCGTGAAAATAAACGGAAATTAACGCTGAAGGTATAAAATGTGAGAAAGAAAGAAAATTACGTGTCTTAAAACTTGTATATGCAAGAAAAAAAGAAAATACTTTTCACCATTCCTTATGCTTAATAAGTCTACGGCATTTTCTCTTCACGATTTGTTAGCATTACTTTAGGATAAATAATACATTTCGGCTACAACAGGAATACTTCTATAGCTGCATCAACTCGTCGTTGCATAATATTCATTTACGCACAATGAATGTAAACTTTTTTGTTGTATTTAGAACAGTGATCTTTAAATATTTTTAAAGCAATTAATTGCCGTGGGAAGACGATACTCATCTCAGTGATCAACAGTGCGTAGTTGAACTTGAACTTGACTTTGCTCACAATATTGAATGCTAAAAATAGTGACATCAATTTTGTCCACGAGATTTTTATTTGGCAGGAAATAGTATCATGTAACAGTAAACTCAGGTGACCTTTCTGGATAACCGTGGGAAAATTCATTCAAGGTTTAAACTTGCTTTGTAATGATTGACATAAATTTGTGTGCGTTAAGATTGAGGCTCTAGAAGGTACTTTTACAATTGATTAACCGGATTCTAAATTGTATTCTTTTTCTGAATTAACCAACATCAGCCTTTTATTTTTACGTTTCTCAGTCAACAGAGGACATAAAACTGGACATTATTTATACGTCCATAGTCAACACTATATATTAATGGTAGATGAAAACAGGATGCATGTCGTTCAGTTCCTGATGGGCGTTGGTCGAGATCCTCTGTGAAAATTTGCCGATCGTAAAAATCCGATCTACATTTTTTTTTACATATTTCTTTCTTGTAGAACACGATATAATTTCATTTAAATATTCTATTTTATAATTGTTGAAATACTTCTTTTTATATTGCGCCGAGGACTTTTAACGAGCAGTAAAATACGGATTGCGCCAATCCAATTTTATTTTAAATAATTAAAGATCAATAACAGATCATAACGGATAAAAAACACATGATTTTTTTTCTCCATATAATTAAATATTTAAAGGTTGTGATTATTGTGTTGTGTTTGGGCGGCGAATGTATCTCCATATTTATGAATATAGGACTGCCACATTGCATACAAAACTATTTGTCACTTTACAGTTTCTTTTTTAAATTCAAATATTTCAAGTCGGGAATCTACCGAGGTAGTGAAACATAATATTTTACATTTCAAAATAAATTGAAAGTAACAGAGTTCACTTGTTGATCCGATAAATTAACTCTTGGGTTTAATATAGATTGGATATGTTACCGTAAAAAACATCATTTTGTTTTAAGCCAGTTGATATTAATTATATAATATTGAACTAGTAATGAACCGAATATTGCTCACTGAGTAGGTCATAAAAGGTTCTAATTGTGGTAAAATCGTCTTTGTTGAAAAAACAAAAATTATGACCTGATCGGACTATAATGAAAATACAAAATAAGTGTTTTATTCGTATTTTTATACGTTTGTACGTTGTATGTCATATGACAAAGACATGGGCATATACATACATGAATAATTATCTTATTTTAAATAAAAATGTCACACTTTTATCTGACAATGAAAGGACATTTAAATAACGTATTTTAAAGCACACAGGTGCAATCAAGATCGATTAAATGTACAAAGGTAATAAATCTGGCTAATCCGGTGATGTCACGCGTCATTAATTTTCAGTACATCCGATGGGCAATAAACCAATAAACAGCCACGCGGTGTTGGGAGAGAATCTTTGGAGGAAATTCGGAGTATAATCGTGATTCGCGGTGTTACACCGCTACACTCGGAAATCGGTGATTAGAGTTCGCGATTACATACTCTCTGGGCGTACTGTAGATAAGAGAAACTATAGTTTAAATAAAAATAATGCATTACAATGTAAAATGCAAGTGTGGTTGATAGATAACAAACAAACAACCTTAAATAGATATCCATATATATATTTTAACAGATATATCATGTTACAGAGGGGTGCATGCAAAAAATACCTTTCGAGAGACTGTTAAATTTTCGTAAGCTGCTAGGCAAGGGAAATTTGGTCCCAAGACTGGTATTTTTCGCAAATCCCCCCTCAATACATGATATTTATAGAACAACTAATCGAAGAATTCAAATAGAGAAAAATATTCAACGAATGACCGAACAACTTATTAATTCACGAATGCGCTATGCGCATGAGTTAATTATCAGTGTTGTTTGGTCACGAGTTGAATATTTTTCATTATTTGAATTCTTAATTAGTTATTCTTTTTATTACATTGGCAAATGGTTTTTTTATGAAATTAATTTAGAAAATGTATGGAACTATATTCTTTCCCTACGCATTCACAATTTGTTTTGATCCGACGTTATCGACGTCTTGACAAAAATGCTTGACAAGGCTTATTGTTGTATGACGTGAGAGAGTGAAATAACCATATTAAATTATCGGTTTTTATTTAACTGGGAAATTAATATAAATCATTGCATGTTTACTTGTAAGCTGGTATCCATGTATGTCTACATGTTTATAAATGCATAATTTTGAGTATAAGTAGAGACTATCATAATACTGGGGGAATTATACATGTACTTATACACTTAAGTGCTGTCTTTATGCAACGTCATATCAGAATAATTTTTGCTGGAAGAGGCTCACGGGGTTAAACAAGGAATATTCAAAATGGCAAATACCATGGCATAGAGGGGAATTTTAACCAAATCAATGGCACTTGTGAAAAACATGCAAATTTGTTTGAAATAAGAAAAAATGGTAGAAAATACGAAAAATACACTGGTATCAACCAATCAAAATCCAGCATTCTTATATAAGGTGTAATTAAGTACACATGTTAAGATAAACATATTATAATCAAATAGCAAAAAAAAAGTATATATTTTTTTACCCTATACAATGTATTTTTCTGTGCTGGATTTTTTTTGGTTGGAATCATCCATACAAGTAAAACCCTAAGACATGTTAGAATTTTGTACAAATTAATTTATTAGTGAAATGAAAATAGTTATTTTATTTTATTGGTGGTCATGGTGTTCTGACAGTCCTTGGTTGAAAATTTTAAAACTTTTTATATCAATAGCTTTTCCATTAAAAAGTGATTGTTTTGTTTTTTTGTTTGTTTCAGGAAATAAGTGAGAAATATCTGAAATATCTAGCATTAAAGAAACAGATAGAGAAGAAGGAAAAGAAATTACAGGTTGATATTTATTCACTTGTCTGTCCAGTTTTTGGGTAAAGATTGCATAAAATGAAATCAAACCTTTTGTTACTGACTTGATATCTAAATCTTCCAAGACTAATCGCAACCTTATTGATACACAAAATATAGTGCATTGATCATAACATTTTATACTTCCTATCAATGATAATTTTCAGAAATTTATCAATGTAATATATGCTCAGATATTTAAGTCACAAAACCATGTTACACATGTCAAGAAAATTACATAACTTTTGCAAGGTGCAGGAATCACATATCTGTTTTAAAAATATAAATGAAGTCATTGTGAAAGTTATCTTTAAAAATTGGAGTTACCTCCCATTGTCCAGAATCCAACGCTTTATTGACAATCCCATATTGCATTTTACTTCCCATTGATAAATCAAAGCAATCTTTACCCTTCTGCCCTTTGATTAACCGTTACTTCTCTGTTGTCCTGCATACTGTAATAAACCAGATAAATGTGACTACTAAAGTAAAATCAAGGTAAATAACTAAAGTTTGTGTCATCTTATTTCAGACAATAGATGATAATGAATTCTTGATAAAAGAGTTATACTCTTTTATTACTTTGTTTGCTATTCTTGATGACAGAGTCAGTACATACCAACAGCAAAAATTGTCATTTTTCTATATTTAACAAAAATTTAATTTTGGATGTAACGCGTCTTCTGATTGGCTGACGTTATTTTGTTATAAGCCCATAGACATAATTTAGTCATGTGACCGTGATGTCATCAACATTTTTTCTTGGTTTTCTACAGTTTAAAATGGAATTTAGCATTAAATTATAAGAATTACTGGAATTTTTTTTCTGTCTATTCGAAATAACATAAAAAATGTGGTGCACACTGTTAAATAACCCGCTACGCGCGTTATTCAGTGTGCACCAAATTTTTTATGTTATTTCTTCATAGACAGAAATTTTTTTACAGTCATTCCTTAAATAGTTATTGACTTAAGGGGGTACCCAACACTATACCCCAAAAAAATCCTGTCGTTTAATTTTTCTTAATTTTTTTTCATTGATAAACTAGGCCAACCTCAACATCTTGTAAAAATTTTAAAAGATTTGAACCATAGGTTTAAAAGATTTGGCAACTCAAATATGGCATCATTTACATACTAGTATCGGCCAAAATTGGAAGTTTCTGAAATATGGGTATAGGGTTGAATTTGTTAAAAATTTTAAAATTTAATCCCAAATTGACAATAGCATAGCTAATAATGATAGCTGAGGTGAATATTAGTTCACTGATACCCCTTCCTTGTAAGTTTTTTATTCCGGATTTAAAATTTTGCCAGAACTTTAATAGGTGGTATCAGAATCAGCCCCGAAAAGTGAATGCTGTGCTTCTAGTATTTGAAGAAGATTTTTTTTTTTGAAAAAAAATGTGTCGTTTAATTTTTTCATAAAACTAAGCATTTGGAGTGCTATACTAGTCGGTTGTTCTTGCAAAATTATTTTAAAATTTAACCGTTAGATTTTTTGGTATTTAAGTTTAAATTACGCCCCACCCTCAAATTGGTTCATTAAATAAGAGCAAAATCTATTCAAAAGTACATAATGGCCATATTTTTGTTCGTCTTTAAAACTAGGCCTTAGCTATTTGGCATGTTGATGTATCATCACAGGGTAAAGTGTCTTGCATCATGATGACCTTTGTGTGACCTTCAAATGTGACCTCAAGGTCAACTTTATGGTTTTTTCCCCGTGAAAAACACAACCATGTAGGCCATAACTTCTTTGCCTTTTGACCTAGGCCTTGCATCTTTGGCATGTGGATGTATCATCATGAGGTGGTGTGCCTTCTTAAAATTTTGACCTTCATGTGACCTTGAACTTTGACCTCAAGGACGATAAATGTGGTTTTTGGTAAGAAACACTTGTACGGGCCATGACTTTTATGTAGTCAGTATGAATTCATATTTATTTTAAAAAAATCATATTACACAAGCTTTAATCGACCATACAACAATATAGAAAGATTTATGACATGTCAACCCATTCAATGCACACGGAATAAATAATGGACATGTAGTCACATAAAATTGTTTGAAAAAGGGAATCGTTTCTATTGAAGCGCAGCGTACGTACTTAACTACTCAACAGACAGCAAAGTGAAAACTTCCTAGAAATCAAACAGTAGGAGGAGTTACGCCAAATAACTATATACCAATAATGGGACGGACGGAAGGACAGACGGACAGGGGTAAAACAATAACCCCCCCCCCCCGACTTTCAGTTGCAGGGGCAAAAAAGGATGTAACTGATTTTTCATTTGAGATACGAGCTGTTGAAATTAAAAGCATGACACGCCAAAAATACACATGATTCATAGGGAAAAGCTTTAAAGTTGGCAGATGCTTTACATGATCAAGATTTTCAATTTATTGGTCTTTTGGTCAGATTAAAAAATATCCAATTCAAAACTTAACGACAAAACCATTGGTGCAAAGAACCACGGCTCATAAGAGATGAAATAGAGCTGACATCCTTATACTGTTAAATTAAGTTCGTTAAACATAGAATGTTTTTAGTATTTCTGCAGAGGTTATGAAAATTAGATACAACTGGTTTTTAGTTAAAAGCACGGCAGTTACAAGTTTCACATTATTTTTGGGGCCCCTTATTATTATAGAGAATGATTACTCTATTCAGTAATAGTCTTGAATTGAGACTTGAGAAGAAACATTTTCACTTGTCATTTGCAATAACACCACACTTTCTTTTTTATATTTATTTCAAAATTGCATTTGATAAAAAAAAATTCGGAAAGATACAAAAGTTAACATGACAAATGCACAACAAAAGAAAATAACAAATTTTGCTATCCCTTCGAAATTTAAATTTGATAAAGCGAAAATGACATGTTCTATTTATATCATACATGTGTAGTTTCAGTTTCAACTATGATTCTAAATATAGACTTTACTTTCCCTAAAATTGCGGACGGAATAGAAGACACCCGTTAATTTTCTACACCTGTCAGGATAAAGGTTGGAAAAAGATACTAGAAAGATATAGTTTTTTTTATTCAGATGAATTTAGAAAGCAAAAATATGTGTAGTGTTTTTTGGACTGAAAAGGACGTTTTTTTTTTCCTTCTTTTTGCCTTAATTGTTCCGTGACATGTAAATTATGCACTGGTGGTTGATTATCCCTCTGGGTATCTTCTAACTTTTTACATGAATATAAATCATGCAATAAATATTCAATTGCACTTTAAAAAATATGACAGCAATTATAAAATTATAAATTATTCGTAATCTTTTTTTACATTACTACATGTATTACTAACTTAAGGCCATAGTGTATTTCCTTAAAAATCAAACCTCATGTTTTGTTTAAAAAAAAAGTATTGTGGAGTCAATTCAGTTTTGATTAAATCAATTTGATAAGAAGATCTACAAACATAATCATTGTGTAATTGTCCAGGGATTCTTATTTATTTTGTTAAAATTTTATTGTCGGAGGGAGCTACCATTTGAGGAAGGAGGGGTCCTGATCCCGAAATCCCGGCAAAAAAAAACGAAATCCCGAGGTCCAGAAATCCTGACATCCCGAAATTCGAAAAAAGATTTTCTGGATCTCGAAAGGGTCAATCCCTAAATCCTGACCTTAAAAACACTCGATCCCGGAGTCCCGATAAAGGTCCTATCCACCCTCATTTGAGGAGGGGGGGGGGGGGGGGCTTGGATGAAATTTGAAATTTGAAAAAAGGCAAGACAGGCTTTTGAACATGTATACAAAGGCAGGATCAGTAATTTGGCATAACAAGCAGGATGACAATTTATGAAAACAATTTCAGTAAACTAATGAAAATTGCAGGTCCCTAAAAGAATGAAAAATAAAAAATGCAGGACAATAATGATGATTACAACTATAAAAAAAAATGCAGGACAAAATTTTAAATCCTAGCCCTCCCCCCCTCAAATCAAATGGTAGCATCCTAAGACTTTTGACTTTTTGTACTTTATTTCATTTTATTTAAGACCTAGGCATTGCCAAGTAAAAAACGAAAACAGTTATATGGTACTTTCACTTTCTGTTTCCCTCCTTTTCTAACGTCCTGGTTTTCTTTTGGTAAATTTATTTCACTTTGAAATTTTCCTATTATGTCTCATTGAAGATTCATTTATTGAAAATGAGTAACTTTAAATGAATTAAAAGATTAAAAGAATAACAAAGGGTGTACAGCTGGTCTTAGCAATAATGTAAACATTCTAATCATGATCTTTTAAAAGCTTACATATTGCACATAATTTTAAAACGTAGCAATGAATCAGACTATGAGTAAGAGTTATCTTTTCTTAGGTGTTCTGTACCCCCTTAATGTTTAAAGATTAAACCAAACAGACTACTTCAAAACTTAATGTATTTTTAGGGTAAATGTTTACCATTAGTTTAAGGGTTAAACTGAATACTATAATTTACATTAGGACTTAAGTGGGGTTTTATTTTAAACCATGATGTTAAGCATCCACAAAAAAATACCTTGTCACCTCAATCCACACAATCAGTGATATCCATAAAAATAAATGCATCCACAATACATTTGTATGAATATTTTTATAATTATCTTTTGTCTTTCATTCATTTTGTAGAAATTCAATAGGGTTTTGGAAGCAAAAGATCATGTAAAGAAAAAACTAAAAGAATGCAACCAGCCAGAAGAAAATGGACGATCAATGCAAAGTGAAGGCACAAGCCATGAAACCAGTAGACAGCATACAATTACACCTACTGTTTCCTCAAAAAAATCTTCACCTAAAAAACATTCACTGCCTACACAAAATCAAATATCAGAGACAAAGTCCCTAGTTGTAACTAGGGAAACAGCAACTTCAAAATTATTGGATAATTCTGTCACTCCTAACATAAAGAAAACTTCACTTGAATCTCAAATAAAAAAGGATAAAATTCAACGAAGTATTCCTGCTTACAAACGTGAATCTGATTATTCTGGATTCGAATCTTCTGTACTGCAAATTAGAAAAGACTCCAGGAACAATCATGACAATGACATTGATATTACTACATGTCATGAACAAGAAGAGAAAGGGAAAGAGCAGGACACAGATAATCATAGTTTTGGTCAGTCTGAGGAATCACCTATTTTGATTGGTGATTCCCAACCAGCTTCAACACCATTGTCAACCGATACTTCACAGAATTCTGCACCAGGAAGTAAGAGGAGATTATCACTGAAAAGGAAGAAAAATCTAAATTCTAAATCAGAGTTTGATTTAAGCAAAAAATCAAAACCTGATGAAGGAAGCTTAAATCTTGGTCAAGTTGAGGAGAAACAAATGTCTGTGGACAGTATAAGTAAAATTAAACATAAAAATAAAAACCAAGAGAAAGAGAATGTGTTAAATCACATAGAAACAGCTGATTCATCAGAAATGAGTGAAAATGCAAGTCAATCTTTGCTGGGTACTCAAGTGAAAAATAATTCAGAAGTCAAATTAAATGATGGATATAATTTGTCATCTCAGGAACTTTTTGAATGTTCACAAACACAGAGTTCCATGAAACAAAAAAGAAGGAGAAGATCTTCAAAATTAAATAAGGATCCAGTTGATTCATTTTCTGAGTCAAGAGTTATTCAAATAAAAGAAGACATGAATCCATCAGATAATGTGGGTGAGATTTCTCAGGAAACTGTAATTGAATGCACTCCAGATATAAGACTACCTGTTGATTTGGACAAAGCTTTTGTCTTGGATACAGCTGACACAGCTGTTAACAACAAATTGTTATATAGTACAAAGGCAGCCATATTGATTGATAATGAAGAGTCATCTGTAAAAACTGTAAGTCTGAGTAGTTGTAGCAATACACAGTCATCGTCTCAAGATTCCTTGATTGGTCATACACAAGAAAACTCAAAACCACGAAGACGAGGTAGACCATCTAAAACAAAAAGAAGTAAGCAGAATAAAACAGCTTTTCCCACCAGGTTTAACTATTCTGAAAAGAATAAAAACGATGTTAAAAAGTTGCAAACTGCTGAGAACCAGAGAGTCGTAGAGCTGAAGGAAAATATTGGAAATTATAAAGAGTTAAATGTGCAGTCAAGTCAAGACACAGTTATTGAATGTACACCTGATATTCCTTTGAACAAAGAACTGCATCATGGGATTGCAATGAATGGTCATCAAGTAATAGACCATAAAGAACAAAATTTAATTGACTTGAATCCAAATTCTGAAACAAATTATGAAGACTTAGAAATGAAAGAAATTACATTTAATAAATTAGAGCTTATGAATTCTCAACAAAAAACTGACAAAAGACTTCTTGTCTTGTCACAAGAATCAACTTCATCAACTTTATCTAATAATTCAACTGACACCTGTAATCGTAGAAAGAAAAGAGGTCGTCCTATAAAAAAGAAGTCTATCAGGAAAACAGCTGAGAGAGAAAACGGTAATGCTATTTTACCTTCCAAAGAAGTGGATAGAACACTCAACCTCATGAAAAATAAATTATCACAGGACATTGTTGATATATCTGGGAGCCAAGAACTTTTTGACCATGACGAACATTCTGAAGATCATTGCCTTTCTGAAAATAAGTCTTCAAGGGGAGATAAATGTGACAAAAACTTTGACAGTCAAATTACTGATCAAGACAATATATGCACTGAAACTTTTAAAAGCAACGCCTTAGTTTATGAAAGTCAGGAATTATCTACCTTGAAATTGTTACAAGAAAGTTTTGTTGAAAAGAAAGAATATTCTACTAGGAGGAGGTCATCCATGGGAAGTCCTTTTATGATTTCTTCTCTCTTTCAATATATCATTGATGAATCAAAAAGAAATGTTAAGGAATTTAAGGAGTTTGATTTGCCTGTCTCAAAGTTTGGGAAACTATTGAGAAGTCAAGAAAAAATGGACCATCATGATAGTGATGAAGCAAACGCTTTATCAAACTTCTGTGATAGAACAGTAGATAGTAGTGAAGTTGAAGATGTTAATAAACTTATGGATCACAAACAAAAAGATAACATTAAGGACATGAAAAATGATATCAGCATGAGCAAAGAGGCATCTGAACTGATTAAAAAAACCACAAACAAAAATAAAAATCCAGATTCCTCAGAAATTGTTGATAAAAAAATTATACCACCAAAGAAGGAATTGAATTTGAATCAGTTTTCATGTGAATCTCAAGAATTTGATTCACAAAACCCATTAAAACATTTTGAACTGCCAAAAATCTGTCAAGGTACAAATGAAGATTCACAAGACGAACTATTTATACCCAAATTTACATCATCCCAGTCTTTATTTACACCAAATCCTAAAGAAGTAGACAGAATGAATTCATTGGAATGCAACCAGGAAGTAATATATGAAAATAGTCAAACTGATTCTATGGATTCACAGCTAGACAGTACCTGTATGACAAAAACTGATCAGCAATATTCCTTACAGGTAATAAATTAAGATGCTTCTGAAATAGAAGACTTTCACATTCATGAAATTTCCCTGTACATTTCCGTATCAAAATGCTTATTTTATTTTTGAACTTCATAAGATCTTATTAAGACTTGAAATCTCAATGACTTCATTTACAACAATTGACCTTGGGTCAACATGGTAATATAATCCATTCATAGAAAGAAAAACAATCTATCTATAGAAATTCTGCTTGAATATACATGTAGTGCTAAAATATAAGAAGTTGTACCTTTGACAATTATTTTGAACTCTCTAGGACACAAACAAGTCGTAGACATTGATGGAGAATTGTGTTCATATAGTTTGGTCAATGATTATCAGTCTGCATGGACAATGATGGACAGGGCAAAATGATCTTGACGGTCATGTTCAATATTTATATAAAAAGATTACTTTGATGATCTGTTGACCTGAAATTTAGGTTAATTTAACAGTTTTAGACATTATGCACATAAATGTAAAAGTCTAATTTTTGAATTTATATTTTTAAAATAATAAATTGAATAATACATATTTCTGAAAACTACTTTTTAAAGTAAAGGTTGATAAGCATTATGCAGTCTTGATTACAACAGAATTATTTTAAACCCTTGAAAGAAACCTTTAAATCACACTACATGCACTGATGAATATTTCATATTTTTATATATGTTTTACATGTCTTAATTAGATATAGGAAGATGTGGTGTGAGTGCCAATGAGACAACTCTCCATCCAAATAACAATTTAAAAAAGTAAACCATTATAGGTCAATGTACGACCTTCAACCCGGAGCCTTGGCTCACACCGAACAAAAAGCTATAAAGGGCCCCAAAATTACTAGTGTAAAACCATTCAAACGGGAAAACCATCGGTCTAATCTATATAAAATAACAAGAAACAAGAAACAGGTATAAATTACATAAACAAACAACAACTACTGTACATCAGATTCCTGACTAAGGACAGGTGCAAACATTTGCAGCGGGATTAATTGAATGTATGTTTTTTTTAGCTACCAGAAGATGAATCATTGATATCATTATGTACCTGTAGTATGCAGTTTAGAAAAAAGGAAGTACCTGTGATTGGTTGTTTGTCCAGGAAATCTTTATCACTATGGAGATACAAAAAGGGGTTTTCTCCTCTACATACATGGGAATTTACAGAGGTAAGTAAGTGTTTATTGCTTCTGTCAATCAAGCTTACATTGTTATGAATGAAGAAGCCAGGGATGGCAAATAAAGAATTGAATTCACGTCCTTAGAAGAAGTCTGTTTCTCTAATGACTTTAAGAAGATATCTAAAAAAGTTTGTCCTTTATTTTTCAAACATATGCAGAAAATCATGTTTTTATATGCGACCTTAATAGGCATGAAAGCCATTTTTCCGGACGTAACAATAGGAAAGTCAATCTCACTATAAAATACAGAACCAACTAAGTGATATGTTTATCAGCTGGTATATGGTGGATAATATCATTATCAATATATCTCATTCATTATAGAAATGATTAGAAAGGACGAATAAAAGAAGAATTTAAGTCTTTCACATTGTTTACATATCAGTGACACAGCAACCACACAAAAATATACAGATATATTTTTGTAATAAAAGATTGAAGTTAAATGCCACTGTCTCTAAATTTGTAAAATTTCACTTATTTATTTTTTATGAAGGTATGTACACAATAATAAGTCATCTTCCATTCAACTATTTTATAGAATCAGACAGCAGAGAACGTATGTTCCTTTTCTTTGGAAGGGAGAGCACTCTTCATCATTACTGCCAGAAGGGGAGATAACTATGTAGATGTTTACCTAGCTCACTACAGTAGCAAGAGAGATAATTGTTTATTTACAGTCACAAATGTAGAAGCAGACATGTGAGTTTTATGACATATACTATACAATTATATTTTGTTCTGAAATGTGTTTTTCTGGCATTTAATGTATGGTTTGTGTATGGGCAATTCTTATATTTGGACAAATATGTAGAAGATAATGTGATGACTCAAGCAAGTAATGTGTCGGGTAGAAAATTCTTCAATAAAGTTTATTCATTATGCTTCTGACAAAGTATGTAATTATATAATAACTATAGTAAGATGATGAAATGGACAGTATATTTTCATGAATTATGCCTTCTTTTAACAGTGCATTAATTTGGCTATGCTGGGCAGTGGCGGATCCAGGGGGAGGGTTCCGGGGGTTGGAACCCCCCCTTTTTGGACAATCAATGCATTTGAATGGGGACATTTAGTTGGAACCTCCCCCCTTTTTTGTCCTGGGTTGGGCACCCCCTTTTTAAAATGGCTGGATCTTCCCCTGCTGGGTGTTTGAATACCAACTCAATTCAGGTGCATTTGGAGATGTTCATTCTGTTGTTATGTCTAGGAAGTGTACATAAAAGTTAATAGATTGATTGCAGCTTTATATCTTTAGGCAAATAAGGAAAAAAGATTTCTACAATTTTTCTTATAAAATGTATATACGTATATGTAAATAAATGAATGTTGAACTGTATCAAGAATTATAGAAATTTCATAATATTTTACAGAAAGTGTATTTGAATACAGACTAAAAACTAAATGGATTCCAAGTGTACTATTAAGGCATTAACATTTCACAATTTCACAATTTAAAAATGAAAAACTGTTTTGCAATATTACAATTTAGTTTGAAAAATCAAAAATTTAGTGGAAAGTTTTTTTTTGCCTCAATTATAATCTTGAAAATAAGACCCTTTCATCAAATTTTCTTTCGATACATCTTTATTGATTTACCTGCAGTGTAAGCTAATGCATTGACCAATATTGTTTGTAGCGTTGAAGCCTGCCATGTAAGTAACAGAGTAATAATGGTTGGTTACAGTAAAGATAAGACGATCCATCTGACAAAATATGTTCTCCACAATAATCTGAAGAGTCTGGCAAACAGTGAAAACCTAGAGAGTACCGAGGGATGTCTGCAGTCATTTTATTCCATAGATAATCTACCTGCTGCTGTGTCGGTGTGGTCCAGTAATGGAGAGTTTTGTCTGTGGTAATATTATATTTTGAAATTTGTAAAATTATTAAACTGCAATGTAGCAGAATAAAATTACTCAATTAGTTTGACTGATCAGAAGTTGATTTAAACCTGTATATTTGGGGAAAAGAATATGTTTAGGTAGGACTTCAAATTTTCCAACATTATTCATATTTTCTAAAAGTTTTTTTTTTATACAGTGTATAAGAGTGTATAATATGCTCTATTGTGTTCCGCTCTTTCAGTATGAAATGTAAAATTACAAAAATATGGAACGCTTACGAAAATTCAAAACTGAAGTCCATTCACAAATGTTAAAGTAATTGATTTTTAGCTCACCTGGCCCAAAGGGCCAAGTGAGCTTTTCTCATCACTTGGCGTCACAAAAATCTTCTCCTCTGAAACTGCTGGGCCAAATTAAACTAAACTTGGCCACAATCATCATTGGGGTATTTAGTTTAAAAAATGTGTGGCGTGACCCAGCCAACCAACCAAGATGGCCCCATGTCTAAAAATAGAACATAGGGGTAAAATGCAGTTTTTGGCTTATAACTCAAAAACCAAAGCATTTAGAGCAAGTCTGACAGGGTAAAATTGCTTATCAGGTCAAGATCTTTCTGCCCTCAAATTTTCAGATGAATCCGACAACCGGTTGTTGGGTTGCTTCCGCTGAATTGGTAATTTTAGGGAATTTTTGCTGTTTTTCGTTATTATCTTGAATAATATTATAGATAGAGATAAACTGTAAACAGCAATAATGTTCAGCAAAGTAAGATTTACAAATAAGTCAACATGACTGAAATGGTCAGTTGACCCCTTTAGGAGTTATTGCCCTTTATAGTCAATTTTTAACCATTTTTCGTAAATCTTAGTAATCTTTTACAAAAATCTTCTCTTCTGAAACTACTGGGCCAAATTAATCCAAACTTGGCAACAATCATCTTTGGGGTATCTAGTTTTAAAAATGTGTCCGATGACCCGGCCATCTAACCAAGATGGCCGCCATGGCTAAAAATAGAACATAGGGGTAAAATGCAGTTTTTGGCTTATAACTCAAAAACCAAAGCATTTAAAGCAAATTTGCCATAGTAAAATTGTTTATCAGGTCCAGATCTATCTGCCCTGAAATTTTCAGATGAATCGGACAACCCGTTATTGGGTTGCTTCCCCTAAATTGGTAATTTTAAGGAAATTTTACTGTTTTTGGTTATTATCTTGAATGTTATTATAGATAGAGATAAACTGTTTACAGCAATAATGTTCAGCAAAGTTAGATTTACAAATAAGTCAACATGACTGAAATGGTCAGTTGACCCCTTTAGGAGTAATTGCCCTTTATAGTCAATTTCTAACCATTTTTTCGTAAATCTTAGTAATCTTTTACAAAAATTTTCTCCTCTGAAACTAATGGGCCAAATTAATCCAAACTTGGCCACAATCATCTTTGGAGTATCTTGTTTAAAGAATGTGTCGGGTGACCCGGCCATCCAACCAAGAGGGCCGCCATGGCTAAAAATAGAACATAGGGGTAAAATGCAGTTTTTGGCTTATAACTCAAAAACCAAAGCATTTAAAGCAAATCTGGCATGGGTAAAATTGTTTATCAGGTCAAAATCTATCTGCCCTGAAATTTTCAGATGAATCGGACAACCCGTTGTTGGGTTGCTGCCCCTAAATTGGTAATTTTAAGGAAATTTTACTGTTTTTGGTTATTATCTTGAATATTATTATAGATAGAGATAAACTTTTAACAGCAATAATGTACAGCAAAGTAAGATTTACAAATAAGTCAAATGACTGAAATGGTCAATTGACCCCCTAAGGAGTTATTGTCCTTTATAGTCAATTTTTAACAATTTTTATAAAATTTGTAAATTTTTACTAACATTTTCCACTGAAACTACTGAACAAAGCTCATTATAGATAGAGATAACTGTAAGCAGCAAGAATGTTCAGTAAAGTAAGACGTACAAACACATCACCATCACCAAAACACAATTTTGTCATGATTCCATCTGCTTCCTTTGTTTAATATTCACATAGACCAAGGTGAGCGACACAGTCTCTTTAGAGCCTCTAGTTGAATTTACAAGACTTAAACAATAATTGGTGAAGAAAAAATCATATGTTGGTGCACTTTTTTATGCCCCACCTATGACAGTAGAGGGGCATAATGTTTTCTGGTCTGTATGTCTGTTTGTCTGTCTGTTCGTTCGTCTGTCTGTCTGTCTGTCTGTCTGTTTGTTTGTCTGGCTGTTCGTTAGTACATCCATTTGTCCCGCTTCAGGTTAAAGTTTTTGGTTAAGGTAGTTTTGATGAAGTTGAGTCCAATCAACTTGACACTTAGTACACATTTTCCTTATGATATGATCTTTCTAATTTTAATGCCAAATAAGAGTTTTGACCCCAATTTCAAGGTCCACTGAACATAGAAAATGATAGTGCGAGTGGGACATCCCTGTACTGGGGACACATTCTTGTTTTTAGCTATGGCCCTTTGAAAGTACCCAATTTTGATATCTTTTTTATTTGTCAACAATTTTTAGCAGTTTGTGAAAAAAATCACAGTTATTAATTAACTTTTTGTCATACTTTCAATGAAGATGAAGGGGACCAATCTGAATTCATATATATTAAAAGAATTTTAGGTAGGTGTTAATATAAGAAAGTTTTATCATTTTTTGATGCTTTTTTGTGTCAAATTAACCATGCTATCAATTTTGTAAATTTGTGATTTCTCTCTGATTTATCAACAAAATGCATATTTTTTAACTTCTTTGTTATAAATGATTGAAAAAATACATATTTAAGAAAAAACGGATATACACAGCTACTTTTGCATAGGTACTATTTCTGTACTTAAATTCTGTAGTACTGGAAATTTACTTTTCATATTTAGTACTATTTCTTTACTTTAGAATTATTGTAATTTTTAGGTACCTGTACTTAACAGTACTTGTTTTGTACTTAAAAGAAATTGGTACAAAATAATAATAACAACAACGATCACAGTATTCCATGTTTGAACGTCATTATTATACCCCACGCAACGACGTTGCGTGGGGAGGGTATAATGTTTTTGACCCGTCCGTCCGTCCGTCCGTCAGTCCGTCCGTCAGTCCGTCCGTCCGTCAGTCCGTCAGTCCTGTTTCTTGTCATCGCAACTCCTCTCAAACCACACAACAGAATTTCACGAAACCTTTTCAGATGAAAGGACATACTATGTAGTTGTGCATATCGACAGGAAATTGCAATTCAATTTTTTTTACAAGAGTTACGCCCCTTTGAACTTATTTGCTTAATGTACTATTGCAACAGTTTGTCATCGCAACTCCTCTGAAACTACACAACAGAATTTCACGAAACCTTTTTAGATAATAAGGACATACTATGTAGATGTGCATATCGACAGGAAATTACGATTCAATTTTTTTTCTAGGAGTTACCCCCCTTTGAACTTATTTACTTTATTGTACTACTGCAACAGTTTGTCATCGCAACTCCTCTGAAACTACACAACAGAATTTCATGAAACCTTTTAAGATAATAAGGACATACTATGTAGATGTGCATATCGACAGGAAATTACGATTCAATTTTTTTTCTAGGAGTTACATCTCTTTGAACTTATTTGCTTTAAGGTACTACTTCAACAGTTTGTCATCTCAACTCCTCTGAAACCACACAACAGAATTTCATGAACATTTGTAGATAATAAGGACATACTATGTAGATGTGCATATCAACAGGAAATTACGATTCAATTTTTTTTTCTAGGAGTTACGCCCCTTTGAACTTATTTGCTTCAATATACTTCTGCAACAGTTTGTCATCTCAACTCCTCTGAAACCACACAACAGAATTTCATGAAATTTTGTAGATAATAAGGACATACTATGTTGATGTGCATATTGACAGGAAATTATTATTCAATATTTTTTCTTATACAATTTTTTTTTCTTACACTTATTTAATTTCTCCAATGACAATGTGGGGACGTGGGGTATGTGAGCGTGCTCACTAAGGTTCTTTAATTTTAAAAGATTTAAAAGAGAAAAACTTTCAAAATGCTGAAAATGAAACCATGCAACCAAAAATATGTGGTACTTAAATTTCAAATACAAATCAAGTACTGTAAAATACAGGTACATGTACCTAAATATTACAATAATTTTAAAGTAGCAAAATAGTAATGAATATTAAAAGTAAACTTCCAGTACTACAGATTTTTGGTACATAAATAGTACCTATGCAAAAGTGGCTGTGTATGGGATGTACATGTTTCTGGTAAAATCATTTTTAGCTCACCTGGTCCAAAGGGCCAAGTGAGCCTTTCTCATCACTTTGTGTCCGTCGTCATCGTCATCGTCCGTCATTAATTTTTACGAAAAACTTCTCCTCTGAAACTACTGGCCTAAATTAAACCAAACTTGGCCACAATCATCATTGGGGTATCTTGTTTTAAAAATGTGTGGCATGACCCGGCCAACCAACCTAGTGCCCCCATGGCTAAAAATAGAACATAGGGGTAAAATGTAGATTTTGGCTTATAACTCTGAAACCAAAGCATTGAGAGCAAATCTGACATGGGGTAAAATTGTTTATCAGGTAAAGATCTATCTGCCCTGAAATTTTCAGACAAATCAGACAACTGGTTGTTGGGTTGCTGCCCCTGAATTGGCAATTTTAAGGAAATTATACCATTTTTTGGCTATTATCTTGAATATATTATAGATAGAGATACACTGTAAACAGCAATAATGTTCAGCAAAGAAAGATCTACAAATAAGGTAACATGACTAAAATGGTCAGTTGACCCCTTAAAGGGATAATTCGCGATTTTTCACTTTTCATCTTATTATGTTCACAATACCATAAAAAACATATTCACCAAGTTTTATTTTGATATGAAAAGTAATAAAGAAGAAAATTGGGAATTACTAATTTTATTTCTTCAAAACTGCCTGACTTATGTGACGTAGTTTAAGTCTATTGCATGCCGGGAGTGAAATTAATCTCATTTAAGTCTTGTTCGTTAACCATCTTATAACGCTATTTAAAGCGCATCGACGACTTTTGGTGTAGCTATTAACCAACGAAAAGTAAGTGATAGCCATGCAACTTTTAAAATTAGATTGTAGGATTTATGTGTGGATTTTTTTTATACGAATTTTAGTAATTAAAGTAAATAATACAATAGATCATTTTTATGATTTTTTTTCTACAAATACTTTAAACAAACATATGAAACTGACATGATCGATAGTGTATTAAAAAAACATGTTTTTGCTTCATTCCAGCAAACATTTTCACTTGCTTGTACTGTGGAAATAAAATGTGTATTAATTTGTGACACTTAGTGAATGTTGAATGCGTATTAAAAATCAAGGTAATTAAAAGATTAGCATTATGTAATTCTAATCTTTTGATCTTCATTCAGTGACATCTAGGCGTCACGGTTCACCATTTCAGGTGTGAACAATATTTCGTATGAATGATATACGGGAGTCAGTTATAGTTTTAGACACAGAAATGTAAGAAAAGAATCAAGATTAATTTACGGGAGTAATAAGGTCAAACAATAACTGAATAGCTGTTGTATATTTTTATATATTTTGCATAAGCTCACTTTTAAATGAATTATGACTTCTGATTACTTTTGTAACAATAAAATACTGAATTATTTTAATTGAATAAATTTATAAATAAAAATAGCCTTCTAAACACGAGCGTATGAACTAAAAATTGTACTTTTTTAAATTAGAATCGGCAACCTTTTATATTTCAAACAAATCATTAACAATTACAATTATATAAATTAGTCCATCCAAAGCGATCTTTATTTACCTATTTAGGAATTAATGTTCTCATCAAAATATTTTAAATCTCACAACGCATGAATACTTCAGCTATTTAAAAAAAAAAAGATGTTTTAAAAAATTGACAGGAAATTTAAGAATCTTCTTGGAATGGAATAGAAAAATTACGAATAGATATTCTTTTCAAGTGTGACAAACGTCAACCAAATTTATTTATAATCGGGAACGTCCTTATTCAAATAGTCTTCGTCTCACAACGTATAATACTATAGCTATTTGACCAACGATGTTTAAAAACAAAAGACAACGAATTTAATGTCATCTTTCCCTATTTTTGAATTTAATTATAAGTCTGTTCAACTGGCAAGAATACCCCTAAAGCGGACAATCAGTTTATTCTTTAAATTGCTGTCATTGAATATCAAGAAAGAAAATAAATCCCGAAATTGATTTGAAACTTTAATACTCAATAGTTTTCCTAGAAAATATTCACATCCCTTGGGAAGTATTAGCGTACGTCCAGTTGCATATATATTACATGAATGTCGGAATAATTGTGATGATGACGAATTTCTTCCTTTATTCGAGAACAATCTAATTGATATATAAATCTGTGATTTTACTATGTTCATAACTTCGATGAACCAAAGCAAGTTATATATCGACCTGTATTTAAATCAAATTGGTTCTCTCCTTCTTCTTCTTCTTCTTTTGGTATACAATAGTCTATCGAATTCGTTGATTACATATACTGTTGGCATACGTGGACTAGTCTATTTACAGAACTTTTACCCCAATTTACACAAAATGTATGTTTCTTTCTTATGTTCAATGTATATACATGTATATATTTTAAATTGCGCTATATTTCCGTAACTTTCTATCCAGGCGTATAAACGAATCGTCGACAAGTGCGTACATTTTTTTAAATCAATATTTCTGGTATGTTCCAATCTGTCCTTTACTATTGACAACGAGTATACATTACATTTTCACAAATTAACCCTTGGAAAAAATATGTAAATAGATTTTTATTTCTTCAAATCTTTTTTTTTGTTGGTATTATTTATATTTTTATAAATAATATATTCTTTACACCAGAAATGTTATTTATAAACAAGCGTATGAGTTAAGTAATGACTAGTATATTATATCACTTTCGACACGCAAGACAGAGATGTATATTATACACCTGATAGTTCAAAATGGAAAGTTTTAAGTAATCGGCCGTGTACACTGATCAATACCTACAGGAGTGAAACGATGCATGAACTTGCAAGCTCGACAGGAAATCGATTGAATACCTGGACGTGTCACCTCACACCCCTCACAATACCTTGGGGAGTAATACCTTTAGCCATGCTGGTGATCAGATGAGGGAAGATCCGAATTTATTTGAATAAAGTTTATTACTTTATAGAATTATGAACGAATTAGATTTTCGAAAACAATTTTCACGGAACACTTATTTATGATTTGAACTTTGACTTTTTAATTAATTCAAATATTACAGTTTAAAAATAACAGACTATGGTTATTTAAAAAAATAAAAATATTTTCCGTATCAAGTTAGTTAGTCAGATAAAACAACCGTACGATTGACAAGATATCGACACGCAATTACGACTACATCGGTTACTGTAATTTTGGTCCTTTGTGGTTTATAGACATATCGTAATTTTTGATCCGTGAAGATGACAAAATGGCGGAACGTAGAGAATTGATACTTAAAATTTAAAATCGATGGTGATCTCTTATCTAGCGGAATAAAACTAAAATATCTATAAATTTGAGCATTTTTATACAGAATGGACATAATATCAATTTTTGATTTTTTTGCGAAGTTTCCCTTTAAGGAGTTATTGTCCTTTATAGTCATTTTTTACCAATTTTTCGTAATTTTTTCTAATCTTTTACAAAAATCTTCTCCTCTAAAACACATGGTCCAAATTTAACCATACTTGGCCATAATTATTGTGGAGCCTGCAACTTTTGTTTCAGAAAGATCGACATAGGGATAGTGATCCGGCGACGGCAGCGTTAGCTAACCTTTTAAAAGCTTCATATTTTAGAGGGTGGAAGACCTGGATGCTTCATACTTTGTATATAGATGCCTCATGTTACGAAGTTTCCGTCAATCACATGTCAAATGTCCTTGACCTCATTTTCATGGTTCAGTGACCACTTGAAAAAAAGTTCAGATTTTTTGTAATGTTGAATTCTCTCTTATTATAAGTACCGGTAATAGGATAATTATATTTGGTATGTGTGTACCTTGCAAGGTCCTCATGCCCGTCAGACAGTTTTCACTTGACCTCGACCTCATTTCATGGATCAGTGAACAAGGTTAAGTTTTGGTGGTCAAGTCCATATCTCAGATACTATAAGCAATAGGTCTAGTATATTCGGTGTATGGAAGGACTGTAAGGTGTACATGTCCAACTGGCAGGTGTCATCTGACCTTGACCTCATTTTCATGGTTCAGTGGTTATAGTTAAGTTTTTGTGTTTTGGTCTGTTTTTCTCATACTTTATGCAATAGATCTACTATATTTGTTGTATGGAATGATTGTAAGATGTACATGTCTAGCGGGCCGGCAGATGTCATCTGACCTTGACCTCATTTTCATGGTTGAGTGGTCAAAGTTAAGTTTTTGAGTTTTGGTCTTTTTATCTAAT
The DNA here is from genome assembly GCA_037788925.1 of Mytilus galloprovincialis. Lineage (NCBI taxonomy): Eukaryota > Metazoa > Mollusca > Bivalvia > Mytilida > Mytilidae > Mytilus > Mytilus galloprovincialis. The sequence continues at coordinate 88,527,438 of CM075337.1, forward strand.
ACTATATGCCATAGGTCAACTATATTTGGTGTATGGAAATATTTTATGATCTATATGTCAGTCCGGCAGGTTTTATTTGACCTCGACCTCATTTTCACAGTTCATTGCTCAGTGTTAATTTTTTTGTGTTTTGGTCTATTTTTCTTAAACTATAAGTAATAGGTCAACTATATTTGTTGTATGGAAGCATTGTTAGCTGTACATGTCTGCCTGGCATGGTTCATCTGACCTTGACCTCATTTTCATGTTCATTGGTCTTTGTTTAGTTATCTTGGTTAATGCTAAGTTTATGTGACAGTTTTTAATAAAGCTTTATACTTAGGACTATCAACATAATACCAATAATTAGTAAAGAAGGCGAGACATTTCAGCGTGTGCACTCTTGTCATTGAGGTATCTAGTTTAAAAAAATGTGTGCAGTGACCCTGCCAACCAACCAAGATGGCTGCCATGGCTACAAATAGAATATAGAGGTAAAATGTAGATTTTGGCTTAAAACTCTGAAACCAAAGCATTAAGAGCAATTCAGACAAGGAATTAAATTGTTTCGCAAGTCAAGATCTATCTGCCCTGAAATTTTCAGATGATTCCGACAACTGGTTGTTGGGTTGCTGCCCCTGAATTGGTAATTTTAAGGAAATTTTGCTGATTTGGTTATCTTGAATATTATTATAGATGGAGATAAACTGTAAACAGCAGTAATGATCAGCAAAGTAAGATCCTTAAATAAGTCAACATGACCAAAAAGGTCAGTTGACCCCTTAAGGAGTTATTGCCCTTTATAGTCAATTTTTAATAATTTTGTAAATTTTGTCAATTTTTGTAAATTCTAACAAAATATTTTCCTCACACTAACAAATGGGCCAAGTTCATTATAAATTGAGATAATTGTAAGAAGCAAGAATGTTCAGTTAAGTAAGATCTACAAACACATCACCATCACCAAAACACAATTTTGTCATGAATCCATCTGTGTCCTTTGTTTAATATGCACATAGACCAAGGTGAGCGACACAGGCTCTTAAGAGCCACCAGTTTATATCCCTCACCCATTTTCTCAAAAATTTTGCTAAAAAGACTGACTTGATTGGTAACAAAATTTGAAAAATCAATTACTCAAAAACTGCTCATTGTAAATAGACAATTTTTTTCACAAAGTGAAGTTTGATTATAACATTTTTAAAATTCATTGATATTTTCCACTTTTATTACATATTTCATGTATTTTGGAAATTATTCCAGAATAAGATTTAATTGAGACTCAAACATCAGAAGAATACATATCTTATATAGATTAAAATTAAACTACAGTTAACTCTCGTTGTCTCGAACTCGGTTGACTCGAAATTTCCGATGAGTTGAAGTTTTCATGTGGTCCCGAACTTTATTCCATACAAAAGTATGTAATTCGACTCCTGATGAGTCGAAATTGGATGAGTCGAAATTTCAGTTGAGTCTAACTAAATTAGAGTCCCAATGTTAACAAAAGCATTCAAAATTCATTTTTTATCTCGAACTATTAAACATATTACACACATATGTCAAAACATGACCACCGGGATTTAAATGGATTGAAGAGTTAATCTGACAATACACGTGTAATCAAATTTCCGGTCACTGACCACTGTATTGATTTCGGACATGCTATTTCCATGAGTGTTTATCTAAGATTATCTTTTATAGAATTTTGATAAATAATTAGTGATACATTGTTAATGTTCATGAAAAAGTATTTAAAATGTTTACAAAACAATTAATTTATGATTTACACTAATGAGCCTGGGTTTGTATAAAGTGAGGATTATGGCTTCTGTTGATGATCACCTAAAAACTACTTAAACGACGTCTTTGATCTTGTTATATTTTCTTTTGAAAAGAAAGAGTGAGATAAAACAAAATGAATAGAAATCAAAATTTTCTTAAATCTTTTGTATCCGAGAATAAACAATTTTGTCAGCTATAACCCATGAACCGACCTGAATAACGAAACTATCGATTGGAAATTACTCTCTTGGAACATGTGGAAAAGCCATAGGATTTTTTTTTAATTGAAACAATAAGTAAAAATAATGTCATAATAATAATAAAAGACTGTGACATACAAATACATCGATCTGATACTAGAATATCGATCCCCTTGCCATATTCACCCGGATTTATTTTACCTTTACCAAGCTAAGAAGAGTTGTGTCCCTTAGATTGTCGAACTTCCGGTGTTCGTTTGAGTCGAACTACGTGTATCTCGAAATATTTCTCTGGTTCGGCTGACTTCGACATAACGAGAGTCGACTGTATAAGATAATAAGGATTTGTGACGTGAACATGAATTAAAAAGTAAACCAACAACACAATAAAAACTAACAAAACATCTATTCACTGGTCTACATTTCCTCCCACATTCAAACCAAATATCTCTAGTTAGGAATACATGTATAAAGTAATGTGAACGTTAATTAGACAGTAACCCAACAACAACATAACACTTTAACATATGTACACTTGCCTTTTTTTTTCTTTGACATTCAAACTTCACACCTAATGTCACAACTTGTATTATGTATATTTGTATATTACTTTAATATTTTCAAACCCAGGTACACAAATGTAAATATCATAGGATTACTTTATGTGTATTTTATCGATAGGTTAAGTTAAATTTTGACAAGTAGTTACTGGTATTATCACAAATAAAACCTGAACACTCATTATGTTTAAAACTAATACACTTAGAATTCTTCAGTCCATCCCTTTTACTAATCAGTATTTTACTATTCTGTCCATCTTTTGATATTACTATTATTCTATTAGATCCATAGTCTGCTACAATGATGTTACCATAAGTATCTGTAAGAAGTCCTCTCGGTCCTTCTAAATCCTGTGTATATCTCCAGATCTGTTTACCTGATTCATCATAACAGTATACTGCTTTACCAAAATAGTCACTATAGATTACTCTGTCATTACAATAAACAAGGTAATCCAGGTCTGATTCACTCTCAACTGGTATTGACTTCGGTGTATTTCCTTCCAAGTCTATAATACGGATTTCATCTTTATTCAAACCTACAGCCAGAGAATTATTGGAGAATGATAATCCCCAGCATTTTTTGTCTAATGTGATAACTTTGGTAACTGTTTCATTCTCCATATTGAAGATCTTAATGGCTTCCTCATCAGGATAAGATATGGCTATAGTGTTCTGATTGATCTGTCTAACACTCCAGGTTCCACCAGGTATAGGTAACTGTTTCTGTAGTTTGCCATCAGAAGTAAGTAGGTGAACTTTACCTACACATTCCACTACTATAACTCTTCCATCCATCAGACAAATCATGTCAGTAATGATCTTCTTCATGTTGATCTTTCTCTTTGTCTCTATATTCATTGTCATGTTGTTTATGTTGGATTGTTCTTGTGATTCTACTTGAGCTTCCCTCTTCACACTAGTGTCTGTATTCATGGCTACTTCAGTTTTAACAACTGTTACTTCTCCTAAGGATTCTAATGACCCTAACTTCCTTAGTATCTTTTCTATCTCATCATTTTCCTTCATTTTGATGTCAACTTCTTTTACTCTCTCATCAGTTTCCAGATCTTCAACATATCTTTGACATTGATGAACTTGTTGTTCAATTTGATGTACACCTAGAAATGATTGTTGTTTGGAAGTTTGTGAAGTGACTGTTTGTAAATGTTCTTTCATTTCCCTCAAGCTTTTAGTTTTCACTTCAATTTCAGAAATGAAATCAGTTGCTTTAGATTTTTCCTGATTCCAAATAATATCTGTTTCTTGGCATAACTTCTTCTCCAGATGATCTAAATGTTTATTTATTTCTTGTCTAATTTTTTTTATAGATTTCTTTATGCTAACACACTGATTTTCTCCAGTTTTAATGTTTTTTGATTTATTGTTAATTATTGTTTTCAATGAATTTAATATAGAATTTATGTCTGTCTCTACAGATTCCTTTGATTTTTCAATTTTAGTTTCCTCCACGACTCCTGCTAAACTTTTTATTCCTGTACATTTTGAATGACTGGTGGAAATACATTCATCACAGCACGGCATTAAATGACTGGGACAGTACAAGTTCAGCTGTTGACCATGTTTGTCACATTCTGTTTTAATGGCTTGAATGGAGGGTTTATAACTTTTGGTATCAATGGTTTTATGATCACATGTTCCTTTGGATCTTTTGTGATGCTTTAAACAGGTTGAGCATAATCCTTCATCACAGTTATAACACCAGATGTCAGCTTTAGTGTTTTCTTCTCCTTTGTGGCAAGGTCCACATAGTATAGGTTTACTGGATGCCATTACCTGAACATATACAAAAAAAAATTATAAGCCTGCTTTTCAAAATCCTTATAATTTTTGTTACCTGGACATGTTAAATGTTGTTAAAAATAGAAAAAGGCTAAAGAAAAGTATGACCAAATTCAGACGACGAATCAGAGCTATTGCGGACCGACGGGTATGCATTACAGTTAATTTTGAGGTTATGAAGTTGAAAACGTAAAATTTTATTATTTGTAATATCAAACTGCTATTTTTAACAGATGAATCATTTTATGGTAGGTTATTTGTGAAAAATACCAATCACAGGACTGTGAAATATTCCGAGCCATTAGGCAAGGTAAACTTGGTCCACAGACTGGTATTTTTCATAATACTCCTCCATAACATGATAAATCTGTCTAATATCACTGGAAAGATTTGATTAGAACTTTCTGTACAGGCTAAGGGAATGTTTTAAACTAGTATTAAGTTGTAATCCATAAATATATTTATGCATCAATTAGATTGATTGATTGTTGGTTGCTTAACGTCCTGCATAAATTAAAGGATAAGTAAAGCCTATCAAAGCATCGCAGGAATTTAACAAGAACTTTTATGTGTTAGCGCTGTCTTTATGTAACGCTATATAGGAAAAGTTATGGCAGAAAACAGGAAAAAGCTTGCCAGGGTAAAAAGGTTATATCAAAAATAGCAAATAACACGATCTGGAGGAGAATTTGAGGCATATTCACCGGCAGTGGTGAAAAACAGACAAATTGGTTGGAAATAAGGAAAAATATTAGAATATGCAATAAATACACTGGCTTCCAACCAATCAAAATTCAGTATTCTTATTATAAGGTGTAATTATGGGGGGAAAATCATTTTTTAACTGAGTTTAACCTCTAACTTTCTAAAATATGACATTTGGCTTGATTATGTATGACAGCTATTTGTACCAATCTAATAAACAAATCAATTTTAAACCATTTTTCGTAAATTTTAATTATCTTTTACAAAAATCTTCTCCTGAAACTGCTGGACCAAATTAAACCAAACTTGGCCACAATCATCATTGGGGGATCTAGTTTTAAAAATGTGTCCAGTGACCTGGCAAACCAACCAAGATGGCTGCCATAGCTAAACATAAAACATAGGGGTAAAATGCGGTTTTTGGCTTATAACTCAAAAACCAAAGCATTTAAAAGCAAATCTGACAGGGGTGAAATTGTTAATCAGGTCTGCATTAAAATTTCAAAGGGCCAATCGAGCTTTTCCCATCACTTGGCGTCCGTCGTCGTTAACTTTTACAAAAATCTTCTCCTCTGAAACTACTGGGCCAAATTAAACCAAACTTGGCCACAATCATCATTGGGGTATCTAGTTTAAAAAATGTGTGGCGTGACCCGGCCAACCAACCAAGATGGCCGCCATGGCTAAAAATAAAACATAGGGGTAAAATGCAGTTTTTGGCTTACTGTGGATTCATTTATTTTCGTGGGTACCAATTTTCGCGGTTTGAGGAAAACTTGCATATTCGTGGATATTTCATTTCGTGGTTTTGGCAAAGTCTACACTCATTCCTTTAGAAAATTTGTAATTTGTTGAACATTTGAATTCGTGGTTCTCCTGTACCCACAAAATCCACGAAAATTGGTATCCAACGAATATTAATGAATCCACAGTATAACTCAAAAACCAAAGCATTAAGAGCAAATCTGACATGTGGTAAAATTGTTTATCAGGTCAAGATCGTTCTGCCCTCAAATTTTCAGATGAATCCGACAACCCGTTGTTGGGTTGCTGCCCCTGAATTGGTAATTTTAGGGAATTTTTGCTGTTTTTGGTTATCTTGAATATTATTATAGAAAGAGATAAACTGTAAACAGCAATAATGTTCAGCAAAGTAAGATTTACAAATACGTCAACACGAAGGAAATGGTCAGTTGACCCCTTTAGGAGTTATTGTCCTTTATAGTCAAATTTTAAACATTTTTTCGTAAATCTTAGTAATCTTTTACAAAAATCTTCTCCTCTGAAACTACTGGGCCAGATTTAACCAAATTTGGCCACAATCATCATTGGGGTATCTAGTTTAAAAAATGTGTGGCGTGACCCGGCCAACCAACCAAGATGGCCGCCATGGCTAAAAAAAGAACATGGGGATAAAATGCAGTTTTTGGCTTATAACTCAAAAACCAAAACATTTAAAGCAAATCTGACATGGGGGTAAAATTGTTTATCAGGTCAACATCTTTCTGCCCTCAAATTTTCAGATGAATCTGACAACCGGTTGTTGGGTTGCTTCCCCTGAATTAGTAATTTTAGGGAATTTTTGCTGTTTTGTTATTATCTTGAATATTATTATAGATAGAGATAAACTGTAAACAGCAATAATGTTCAGCAATGTTAGATTTACAAATAAGTCAAACATGACCTAAATAGTCAGTTGACCCCTTTAGGAGTTATTGACCTTTATAGTCAATTTTCAACCATTTTTCGTAAATCTTAGAAATCTTTTACAAAAATCTTCTCCTTTGAAACTACTGGGCCAAATTAATCCAAACTTGGCCACAATCATCTTTGGAGTATCTAATTTAAAAAAATGTGTCTGGTGACCCGGCCATCCAACCAAAATGGCTGCCAGGGCTAAAAATAGAATATAGGGGTAAAATGCAGTTTTTGGCTTATAACTCAAAAAACGAATTATTTAGAGAAAATCTGACAAGGTTAAATTGTCTATCAGGTCAAGATCTATCTGCCCTGATATTTTCACATGGATCAAACAACCCGTTGTTAGGTTACTGCCCTGAATTGGTAATTTTAAGGAAATTTTGCCGTTTTTTTGTTATTATCTTGAATATTATTATAGATAGAGATAAACTGTGAACAGCAATAATGTTCAGCAAAACAAGATTTACAAATAAGTTTTCATGACCAAAATAGTCAATTGACCCCTTAATGAGTTATAGTTAATTTTTAGCATTTTTCATAATTTTTTGTAAATTTTTAGAGAATATTTTCCACTGTAATTACTGGGCCAAGTTCATTATAGATTGAGATAATTGTAGCAACAAGAATGTTCAGTAAAGTAAGATCTATAAACACATCACCATCACCAAAACACAAATATGTCATGAATTTATCTGTGTCCATTGTTTAATATGCACATAGACCAAGGTGAGCGACACAGGCTCTTGAGAGCCTCTAGTTTGTTATTATCTTGAATATTATTATAGATAGAGATAAACTATAAACAGCAAAAATTTACAGCAAAGTAAGATCTAAAAATAAGTCTCATGACCAAAATGGTCAGTTGACCCCCTAAGGAGTTATTGCCCTTTATAGTCAATTTTTAACAATTTTCATAAAATTTGTAAATTTTTACTAACATTTTCCACTGAAACTACTGAGCCAATCATTATAGATAGAGATAATTGTAAGCAGCAAGAATGATCAGTAAAGTAAGATCTACAAACACATCACCATCACCAAAACACAATTTTGTCATGAATTTATCTGTGTCCTTTGTTGAATATATGCACATAGACCAAGGTGAGCGACACAGGCTCTTAAGAGCCTCTAGTTTTCTAAAGTAATGATAATTGATATAAGATGAATTATTATTATGTCCAAGGATTGTTACACACATTAAGGGCGTACTTATGTAAAGAAATATCTTTTATCTTTAATATTTTAATCACTTCAATTCAACTATTGAATCAGATCATTCTTGTTATCATAGCCATGGGAAAACTTCAAGCAGAAGGGTAGCTATATTGATTTATAAAAACTATAAATTAATAAATGTGCATTAAGATTCAGAAGGTAAAACAATTTCAAGAGGAGACATGAATGATGCCCTGAAAAATTTAGTTAGAAAAAAACCCATCATTTATAGAAAAAAAAAATATGAAAAAGTGCATGATTAGATGTATGTAGACATTTAAAAAAACAACCAAAAGAAACAATGTATATGGAGATGTAAAAATCCAGCCCAGTCTAGTCAAATTGACATGTTCTTTCTAAAATGTGTGACATTATTCCCAATTATATGTACCCACCATAAAAAAAGTTCTGTACAATTGGATTCTGAAATTTGCATACAATTACAATCTGTCTCAACTGTAACTAGAGGCCTGGGATATTGGAAAGTCAATAATGGTATTCTTAATGAACAAGAGTATGAATGCAATATAAGGAAAATAATACAAAAACATAGTACAAAATAGAAATAAAGGAATATAGTATTAATATAAAAAGATGATGTGGTATGTTAAGTATAGTAAAACTGATTTTTTTTAGAAAAAACATACAACACATGATTTAGAACCAAAACTGAATACGTAATATGAAAATCTATTATTTATAAAAGGAAAATATCTGCATTAGAAAAAAAAAAAAATTAGGAGCACAAAACAAAAGTTTGTAGAAAAAGGGGAGAAATCAAAGCATATTTCCCAGGTATTCAGAAAATCTTAGCAAACAGTACAAGACATGACTCCAATTGAAAAATGATAACGATGAAAGAATAACAGATGAAAATAAAATATTAAAACTTGAATGAAATTTACGCTTATTTATTTGACAGAAAACGAAATCCTTGTATGATAAATGTTAAAATATTCATTAACAGTACAAAAACTCAACTTAAGGGGGCTAGCTGGTATAAATCAATTTTTTTTTAAATATAGGATTTTGCTATATTTTTTTATAAATGAACTTTATCATATACTTAATAGAAAAATGAAATAAAAAAATGGGGTCACCGTTCATTTAAGCTCACAATCTGCCTCCAAAAGAAGCATACAATTTTGTTAAGGTACTTTTTTTCTGTTGAACTATAAATAGGAGAAAAAAAGGTAATATCGAAATAAAAAATAACCTTATTACAGAAATCACTTAAATTTTACAATTATTTAGTTTATGTACAGCTTATTTGAAAACAATAATAAAAAATATAGGTCACCGATGCGTTAAAAAAGATATTTCAATTTTTAATGTAAAAAAATGGCATTTTTGCACCAAAGGGAGATAATTTGGGGCTTTTTCAATGATATTAACATTTTAAAAGTCATCTGAGGCCAACAGTTAACTGTGACCCCCAACTGTCTATAGAGGGTGAATGAAATCCATAGGGGATTCAGCCTCTGGCCTCACCCACTATGGATTTTCCTCACCCTCTTTGGATCTGTATGGGGTCAGTAGTGAACTATATAACTTATATTAGAGAAATTCACATGCACTTAGCTACGTTTACGTCAAAACGCCCGGGTGTACACTTGAATTTTGCTTTATAATTCTTTCTTTAATGGGATGTAACCCCAAGGGTGACTGGGGAATAGAAATATGGTCAATTGGTCTTCTCCCGAAGTGGGGCGTTCGTTTGGCTGTGCGGGATGTATTAAGTTCGCAGTCACGTTTGAGGGTCCGTAGGTGGCCTGTTGTAAGGCAAAATTTCTGTCCCTATCCAATATACCCTCATTTTCCAGTTGCAGTCGAAATTTCCCCGACCATCATCACTTATGGCCTCTATTATGGCAAGACCTACCTATTGTACTTATTGTGAACTTGTTCTCGTCCTGAATATGCATGAAATATTTGCCACTGGACATTAAGCAACCAACAATCAATCAATCAATCAATGGCTTGTAACAGCGAATCAGATTTAATTTTCATCCAAATGGTATCATATTATATATTCGTTTATTTTCTGTCAAGTCTGAATTTATACTTTGAGTTCTATACTCATTTCCCTTTTGTTTAACGCACTTCATCATCTTCGGAGATTCGTTTCAAGTGTGGTTTAACAGTTTTGTCAAGCCTGTGACATATTTATGACACCAAAGCAAGACATAACAATCCTTAATCTCGTCGGCTCTGTCAATATTTAGGTTCAGTATGTTAAACTTTTTTTTTAACAATAATTTTGCCAAACCTTTGTTAAATTTTATGGAAGTTGAACAGAAACTGTTTGTGGTCAAATGAGTAAACTGACTGAGAGCATACTATTGTTTATGCAAAATTTCCCGTGTTTTACGAACAAAATTAACAGGTACTAATATTTATGGTCTGGGGTTATCATTTTCTACACAACAAATTCTTTGTCAAATCGAATTAAATGAAAATTCAGCAGAATGCAAGCATTTTTCTAATATTTTAGTTTGAAGCAAAGTTTTTTAAAGTAAATTTGTTTATTCATTTTTATACGACCGCAAAATTTGAAAAAATTTTCGTCGTATATTGCTATCACGTTGGCGTCGTCGTCGTCGTCGTCGTCCGTCGTCCGAATACTTTTAGTTTTCGCACTCTAACTTTAGTAAAAGTGAATGGAAATCTATGAAATTTTATGACCACAAAAGGAAGGTTGGTATTGATTTTGGGAGTTTTGGTCCCAACATTTTAGGAATTAGGGGCCAAAAAGGGCCCAAATAAGCATTTTCTTGGTTTTCGCACTATAACTTTAGTTTAAGTTAATAGAAATCTATGAAATTTTGACACAAGGTTTATGACCACAAAAGAACGGTTGGGATTGATTTTGGGAGTTTTGGTTTCAACAGTTTAGGAATTAGGGGCCAAAAAAGGGCCCAAATAAGCATTATTCTTGGTTTTCGCACAATAACTTTAGTTTAAGTAAATAGAAATCAATGAAATTTAAACACAATGTTAATGACTACAAAAGGAAGGTTGGTATTGATTTTGGGAGTTTAGGTCCCAACAGTTCAGGAATTAGGGGCCAAAAAGAGCCCAAATAAGCATTTTCTTGGTTTTCGCACTATAACTTTAGTTTAAGTTAATAGAAATCTATGAAATTTTGACACAAGGTTTATGACCACAAAAGAACGGTTGGGATTGATTTTGGGAGTTTTGGTTTCAACAGTTTAGGAATTAGGGGCCAAAAAAGGGCCAAAATAAGCATTATTCTTGGTTTTCGCACAATAACTTTAGTTTAAGTAAATAGAAATCAATGAAATTTAAACACAATGTTAATGACTACAAAAGGAAGGTTGGTATTACTTTTGGGAGTTTAGGTCCCAACAGTTTAGGAATTAGGGGCCAAAAAGGGACCCAAATAAGCATTTTTCTTGGTTTTCGCACCATAACGTTAGTATAAGTAAATAGAAATCTATGAAATTTAAACACAAGGTTTATGACCATAAAAGGAAGGTTGTTATTGATTTTGGGAGTTTTGGTCCCAACAGAATAAGGGGCCCAAAGGGTCCAAAATTAAACTTTGTTTGATTTCATCAAAATTGAATAATTGGGGTTCTTTGATATGCCGAATCTAACTGTCATGACTGTGTATGTAGATTCTTAACTTTTGGTCCCGTTTTCAAATTGGTCTACATTAAGGTCCAAAGGGTCTAAAATTAAACTTAGTTTGATTTTGACAAAAAATGAATCAGTTAGGTTCTTTGATATGCTGAATCTAAAAATGTACTTAGATTCTTGATTATTGGCCCAGTTTTCAAGTTGGTCCAAATCGGGGTCCAAAATTAAACTTTGTTTGATTTCATCAAAAATTGAATAAATGGGGTTCTTTGATATATCAAATCTAACTGTGTATGTAGATTCTTCATTTTTGGTCCTGTTTTCAAATTGGTCTACACTAAAGTCCAAAGGGTCCAAAATTAAACTTAGTCTGATTTTAACAAAAATTGAAATCTTGGGGTTCTTTGATATGCTGAATCCAAAAATGTACTTAGATTTTTTATTATGGGCCCAGTTTTCAAGTTGGTCCAAATCAGGATCTAAAATTATTATATTAAGTATTGTGCAATAGCAAGTCTTTTCAATTGCACAGTATTGCGCAATGGCAAGAAATATCTAATTGCACAATATTGTGAAATAGCAAATTTTTTTTTAATTAGAGTTATCTTTCTTTGTCCAGAATAGTAAGCAAGAAATATCTAATTGCAAAATATTGTGCAATAGCAAGATTTTTTTTTAATTGGAGTTATCTTTCTTTGTCCAGAATCAACTTAAATCTTTGTTATATACAATATACAATGTATATTCACTTTTTACTACCAACTGATAAATTAAAATAATCTTTACCATTCGGTGATAACAAGCAGTTTTTTTACATCTTATTTCCTTATCTTATCTAAAATGTTTTTAGATAATGTATGTTGGACATTTGCCAGACATGACTATGATGTCATTTTCTATTTTTATTTGCCAATAACTTTATGTAAATAACTTCATTGGAAATTTGCCAATATAAAATGTTGCTGATGAAGTTTTTTTTATTGTTTTATACAATAAACAATGTATATTCACTTTTACTACCAACCAATCTTTACCATTCAGTGATAACAAGCACTTTATTTTACATTTTAATATTTTATGATGTATTTAAAAGAGTAGTTATTGTTGCAAACTCCATTAGAAATTTGAATTGATATCAGTTTTGGAAAAAGGGAAACGGGGATGTGAAAAAGGGGGGGGGGGGGGGGGGGGGGTTAAATTTTTCTCATTTCAGATTTCATAAATAAAAAGAAAATTTCTTCAAACATTTTTTTGAGAGGATTAATATTCAACAGCATAGTGAATTGCTAAAAGGCAAAAACAAACTTTTAAGTTCATTAGACCACATTCATTCTGTGTCAGAAACCTATGCTGTGTCAACTATTTAATTTTAGATTTAAAAAGTTTGAAGAAGAAATCTTTAATTGTAAAATTTGTAAAATCTTGACATTTGTTTTGTGTAAAAAAAAAACATGTAATGTCAAAAATTTGATCACAATCCAAATTCAGAGCTGTATCACGCTAGAATGTTTTGTCCATACTTGCCCCAACTGTTCAGGGTTCGACCTCTGCGGTCGTATAAAGCTGCGCCCTGCGGAGCACCTGGTTCAATATGATACTGACAGACTGTATGGCTTTTTTAAAAATTAAAAATGCATAAACCTTCATAGTTTGTCACGAAACCAATATTCCAGATCAAGAAAAATTGTGTAAAGAAAATGTTGGATTTTTAAAATTTTTTTTTTATATAAATGTACTTATAAATGAATTCACTTTTTGCGGTGAAAATCCAAGACGATAACCAGGGTTCCACAGAACCCTTAACGATATCTAGTATTGCACCTGAACGTATCTGAAGATTTATTATTCAATTTACATTTTCATTTTCGAAATTTGGACACACAATTTTTTGGTCGCATGCTTTACCCCACGGCTCTTATTAAAAACATTTTTAAGTTACTGGTTTTGAAACTTTAATTAAATTCAATAACCATTATATTTCAAATTAAAAAAAATGAATAATTTAACATAAGTTATAAACCATTTAGAATCTAAGTATGTTACTGATGAGTTTTTAATAACAGGAATGGTATCCATCTCGATAATTCGTTAGCTTCCGCCGATTTAGTTCCCTAACCAACTATTAATCCACTACAAGCAATTGTTTGACATGGACCCGTTTGGGGTCATCAGATTCCTTGCCAAGGTTTGGGCGTACACGTAAAAATGACCTAGCTACGCCACTGATTCACTATCATGATTATGACTATTGCTATACATAATTTAAAACAAAAGTCCAGGAATGGATGGGATGAGCGTTATATTTTTAATCTTAGCTTTGAAAAGAAACAACCGCAATTCAGACGACAATTGTTACTCAATCTTATTCACAAGAAAATGATCTATTGGAACTGTCAAATTACCAACGAATATCATTATGAACTAGTGATTATAAATACGTTCATACATTTTAACAGTAAGAATAAAAACAAATTTTAAATCTAATCATTAATGCTAATAAAACAGGATACATGAAAAACTGATACATGGGATCTAATCTTATTTTTTATGGCAAATATGAAATGTAATAGATCATGCAGATAAGTCTAACATAAAAGGGGAGGAGGCCTCGTATACAGTAATCACTAGCCATTCCGCCCAAAATGTTACAGAACAAAGGGAAGTATGCAGAACTCCAACTGTGATGATCCGACTCAGATTACCCAGCCTTTATATTTGTGTCTTTTATGATAAACTAGAAGTGAAAACATATGCCTGTTGTGTTCCCCTCCAGATGTTATTTGAAAATTTGTGTTTCTGATTTGTGTTCTCCTTGAGGTTCACCTGACATACTGTTTTATTCAATTTAAAAAATAACTAAAAGGTTTTAAAAAAATACATGACAAAAAATTCAAGCCTTTGTTAATAAATGGCCTTTAACTTTGTCAAAATAAAATAATATAGCTTTATCTATAATGATATATACCTCTTAATTAAGGATTTGTTCACATAATGTGTATGTAGGTGTGTATCTCTTCTTTTACTAAAATGTCAGTTACAAGGAAGTAAATTAGGACATGTTTATACATGATCTTTATACATGATGTAATCAGTAAATATTTAAATGACATCTATAAATAGATAAAATCGGTTCAATTATACTAGTAACATTAAAAGACCAATTGTGAATACAATATAATGGGAATTATCTTACCTCTAAAGTTAAATATAAAAACCTTTGGTTGAGAAATCTTTAATTAATCATAGTTTTTAAGATTTAATTGTTTTGCTAATAAATTTTAGATAACAAAATTCTGTTACAAATGTTCTCATGCTTAATCTGTTTTCATTCTTTCTTAAAACCATTTAAAATGATTGTCTAACCTATGGTAATTTTAAACAAAAAGATTATGTAGGGTATGATTTCAATTAGACAGCAACCCAGCAACAAATATATCTAGAGGTCAAGGTACAGTCTTCTGTAAAACAACAATATCTATCGGATATGCCAGCTGGGTTGATTGAAACTTAGTACACATGTTCTTTATTATATGTTCTTTCTAATTTTGATGCCAAATTAGAGTTTTGTCCCCAAGGTCCACTGAACATAGTAAATAATAGTGTGAGTTTGGCATCCGTTTACTATGGACACATTCTTGTTACAGATGTTTTTGTATGACCGCAAAAATTGAAAACTTTTTTGTCATATATTGGTATCTGAGATTGGTATCACATTGGCGTCATCGTCTGCGTCTTCGTCGTAGTCGTCCGAAGACATTTGGTTTTCACACTATAACTTTAGTATAAGTAAATAGAAATCTATGAAATTTACACACAAGGTTTATGACCACAAAAGGAAGGTTGGGATTGATTTTGGGAGTTTTGTTCCTAACAGTTTAGGAATTATGGGCCAAAAAGGGCCCAAATAAGCATTTTCTTGGTTTTCGCACTATAACTTTAGTTTAAGTAAACAGAAATCTATGAAATTTTGACACAAGGTTTATGACCACAATAGGAAGGTTGGGATTGATTTTGGGAGTTTTGGTCCCAACAGTTTAGGAATAAGGGGCCCAAAGGGTCCAATATTAAACTTTGTTTGATTTCATCAAAAATTGAATAATTGCTCGTGGGTTCTTTGATATGCCAAATCTAACTGTGTATGTAGATTCTTAATTTTTGGTCCAGTTTTCAAATTGGTCTACATTAAGGTCCAAAGGGACCAAAATTAAACTTAGTTTGATTTTAACAAAAATTGAATCCTTGGGGTCTTTGATATGCTGAATCTAAACATGTACTTAGATTTTTTATTATGGGCCCAGTTTTCAAGTTGGTCCAAATCGTGGTCCAAAATTAAACTTTGTTTGATTTCAACAAAAATTTAATCCTTGGGGTTCTTTGATATGCTGAATCTAAACATGAACTTAGATTTTTGTTTACAGGCCCAGTTTTCAAGTTGGTCCAAATTGGGGTCTAAAATTAAACTTTGTTTGATCCCAAGAGAAAATAAATCTGGAGTTCCAGTGGAAATATACTGGGATATTATGGGATTTCAATTGGGATCCCACTGATAAAATTTCGGGATTCCTGCAAAAGAAGCGGGATCCCGATGTAAATGTACTGGGTTAAAATTTCAGGATTCTCGTAAAAGAAGCAGGATCCCAATGTAAATCCCAGTGGGAATATACTGGGATTCCCGGGAAAAAAAAGGGATCCCAAAAATAAATCCCAGCAGGATATACATGCACCAATTCAAGTTGTACTGCCACTGGGATTCCTGGGTTATCTATGGAAGGATACATGTATGTTGAGTTCTCCTTTCTGTAAATTAATTTGCTGTCACTGTACTTCCAACTAGTATTCCTGAGTAAATAAAGGTAACTGGGATATCTGCATGCAATGTTGGCAGCTCCATTCAAAAATATCATTAAAGCCCCTAAAAGTATAAAAAAAAATGCACAAAGAATCACTTGTTCAATACGTTTTGAAGCAACAAATTCAATAGAAATATTATTACATGTTTATACAGTAGATTGGAAGCTAGTTCAAATAATTATGACGTCTTGGAAGGCTATTTTAAATTTTTTTTTGGCAAATAAATAACCCTCCCCCTTTTAAGCTCACCTGGCCCGAAGGACCAAATCACTTTGCGTCCGTCGTCGTCCGTCATCGTTTGCTTTTACAAAAATCTTCTCCTCTGAAACTACTGGGCCAAATTAATCCAAACTTGGCCACAATCATCTTTGGGGTATCTTGTTTAAAAAATATGTGGCGTGACCCGGCCAACCAACCAAGATGGCCACCATGGCTAAAAATAGAACATAGGGGTGAAATGCAGATTTTGGCTTATATCTCTAAAACCAAGCATTTAGAGCAAATCTGACATGGGGTAAAATTGTTCATCAAGTGAAAATCTATCTGCCCTGAAACTTTCAAATGAATCGGACAACCGATTGTTGGGTTGCTGCCACCTGCTTCAAAAACATTTCTGTATTGTCTTTTGGATGATGGCGCATCTGCGGCAGTTAAAAAAACGTACAATATTCCTATTGACAAAGTTCTTAAATTTATGGCTTTAGTAGAATGTATATTATCTATAAATATTTTTTTTTAACCCTTTTTCATTTAGGTTTATCATTACAAAAGCACCGTATTTATGGACACACCTTTGACAACTATTAAAAAGTTTGACTGATCAGGAGATTAGAAAAATTGAAAATGGGGCATACATTCTACATGGCATTATTTTTCTTCTTGGGGTCAAAATTTTATCCAAGACTATGTATAACTACAGAAACAATAAAAGTTCTCCGTATGACTTTGGTTGGCTAAAAGGCAACATCGGTCTGGTATGATGTCATCCAACTTTCTACAAGATTTGATCTGTTCACGCATTGGTATATAGGGGAAGGGTTTAGATTTCAAAAAACATGTTTAACCCCGCCGCAATTTTGCGCCTGTCCCAAGTCAGGAGCCTCAGGCCGTTCTTAGTTTTGTATGATTTTTTATTTTAATTTCTTGAGTATATTTCGAAGCTTTGTATGACATCCATTATCATTTCAAACTAGTACATTTTTGTTTAGGGTCAGCTGAAGAACGCCTCCAGGTTTGGGAGTTTCTTGTTGCATTGATGACCCATTGGTGGTCTTCGGCCGTTGCCTGCCTTTAGAACGAGTTGGTGTCTCTTTGACAAATTCCTCATGTCCATTCCCAATTTTTAATTCAATCTGTATATAGTAGATCTTGTGTCCGCTTTGAGCAAAACCTCTGCTGTACTGATATATGCCAAGGCAAATGTCTTTGTATGGATATGTTGACCGATAAGAAGGATGAGATTACAAGTTAAAATGAAGCTATAATATTCCGTTATCGCAATATTCCGACACCTAAATGGTCCAACATCCCATTGGTCCGACGTTTCGATCATTTAGGTTATACGCTAACGGGATTTTAACATAAGAAAGCCAAATAAAAGGTTCAATATTAGGATAACATTGTCCTCCGTTTGAAGTGGTGAAACAAGATAAAAAAAAAAGTAATACTTAGTGCCAAAGTAGCCGAACGTCATCACTAGCGTAATTTAAAAAAAAGTACAAACTACTTTGTCAAGTGTTGTTTGATTAACTAGATATCCCAAGATACAAGACGGCTGACTTAGGTAAAATCAAACACAGTTTGACGTACAATGAGTGATCATATTTTATTTCTGATGTTTATATTAAAATTGTCAATTTGTTGATTTAATATATTGGTAGCACTTTACTAATTTTAGTAATGTTAGTTAGTACTCTTATCATATCTGATTTAGTGATGTAAATGAAATTGCGGTATGATCCAGACTCAACATATTGCACTACAATAAAAAAAAAAATCTGCCCTATGGTTGTCTGATCTTGCAGCGGTTGGCAGGCTTTCAAACTAATAGGAGACCATACTCTTCCTCAATTTTAATGTAGAGCTCATAATGGGACTTTTCTTAACAATTAAAAATTGTTGTATGTTATGTTTTCCCCTTGCTTCAAATATTTTGTTTCGGATTATTTATATCAAATTTGCAGATATATGTTTGTAAATACATGCAATCAAATGATATGGAGGTATTATAAAATTTAGATAATGCAAGGGCAACTACAGATACATTTGTGTGACTTAATGGTTGATTTTCAAAGACTCCGAGAGAAAACTTTACGTAACATGCATTACAGTTAAAATTAGCCAAAATTAATTAATACTATGATAGAAATATATTTCCCCAACAGTAATACAGCATTCCTATAAAATTGTTTCCTTTTTGCATTTGTTTTGACTCGATTTTTTTACTGGAAGTATCCGTGAATTGAAATTGCACCTATAACCTTTGACCTTGATTTAAAAAAAAATGCACCATAATTTCTTTTGACAACCGGGATATTTAGAAAGTACACATTCTTAGCTTTCTAGTGATATATAATTAAGCTTTGTGTTACGTAGGTGCATTAAAAATGTAAATTTGGCTCTCATATCACTCGCCTATTAGGAGTTATTGCCCTTTATAGTCAATTTTTAACAATTTTCATAAATTTTTGTTAATTTTTGTAAATTTTTAGGAAATATTTACACTGTAATTACTAGGCCAAGTTCATTATAGATAGAGATAATTGTAGCAACAAGAATTTTAGTAAAGAAAGATCTACAAACACATTACCATCACCAAACCACCATTTTGTCATGAATTTATCTGTGTCCATTGTTAATCATAATAATAATGCACATAAACCAAGGTGAGCGACACAGACTCTTAAGAGCCTCTAGTTTAATTTCCCTATTTTTAACTGTCACTACACCTAAAACAAATAAATCTTGACATTGATAAGATACATGATCCTTCATTTTCTTAAGAAATGTAAATGATATGCAGAAATTGTCTTCTCACAATTTTTTTACTTTCTTTCTTACAGGAATCATGAAAACAAGAGACTGTTACTAAAGATGAAGTTAGAATGTTTAAACAATGTTCCGAAATTAGTAGGTGTGGCCTGGGAAGAGGTAGGTACATTTTAGCTTGGTTTCAAGCAGATAAGTTATGATTGTACTGTGGCAAATAGTTTTTCATAAAAAAAAATTGAAATAAATGTCAGTGATATATCTAGTGATGGAAATTATCCAGATTTTCTGCATCAATGAAAGATACCAGAGGGACATTCAAACTCATAGATCAAAAATAAACAAGATAAACCGACAACGCCATAGCTAAAAAAGAAGAAGACAGTGAAAAATTGTTACCTATGAACTGGTGTTGCCTTCATTTGCATCAGATTATTTGTTTCTGTGCCTCACACAAAAATGTGCAGGTAGGGCCCTTCTTGACCTGTCAGTAACACATAGCTGCTTACTACTGTTTTTACTAATTTTACTCCGTATTAACTTATAAAGCACTACTTTGAAATTGTTTATTTTCCATTTTTTCAGGGTTTCTTCTTTCTACAGTTTTTTAACGTGAATGACCAAAGTGGAAAACAAGTAATAGTAAATCCACTGACAATGACATCATGTGTTGGCAGCCATTTTGAATGTGGAATCTGGTCAGGGTGTGTATACAGATTATCTATTTAAATATTCTATTGCAGAAGTTGATGTATAGTTAAATTAAAATAAACTTTTCACATTATAAATCTTTTATCCAACAAATATAAAAATATGCCTGGCCTTGTCTCCAATTTAACAATTCTATTATGAATTAATAAATCATTTGAAAATTGAGCTACTTTATTTTGATACATCTTTTAACTGTTTCTCCCTGATACATCTACTGAAATTTAGAAAGAAAATGGAAATTGGAGAAAATGTCATAAATCTTGAAAATAAACCTCATTTTTAGCTCACCTGGCACTTGGCGTCTGTCGTTGTCCATCATTGTCGTTAACTTTTTCATTTTGAACTTCTTCTATAGAGAACCACAAAATGGAATGGAACCAAATATGGCATGAATGTTTCTTATAGGGTGCTGACCAAGTGTAGTTACTTTGTAGCCGATCCACCACCCAAGATGGCCGCCAGCTGGGGACTTAGTTTAACATAGGACTCTATGGGAAATACATACAAATGTCTTCTTTTAGAGAATCACTGAATGGAAAGAAAGCAAACATAGCAATATTAAACCAAATTTGACCTCGAACATCATTATAAGTAACTGTTATTATTTTCTCCTTGTTAGCTCACCTGGCCCGAAGGGCCAAGTGAGCTTTTCCCATCACTTTGCGTCCGGCGTCCGTCGTCGTCGTCGTCCGTCGTCCGTCGTCGTTAACTTTTACAAAAATCTTCTCCTCTGAAACTGCTGGGCCAAATTAAACCAAACTTGGCCACACTCATCATTGGGGTATCTAGTTTAAAAAATGTGTGGCGTGACCCTGCCAACCAACCAAGATGCCCGCCATGGCTAAAAATAGAACATAGGGGTAAAATGCAGTTTTTGGCTTATAACTCAAAAACCAAAGCATTTAGAGCAAATCTGACATGGGGTAAAATTGTTTATCAGGTCAAGATCTATCTGCCGAAAATTTTCAGATGAATCAGACAACCCGTTGTTGGGTTGCTGCCCCTGAATATGTAATTTTAAGGAAATTTTGCTGTTTTTGTTTATTATCTTGAATATTATTATAGATCAAGATAAACTGTAAACAGCAATAATGTTCATCAAAGTAAGATTTACAAATAAGTCAACATGACCAAAATGGTCAGTTGATCCCTTTAGGAGTTATTGCCCTTTATAGTCAATTTTTAACCATTTTTCGTAAATCTTAGTTATCTATTACAAAAATCTTCTCCTCTGAAACTACATGGCCAAATTAATTTGCTGTCATTCTAACCAATTTTCTAACCGAGTTATTTGATATTACCAGACACACACAAACGAAAGACTAATAATTTTTAACTCAGGATGATGGTTAGTATTAAATAACATGATTAGCTCAGTGGGTTTTTTCTGATCATGTTTTGATTTTTACCTAAATTGCCTGCTTCTTACAAAGACTAGCACTTAATAATGGTATATCAGTCAGAGTGTTTTGGAAAAATGCAATTTAAAGACCTATAATTGATTTTATTTTAGGTATAGAAGTCACCTCACATCAACTGATGTTATTATCACACTGGACAGAAACCAGAACTTGAATGTTTGGGACAGATATTCCATGGACCTCTTACATGAATCAAAACAATCACATGCCACATGTGTGGCACATCTTGATGGACATGTGGCTACTGGCAGTGAAAATTGTGTCCATATACATTGATAGAAGATATATATATGACTATTTTCATTCAAAATAGATATTTTACTTACTACACCTTTATTAGTGATCATATTTATCATGGCCATAGTTTTTAAAGATTATAGATTAATACAAAGGGACCATTATAAAGTAATTTGAAAGTTATTGATTTTTGCCAGAGATAAAAGTTGTAGAATGTGAGACAAAGGTATTACAATTTGTTGGCAATGCTATAATATACTATTTGTATAAATCTTAATACAAATGTATTCCATAAGGTAAAAGACAGTTTTTGCTTGACCTTGACCTCATTTCATGGATCAGTGAACAAGGTTAAGTTTTGGTGGTCAAGTCCCTATCTCAGATACTATAAGCAATAGGTCTAGTATATTCGGTGTATGGAAGGACTGTAAGGTGTACATGTCCAACTGGCAGGTGTCATCTGACCTTGACCTCATTTTCATGGTTCAGTGGTTATAGTTAAGTTTTTGTGTTTTGGTCTGTTTTTCTCATACTTTATGCAATAGGTTTACTTTATTTGTTGTATGGAATGATTGTAAGGTGTACATGTCTAGCGGGCAGATGTCATCTGACCTTGACCTCATTTTCATGGTTCAGTGGTTATAGTTAAGTTTTTGTGTTTTGGTCTGTTTTTCTCATACTTTATGCAATAGGTTTACTATATTTGTTGTATGGAATGATTGTAAGGTGAACATGTCTAGCGGGCAGATGTCATCTGACCTTGACCTCATTTTCATGGTTCAGTGGTCAAAGTTAAGTTTTTGAGTTTTGGTCTTTTTATCTAATACTATGTCATAGGTCAACTATATTTGGTGTATGGAAATATTTTATGATCTATATGTCAGTCGTTTGGGTTTTATTTGACCTTGACCTGGTTTTCACGGTTCATTGCTCAGTGTTAAGTTTTTGTGTTTTGGTCTATTTTCTTAAACTATAAATAAAAGGTCAACTATATTTGTTGTATGGAAGCATTATTAGCTGTACATGTCTGCCTGGAATATGGTTCAACTGACATTGACCTCATTTTCATGGTTCATGTGAAGTTTATGTGACAGTCATAATGAAGCTTTATATTTAGGAGTATCAACATAATATCAATGATTAGTAAAGAAGGCGAGACATTTCAGTGTGTGCACTCTTGTAATTCCAAATTAGAATTTTGATCCCAATTTGATGGTCCACTTAACATAGAAAATTATAGTGCGAGTTGGGCATCTGTGTACTATGGACACATTCTTGTTTAATATTTTTTTTGTCATGTGAAATACTTATAAGAGCATTATATATACTTTTCATGAGTAATAGGATAACTATATTTGGTATACAGGATTCTTGCAATATTTACTTGTTGGTCGTACAGGGCTCACCTGCTCTAAACCTCATTTCAAGAATCCTTCATAAAGGTTAAGCCATGAGCAATAAGTGAACTGTACATTGTGTTTGTTGTATGGAATGATTGTAATGTGTACATGTCTGGCTAGCAGGTTTCATCTGACCCAAATTTAGTGAATAAGGGGGAATAACTCTCATATGGAGTCTCTGGTTGCTTTCGGTCAAAATAAAATGTAACATCCTGCGGACTTAATGAGCATTTTGGGAAAATAAACTTGTTGCTTTCTTTTTAAGTTTGCAAAGGGGGTCTCATAACAAGAAAAACAGTGTCTGGGGAGATAACTCTTACACAGAAAAGTGTTCGGTTAAACACGGTCAGTTAATAGCGTATAGACTGTATGATATTATACAGTATATAAATAAAAAAACTAAGCTACATCTTTTGAAACAAAATTACAGCGCAAGAAAAAAATAAAATAAATAATCAGAACAAAACCATTAGGTGTATACCTTCCCTGGAAAAGTGGAAAGACCTAATAATCAACAAAAAATTTACACCCACAAATATACATGAATCGGCAGTATGGACTCTTTTAAAAAAAGACAAAATTCATAACAAATATTTTATTAGGACAAGACTAAATTCAACAAAAAAATATAAACAAGAACAATCAATAATGATTTTAAAACTTCTGTATATGAATGAACAAAAATGCTGCAGTTACTGTAAATTGAGAAATTTTTGTTTGCATTTATTATTGTGATTTTAGAACAATGAACATGAATGTGAGATTTATAAAATGATATTCATGAAAATGATTCATAGAAATAATGCTTCTTAATTTTGAAATGCAAATTTTATTCATAGTAATAATGCTTCTTAATTTTGAAATGCAAATTTTAGTTTGCAAAACTTATCCAATCAATGTTTTATTTAAAATAATAAAACCATTGCAATATTTTCTGAATTTACAGTTTTTGGCCATATTAAAATCCAACTCTTTTATATATATGCTGTCTGAAATACTTTAAAAAGTACAATCTTTTTTAAGAGTACCCATTAACATGTGTATGTGTGTGACATGTGTAGTTACATTAATGTCATGTGTGTGACAACATAGTTTTATACATGAAAACAGTAAATTATAAATCTTTGAAAGTGTAAATTCAGGTATTAAAACATGAAAACTTTAACTGTATTTTGATATTCTAAAAGCATAAGAAATTTTTTCCATGTGTGAAAATAAAAAAAAAAATTCCTTTAAATATTCAAATGTGTAAACTTCTCACATCAAATCCATTTATATTAAATTTATATAATCTACGAAATGATATTTTTTGATAATATGAATTCACTTACAGTACAATGATTACCGACAAACATAAAAAGTTAACATTGGACTAATAACACACCTTAATAATAACAAACACTAAACAGTCCACAATACACAAAATTAACCGAACAATCAGCGACTTGAATCCACCAAACACTGGGGATAGACTTGGTTGGTCCACAAGGAATAAAGAGATCATATGACATTTAATATCGGGGAAAAATCAATCATATTTTAGTACATAATTCGTACAATTTTGGTCGTAACATCATACAAGAAAAATATTGTTTACATATGACATACAACTATGGAGAAAAAATATGAAAACATTTCAATCCAATATATAACAAATGATGTAATAATTGGAAAAAAAAAAAAAAAATGCTTCATTTTCAACCTGGGTGCAGGTAATTCATATAGAACAAACAGTAAAAAAATAAAGTAATCACTTTTTTAAAAGATGCATTAGAATTACAAATTTGTTAAGATGCTCTAATGGCGAACAATTGCATTACTTAAAAACAACCTAATTCTTAAAAAGACATCAACAACAAAACCCTTAATATGGAGTCATCAGGTGTGGTATGTGAATTAACAGTATAAATTTATAGGCATGAAATACAGTGTTTAAACTTTCAGTTATTGCAACAAAATACTTTAATAAAAAAAAAAACAGGGTGAAAACTGCAAAACATATCTCAAAAGGCATTAGCTACAACAAAAATACATTTTTTTGTTTTTGTTTTAAACATTTGTAAAACCAGAACATTTTACTACATGTATTTTCATAACAGTTAGTTTGGTACAATTTTGTCAAAATAACATTTAACAAAATGTTGCTGATGTATATTTAGCTTGAAAGTCAATAATTAAACCTTATTTTAAGTCTTATTCATGCCTGTACTGTTAATATCAGGTTACATGGCAATATAAGTTCTAAAGAAAACATCAATACATTGCTATATTAAGTAAGAGTTGTCTCCCATAGAGAAAAAACTCAAAAAAAACAATTTACTGTTTATTCAGAAATTTTTGCATGAATCTTTGTAGCTACATGTATTATGAGACTTTTTATTATAATTTCAAATGATGTAATAATTAGAAAAAAGAAAAAAAAATGCTTCATTTTCAACCTGGGTACAGGTAATTTATATAGAACAAACAGTAAAAAAATAAAGTAATTACTTTTTTAAAAGACGGATTAGAATTACAAATTTGTCAAGATGCTCTAATGGGGAACAATTAGGTACAATTTTGTCAAAATAACATATAACAAAATGTTGCTGATGTATATTTAGCTTGCAAGTCAATAATTAAACCTTATTTTAAGTCTTATTCATGCCAGTACTGCTAATATCAGGTTACATGGCATTATAAGCTCCAAAGAAAACATCAATACATTGCGATATTAAGTAAGAGTTGTCTCCCATAGAGAAAAACTCAAAAAAAAACCAATTTACTGTTTATTCAGAAATTTTTGCATGAATCTTTGTTGCTACATGTATTATGAGACTTTTTATTATAATTTCAGGAAATTAAACAATGCATCAAATTCAAATTTACAGTTTACTCTTTTGGCAAAAACATTTCATGTTTCAAATTTTCACTGATAAAAACACTGCGAAAACTTCTGAACTTATATTATAATAGATATCCAATTCATACATGATATGATTTCCAAATCCAAGTTTTGTCGAACTCAGGCAGGACTGAGAACCTGATTATTTATTTCATACACCTTTTAAAGTGCTGACACTTGGAACATTTGTATAAAAAAATAAGAAATTTTCCAATAACAGGTATATCTAGTTGTAATGACACCTTACAGGTAAGTTCTAAGATCAATCTTCTAGAGCAATGTTTCTGAAGAGGTAGGACATGGATTCATTATTGTGTATTCTACGTATTGCCTCTGACAACATGACACTAATGTCGACAGTCTTTATCTTGTGACACTGCATCTTCTGAATTTCATGTGGAACTGTATTTGTCACTACAACCTAAGAAGAAATTTTAATACAATTTGAATGATACTGCAGTAAGTTAATATTTCTTTGTTACGAAATGTATATTTTTGTTATCATTGTCTCAATTTGTAGGGTTGTTTGACTTGTTTATGGTAATTTATTTTGGTTTTTATTTTCTGCTTTCATTTTGTTTTGAAATATTATATGTTTATAATTGTTTCTTTCTTTTTATCTGGTTGAGGATCAAAGGGATATATCTGTCTTTCTTCAATTTTAATGAGGCTGTTTTTTCTTGCTTTCTATACTTTTTAAAAAATTTTGAATATGGTTTGGTGCATACCAGAAACTGATTTTTTACTTTGATCCAGGTTTGATTTGAACTTATTTCCTCATCATTGATTAAATACTTTCTCTAATGGAATAAAAATGTTTCGAGTATGAAATCTGGAAATAATTTGACCTTGTTTCCTAATAAGGGTTGTTCCAAATTAAAAACAGGTTGGGTGAGTGAGATGCATGGACACTTAAATTAATTAAATATGGATGTTTGCGTTTTCCTTTAATTTGTGTACAAATTATAAATGAAATTTAATTTTATGGATAGTTTGGAACTAAAAGAAGTGCATTCCACGCCACCACCCATGCCTTTAGAAAGTCCTAAGTGCATTTAATCGTAATTGTTTAAAACAAACAAAAAAATCTAGTTTTCTCACCTCATCAATACATGATTCTTCTATAAGTCTGGGAGCATCAGACGACAAGAGACCATGTGTGGCCATTACAAATACCTTATAGGCACCTCGTTCTTTTAATACTTCAGCTATTTTGACGAAGGACACTACATCATCAATCATATCGTCCTGGAAACAATAAATCATAACTTAGAATAATTTATTTTTTACTCTTTGAAGAAATAAGAATGATTTTGCCTTGAATTAAAATCATCTGAGAACCATTAAATTTGATCTTTAATAAAACATCTCAATTCAATCTAAAAGTATCATTTTATATCATGTCTTACCAAGATCCCACAACTTTTGAAAAGTTGAGAAGCAAAATAACTGATATAAGTATTTTTTCCTATTTAATTTTAAAATTCTAAAAAAAAAATATTCGCACATACAATTTCTTTTCCTAATGACAAAAAACAATGTATGGCGGAAGATACAGATAATTTTAACTCAGGAAAATCAAATTTTAGAATCTAATTTTACATATTGAAACGAATGGACAATAAGTACTAAAAACAATACTTACAACAATTATAGCTATCCTACCACTGACATCACCCACTACACTTAATGGTGGCTTCTCTTTACACTGTAAAACTGAAAAGAAAAAGCGATAACCATATCATAGTTACAAGGATTAAGTTAAGCTATTGATCCATATTTTCTTTTATGCCACTTTAAATTTCAGTTTAAATTTTGAAAATTCGTCAAAGAATGAGGACAAGCTGTGTTTTTGTGGATATTTTCCAAAGTCTGCATACAAGCTTTTAGAAATTTTAAAGTTTTGTTGCACATTGAAATTCCTGATTCACCACAACCACAGAAATCAACAAAAATCTGGTCTTCCGTCTGTATCTCTATTTTAGATCGTTTAAAATGTCACTAATACTTTCTATGTCAGTAAGCAACAAACCTAGTAGCTAAAACTAAAGTAAGAGTCCTAAACTGTACTGACATAATTTATTGATGGTTTACACTTTTGGATTTTATTTGCCCTTTCCTTTTCTCTGGCTGAACTGAGACAAAATTTAATTAACATTTGAAGAGGATCTAACATAATTTGTAAGGCATTACGGTGGATTCATTTATTTTCGTGGGTACCAATTTTTGTGGATTAATGAAAAATTGCCTATTGTGGATATTTGATTTTGTGGTTTTGGAAAATTCTGCATACTTTTCTGTAGAAAACTTGTATTTTGTTGAACATTTAAATTCATTGTTCCCCTGTATGCACAAAATTCAAGAAAAATGGTATCCAACGAATATTAATGAATCCACAAGGACAATAGTACATGTATAGGTTTTTAGTGGATATAAATGAGGAAGTGATATGTCTATTGATTTCTAAAATAAAATTTTACTCCAAAATGTTTTAAGATGTCTTGTCTTTGGAGATATTAGCTTAATAATATACCTACATTATTTTTCCACACGAACACACAAAGTGAGGTGTAAATAAACTACTACTGCTACATATTAATTGAAAATACAAATGTTCATATAGAGAGTGGAAAGACATTAAGGTTAATAACTGATAAATCGGTACCAGCTATTAAATGTTTCACTGCCAGTTAAATTTGCAAATTCTCTATGTTTACAAAGAAAATAATGATAATTATTAGTTTAGAATGTTTAAGTAAAAAACACTTTATATACTATAATATAGAGCACACCAGAAAAAAAGCTCCTTTTACTGTGCTTATGCAAGAGACACTTTCACACATCAGAATGGTTGAACAATTTATTCATTTATTCAAACTTGTTAACGGGTGAAAAAGTTCAACTCATTGTAGTTCTTATAAAATAATCACAGCACAATAGAAATACGTTTACCATCAAAGATTGACCAATGACTTTCCGTTTCATTTTTTGAAGGTTTAAAAAATCTAATTATCAGGTCTCAGCAGCCAAAATTTTAACTGGTTCATCTAAAATTATCAACACTGAGGTTGTGAGTTTGAAACCTGCTTATGAACAGATGCGATGGACTCAAATCTTAATTCAATAGGATTGTCAGTTTTCCTGTCAAAGAATGGGGATCTCTTCAAGTACTCATGCACTCAACACTTACAAAAACTGGTCACCATTAAATAGCTTTGAGTGCTGAAAGTGGCATAAAACAGTGGCGGATCTAGGGGGAGGGTTCCGGGGGTTGGAACCCCCCCCCACACACACACACACTTTATCCTGGGTTGGTAAACCCCCCCCCCCCCCCCCTTTTCAAAATGGCTGGATCCGCCCCTGCATAAAACATAAACAACCAATCAGGCACAAAACTATGAAAAGGTCATAAATTACTGATGGAGAAGACGGAACTAAGTTGAAAGTGTGTCTAATTCATTTGTTTTGAACAACAAAATATGTTTAAATTACTGATAAGAGTAATCAAACTGAATCTACTTGATATCACTGAAAAACTTATCTCTTGAATGAGCTGAAATGTGTGAACAGTTTCTTAGTTTGAATGAATGAATTCATAACACAACCTAAAACTGAGTGAAATATGAAAGTTAAATTCTCTTGAACAAGCAGTTATTAGCAGCATATAATGTACTTTATATAAATAGCAGATGTACAAAACAAAACTTCACTCTATTTACTCAGTTTTAAATCAATTCTATATAATAATTTTAATCAACAATCTAAAAGCATTGGAATTATGCAGTGTCAGTTAGGCCAAGAAAAACATATGCTGTGTTTGTATTTACCCAGATGGAAAAGTTAGAGAACTGTGGATTCATTTTTATTCCTTACATAACAATTTTTGTGGATACAGGTGAACCACTAACAGTGGCAGATCCATTGGGGGGTTTCGGGAGTTGGAATCCCCCCTTTTTTTTTGGACGATCAATGCATTTGAATGGGAGCATTTAGTTGGAACCCCCCTTTACTCTGGGTTGGGAACCCCCCCCCTTTTTTTTAAATGGTTGGATCCCCTCTGACTAAACTAAATGTTCATCAAATGACAATTTTCCTATAGAGCCTGTATGTAGACTTCGGCAAACCATGAGATTAAATATCCATGAACATGTAAGTTTTCCTCAATCCACGAAAATTTGTACCTTAGCAAGTGCTTTTTTATTGCTTGTGTAAAATATACAGTTACTGACTCACTTTATTTTCAAAATCTAAATTGAACATATCTACTGGTAACCAACTTATTTTCGTCTTTAGCCCTTCCATGCCGACCGGGCAGTGATCTATTTGTCTCAATTTTCTAGTTTTCTTGAAGTATTTATGTAATTGGAGATCCAAATTTAAATATTCACGCTATTTTTCTACTTGCCATGCTTATTAAAGTCATAGACAAATCTCTCTTCTGATAATAAGTAGGCAAACAGTATTTGGTGTGGCCTTAATCATCTTCAAAATTAACTTGACGGAGAAAATAATGAGAATATTACTTTGGTTCTAGGTGGCTAATTGTATCATGTGACAGTGTGTAGCAGCAGACATTTAACTGTAAATTTGCATGTTATTACACAATACAATATATACAGTAAACAGTCACTACAAACATCTAAAAACATTACCGCTGTTAAACTCTTCAAATGAGCGTAATACTTACACCGAATGCCTGAAACGAATTTGTCACTGGTTAATTTACTAGAGCAGCTAAAACTATTACTAACTTAATAGGTGCAACATCCTCATTATTCAAAAATATATTTTGAAGTAAACAGCTGTCATCTCGATATAAATAAATGTCATTTTTTTATTAATTGACACAAGGTTTTAAGTAACAGACATTCTCTCTTTCTAAACTGTTTGTGCTATTTTCACATTTCTTGAACAGTGTGAGAATTTTTTTTCTCCTCACTAGAGAAATATCTGTTCTTGGCAAATGATTGGAAGAAATTTAATCATGAAGTCAAATTTTCTTGATTTCTTCTAAATTTTCTATAAACAAATACGAAAGGGTTTGGCATTTTGAAATATTATTACAATAGCCAGTATATTACGCCTCCGGGTGCCGGAATTTCTCCCTGAATTGAAGACCTGTTGGTGACCTTCTGCTGTTGTCTGTTCTATGGTCGAGTTGTTGTCTCTTTGACACATTCCCCATTTCCATTCTCAATTTTATTATTTCGCTGATATCTGATTAGGTAGAGTCTACTGTACTAAAATATATTGACGACCTATCCATACAAACCTGGAAGACTTTCTAGTCCAAATCCCATTCCTACATTGGATCCAGCAGCAGCCTCTGGTAGAGGGGGAGAGTTTCTGCCGTCTTCTCCATCATCTAGTTCCATGATCTTATCTTCTCCATGTATAACAGCTATACCAAGACGTAACCTCTCTGCATAAGATGTAGCTCGTTTTACTGAGTTGGGATTTCTCGCCACTATAATGGCATTTCTGTAATCTGGAATCTGTAGCAATAAATTATTCCAGTGAGATATGTTTTTAGTAATAATATCTTAATGTTTGATATTTAAAGGGAAATTCCGCGATTTTTTACTTATCATCTAATTATGTTCATCTTAACATCGAAAACACATTTGCAAAGTTTTAAATTTATATTCCTTCTAATAACGGAGAAAATCAAGTATTTGTAACTTTTTTGGTTGAATTCTCGAGTGGGTCGTGACGTATTAGCCCGATTTATTGAATTCTGGGAAAAAATAAAATCTGTTTAACTCTTATAGCTTATCGACAATATACGTAATTAAAAGCGCACAGCTGACGAATGGTCGAAGTTATTAACCACAATATAAGAATGAACGAAAATGAATATGCATATACTGTTTTGTATTGATTGAATTAAACTCCTATAAAATTATCTCTAATAAATGTTTTTGAATAAATTTAATTAATTATTGTTGAGATTTTTTTCATAAAATATTTATTGAACATTTTTACTGATATTGAACTGAAAATATTTCAGTTCTATTTACCGTTATTGTTTTGATAATCATTTCAATGCAACTAATGTGTGAGCAGAGTGTGTATATTATTTTGTAAAGGTCACTGTATATTTCTCGGCTTGAGGTCAATTCGTTTACCTTGTAGCTATTTAGCCGCAGGTGTGAGTTCAAGCGTACACAGGTATAAATGTTGTTATTTGCAAAGGATAAACAGAAAGGATTAGAAAGAGTATGCTGTCACGATGTTAATACACTAAGATTTAATACACGATGAGAATTAAGATACAATAATTAAATTGTGTAAATTAATTGAAAATAAAATTCAGATTCGTAATTCCGAAAGTGTATAAAAATAAAAGGAAACAATTTTTGATTACTTTCTTAGCGGCAATTGGCGTAAAGATTCAAATATGAAGCAAAAAATAGTAGTTTTAATCTTTTATAAAAACTAAATGCAATATTACCCAATTTGATATACCATTGTACATCTGTTTGATATCATTGACTTTACCGGAATTTCTTAACTTGTATTCAAATCTGGCTGTGTTTAAATGCTAATAAAACTATTGCAATTTTAAAGTTTTTAATTGACAAAAAAATACAACATACAACATGCATGATTTTTTTTTAGTTTCTTTTTAACATTTTATTCTTACATAATTAAATTCATTTGACAATCATTTACACGAACTTTTTGTGAAAAGAATTAATATCAATTATCTAAGCTAAGGCATTATTTCTTTTGAGGATTTTTGAGGATTTTTTTTTAAATTCTATGATAATATTTGTGCAATGTTGAACATGATAGCCGTCATTAATCCAAATAAGTAATACAGTAGTTGTAATAAAAGTTATATTTTAGTCATGCATAACTGATATTGACGAATTTATAATAGTTCGTCCATACATCGTTCTTCTTGAAACAATCATTATTAGTATACATGTAAGTTTCCTGACGTATAAGAGCCATTGAGGATGAGCTCCAGAGAAATCAGACTAGTGGCGTTTCGTTCGTTTGTTTGTTGGGAAAGGAGAGGAAATGCAACCGCTTGTACAGATAAACGACAGAATTACCATACAAGCATTTATAGTCAACACAATCAGAAAGAGTTCCCATCGTTAGACGGGGAATATGAAGCCTTCCAAGAATGAACAAGTGACATGTCTAACTCTGAACAGTTAGAAAACAGACTATCGACATCAACCGCTTGTTCTTTATATTTGAAACTGTATGCATATATATACGTATACGTTTATGATATATATAGTGATGAGTTCTTGCGTCTGACAAAAACTAAATTCCTTCATGGTTATATCTTGCCATACGTTTATATTGGTTTGTAAGGTGATTACTCACAATCGTTATTTGAAAATCCTGTTTGTGAGATGTAGATTCATTTCAATACAGAAATTTCGTCTATATATTTCACAAGTGTATAACACGGAGAAGCTCTGAAGGTCCATTACTCCCATTTTGTTTGGGTGTGAACCATCGATGTTTACAGCAATATCACAGAATAAGATGATGATGGTAGAAAGAACTATGGGCGTCATGTGGCAAATATTACATGCATATCTGACAATGAGTTGTCAATCTGTATGAAAAGATTTCCAATACAACCATATTATTGAGAAGGAATGTTTACATGCTATACTCTCGTACTAGTATTACAGGGTTCTTGTGGCGTTCACCTTAGACACACATCTTTTTAACGATGTTTAAAAAAAAGACAGAACCAATTTAATGTCATATTTCCCTATTTTTTAAATATAACTAAAAGTCTTTTATCTGACAAGAATACCCCTATTTAGCGAACAAGTAATTTATTCTTTTTTCTGTTATTGAATACCAAGAAAGAAAATAAATCCCGAAATTAATTTGAAACTTTGATACTCAAAAGTTTCCCAGCAAAATATTCACATTCCCTGGGGATAATTAGTGTTCGTCCAGTGGCATATATAACAATTGTGATGACGAATTACTTCCTTTGTTCGAGAACAATCTTATTGAAATATAAATCTGTGATTTTACTAGGTCCACAGCTTCAATGAACCAAAGCAAAAGTTATACATCGACCTGTATTTAAATCAAATTGGTTCTCTTCTTCTTCTGGTATACAATAGTCTATCGACATTCGATGATTACATACTGTTGGCATACGTGGGCTAGTCTATTTACAACACTTTTATCCCTATTTATTCAAAATATATGTTTTTATCTTATGTTCAATGTATACATGTATATATTTTAAATTGCGCTATAGTTCCGTAACTTTCTATCCAGTCGTATAAACGAATCGTCGGCAAGTGCGTACATTTTTTTAAATCAATATTTCTGGTCTGTTCCAATCTGTCCTTCACTATTGAAAATGACTATATATTACATTTTCCTAAATTCACCCTTGGAAAAAATATTTAAATAGATTTTAATTTCACCAAATCTTATTTTTTGGGTATTATTTATATGTTTATGAATTATATTCTTTACACCAGAAATGTTATTTATAAACAAGTGTATGAGTTTAGTAATGACAAGTAAGACAGAGTTGTATATTATTCATCTGATAGTTCAAAATGGAAAGTTATAAGTTATAAGTTATCAACCGTGTACACTGATCAATACCTGCAGAAGTGAAACGATGCATGCACTTGCAAGCCCGACAGGAAATCGCTTGAATACCTGGACGTGTCACCTCACACCCCTCACAATACCTTTGGAAGTAATACCTTTAGCCATGCTGGTGATCAGATGAGGGAAGATCAAAATATATTTGTTTATTACTTTAAAGAATTATGAACAAATTAGATTTTCGAAAACAATTTTCACGGAACACTTATTTATGATTTCAACTTTGACTTTTCACCTAATTCCAATATCAACAGTTTAAAAACAACAGACCATGGTAATTTAAAAAAAGTAAGAATATTTTTCGTATCAAGTTAGTTAGTCGGATAAAACAACCGTACGATTGACAAGATATCGACACGCAATTACGACAACATCGGTTACTGTAGTTTTGTTTCTTTGTGGTTTATAGACATATCGTTTTTATTAATCGGGAAAGATGACAAAATGGCGGATCACAGAGAATTGATACTCTAAATTTAAAATCGATGGTGATCGCTTATCTAGCGGAATAAAACTTTAATATCTATGAATTTGAGCATTTTTATACAGAATGAACATAATATCAATTTTTGATTTTTTTGCGAAGTTTCCCTTTAATATTGATGCACCTTTAAACAGTTCTACAGGTGAATCAAAATACTGTAAATTCAGAAACTATTGAGTGCATTTATTATTGCGATATTGTCATTTAAGACTAAAACGTGATTATAAATTTTGCGATATTCAGAAAATCCTGTTTCATTCATATAAAATTTTTCAAGATGCGAGTTTAAATTATTGCGATTATAACCCTTACGTTTTTTTCGCAATTATAAAAATATCACAATAATTTCGAAATTTACAGTAGTGAAAATTATACTTCAGGACCTGTATATAGATTTGAAAGCCAAGGATGTACAATGATGTATTAGTACTTAAATATGTGAAGAACTATATATATTTCAAATTCTGTGATGTTTAATTGCATACCAAATATGATTGACCTACCACTAGTGGTGGCCCATAAACTGATTTAATCATAAACTTATACATTGTTGATGTTGACGCTTTCACCAGAAACAGCACACCTTAGTCTGATTTCTTTGATATTAAAAATGGGCGGATTGCATTTCCGCTAATTTTTCAAAGTTCCAATTAATACTACGTTTCCACAAATTTAAAGTATACGTTTCCAGGAATTGTGTTTGTTACATTTACGGAAATTTACCTGGTAGTAAATTATAAATATTTGAATATATGTTAGATAAATTATTTATTTCATATTTTTATACAAAAAAGGTTCTGAACTTATATCTACAATATATTAGATATAAAAAGAAATGAAAGTTTCACCTTAGTGAAAGATGATGATGTCGGAATCATTATATATTTATGTTTCACCAACTTGAAATGTCTATGATAACTATGTAATGAAATAACTGATATTTTCATAGATGGCAGAGTAAATAATTCCATACACGGGTGAAAATTATAACTACATTCCTCTTGTGTTTGCATTACTTCCACATTTTATATGACCGCAGAGGTTGAACCCTGAACGGTTGGGGCAAATATGGACACAACATCTAAGCTGGATTCAGCTCTAAATTTGGATTGTGATTAAATAGTTGACACAGCATAGGTTTCTGACACAGAATGAATGTGGTCTAATGAACTTAAAATATTTTTTTTGCCTTTGAGCAATTCACTATGCTGTTGAATATTAATCCTCTCAAATAAATGTTTGAAGAAATTTTCTTTTTATTTATGAAATCTGAAATTAGAAAAATTTACCCCCCCCCCCCTCTTTTTTTTTCACACCCCCCTTTCCCTTTTTCCAAAACTGATCTCAATTCAAATTTCTAATGGAGTTTGCAACAATAACTACTCATTTAAATACATCATAAAATATTAAAATGTAAAACATGTAAAATAAAGTGCTTGTTATCACTAAATGGTAAAGATTGTTTTAATTTATCAGTTGGTAGTAAAAGTGAATATACATTATATATTGTATAAAACAATGATTTAAGTTGATTCAACTACTATTCTGGACAAAGAAAGATAACTCCAATTGAAAATTTCATGCTATTGCACAATATTGTGCAATTAGATATTTCTTGCTATTGCGCAATACTGTGCAATTGAAAATATTTGCTATTGCACAATACTGTGCAATTGAAAATTTCTTGCTATTGCACAATACTGTGCAATTAAGATTTCTTGCTATTGCTGAATACTGTGCAATTGAAAATTTCTTGCTATTGCACAATACTTAATATAATAATTTTGGATCCTGATTTGGACCAACTTGAAAACTGGGTCCATAATCAAAAATCTAAGTAATTGTTTAGATTCAGCATATCAAAAACGCCCAAGAATTCAATTTTTGTTAAAATCAAACTTAGTTTAATTTTGGACCCTTTGGACTTTAATGTAGATCAATTTGAAAACGGGACCAAAAATAAGAATCTACATACACAGTTAGATTTGGCATATCAAAGAACCCCAATTATTCAATTTTTAATGAAATCAAACAAAGTTTAATTTTGGACCCTTTGGACCTTAATGTAGACCAATTTGAAAACAGGAATAAAAATTAAGAATCTACATACACAGTTAGATTCGGCATATCAAAGAACCCCAATTATTCAATTTTTGATGAAATCAAACAAAGTTCAATTTTGGACCCTTTGGGCCCCTTATTCCTAAACTGTTGGGGCCTCAACTCCCAAAATCAATCCCAACCTTCCTTTTGTGGTCATAAACCTTGTGTTTAAATTCATTGATTTCTATTTACTAAAACTAAAGTTTTTGTGCGAAAACCAAGAATAATGCTTATTTGGGCCCTTTTTTGGCCCCTAATTACTAAACTGTTGGAACCAAAACTCCCAAAATCAATCCAAACCTTCGTTTTGTGGTCATAAACCTTGTGTCAAAATTTCATAGATTTCTATTAACTTAAACTAAAGTTATAGTGCAAAAACAAAGAAAATGCTTATTTGGGCCCTTTTTGGTCCCTAATTCCTAAAATGTTGGGACCAAAACTCCCAAAATCAATCCCAACCTTCCTTTTGTGGTCATAAACCTTGTGTAAAAATTTCATAGATTTCTATTCACTTTTACTAAAGTTAGAGTGCGAAAACTAAAAGTATTCGGACGACGAAGACGACGATGCAGACGACTGTGAACGCCAACGTGATACCAATATACGACCAAAAAATTTTCAATTTTTGCGGTCGTATAAAAATGGGTTAAGATAATACATTAATTGCATTGATTAGAAATGGCATTTCAAATATAAATTTAGATAGTGTTCTTTATATACAGTATCTTCTTAAATGAAAACAATAAATCTCACATTTTTGTCCATAGAATAATACTCCAATTTGTACATAAAGGCATAATTTTGGAATTTATAGTAATATGTATCCTTAACATATTTTTTCTTTAATAAACAAGACAGAGCGTGTACAATTGGTGTTCAATATAAATGTAATAACTCATAATCAATCAATTCTTGTAAATCAAATATCTGATTTAACAAGAGTGCACACGCTGAAATGTCTCGCCTTCTATATTCTAATCATTGATATTATGTTGATAGTCCTAAGTATAAAGCTTAGTTTTATTACAACTGTCTCATAAACTTAATATTAACCAAGATAACTAAACAAAGACCAATGAACCTTGAAAATGAGGTCAAGGTCAGATGAACCATGCCAGGCAGACATGTACAGCTAACAATGCTTCTATACAACATATATAGTTGACCCATTACTTATAGTTTAAGAAAAATAGACCAAAACACAAAAACTTAACACTGTGCAATGAACCGTGAAAATGAGGTCACCGTCAAATAAAACCTGCGCGACTGACATAAAGATCATAAAATATTTCCATACACCAAATATAGTTGACCTATGGCATACAGTATTAGATAAAAAGACCAAAACTCAAATGACATCTGCCCGCTAGACATGAACATCTTACCATCATTCCATACAACAAATATAGTAGACCTATTGCATATAGTATGAGAAAAACAGACCAAAACACAAAAATTTAACTATAACCACTGAACCATGAAAATTAGGTCAAGGTCAGATGACACCTGCCAGTTGGACATGTACACCTTTCAGTCCTTCTATACACCGAATATACTAGCCCTATTGCTTATAGTATCTGAGATATGGACTTGACCACCAAAACTTAACCTTGATCACTGATCCATGAAATGAGGTCAAGGTCAAGTGAAAACTGTCTGACAGACATGAGGACCTTGCAACGTACGCACATACCAAATATAGTTATCCTATTACTTAAAATAAGAGAGAATTCAACATTACAAAAAATTTGAACTTTTTTTTCAAGTGGTCACTGAACCATGAAAATGAGATCAAGGACATTGAACATGTGACTGACGGAAACTTCATAACATGAAGCATCTATATACAAAGTATGAAGCATCCAGGTCTTCCACCTTCTGAAATATAAAGCTTTTAAGAAGTGAGCTAACACCGCCGCCGCCGTAGCCCCCGCAGCCGGATCACTATCCCTATGTCGAGCTTTCTGCAACAAAAGTTGCAGGCTCGACAAAAACTGAGGGAGTTGATGACAATATATTTGTCTTCCTCCTTTCCAGATTTATGTTATAACCCATGTAGGTACAATCTGCAACATGGCTGAAATTATTCATCTGGTAAGTTTCTTCAAAGTTGAAATTTTTACTAATTATTTCACTAATTATTATTTCTTTACTTACAGATTGTTCTATATAATCTATCAGAAATGGTGATGCCCTGAGATTCTCTATAGAAATGTCAAAAAAAGCCTGTATTTCTTTCTGATGTAAATCCATTGTTATAATATGTGTCAAACCTGAAAAAACAACAACATTATAATGAAAGAACTGAAACAGATGAAAGTATTCCCTTTGAAAGAGGATGAGAAACTAGCTTTTTATGATTCTTTTTGGTAGTAAAATATACATTTTTGCAGAAAAAAATATAATGTGTTATGATCTGAAATTTGGATAAAAGAACAAATTGGTGAGTTTGATATACAAGTGGATATTGTTAGGTACGAGATGACATGGATATTGTTAGGTACGAGATGACATGGATATTGTTAGGTACGAGATGACATGGATATTGTTAGGTACGAGATGACATGGATATTGTTAGGTACGAGATGACATGGATATTGTTAGGTACGAGACAAGTGGATATTATTAGGTACGAGATGACATGGATTCAACCAACAAAACAGGCTCCAACAATGATAGTGATGATTAATTAAAGGTATACACATCTTATTTTGGAATGGGAAAATACCTAATTGTGACTCTGTTAGAGCTGTAATGCTGCAAATTAAGCACAATTTAAAATTGTACCAATAAGTCAAAAATTCTCTAACAAACTGACCAATATATATATATATGACATAAATAAATATGAAAAACTAAAATGAAAAAGTTTTATTAAAAGCCTACCTGATTTTCCTAGCAAAGTAGCCATTAGTTTACACACTATAGACCCTCGTTTCCTCATTTTACACTGTTTAGAGTATGGCATGTATGGTACAACTCCAATTATATTCCTTGAACAACTTGTTTTACAGGCATAGGCCATAATCATCAATTCCATCAAATCATTGTTAACATCTCTGGAAAAGTTGCATGAAATAAATTAAAAAGAAACCCTTTTAAATATGTTATTTTTAATTGGAAAGTATCAAAATATTTATTCTTTTTACATTCTACATTTTACTCTGTTCTAGATACCATTATCTTGCAAAACTTTAAGAAAAATTTACCATTTTTACAATGCTATAAAATCAACTGGCATCCTTCACACAAGACATGAATCTGTGTTTCTTAGCTTGCTGTTTGGTGTGAGCTAAAGCTCAGTGTTAAAGGCTGTACTTAGACCTATAATTGTGAACTTTTTATATATTGTGACATGGATGCAGATTTGTCTCAATGCCACCAATACCACATCTTCTTATTTATCTTTATCATGTTTATATATCCGATTGTACTTATCTGTACTATTATATAACAAATCTGAGACAACCCACTTTTACTTGCATATAGCATTGTATAGATATATTAATCTTAGACAACCAACTTTTGACCTGCACATATGTATATGTCCATCAGAGACAACCGATTTTTTACCTGCATCTGAAACAACTTACTTTGTACCCGTCTGTACAATATAAACATCTTTTCCTCTCACAGACTCTTCAATCTCTACATTGGTCTCTGAAAGGAAAATATTAATATATAATTAAATTTAGTCTATCTGGTACTTTTTATTCATGAACCCTTTGAACCTCTAAGTATTCTCTCTTTTTCACAGATGGTAATATAAGGAATCTTAAATGAGATTATCGGCATTGCTGGTAAACACCACCTACAACTTAAGCATTGTTAAGAGAAGCTAAATTTCAGAAAGATCTTTAAATAATTTAAAGTCAGTTTTAAACAATGAGAACTGAAACCTGTATAGTTAAAGAGTTCTCTGTTAATTGCAAACACCTATAAAAATTTTCATATACATTTAAGACTAGATGAGAAATTCTAAAGCAACACTTATTAAGAATAAGATGAGGGGTCTGTAGAAGTCTGTAAAAGTATTTGGCTTAATTTTGATCTATGACCAAGGTGTTATATCTTCATTTTATAGGGAGATGGTATGGACTTTTAAACTTGATCAAATAAAATGTCTGGACTTTTAACAACTTGCTTTACCAAACATTCATAAAAATGGGTATGGGTAGGCATTTAAATTTAGGGTGGGTAGTGAGACACGAACCACAACTGCATTATTTCATTGGCTTTATACTGCAATATTTGAAATGTAAGGAAAATCTCATTTTTCGAAATCTTGTGAAATTTTTGCTTTTCTGTCAATATATATCTGCGTACATGTTCAGAATATTGATACAACATTTTTAGATTATCACTCATATCATCTTTTAGCTTTTCAAAAATTTCCTTCATGTTTTATAACTTATATTAAAACAACTATTTGGTTTTTTTTTAAACTTAAGGTCCTTTCCAGGGATGATTCCACTATATAGTTTAGGGCCGCTCAGCGGCCCCAAAAAATGTACATGAAAATGAATTCCCAATTCAGGAAAATAAAATAAAAATCGATATTTCCGGAAAAGTTTCTGTCACCGATTAAGGCAACTATAATTTTTCATAGTTTGTTGTCAAAACGTTTTAAAATCCGGATAAGAATGCTGTTTACGATCGCATCTTAGTAACAACGATTTAATTATGTCAACATGTGGGAAACAATTTTAGCAGCCGAATACAATTAATTAATATGTTATGGGAGTATTGGATCTTGTAAAAGCAGATCGCCCAGCAGGTTGATAAAAATGGGTGTCAAAGCAGACTTCGGCAGAGAGCAAATTCAAATTTTGATATAACATTGATGGATAAGGTTTAATGGACGCGGATCTCGTAAAAGCAGATCGCCCAGCAGAGCCGGTTATATAATATGATGAAAACTTGTTTTGTAAAAGAAATTATTTCCTCAAAAGACAAAAGTTTGAGCGTTTTTTTGAAAATAATGTTGATGATAGACCATTCATGAAATACAATGTCATCATTATTGAACTATTTTAAAAGTTTTGAAGATGATCCAAATAATTTTAAAGAACACTGGTTCAATGCTTTAAATATCTTATCAATCAAGTATATGAACCTTTGTAATTGCTTTTCTGAATTCGACAATTGACCAGTTCAATTTGAAATCCATTTGAATTCAGGTAA
The DNA here is from genome assembly GCA_037788925.1 of Mytilus galloprovincialis. Taxonomy (NCBI): domain Eukaryota; kingdom Metazoa; phylum Mollusca; class Bivalvia; order Mytilida; family Mytilidae; genus Mytilus; species Mytilus galloprovincialis. The sequence continues at coordinate 88,569,871 of CM075337.1, forward strand.
ATTTATAGAGATGACCTGCTGTTGAAAAAATACCCGATGAATGATTTTTTTCAGTGGTTTATGTTAGCTGAATATATATTTTTATAATAGGCCTAGGTAACTATAGCTAAGATTATAGACTAGTGCATCATGTTCAATGATATTCATGTAATAACAGTAGCCCATCCAGAATTATTCAAAATGTTACAACTTACATGAACATCAGTGTACAGGCATGACAGGTTAAACTTAATAATATACATTTTCCGTTTTTCAGGAAAATAATGGTATTTCGTCTCAGATTTTATACTTAAAAAATTCCCAATTAGAATAAAAATTCCCAATTTGATGTTCAAGGGACCCATTTGAAAACACCTGGAATCATCCCTGCTTTCAATAACAACTATGTAATCTATAAGAATTTAAATATATATGGCTTTAAATGATATTTATCAGCATAACTGCTGTCTCTCTTACCTCTGTTTGTCTTGTGAAAAACTGTGATCTCAGATAGCTTGATACCTAAACGTCTGAAACAAAATAATAGTGTAAGAAAGCTTTATCAGCAGATTATATAAATGTGCTTCTTTGATACAGTATTGGTTGTGAATAAAAAGGCTTGATGTTATACATCAATTATAAACAGCACAGTACATTCATAATTTCTGAAAGAAAACAACTGACCATGAGATATTGTTACATTGGAGGTTTACAGAATGCAAAAGGAGATGGTTCACCAAGGGTCAGTATTGGTCTTAAAGTTCCATGAAACTTACTTCTACAATTTAACTTTAAAGGCAAATATGTACAAATATTGGAACAGACATCAGATTTATCTTCAAAAGTGGTCGGCGTTGTCTTTAGGCCACGGTTTTTTAATTTGTTGGTTTACGGATTTTCTCCATGAAAAAGTCGGGTCGGTCGGTCGGGAAAAAAATAAAAAAAATATCTTTCAAGACAGAAAACTGATATGCAAAATAAATATATATTTCACCTTTCTATAATAATATGTTTGTTATCCTATTTTGTCATCATTTCTTAAATTTTAGTTTAATGAAATATTATTGCTCAGTTGTAATAAAAATTGCATGACATTGCCTAATAATTTCCCGTAAAAAAGGGGGTGCACGGACAAAGACGTAATTAAATTTCATAAAGGAAGACAAATTCACATAGCTCTTAATCAATTCCAGAAAACTTGGTGAATAATGATCATCAAGAACGAAAACTGATAAAGAAATAAATGTAAAAGCGTGGTAAGAAAATAATTTTCAACACACGCGTCAAAAACGTAATAGACTCGTCCACTGGAAAAAATGAGAATATCGGGTTAATCTGTTGTCACGCATTCCCGTTTTTATCCAAATGGACGAAATTTTTTTATTATCTATGAAACAAGAAAATTTTAAATGATCTGTTAATATTCAGTACTTTAACTTGATGTCCTGAACTTCCACCTGTCCACATTTGGACAAGTCTATTTCTATGAGAAGATGCATCTTACGGACTGTTGACAAATAAGAGAAACCAACTTATTGTGTAATTGGTTTTAAACACAGGTTTCGTTCCACAAAAATATTTGTCCAAACGACATGTCAAGGTCATTAATAATTGATTTATCTATTTTTAGAAACGTAAACTGGAAGTTTCATTTTTTCACAACAGAAAGTGTTATCAATTCTGTTAGTGATTAATGCATTTCATTTTATAAAAAAAGGATAATTTATTTATTTTTCAGGGATAATGCATTTGTTAGGGTCGGCGGGAATGAAAAAGCATGAAAAGTCAATTTTATTTTTATTCTGGAAATCGGCAAAATCAGGTCGGCGGATCCGTAAACCAACAAATTAAAAAATCCTGGCCTTAAATTTGTGAAAAAAATATAATAAGAACCTAAGAGCCACAGTTCTGCAGCTACCTTTAGCCCTGTGGAAGGGCCTTCATAATATTCTATCTGTATCATGAGGGGGGATTGACACTTTTGGGATTTGGAATTTTTATTTAATATTTCGGGATGTCAGGACTTAAACTAATATAAATTCAGGACCTCAGGATTTCTTGTTTTAAGCAACAGATTTCGGGGTCAGGACTCCTCCTACCCCCCTCTATTTATGTCTATAGCAGCAAATTGGTCAAATTGTCTTTGTCTGACTTGTATTTGCTCAGATTTGTTGTGCTTTCTATTTCAGTAATGCTTCTTGTAGTTTCAACAATGTTCAAATTGTCAGATTTAGTAAGGGAGCTACCATTTGATTTTTATGGGGGGGCTAGGATGAAAATTTTTGTCCTGCATTTTTTTTAGCTGTAATCTCTGTCCTGCTTTTTATTTTTCACTCTGTTCGGTCCTGCCTTTCTTTTTTAGTTTATCCTGACTTTTTTTTACCTAAATTGTCGTCCTGACTTTTTTTTTTGCAAGTGTCTCATCCTGCCTTTTTTTTTACTCAAAACTCCTGTCCTGCCTATTTTTTCAAATTTCATCCTAGCCCCCCCCCCCCCCCCCCCCCCCATAAAAATCAAATGGTAGCTCCCTAATGAGTTACCAACCCAAAGAGTTGAACGACACAAACAAAAATATCTAGATGCCATTTTTGTGTGTTTGAGATTAAAAAAATGAATGACAACTAAATATATTAGAAGCAGCTTCTTTAAAATATCATACTTTGCTATTAATTGTACAAGCTCTGGGTGAGAATTCCCCGCTAGAAGCATCATTGGACATTTTATACCAGGTCCTGAAGATGCCATGTTTTCTTGGTTTGGTAATTATCTCCCCTTAGACTAAACTGGATTCCGCTGAATGACCTTGACAATCTAAAGAGAATAACAAAAAAATATACTGTGATCATAAATCAAACAAATCACACATTTTATGTAGTTGATGGAGGATTTTTAATTTTCATAGATTCATTCGGGAAATATTCTCTAAAATGTGTGTTTTGATCAATTCGAAAGTGAAAGTAAGAACCGGAAGTAGAGCTGAAATAACCGCGGGATATTTTTCTTTATTATGTAAATAAACATAAACACGTGCAGTTTTTATTTTCGCTTTCTCTGCATGTTGACAGTTAGAAACCTCAAACTTTTACAGACCACAAGGAAAATCCTTTTTATTATGACTGACACACATGAATCAAAGTATTTCAGTCATTCACCTAGTGTCACTAGATCTCAACTTTTAAGGACTGGATCGAGCTTCCAAAAATGCAGCAAAGAGTCAAATGGTGCGATCAAAACGCTTAAACGAAAAGTTAAGAAAGAGAAAATAGAGATCAAATATGAGACTGATACCAGTTATGATAATGTAGGAGGAATCAAGAAAGAGAAATGGGAACCATCTACTTGGAGAGATCAGTTAAAAAATATACATGAAATGAGAAAAAACAGAGATGCACCAGTTGATTCAATGGGATGTGATGTTATAAGTGATGTTACAGCTAAACCAGAGGTTTGATAATTGTTTTGGTGCAGTTACATCACAAGCAATTCATTTGTCTTAACCACACTCAAGCCCATTTAAAAATAAAAATGTCATTCAATGATATTAATAATGAATATTTTGCACTCGAGTTTTTGTTTCATTACCATGATTACATGTATATACAATAGATATATAATAATACATTTGAACATGAATCAAATGAACTTAAAACATGTAAAAATTAGGTATTGAATTCTCAAATAAATTAAATTTAACCATGTGTTAACCGAAATTTAGTGCAGAGCCAGAAGAAACATTAAGGACCCAACAAGCCTTGAAGTACATATTGGTAATCAGTGGTACTACCTAAACAAATGATATCATTATCAGTTATTTCTATGATTTGAAAACTACAAAAACGACCTATATCATGTATATAATGTTAAGTGATATATATTTTTCATTGATCTTCATATACATGATACATGTATACATGATATTCAAATTCCACTGAATGACAATTTTTTCTTTAATTTTATTTCATAGATCAAGTATCGCTTGTTTGCCGTTTAATTTAAGGTGTATATATTTAATTGCTTGATGTTTGATTTAAGGTGTACAGATACCAAGTATTGTTGTCATTGATGTTGTCCAGTCAAACCAGGGACCAGGTTACATCAGCAGCTATGTCAAGGTTACGGGAACATGGATGTACTATTGACAACATTCTTAAAACAGATGATCAAAAGCTTGGTCAGCTGATTTATCCAGTTGGGTTTTGGAAGGTATTCTAGAATAATTATGTATCTCTTAATAATAAAACACAAAGAGCCTATCAATTTCTGCAAGTATAAAGTAAAAAGTTCTGACTTAAGTTTGGTTTCAAAAGAGTATTAGCAGACTTTGGTAACATACTATGCCTTGACCACTTAGTGGTGGGTACACACACATTTTATCTTTATATTTTTCATCAATGACTTTAATGGCTAACTGATAACTGATAACTGAATTAAATCAGGTTCTCATGAACTGATGGTAATGATTTTGCTTTTTATGCATGAAATACAAATTGTATAATAAGTAGGGATGTCAAAAGATCTGGAATTTGATACTCGGATACTCGGTCATGATACTCGAGTACTCGAATGAATCTTAAACGTCTATTGGATGTAGTATTTTTGTTATTACCTTTCGTTGTTTGTTGTGTCATTTAAACAATGAATTACCGACCGCCGTTTCTTCAAATAACCTATTATAAAAGCAATTATTGTTTGTGTACGTGTTCATGAACCAAATTCCAAGTAAATCAAAATATTTCCATATACAGTCCGACAAAGTAGATAATATATGTATTATCTGTTCCTAAGGAGTTGGAATTTTTATAATACAACTTCTCCATTAATTTGTCAACAACAATAGTGGACTTCAAACTTCTTGTGCATTTTCGTGTTTCTTGGTCTTACTTTTTCTGTGCTTTGTTTTATTGCCCTATTTTTGTCTGATTTCTTTTTTTTTGATCCGTGTACAAACACCGTTAAAACCTCTCTAATCAGTTGCGTAGGGTTCACCGCAGGTCACTTTGATTTTGTTCTTGTTTTGAAATATGATCTGGTCAGCAATTTCAGACGAAAGACGGTTTGACTTTCAATTTTTTGTTACAAGTAGTGCACATGAAACATTACCTCAGAAAGGAAGAAAGTTGCTTGTACCACTATAACAAATAGTAGCCAGGATAAACATATTTATGTTGTTAATTGACTTTATTTAGTATTACGAAGGGGATATTTCAACGTAACTAAAGTAAGTGGGAATGTGAAGAGAAATATCTCAAGATGTATAACAGGCAAACAAGTATACAAGTACTAAAACTATACTCGAGTACTCGGCCTTCCGAGCGAGTACCTGAGTACTCGAGTACTTGTTGCCATCCCTAATAATAAGACAACATAACAAGGAGACAGATTAATTTAAGCAATTGTTGATTGTTTCCGAATCCTAATTATGAAGTGTTTATAATTATACTTGTATTTTTCATAATAACAAATATTGTTTACTGTACACCAACATAACTGATATAACAATTATTCCTCTTGGTCAAGTATGATACTAGTAAATCATTTAATCAGATATTTACTAAATATAACAGGTAAATGATTTAATCTACCTTTTTATTTAGAGAAAAGTGGAGTACATCAAAAAGACTAGTCAAACACTGTTAGACCAGTACAATGGTGATATCCCTAAAACAGTGGAAGACCTCTGTAAACTAACAGGAGTTGGACCAAAAATGGCCTATCTAGTGATGAAATGTGCCTGGAATGAAATACAAGGTATAGGAGTGGATACACATGTACATAGGATCTCTAACAGATTAGGATGGCATCAAAAACCTACAAAACAACCAGAAGATACAAGAAAAAGCTTGGAGGATTGGTTGCCAAGGTAATTGTTTAAGCCTACACAACGTCATCTATAGTCTTTTGGCTGAGGTCATCATGCTTATAGGTCCTCTTTCAACATTAACACCAGATGTATTCAAGCTTTATGCACACTTTAGAATTGAATCAAATTTGAAAATGACAATATTTTAGTAAATATATGAGTGTTTTATAAATTATATTGAAGTAATCACAAATATGCATTAATGACATTAATTATTTACACCTGTATGCAAATTTGTCTGCCATAACCATTGATAACTTAAAATTTGACATAATTTAAAAAAAATGATGTCAGTAGTAGGTTATTTTGAGCAGATCTAAGGTCATTCTGAGAGAAAATTCAGCTACACACCAAAAGCGTAAATACATGTATTGCCACAGAGGACAAGTAGTATGTTACAGATTTTGAAAGTCATCATTGAAATAATGAATAGCCAATGTAAATGTTGTATTTTCTTATTAGATTGTGGTAAAGGCCAACCATGTAAACACTATTAGTTATCTTGGTGTAATCAGGGGTGTACAGAATTTTACACCGTTGTTGAAAATTCATACACCCTGAGGCGCAGCGGTGTAAAAATATTTAGCGTAATATTTTTTCAATGTCCATGTTGATACACATTGTCAAATACTTTTTTTACTTTCTTTTTGGAAAAATTCTGAAAATTTTTGTGTTCTTATGAGTTTACAAAAAAACAAGAAAACAATTTTTGCATATTTTGCATATCGCACTACTTTTAATGTGATACTGTTGATTCATTCATATTTTGGATAATAATTTTTCGTGGATTTCGTGGGTACAGACAAACCACAAATATAAATGTTTAACGAATCACAAATTTTCTAAAAGAATGTATGTAAACTTTGCCAAAACCACAAAATTGATATCCTTGAATTTGTAAGATTTCTTCAATCCCCGAACATAAGTACCCACAAAAATAAATGAATCCACAGTACTAGACAAATGCTAGAAGTATCTCTTCATGAAGGAAATATATGGCAGGCCACAATCATTAGAGAATGTAGTTTAACTTTTTGCATGCAACTCCAATATGAATTCTTTTATCATGTTTATGGAATTCCTACCAAGGATCCTGATTATATACAAACATTGATATACTCAGTATTTTATGTATATTTTCTTAACTACCCCGGTAAATCCTTTGGAAACTGTCTTTACCCATTGAAGCCCTTTCAGACTGAACTTTTTTTGTATTTGACAGGTTTAACACATAACAACAAACATAACAAGAATATGATCATTGTAATAGGTATATTTTAGACAGTTATTCATTTTACACAGGTAGGCTCTTACTGTACATGATCATGCACGAAATATTTCTAACTGGATGTTAAGCGAACATCAACCAAGCTGTACATGTACATGTATTATTATCATTGGGTTCTTTTCATTCATTTGTTTTCTTGAAAACTACCAAACTAAATACCTATAGACATGCCGCAAATACTTTTTCTACTGATGCGTAGTATTTCTGTCATAAAAAATTAACTTACCAATGAATCTATTTACAGAGAATTATGGTCGGAGATAAATCACTAACTTACCAATGAATCTATTTACAGAGAATTATGGTCGGAGATAAATCACTTGTTAGTTGGATTTGGACAACAGACTTGCCTTCCTGTGTATCCAAAGTGTTCTGTGTGCCTAAATAAACAGATTTGTTCGTATGGGAGAAGTTACAAATCTCCTAAGAAGTCACCTAAGAAACTGCCAAAGACAGAAATAAAAAAAGAGGAACCTGTTTGAAATGTATATTTTATGTGTAAATAAATTTAAAAAATGTATAGACTTATTAGAAAAGAAAGGATATCTATACATGACACAAAAACAGTATATGGTCGTATATGCACAGCAAAAAAAAAAACACAAAAAGCAAAGGAACATTTCTTTTATAGCTGTTCTTTATCTCACAACCTTCAACATGGAGAAAAAAACTCTCCTAACACTGCTAGCACCAGTTTGTCTTTATCTAGTCATTCTGTTTTTATACAAACCAAAATAATAAATGTAATAACTAATCAGAAATTAAGAGGAAATTTTCAAAAGCAAGAAATTTCTTCATTCTGTGATTGAAAAGGGTAGATAACTCATGATTTACTGACTAAAGTAAAGTGTGATTTTGGTGGGTTTTTTTCACATACTTGATTCGCATCAGATTTTTTCAATGAAAAAAAAATTATCAGGTTTAAGGTATTAATGCATTGTGAAAACAAATATTTTATCTATGAAATTCAATCAGATATTCTCATGAATATCCTTTTCATATTGGATACAATTTTTTTTAAGTCTGATGTCGAGATTTTGTAGTCAAAGCGTTTCAACTGAGGTACTACAAAGTCGTCAAAAGGCATCATTATGGAGAAAAGGAGGTGGCGTCAAAAAGAGTCATTATGGAGGAAAGAGTTAAAAAACTTAAGTATTAAGCACTAAAAATTGATCATGATTTCTTACAATCAACAATGCAATGTATAATGAAAAAGAAATATGTTAAAAACTGTTATTTATTCTTAAATTATACAGCAATGTTCATTTACAATCAACAAAGTACACAATAATAACACAAACAAAACATGTCATACATGTATCAAAAGCTATCAAACAGAAATATTACTAAACATGACCAGGCTTTTCTAGAATTCCACTAAAATGTGCTACATGTATATTATATATGTTCATAAAAAAATTTTTTTTTTAAATTATAACATCACTTGTTACTCTCAAATTACTGTAAAAGCACTACTGGTCGACGACCAGTTACCGTCAGTTACCAGTTACCGTCATTTGCATTTTTTCCGCGAAACGTCGTGGTCAATCCGATGACGTCATCGTGTTTTTTTAACGGACAAGCATCAAGAAGTTGTTGACAAAATTTAGTTCAGTAAGTATCAGTTTTTGGTTATTTATTTGTCAAAAATCACTTTTTTTTTAACCCTCGCATCGCATTTTCAGACGGGGGAATCCTTTGTAGCAAAAATAAATAGAAACTGACCAAAAAAAGGTTTGTTTACATATTTTCGAGAACCCTGTTCGTCATTTGGGAATCGTTTCAGCCATTCATTTCACGATTTTGAATACAAATTTATTTTATAAAAATTGTTGTCATCCAAGATTCTCAATGGGAGCCATTTTATCCGATTTTTACCTGGGATGCAAAAATGGTTGCTGAATGACGTTGTATATTGCTTTTTGTGGCTGTATTTTCGGGTTGTTCCTACTTGATAATGATGTTGAAAATGTTATTTCGTATATTTGAACACATAATATAACATTTAGATTGAAAACATTAAAGATATATCTGCTGTATCCTATATTCTACAAATTTGATTCATTGCATTACTTGATTTGAAACACCATATTACGCTTTCCCTTTCAGAAAAGAGATTTTAATAACAAAATAATATATTGACTTACATTTTGGAATTCACAAATGTTATTCCTAAATTAATCCAGACTGCCTTTGCAGGTTGTACAACATAAATCATGCTCATTTAAGAATAAAATCGTACGTCTCCAGCATTGTTTACAAACTGCAACGCTTAAAGTCAAGGCCATTGTTATGATATTACGTCACATCTTTGTATTAGCAAGCAAGCACTTGTTACTTTTAAGGGGTGTATAAGGGATATTCACAACCAATGTACACAAAATTCGTTAAATTCGTTAACCTGTACATGGACGGAATTACTTGACGTTTGGCATTGCTTTTTATCTATTATAAAGAGTTGCAAGTCATACCTATCCCACCCATTTTAAAATGTGTGTATTTTTTTTTTTTGGGGGGGGGGGGGGGGGGGGGGGGGGGGTGTCTAACTGTTTGTCCACATTCAAATGCAGAAAAAATGGCAAAAATAAGTGTTTTAACACCCCACCCCCTCTTTGGATACGCTACTGATACCATATTCTTTGTTTATGTACTTCCAGTTTAAATTCTGTGTTTTCAGTAACAAACATTTGATTAATTATGAAAAATAATCCGGGAGGCTTCAAGAGCTTATCACTGAACTAGCGAAATGTGGGTGTACCAGAGTTAGTTTTCTTGTTTTGAAGGTTTTACACTAGTCATTTTCTGTGGATTTTTAAGGCTTGCATTATAGCGGCAGCCAAACGTTTGTATCAACAGCCGTCCGTTTGGCCTTTAATGGTTTACTAGGTTTATAAATTGTGACTTTCATATACTTTCATACAACAACAGCGAGATGAGTACACAAAACAGCATAAAACGCTCCAATATGAACTAGAGGACAAGACCTAAAAATTTGTAAGGGTTCCGCAGAACCCAGTGTCTCGCCTACTTCTGCTGTAAATTGAAGGGTCAACAAAAATGAGGAAAAGAATCAATAAAAATATACCGCTTGATACTATCTTTTGATTGTAAGAAGCTTCTGTCCAAGTTAGGTAAAAATCCAGGATAGTAAATGAATCTAATAAATGTTTGTAAACTTTAACTGCAGACTGGACGTACTGTTAACTGGTCCATTTACAAGTAAAATACAGATACACAGGTACAAAATTTCCTTCAAGATACAAGCTTTTAATCATTAACAAGCTTCTGTCCAAGTTTGGTACGAATCAAAAATAGTACAAGAAAGGTAACAATTTTTCGTTTCCTGGCAGAAAATCCAAGTCCATTTAAAGTAAAATACGAACAAAATTGATTTATCGTTTTACAAAATTTACCTCTGGATACTTTCTTATGATCATACGACATAGACAAGCTTTTGTCCAAGTTTGGCACAAACCAACAAGGACCAAGGATAGTTTAAGAAAGTTATTAAAGTTTTAATAAGCTGTTATCAGAGATATGTGTCGCCTTTTTTAATTTCGATACGAAAATGTTGAAATAAAAATAGCAATGCTTTAACATCTTACACAAGTTATGCAAATATTCCAAGTCAATGAAACATGGCTAAACAAACTCCAATCAACATTGGCGTACCACTAATGGTTCACCTTGAACTGACCTAATCTACAAACGAATACATGACAAACAAGAAAAAAATTCGAAGTGAATAGACCATGACTAAGGGGGCAGAGCCTAATTATGTCCATGCAAATGAGATATGCCAATGCTGAAACAACTGCAGACCAAATATCATTGACCTACCACTTGTGGTGCCCAATAAACTGACCTAATCACAAAATAATACATATAAAATAAGCAAAAGTTTTTAAGTCAGTAGACCATGACTGAGGAAGCAGGGCCAAATAATCCCCCATGAGAATGAGATGTGGCAATATTAGTTTTCTCGTTTGAATTGTTTTACATTAGTCTTATTGGGGCCTTTTATAGCGGACTATGTGGTATGCTCATTGGCAATCATACCACATCTTCTTTTTAATATTATACAACTGCATACCAAATATGATTGACCTACCACTTGTGGTTCACCATAAACTAGACCTAATCACAAACTAATACATTGTTGACGCCGTCTCGCTTTTCAACTCCAGCAAGGCGAAACAAAACTTTAACCACAGGGTGAAGGTAATGTTTTCCCGCAGAAAAACTAAGTGCATTTATAAGTAAAATACGGAAGAAATGGAATTTTATTTTCACAAAGTTTACTTCTAGATACCATCTTATCATCATAAACAAGCTTCTGCATGTCCTAGTTTGGTAGAAATCCATTATGTTTAAAGAAAGTTATTAAAATTACAACAAGGGTGCACACACTGAAATGTCTCGCCTTCTTTATTAATCATTGATATTATGTTGATAGTGCTAAGTATAAAGCTTTATTAATACTGTCGCATAAACTTAACATTAACCAAGATAACTAAATAAAGACCAATGAACCATGATAATGAGGTCAAGGCCAGATGAACCATGCCAGGCAGACATATACATGTAGCTAACAATGCTTCCATACAACAATTACAGTTGACCTATTACTTATAGTTTAAGAAAAATAGACCAAAACACCAAATCTTAACACTTCGTTATCAGTAGACAGTGAAAATGAGGTCAAGGTCAAATAAAACCTGCGCCACTGACTTATAGATCATAAAATATTTCTATACACAAAATATAGTTTACCTATGGCTGATACAATGTAGTATTAGATGAAGAGACCAAAACTCAAAAACTTAACTTTGACAACTGAACAATGAAATGAGGCAGATGACATCTGCCCGCTAGACATGTACACCCTATAATCATACCATACAACAAATATAGTGTACCTATTGGATAAAGTATGAGAAAAACAGCCCAAAACACAAAAACTTAACTATAACCACCTAACCATGAAAATGAGGTCAAGGTCAGATGACACCTTACAGTCCTTCCATACACCGAATATACTAGCCCTATTGCTTATAGTATCTGAGATGTGGACTTGACCACCAAAACTTAACCTCAACGATCCATGAAATAAAGTCGAGGTAAAGTGAAAACTGTCCGAAGGGCACGAGGACCTTGCAAGGTACGCACATACCAAAGAGCAGTGGCGGATCCGGGGGGGGGGGGGGGGGGGGGGGTTCCGGGGGTGCGCACCCCCCTTTATTTTTGCCGATCAATGCATTTGTATCGGGACATATGTTTTGCACCCCCCCCCTCTTTGCCCTGGGTTAGCACCCCCCCCCCTTTTCGAAAATTCCTGCATCCGCCCCTGGAGAGAATTCAACATTACAAAAAATATGAAGTTTTTTTCAAGAAGTCACTGAACCATGACAATGAGGTCAAGGACATTTGACATGTGACTGACAGAAACTTCGTAACATGAGGCATCTATATACAAAGTATAAAGCATCCAGGTCTTCCACCTTCACAAATTTAAACAGTTAGCTAACGCCACCACCGGATCACTATCCCTATGTCGAGCTTTCTGCAACAAAAGTTGCAGGCTCAACAAAAACTATAACAGAGTGAATATTTGTGGGGTCTGTGAAACGTACCCACCAAAAAACTCCAATATAGACAATCAATTAGCTCGCTTTCGGAACATACACCGATGAGAACTAGTTATTAACTGGAAATCTGAATGCTAAATGTCTTAGTTATGTTGTTGGGTTTCAGTCACACCAATATGAACAACAGTTAGTCGTATTATTACCAACAAGGAAGTGTGAATGAGCAAGTTTGTTAACAATTGATTAATGGCACAACCTGGTCGTTACAGTGGTTTTAAAACCATGTAAGGTGACCATATTTCATCTTTCATTAATATGTCAGTCTCCTTTAATAACCATTCCTTAACATATAAAGCTTTACAACAACATTTACAAGAATAAGAGGCCAAGGTTAGATAAACAATACAGGAAATACATGTAGTCCTACACACAATATAGTCGACTTATTGTTTAGTTTCCATGAAACAAACTTCACCACGAAAATTACATTGCTTCATTGACGCATGTACCATCGTGTTTTGGTGGAAATAAAAATGGCATTCCATGGACCATGACTGAGGGAATGGGGTCAAATATCATCAATAGAAATGAGATCTGCCAATACTATTACAACCAATGCCATAATACTTGCTATTGAACAATACTGAGCAATTGAAAATTTCTTGCTATTGCACAATACTGTACAATTGAAGATTTTTTGCTATTGCTGGATACTGTGCAATTGAAAATTTCTTGCTATTGCACAAAACTTAATATAATAATTTTGAATCCTGATTTGGACCAACTTGTAAACTGGGCCCATAATCAATAATCTAAGTACATGTTTAGATTCAGCATATATCAAAGCTCAAGAATTAAATTTGTTAAAATCAAACTTAGTTTAATTTTGGACCCTAATGTTGACCAATTTGAAAACGGGACCAAAAATTAAGAATCTACATACACAGTTAGATTTGGCATATCAAAGAACCCCAATTATTTAATTTTTGATGAAATTAAACAAAGTTTAATTTTGGACCCCGATTTGGACCAACTTGAAAACTGGGTCAATAATAAAAAATCTAAGTACAAAAGTTTAATTTTGGACCCTTTATTCCTAAACTGTTAGGACCAATACTCCCAAAATCAATACCAACCTTCCTTTTATGATCATAACCCTTGTGTTTAAATTTCATAGATTTCTATTTACTTATAAAGTAATGGTGCGAAAACCAAGAAAAATGCTTATTTGGACCCCTTTTTGGCCCCAAATTCCTAAACTGTTAGAACCAAAACTCCCAAAATCAATACCAACCTTCCTTTTGTGGTCATAAACCCTGTGTTCAAATTTCATAGATTTCTATTAACTTATACTTAAGTTATGGTGCGAAAACCAAGAAAAATGCTTATTTGGACCCCTTTTTGGCCCCCAATTCCTAAACTGTTAAAACCAAAACTCCCAAAATCACTCCCAACCTTCATTTTGTGGTCATAAACCTTGTGTCAAAATTTCATAGATTTCTTTTTACTTAAACTAGTTACTGTGCGAAAAACAAGAAAATGCTTATTTGGGCCCTTTTTGGCCCCTAATTCCTAAAATGTTGGGATCAAAACTCCCAAAATCTATCCCAACCTTCCTTTTGTGGTCATAAACCTTGTGTTAAAATTTCATAATTTTCTATTCACTTTTACTAAAGTGCAAAATCGCGAAAACTTAAAGTATTTGGACAACGACGCCAACGTGATAGCAATATACGATGAATTTTTTTTCAAATTTTGCGGTCGTATAAAAATCCAAGTACATGTTTAGATTCAGCATATCAAAGCCCAAAAATTAAATTTTTGCTAAAATCAAACTTTTAATTTAATTTTGGACCCTTTGGACTTTAATGTAGACCAATTTGAAAACAGGACCAAGAATTAAGAATCTACATTCACAGTTAGATTTGGCATATCAAAGAACCCCAATTATTCAATTTTTGATGAAATCAAACAAAATTTAATTTTGGACCTCGATTTGGGCCAATAATTAAGTACATTTTTAGATTCAAAATATTAAAGAACCCCAAGGGTTCAATTTTTGTTAAAATCAAACTAAGTTTAATTTTAGACCCTTTGGACCTTAATGTAGACCAATTTGAAAATGGGACCAACAATCAAGAATCTACATACACAGTAAGAAGTTAAAATTGATACTATAAGCTGGTAGAGCATCAACTAAGGATAAAATTAAGTTAAAAATATTGATAGGTCATGGACCTCCTTTTCGAGATATTCGAGATTTAAAATATGGCCGGAAAAGGTCGACTCTGAGTTTTACCTTATATTTGCATAGGTATTATTAGGTCTCAAAACAAAAGAAAGAAAATTAAGAATCTTCTAAAATTTTAATAGATGACCTTTCATGAGCTATTTAGTCTTAAAATAAATGGGTGTTATGGGGCAAAATATTTCACATTGTATTGTATGGAAAAACACCAAGGAGTACAAGCATTGGCACAAATTCTAAAACCTCACCTAAGTACATCCTTAAATGATGAATTTTACTTTTATTTGAATGTCCCTTTAGTATCATTTGCCTCTCCTTTACCCATATTAACAGTTTGAAAATAACAGACTATGGCTATTTAAAAAAAAAATAAGAACATTTTCCGTATCAAGTTAGTTAGTCAGATAAAACAACCGTACGATTGGCAAGATATCGACACGCAATTACGACTACATCGGTTACTGTAGTTTTGGTCCTTTGTGGTTTATAGACATATCGTGATTTTTGAGCGTAGAAGATGACAAAATGGCGGAACGCAGAGAATTGATACTCAAAATTTAAAATCGATGGTGATCTCTTATCTAGCGGAATAAAACTTTAATATCTATAAATTTGAGAATTTTTATACAGAATGGACATAATATCAATTTTTGATTTTTTTGCGAAGTTTCCCTTTAAGTTACTGTGCAAAAACCAAGAATAATGCTTATTTGAGCCCTTTTTTGGCCCCTAATTTCTTAACTGTTGGAATCTTAACTTCCAAAATCAATTCCAACCTGTCTTTTGTAGTCACAAACCTTATGTCAAAATTTCATAAATCTCTATTTACTTAAACTAAATTTATAGTGCCAAAACCAAACTAGGGGCTCTAAAGAGCCTGTGTCGCTCACCTTGGTCTATGTGAATATTAAACAAAGGAAGTAGATGGATTCATGACAAAATTTTGTTTTGGTGATGGTGATATGTTTGTACATCTTACTTTACTGAACATTCTTGCTGCTTACAATTATCACCATCTATAATGAACTTGGCCCAGTAGTTTCTGTGGGAAATGTTACCGGTAGTAAAAATTTACAAATTTTAAGAAAATTGTTTAAAATTGACTATAAAGGACAATAACTCCTTAGGGGGTCAATTGACCATTTTGGTCATGTCGACTTATTTGTAAATCTTACTTTGCTGAACATTATTGCTGCTTACAGTTTATCTCTATCTATAATTATATTCAAGATAATAACCAAAAACAGCAAAATTTCCGTAAAATTACCAATTCAGGGGCAGCAACCCAACAACAGGTTCTCTTGATTCATCTGAAAATTTCAGGGCAGATAGATCTTGACCTGATAAACAATTTTACCCCCATGTCAGATTTGCTCTAAATGCTTTGGTTTTTGAGTTATAAGCCGAAAACTGCGTTTTACCCCTATGTTCTATTTTTAGCCATGGCAGCCATCTTGGTTGGTTTGGCGGGTAAGGCCACACATTTTATAAACTAGATACCCCAATGATGATTGTGGCCAAGTTTTATTTAATTTGGCCCAGTAGTTTCAGAGGAGAAGATTTTTGTAAAAGTTAACAACAACAGACACTAAGTGATGAGAAAAGCTCACTTGGCCCTTTGGGCCAGGTGAGCTAAAAATACTTATTTGGGCCCTTTTTGGCCCCTTATTCCTAAACTGTTGGGACCAAAACTTACTAAATCAATCCCACCCTTCCTTTTAAGGCCATAAATCTTGTGTTAAAATTTCTATTCACTTTTACTAAAGTTCGAGAGCGAAAACTAAAAGTAATCGGACCCCACAGACAAATACGACGACAGAAACGTGATAACAATATAAATGATACAAGACAAAAAAAAAATCAATTTTTGCAGTCGTATAAAAACTAAGCTATAACCACTGAACCAGGAAAATGAGGTCAATATAAATGTGAGATGGAAAATTCGTAACATGAGGCATCTATATACAAAGTATGAAGCATCCAGGTCTTTCACCTTCTAAGATAAAAAGCAGTTAGCTTGTACACCACTGTTTTAACTATCCATATGCCAAGCTTTCTGTGAGTTTTTGGCAGACTTGACAATAATTATTCAAGCATTATTTTATTTTGCTTACAATCTAAATTGGGTTTGCTCATTGTTAAAGTCTGGTTTGGTGGAGAGTTTTCTCATTGGCAATTATATTTCTTGTGTCCTTAGAAATTTATTCTGTAGATTAAATCTTCATATATATATATGCCTTCATTGACCTTTTATCAAAATATACAAATGTATTTATCTTTACTTTTAAGGATGCCACAAAAAAAGCAATACCTGCAGGAGTCCCTTGATAAGGCCATTGGTGCAGTAAATTCAAACAAATTAAGTATTTCTAAAGCAGCTACAGAATATGGGGTACCAAGGACAACCATATCAGACCATGTCAATGGAAAGTATGACAACCATTTGAATGGACCTTCAAAGATGCTGACAGATGAGGAAGAAACATCTTTAATAAACTACGTCAAGTATATGGCAGAGAGAGGTTTTCCTTTGACAAGAAGAATGTTAAAAGCATTCGTAATTTCTATCATTGAGAAATCAGGTAGATCAACTTTATTCAATATGGAAAAAGGTCCTAGTAACAAATGGGTCAACAAACTTCTAAACAGACACCCTGAATTGTCAGAAAAACTACCAGAACAGCAGGACAAAGCCAGGAGACGAATGTCTAATGTCACTGTGGTTGACCAATATTTCAAGTTGCTAGTGGACACAGTCGACTCTTTAGGATTAACAAATAAACCCAACCAGATATTTAACTGTGACGAGTCTGGCTTCAGTGGTAAAGAAAAAAGTAAGGAAAAAGTTTTAACACTAAAAGGGTCACACAGCTACCAACAGAAAGTATTAGTCCATGGTCACATTACAGTTCACATGTGCATAGCAGCGGATGGACATGTCCTCCCTTCATTTCTGATTTTTGATGGTTGCCTGCCTCATAGGAGCTTTAAGGATGGTGTTCCAGATAACTGGTTATATGGATCCTCTGAATCCGGGTACATGGATACCGAGTTGTTTGAAAACTGGTTCGACAAAGTTTTCATACCATTCTGTGGAACAAGAAGACCAGTACTGCTGATTTTTGATAACCACGATTCCCATATCAGTATTGACCTGATAGAGAAGGCCAAAGCTAACAACATTCACATCATTGGTTTACCACCTCATACTACACATCTGCTGCAGCCACTGGATGTTGCCATCTTTGGACCTCTAAAAGAAAAAGTGAACCAATTATCAGTTACCTTGGGAAACCTGAACAAGTGTGCCACCATAGGCAAAGCCAAGTTTCCTGCTTTATTAAGGTATTTACATGTACATATGCTTGGATTATATGTTTATGTATTTTTTTGGTACAACCGAATTTTCAAGCAATCAAATTTTGAGGATTGGGAATTAAAATAATTAAATTCATAGATTTCTGTCATCTGAATTTCCATCACAAGTATCTGATATGGCTAAAATGTAACAATTCATAACAGAATGCAACAAAATTAACTAAAAACATATCATGACTGTTTATTTTACAACAAAACATATCTAAAAATGGTGGACTTCCGGTTGGGGTGTGTATAATACTGGAAACAATTTCGGTAAACACACAATTTTTTCCAGATTTTGACATTCAAAAATAAAAATAAATAAAAAATTATTTGCCGACCTACCAACCTCATTTTTTAAAAGTATGTAACTGGAACCACACACATAGAATAACCATACATTGTCTCGAAATATCAATGTTATTTGTACAAGGCTTAGAAACAGGTAGAAAGCGAGGCTGTGCCGAGCATTTCTACCTGTTTCGAGCCGAGTACAAATAACTGATTGATATTTCGAGACAATGTATGGTTATCCTTTATATACTGCAACTCATATAAGTGTTTTAAATGAAGTATTTAGTGTAAAAACAATCATTTTTAAATTTGGAGCGAACAACGTAAAATTTCCCAAACCTGTATGTTTTATTGACGTCATAAATAAAATTCTACGGAAACGCATTGTCAACCTCATAAACAAGGTGATATACGGTCATGGACTGTATATGACATATAAATATACAGTCAATGCAATTTGACTGCTCAAATAGGACAGCTGCAGTATATATTTTTATTTGGCCTCAACAAGTATTTTTTTTTAAGTTAATGGTGTTAAATACTTACTGATTTTCAGTTTTTTGTCAGCAGACTTCAAACTTCAATTTCACATGAACTGTATAATATAATTTCTGTAACATATATAAACACTGACAAGAACATGCAACTTACACTTTTTTCTTCAGTAATGGGTATCATTTTTATTTGCAGCACTGCAATTGACCAGACTACAACACTAGCAAGGGTCAAAGAGTCTTTCAGGAAATCTGGAATGTATCCTGTAGACAGATCCATAATTCCAAATTCACAACTTGCGCCCGCCGACTTCAACAAATCTGAAAAGACAAATAAAGAAACTACAGATGTAGATACAACAACAATCACCAGTAATGGTAAACTATTTATTTCATTTGATTTGTTATATTAGGCCTGAAATAAAATATTGTTTGTTTCCAAAATCCCGACAAACCTTGCAAAAATGGTGCTACTCATAATAAAATTTTATTGTCATAACTAAATCGAATATTATTTTATTCATTTCTGATTTTCAGGCTTGCAGGATTGTCCGATAATGTTCAAGCTTTTTGGAAAAATAAAATTATTTCCATACCTACATTGTACCTACCCACACCTGGCTTCGTAGAATCGGGATTTGGGAAAAACAAACAATATATTAATTAAGGCCTTAGGCCATACTTAAAAATATTTTGGTTTGCCCAAACCCTACCCAAAGGTTGAGACAGTGGGTAGGTAGGTAGGCAAAAAGAAATTGAAGTATCAGATGTTTATTAGTCTTCATGCCTATTTGATTAAAAAAAAAACTTCTTCAAATCAGGACAATAAAAGAATTTGAGTAGGCAGCTTTTTTCTGGGTAGGTACGTTTGGGCAAACAAACCTATTATTTATTATGGCCTTATCCCATACATGAATACATATTGTTAAGCAGTGATATTGTTTGCCTTATATTAATGGAGAAAAAGGCTTTTCTCCTGGAGGAAAATCCCAATTTGAAAAAAAAAATGGCTTAAAATATTCCCAAAAACAACTTTTTTCCCAAACAGTGCAGTCTCAGTACTAATTGTGCATGACTTCAAACTGACAAACACTCATTTTAACTTTTTTTCTTGCCTAAAATTACTGTAGGTGCAGATTTGAGGGTCTGGTTATGTATCATCACTGACAAAAAGAGGTTTTATTTCAAAGCAGGGTTTGACTCTTGAAATGGAGTCTGTAAATTGAAGTTTCAGTCAAATTCATCGTTTATTCCAAAATTCCCAATTTGATGAAAATTACGCATATTTTCGAATAAAAAAGGGTGGAGGTAGTTTTGAAAAAAAAGTCAAGAATATTGCTGACTGTTTAGAGGTGGGAAGTTCTTGTCCATTCATTTTAGATGTGTTTTGTCATTTGATTTTGCCATGTGATTATGGACTTCCTGATAGGATTTTCCTCTGAGTTCAGTATCTTTGTGATTTTACTTTTCTCTCAATGATGATGTGATACCAATATACGACCAACATTTCTTAATTTTTGTGTTTCGTATAAAATTTTTAACTGCATTCCATTCAGTGTTTCTCTAAAAGAAGAAATTTGTATGTATTTCCCATAGGGTCCTATGTTAAACTTAATCCCCACCATGGTGGCCATCTAGGCATCTTGGAAGTTGGATTGGCTAAAAAGTAATAACTACTGGTCATTATCTCATTAAGAACATTCATGCTATGCTTGGTTTCATTCCATTCAGCATGTTCAGTGGTTTTCTAAACGAAGACATTTGTTTGGGTTTCCCATGGTGACTTATTGATGACATCAAAATTTCAATGTAGGATAAAAAACTTAATTCACATAATTTTTTCACTGACCCCCACACCCACCTCTTCACTTAATTTGGGGAAAATTGATTGACCAATGGGGATTACATATAAACAAACAATTACAGGCTCTCGACTTGGGACAGGCTATAAATATACCTAATCACTAATCATTCCATTCTAAAATTACACAACTTTTTCATCCAGTTGACAAATGGTTGAAGCTAACTGGGATCTTTTTTAAACCATGCGACAAACATGATGCTTTTTCATGAGACCTGTTTAACCTACCGCACATATTTCAAACAAAATATTCTTTTTCTTCATTTTCATTTTCGAAATAGTGGATCATACCCTATCAAAGTTTCTTAATGATCGCTTTCTAAAGTTTTTCCTCCCTCAGCTCACTACTGAGGACAATCAAACTCATAAATCTAAAACAAACTGACAACGCCATGGCTAAAAATGAAAAAAACAACATGAACCCAACCAAATACTAGGGGTGATCTCAGGTGCTCCCAAAGTGTAAGCAGATCCTGCTCCACATGTGGCACCAGTCATGTTGCTTATGTGATAACAAATCCGGTAATTAGTCTAATTAAAGGTGTATGTATCGTATGTGTTAATATACAAAAAAATAATTAAACAAAAAAATGTAACACAGCAACAAATAAATAGTTTCAATAGTGTTATCTTGCTTGCCCATTAACTTCTGAGTTATTTAATCTTTTGTTAAATTCTACATTTTTGTACCTCGAGTTTTTTCTTTTACAGAGCTCCAGGAATCAACAATTCTTTGTCACTGTTGTGGCAACACTATCTCCTATGTTAAAGAAATAGAGATGAGCATAAATGAACCAACTGAAAATCCACTTGTAACAAAAAACTTAATTCCAAGAAGTTTAGCAGATGTGCTGTTACCTCCAGCAAATCCATCTCTAGCAAAAAAAACTTCTAGTAAAATCATAACAGAAGCCAGGGTAATAACAGGGGATGAAATGCTTCAAAAACTACAGTCAAAGCGTGATGAGGCAGTAAAGTTGGCAGAAGAAAAAGAAGAAAGAAAAACAGAAAGAGCTAGAAAAAAGGAAGAAGCTGAAGTTTTGAAGGAAGCAAAGAAAGAAGAAAGAGAAAGAAAGAAAAGAGACAGAGAAATAAGAGACACCGAAAAGGAAGAGGAAAGAGAGAGGAAGAGACAGAAGAAGGAAGAAAAAAGAAATATGCAGCAATGTAACCAACAAATCACTGCTGAATTCCACCAGTATGCTACATGTACTAAATCATCTGTAGACATGGTAGATAATAGAAGAAGTACCAGAGTAAAGACCCCTTTAATAATGGAAGAATTTTTACAATTTGATAGCGATATGGAGATTATAGAGACAATGGAAGAATAAGGAATATATAATTAAAATCTCTCCAGACTGTATAATTTGAAGAACTGTGAAATTTATTTTAAATTTTTTTTGGATCGAAATTGCATTATATTGATATAAATCTAATACTGTTCATAACAAACTTATTGCTGCAATATTGATTTTAATTCGATAATACAATTATCATCTGTAAAAGACTTATTATTATTACCTGTATATTGTACATGTTGTAAGCTGCAGAAAGTTAAAAGTTTTTTCTGGGTATTAAGGCATATAAGGTTTAAGATTTAGATTTCTTTTTTTGCACGTCTTCATATTGTTTCTGAAAGAAATAATTAGGAAGTGGTAGAGACAAAAAGTTTTGACCAATAATCTGGGTTCACAAATCATTTAATGAAAGATAATAATATGCAAAATTATTCTGTTATTCAACTTATTGGTAATTCAATTATATTCTAATCCAAAAAAAATAATTAAGTAAATGTGGTTTTTGAAAGATCCGAAAGCAAATGTAATGACAAATAACAAGTTTTGATATGCATGCATAACGTATACAATATTATCTTACACTATATATACCAATATTTAAGTAAAAGATCAGCAAATGATTTTTGAAGATGTTATGAATCATAATCAAATTGATAGTTTCAATAATCTTTAACTTTAATAAAAGCTTTTTATAAACATTTTAATCATCTGAAAAGATATGGACAGTTGTCAGGCTATATAGTATTCACATCGAAAAATTTCTGAATGACATATACATAATATTTTGTTCATTTAAGGTAGTACCTTAAATCCTGGAGATAACTCTGTAAAATCAGTTAATCATTTTAATCATGTTATACTGTTCAGGAAATTTTAAGCTTTTCAATGATCGAACTAGTGTTTGTCAAACTGAAATATATTCAACCATTTCTTCCCAGAAATCAATTGGTTCAAGTTTTTTGAAATTTTTGTATTCATTTCAAAGGGTCAAAGTAAATATTTTGTAAAAATTTTGTGAAAATTGAACGAGCCAAGTTAATTTTAGTCAGGTGTTGGGTAGCAGCTTAATGAATAATTGTATATGATATAGCAGACATGTGTATTTAACCTTCAGTCTACTAGCAAACTCAGATTAAACAAATTGTGTTTACAGTAGCAGAAATTGAACATTGACTTTGTTTTATTATGCCAAAATCAAACAAATACAAATTTAAATATTTGTTTATTTGCAAATCAGGACCTCCAAAATGAGCAGAATAATTACTAAAACAGTGTATTTTTCAAACACAGTCAATATAAGGTATATTAAGATTTATGCCTTAATATGTAATATTATATTGTACCTGTAGTCTTCGTTATAAACTCATCTGTTGGTTTCTTGTTTTATGGTAGTTGTCTATCTACATATTAACATTTGCACAAGTTCAAATTAAGAAGATTCTTCATCCTTTTAGGGACCCTAAAAAAACATTCAGATGAATAAAAAAAAAAGAAAGATGTGGTATGATTGCCAATATTAAGACAAATCTCCACAAGAGATGAAAATGACACTATTGGTCAATGTACAGCCTTCAGCAATGAGCAAAGCCCATACCACATAGTCTTCTATAGAAGACCCTGAATGTCACCAACAGCCTAACTTGGGTACAAAAAACGAATGAAAAACAAATATGTAACACATAAAAAAAAGACAACCACTGAATTACAGGCTTTTGACTTGGGACAGACACACACATCCATAATATGGCAAGGGTAAACATGATAGCAGGATCCCAACCCTCCCCCTAAGCTGGGACAGTGGTTCAACAGTACAGCATTAGAAACAACTATAAAAATCAGTTGAAAAAGGCTCAACTCATCAGATGTACAAAAATACAGGTGGACCTTTTTGGTCATGGCCGGGTACTTGTACATTTTATCTGACAAGAAAAAGACACTAGGTACAGATCTGAGAGTACTCGCAGATAACTGACAGCTACCTATATCTAACAAAAACATTGTGCATTCAAGACTAAGAACCCTGCTAGACAGACATATCAAATTAAAATCATAGCATATTCATATAAAACTTTCAGCTGTGGTTAGTTGCATCCCTTCAGAAAGACATACACATCTGACAAAATTACATGTACATGTACAATATTGCAGACACAGATGAACTACACAGCTACAATAACATAAATAGTATAGAATAGATGTACATGTATTAAGGTATTAAACATAAAAACCAAATAACATACACATGTACATGTAATTTGTATGTCAATAAATCACAAGAGCAATGTCAAAGAGTCTAGTACAGGAACATGCAAATTTGATTACAGTATTACATGCATACATGTACATAGGTCAATAAATCACAAGGTCAAGAAGTCTAGTAGTACAAGTACATCTTACTATAAACTGCAGCATATGTACATTGTATGACCAACTATTGAGCTTATCATTATAAAAGCCAATACATTTAACAAGAGGGAGGCAATACATGTACATTGCACCATAATCAGGTTGAGAACAACCTGTTAGATGACCTTCCATGACAATGTTTTTAAATATCCCTTTAAATGTAAGACATGCATGAGGGGTACATTAAGGTGACAATTTTTTTTGTGTAATAAGTTTCTTTTAACCAATTTAAAGTACAAACAAGTGAAACTGCGAGCTACTGCTCACTGATGATACCCCATGCCAGCAGCAAGTGGATAATATAAATAGTGAAAAAATATGCAAGTGTTCGGTAAACAGGAAGTTGTCGAGTGATGAATCTGAAAACACATCACACGGTTAAGCTGATTTATATAAATCCTGAAACCAAATTTTAGAAATCCTTGTATTGTAGTTTGTGAGAAAAATTTGATGAAAATTTTCAACTTGGCTATCATGTGTAAAATCATACAAGTGTTCGGTAAACAGGAAGTTGTCAAGTGATCAATCTGAAATCGCATCACACGGTATAGCTGACTAACAGTTAGGTACACTCAGACTCAGGGGCTAGAAGGTGGCATAATTTGTAAGTACTAACACAACACACATCAGCACATGTCATATGTTAAAAATGTGATGCAAATGAAGACCCCTCAAATTGGTTCACAAAGGGTGGGGGCACTTCCTATGATATTAAATATATACAATGTGAAAGGACAAGCTGCTGGAATAGGTTGGGAAAACGATCAGTAATATTAAGACAAGTCAATAAAATTCCATAACTTCTTCACTCATCTTTCTTGGTGTTGTCTGTTGTGTTTATACTATCAACCCTTGTTTCTCTTTTTAAAGGACACATTGAAAAGGGGGGGGGGTAGGGTTTGACGTAAAAATATTGAAATTGCCGTCATCCCCTTAAAACAACTAGAATCAAAAGGTCAACCACTCCTTCTTCAGGTTGTCATAACCATAGGCAGATCACCCCCTTTTCTTTGTGGGAAAAAATTGGTTGATATTGTAGGGAATCATTGAAGCACGACTATTAAAAAAAAAGAGTGCCTCCCCCTTCGCTTAGGTCAGTCAGACCCCTTCTCCTTTTAGGAAAAGTTTTGGATCCTACACTGATAACAAATGGAAAAATGTCTGATTGTCACCTATCAATTAAATGTTGACCTACGTTTCAGTGAAATTACCTGCATGTAAACTGGAGGCTCTGTCTGAAAGTGAAAGTTCCGATTTCAAGTCGATCTCGACTATCACCACCAAACGTGCGGTCTTTTTGAGTAAAATCTTGACTGATTATTCGTCGGTCTTCAAATTTGTTCTCCTCATAATTGGTCATAGTCCAAATAATTATGACGTCTTGAAAGGCTATTATAATTTTTTTCTTTGACGCCTTACATCGACGTCATAACGCCAAACTCATATATTCAGTTGGACTTTGAAAAGGAATTTACTGCTTTATTAAAACGTTTAGCTGATTTCTCCTAAAGATGCTTCATTTTAGGTGTATAAAATATATTTTTTAACCAAACTCGGTACATTTTCACCGACCTGAATTTCCGGATAATGTAAAACAATGGTTCCGGAAATTCGGGTTTTACCGAGTTTGGTGTGAAAATTATTTTATAATCTTCTTAAAGGAAATCAGACAAACGTTTTAAAAAATGCAGTCGACATGTTCCCGCCTCGGATGGAATTGTTCCTTATATTATTATTTCTGTAGGGATTAATTGGAAATATTTTGCACAAACAAACACATAAAAGGTAAGAATTTTTGTTTATGCATTTTGTTTTAGCCTTCAATGAAAATTTGATGGCTAAATTGGGTCTCAAAGTTGAGAGCAAAATATGCTCTCAAAGTCCAACCGAAAATGGCGGCTTCAGCATTATGACGTCGATGTAAGGCGTCAAAGAAAAAAAATTATAATAGCCTTTCAAGACGTCATAATTATTTGGACTAAATTGGTCAGTCAACTTCATTCCATTTCCAGCCATGCTTTCCATGTTGTTCAACGCCGGGGTTTACAATTCATCTAAAAGGGCGCCAAATTAAAATGAGGCACTTTGACGAGGTAAGCAAAGAGAGACAACTCCTGCGTAACGAAGACGACGCTTCAGCGATAAAAAAATATTTGCTCATCTCCAAATTGATTCATAACATTTAATGTAAAAAATCAATACTATACAATTTGTTAAAATAGTTTGAGACCGTGTTTAAACTCATCTGACAACCATTGAGAGAGAATTGTAACAATTTCGGTGCTGACTGTAACTGGTCCTCGGCATCTTCAAATCTCGTACGAAATCGGACGCCGTTAAAAGTTAATTTCTGAGAAATTTAGTTAATTTTAAATACTGACCAATTGAAATATTAAAGTAATTTTGGTAACCACTTTCCTTGTCAAAGGATAGATTTAAATGTTCTCACGTTTAGAAGATAAATGAAATATACTGACAAAAAATGACGGTAACTGGTCCTCGACCAGTACTTGTCCAGCACATCTAGTGGAGCAATATAACATTTCATTTACATCAACATTACATTAAGTTATAACTTTGATCTTTATGTGTTTGTTAAGTATTATTATACTTTGGATATGAATAATATTACCACACTACAAATATAAACTTAACTCGTATAAATATTTTTTCAAAATTTATAATTCTTTCAAATACAGTACAATGTAACAGTAAATATACATCTAGTGGTCAAAAATAAATTAATAAATACAATTTAGTGAGAAGAAAAGAATTTACAACGGACTTTTTAAATTAACATAAATAAATGTGCAAACATTTCATATTCTGAATATCAGAATGTACAAATAATTATCGATCATTAAGGTGAAGTTCAACTTTCAAGATATCGGTTAAATACTATGTAGGGACTTTAAAAACACTTTCATGTTTCCTTCATTTCATATGCCGGATGTATTACACCTTGACAAATATACAAGTTAATAGTGATATTTTTTTTCTAAAAACTGTTGATTAACCTATTTTCGTGGGTTCAATTTTTTGGTGGACTATACTAAAATTGGTTTTCTTTTGTGATATTGGACTTCAAGGTTTTGCCAAAATCTGTAATTCTTTTGCACATATAAAATTCACAGTACACCTGTATATATGAATTACACAAAAAATTGGAACCCCACAAATAATAATGAGTCCAAGAAACATCTGTCTATGTAAAAAAATGTTTTGAATTGGTACATTTTATATTGATTAGATTGTCTGGCATCACAGTAACAGCTAGCTAGTCCTAAGAAATAAGAACATTGAAAATTAGATTTTTGTTCAATGATTTTAATATTGAATAAATCTTTGAAATATAAGGTTGTACTAGAAGGTATTCTTTTAAACAATGTTTCTGGTCTCCTTTCATTGATGTCTTGAGGCAAAATAGCATGTTAGGTACCAGTGTAAACCAGTTAAACATGCATAATTGGAATAACTCTTGAACTTGATAAAAATGTGTATACTGTAAAAATGACCAATGCAGCTATCTGATAATTTGAATACTTAAATCCTAGAAATATGGCAGTTTTATTTTCCATTCTTTGGCAGGAACAGTGTGTCCATAAAAATGGAACTACATGAAGCTTAACACATTTAAAGTATTTTGTATAACAAACTTGAAATAAAAACAGCATTAATTGGGATTTGAGAATCCTATAATGGCAAAAAACATCATTGAAGTTTTAAAAATAGACGCAACTGACAGGACTGGATAATATCATATAAATCATATTTGAAGATATCATGTCCTATATATAACACACTTTATACTCAGTCTATGATAATGTTTTACACTGTTGTAATAGAAAATGACAGCACTTGACTTGTATATCTGTATCACAACCTTGTACATGAAATCTATGCTGAAAACCCCTGAGTGAACCAAATAAAAGTGGTGGCAGTTACACTCTTTTGGTAAGAGTTATAATCACTCTTTATTTAATTGTTTAACACCTGCACTAGCTAAACTGAAACACTAGCAATAAAACTGTGGTCAGTTTTCTGTACTATCAAGGCCTTCAGCAGCAAATTTTAAAGCATCTCTGATTCTGGAATGACTGGAAAAAAAAGATAGAATAATTTAGATTTTCAACAATTAACAAAAGTTATTTGCAACGAGAGTTTTATTGAGCATATTTTTTTCATGTTGCAAGCATGAGGGGTCTGTATGTGGATTTGTTTTTAGGTAGGACTAAATTTCTGTTCCTATCCAATTCACCTTCATTTTCTTTTAATTTGGAAATCCAAATTTTATCCCTTCATCTCTGTCAGCCCCTTTTAAAGAACCTACTTTTTGTTCATTCATTCCCAAAATAAACTTACATGAAATATTTTCCACTGGATATTACACTCCTAACAATCAATCAATAAAATGATTTTAATCCCAACTACCGTAACAGTCCTCATTTGACTGCATTACTTTTTACAATGATTTTAATCCCAACTACAGTAACAGTCCTCATTTGACTGCATTACTTTTTACAATGAAGTCATCTTAAGAAACAATTAACTTTTTATATGTCATTCTAAATGGGGATTTCAGCCTTTTATTTCATTAAAACCAATGAGCACCTTGGATGTAATTAATTTCATTTTACATTTGTCATAACAGAACCAAATAATGTAAAAATTGTTTTAACAACAAAGTGTTTATAGGTCACAATGCCTTTGACCATCACATTTCTTTATATTTAATCAGCTGCAAAATATAGGACAAAGCTCCTACTTTGCGTATGTTGGGGCCCTTTATAGCTTTCTATTCAGTGTGAGCCAAGGCTCTGTGTTATTTAAGACCGTACTTTTGACCTATAATAGTTTACTTTTGTGATTTGAATGGAGAGTTGTCTCATTGGTACTTATATCACACCTCTTATATCTATATAAATATATTAAACATTTTCAAAGGTCAGTAAACCTTCAAATCAGGGTCATTGAAGAGTTGCATTCAAAATGCAATTATAAATATGTACTACGTTTGATGTAAATGCAACCCCAAAATTTATTACAACAAAATTAACCTGATATTGACCAGACACATAACTATCAGAAAACATAGTGCCCACTACTATGGCTGACTGGACTAAATATAATACCTTGATGTTTTAGTAAAGTGAATAGACTGTGATACATTCTTTTTTGGTGATCTGCTAGAATCTGAAGGTTGTGATGGTAATTTGTCTAATGTGGACTTCAGCTGTTCCATTCTGAAATAAAAGAAGTGGATTTATTATTGATGGATGACAATTGTAATCAGTGTCTTTTAGCATATTTCTGTTAATTATTGTCAGTTTAGAATTTTCAATGACAATTTCTTTATTTTTCCTTAATTAAATATGGTGATTACAACAAGTAAATGGTACAGTGATTTCTGCTTTTTATTTCTGTGAGCAAAATCATCTGTACATTCTTAATTTTTTATTTCAATATTAAAATAAAAGGTATTTGTGTTTATCTAAGATTCACTGACACATCATACTTGCATACAAGTGGAAAATTGTCATTGCTATATGAATGTTTCTCCATATCGTAGTCAAACTGTTAAAGTAGTGTGGAAAATTGTCATTGCTATATGAATGTTTCTCCATATCGTAGTCAAACTGTTAAAATAGTGTGTAAAATTGACAATGCAAGTTGTAATGTGTAAAAGGGAAAGGTTTCATACTAAAAATTTCACATAGAAATAGTTGCAACATAACAATTAATACAAAATAACTTTTTTTTACATATTACATTAAAAAGGACAAGATCCAGAAAGTGTTTGTGTCTATAGGCCTAGTGATTCAATGTCATTATTGGCAACTTTTGGCTACAACACATTTTGGTTCCTAGGTGGTGGACAAAGGTTTCATCAAGCTTTCCAGTCTGAAAATGCACACAAGCATTGTTTTTTGACAATACACCAATAATGTGCTGACTTTGAGGCTTAGAGGGGGGTGGGGGTCCTATCCTGGATCCCGCTTACTGTTTTGTCAAATTCTTATATCCTGCTAACACTTTGTACGTAAGTATTTCTCATATTTTTGTAATTTCCCGTGATCCGCTAGATCTCATTTCCCGTTTTCACGGCACATTAATTTGACTTTCACGAGTCACGCTTAAAAATATTGTCAATTCCGCGTCACGCTTAGACCCAAATGAGACCCACCTTAGAATGTACTCTATTAAAGAGATAACTTAGTAGTAAGGCTTTTGGAAGTACGATTTAAGAACTAAATTATGGCTACTGTCGATTCATCTATTTTCGTTTGGTACCAATTTTGGTTGATTGCTGAAAACTTGAATTTGCGTGGATATTTGATTTTGTGGTTCGGCCAAAGTCTGGATACAATTTTATAGAAATTTGTTTACCATTGAATATTTAAATTTGTGGTTCACATGTACCCTCAAAACTCACGAATAATAATGAATTCACAGTATTTTATATTTTATGAAAAAGTTGGCCTAAAGTGAACCTTGATGTATATTGAAAAAAGTGCTGATGGATATTTGTGTCCCTTTTACCTTTCCATAAAATCATTTTCTATAGATTTCATATCACTGTCCATTTGTTTCATCTGTGTTTCAACCTGTCTTACTGTTATTACTGTAAAAGAAACATTTCAAGTTTTAAAAAAAAACAAAAAACACCCATAAAGACAATGAATTTTACAATACTTCTTATAGCTATTGGAAATCTATGCTAGGTGACTCTAGAATATGTGCTGCTTGAACTATTGACTGCATGCAGTTGAATGAGAGTTTCAATAATGAAGTTTTATTAGATTGAGCACTTTCTCTAACTCTATTTAACTGAGTATATTTCAAAGATTTTATTATGAATTGATGTAGATGGTTAGTAGTTACACAAATGCCATACTTGTTGTGAGTACTGTACATGAAATAATATTCCCATCAACACAGAGAAGTAACGAGAGTGATATCCCAGTACTATTCCTATTTCATGATGGAACAATCTATTTAAAATACAGACCTGTGTCCATGCTTCACTTACAAGAATCTGACACAACTCTGTACTACATTCTGTTTCAAAGATCTTTAGGATCATATGACTTGTCATAATGATACACACCAATAACAATATGAAGGCTGATATTTCATTAGCTGGTGTGATAGTTACCAGAATAGACAGTAAAACAGTCTTGTCAGATCTTTGGTGTACATGTCATGATGTCTCAGTCAGACAAAGGATCTGTATTTCAATCAGCTTATTGTTGTCTTGTATAAATTCAGACCATGTCCCTGTTTTACCAATTTATTGTGTTATATACAGATAACTCGAGATGTGAGGTATAGTTAAAACTTACTTGTTGAAGCAGTCATTGGTCTAATCAATGGAGCGTTAGAATATAGATACAGATAACTCGAGATGTGAGCTATAGTTAAAACTTACTTGTTGAAGCAGTCATTGGTCTAATCAATGGAGCGTTAGAATATATATACAGATAACTCGAGATGTGAGGTATAGTTAAAACTTACTTGTTGAAGCAGTCATTGGTCACATCAATGGAGCGTTAGAATATATATACAGATAACTCGAGATGTGAGCTATAGTTAAAACTTACTTGTTGAAGCAGTCATTGGTCTCATCAATGGAGCTCCTCTATGAGCAGCTCTTTTCAGATGGGCCTAAAAATAATGGCAATCATGTAAAAAATCAGCATCAAAATATCAACAGTAAACACACAAAATATTAACATATTCTATTTTATACAGTGACAAATGAATGCCTATTGGTGACAATAGATCACACTCTCCATTCTACTAGGTTAGCTAGAGGTTAATATTTTTCTAACTTACAGAATTTTACTTTTCAAGAAGGTTCATTTACCCAACTATTTTAATACTTTTTATTTCTAGGTGCTAATGAAATAAAAATACATATCTTATTTGCAAGACTTGATTAACTTAACAATCATAGATTCTTAAAAAATAAATCCCATAATTCACCATGTATATTAAGAGATTTGTTTTTATACTCCATGTTGAGTGACATACTATAACAATGCAGCAAGATGAAACAATATTTGTAAAACTCAAATTATGTTATGTTTCATTGTTACAATAAAACTGAATCTGTTTTAAAAAAAATATGATTTATTATTGCTATTTTACGAAATTTTCCTTTGATCTTATGGACTGATAATTTCCTTTCTCAGCACATTAGCGTGATATGAAGAGTTATCGCTAGAAACTAAGGGTGCTCATGTTGTTGTCAATAAATTGATAATGTCATCATGTGTAAAATAGCCATAAACATATTATCATTGGTAACTTCAACTCAGTTGTATTTCTCAATTTTGCCGTACAGGCTCAAGCGAGAATCATACTTGTTGTGATGATCAACGATAATCTATAACTAACAAAATTCATAACCTACCCCATCCAGAATATCTAGATTAGAAAATTCTGCCTGAATATCTGACATATATGATATATGAATGCCATCATCATCATTAGAGAAGGGATTTCCAGATATAAATAATTCTGATAATTCTTCTAAACTGTTCAAGGAGCACTGAAATAAAGAATATAAATAGAATGAAATTCAAAACAGTGTGGCTGTGGCCATTGATTGACACATTAAATTCATCCATTGACTGGGACAATTTACGTGAACGTTTGTCTGTAACGACCACTGTTCACGACGTACCTACGATAGACATTTAAACTGTGGGGTCACCAAATGTTTCTTAACGCCTTTAATTATAAAATAATTCGAAAAATTAATCAGGAATAACCTTTATGTTTTGATTTATATAACTAATATAAATCAAAACATTGTGTTATTTCTGATTAATTTTTCGAATTACTTTATTAAGGTGTCGAGAAACTTTGGTGACCCCATAGTTTAAGTGTCTTTAAAAAGTACATAGTGAGCAGTGTCGTTACATACAAACGTTCACCTAAATTGTCCCAGTCAAGGGATGAATTTAATGTGTCAATCAATGGCCACAGCCACACTGTTTTGAATTTCATTCTAACATTGATATCAATGTAATAAACAGAGGTATAACTAAAATCACTGTCAAGTATACTTCAATCTGGGAATGACAAGATGACTTCTAATGAGATTGTTTGACTTGAATACTGTGGATTCATTAATATTTGGTGGAAACCAATGTTCGTGGATTTCATGGGAACAGGGGAACCACAAATTTAAATGCTCAACAAATTACAAATTTCTTAAAGGAATATACATGTATGCAGACTTTGCCTAAACCTTGTGATCAAATATCTTCAAAAATGTAAATATTCCGTCCTTTAAACCAGATCAAACCGAAGTCAGTATTTAGGTGCAAAGTAAAGGCTGCTTGGACTAGTTTCAGAAACGTGAGTCTGTGTAGGGTGACATATCTTCTTACTGACATTTACCTGCGAACTAAAATGTTTAAAATCCTGCTTTGTGTATTAGAATAGTGCAAATTATGCTGTATTTTCACAAAAATACATGCAACTAGCTCTATTATTGTAAATTAAGCCAATCTTCTGAGTGATAGACACATTATATATGTTGTATAATATAAATATCATACTTTTAGAGTCAATCTAATTAAGATTAGTTATTAAAACTTGCTGCTCATTTTCATATGGTTGCTTTTATGTGGCATCTGTTTCAATGTGCAGATAACTAATTTTGATCACATTCATTAGAATTAATACTGTAATGTCTTCAATAATTACCAAACCTTTAACCTTTAAAAAAAGAAGAGTACTCACCACTTCTTCAAACGAAGATATATTATTTCTGCTAATATTTAAAATTTCTAACACAGGAAAAGAAGTTGGTATATAAGATAACTCAGATATGTGGTTGTCTGCAGCATATAACTCTGTTAATAACCTGAAATTGTAAAACATTGGTGGAATCAGAGTGTTAAAAATGTTAATATATACTATAAATTTTCAAGTTTTTATTATGATGATATGTATCATAATTTAATTTTGGATGTAACGCGTCTTCTGATTGGCTGACGTTATTTTGTTATGAGCCCATAGACATAATTTAGTCATGTGACCGTGACGTCATCAACGTTTTTTCATGGTTTTCTACGGTTTAAAATGGAATTTAGAATTAAATTATAAGAAATGACTGTAATATTTTTTCTGTCTATTCGAAATAACATAAAAAATGTGGTGCACACTGTTAAATAACCCGCTACACGCATTATTCAGTGTGCACCAAATTTTGTATGTTATTTCTTCATAGACAGAAAAAATATTACAGTCATTCCTTAAATATATTTTTTTTAAGAGTACCCTTTTGGTGCTTTTTCAGGAATGTTTGTAATTGTTCAGGTGAATATAATAAAATTTAGTACACAGTAGTTAAAAATTCAAAAATATTTTTTTTCCCAAAAAACTTGTTTATTTTTCAATCATAAGTTGGGGGATGACATGCCCCATGTGAAACACTTGCACCACACTTTCACTGTTGAATTGTTCACTGCATCAACTCTTAGAAAGAGTCCTTAACATCGCTTAAGTGAATTGCTGAAAGGCTAAAATTCTAAAGTGCTAATCCTATCCAATAAATTTTTATACTCCAATGAGATTGGTAATTATCCACCCTTTACCTACTCCTCATATATTTCAGTCAAGTACAGGTAGTACATTTAAATCATACAACTTGAACTTGTTCTCTTCCTAAAAATGCACATAATATTCTGTCATTTGATGTTATGATACCAATTATCAACCAATCAATCAAATATGCATTTAATTTGCCTCTAGACATTAAACAATCACCCATCATCATCAATTGAAGGAAGCAAATCCAATTAGTGACAAAGTATATACCAGTAACCTTTTCTGAGCATTGGTACTGTCCATTTACTATTACTTACTTGAGCTTTCCAACCTGTTTAATTGTGGTGATTCTATTATTAGATACATTAAGTATCTGTAAATTCCCCATTCCTTTAAGTCCATTTATATCTTTTAAATCATTTCCTGACAAGTCTATATCTTGTAACTTTTTACATCGATTAAAATCCACAGTCCGTAAACGATTATTACTCGCATTTAATTCTTCTAAATTTGGTAAGTAGTTTACAAACTGCAAGAGAAAAAGCATTGAAATAATATTAAAACTGACAAGTTAGTCATGGAGAACATGATTTATCTATTAGTTGTTATTGGTATAGCAATTTCAAGCTGATTTTTAATTTGTTCTTATTTTTGCTGTTAGAACTATTTCAATTTAAATGTATGGGATGGAAGGAAGTGAAGTTAAATTATTGAATGTGGGTCATGCGTCTGTAATTGGTATGCGTCTATTACCATTATGCAAAATTATCTTAAAAATGGTTCTTTGTTGTAGGAATATTTTGAAAGTCCCTTTCAACCCTCCCATATACATTTAAATGGAATATTAGCCCTTACACCACTGTCTTATCTCAGGAGAATGTTGAGGGCTCACAAACATGTTAACATAGTCACAATTTATACGTGTCTATCCAAAGTAAGAAGTCTGTAATTTAGTGTTTTTGGATGGTTGATGTCTGTTATATATGTTTTTCAACTTTATTGTTTTGTCATATATCAGAGAATAGTTTTTTTTCATTCTAATTGTTTCTCATTTAGTGGAGTCAACCTTTTTTTAGCTGACAATACAGTAATTGTTTTTGCTTATAATTGAATGCCAGAAAGTGACCTTTAACTGCATCGAAATGCTTTATTTGAAATCTGTTAAATAAATGTTTCATTGAAAATCATACTACATCTTCTTTTCTTATATTGGATGGAACAATGATTTTATTATGTTACTTGAATTTAAAGAACTAAACCACTTTATATTCACATAAAATACTAAAGTTTATATGGTATGTTCAGACAGTAGTCCTTACATTAATATATACTTACAGAAAAATTATCTAACATATTACTACTAAGGTCAAGGACAGTGAGATGTGAACAACATGATAGTTCTGGAGATTCTATCCTCATCAAGTGATTAGAACTCAGGTTCAATGTCCTTATCTTTGTACACTGGCTCAGACTTTTTCCTACAGAAGTTAAAAATTCTTTATTGCATTTATTTGCTTCAAAATACTTATTTATTGGCTATGCAGGTCAAGATGAAATGTTCACTTTTTAGAATGTTACACCTTTAAATCGTATGTCAAATCAAAAACTTCTTGAAGTTCTTATTTTTAATTTCCAACATTTTTTTTATGTTTTAAACTAAATGCTACTTCTAAATCTGAAGCATTATGGGAAATATTTTGAAATTTTTCATAAACATACATCAAAACACTGATTTACAACAATGACATTCAAACATTAATACTTTTCTTTTCTTTAACACTACTAACAATGATTCAAAACAGATTTCTTAAAAAAATAGTGAATTACAGCATTTTTAGAACAATCTAGCAGGAAAACTATCGTTAACCTGCTACAATAGATGCAAACTTGTCCATGATTTGATAAGGTAAACAGCAAAAATAATCAAGATTGAAACAAAATAGAAGATGCACAATGACATTATAAATTTCATTGAATTCTGATAAAGGTTTTCGGTAGAGAAATGGATAAGAATGTATACTGTAGTATATTTATTTATTACAATACCCAGTGTTCTCCCCTGAAATTTTGGATAGCATCACATTTTGCGTAAAAAAAAATAACTGTATTTTTTTTAATGTCATTTGTCGCGTCGTGTTGATGCTCTATTTCCTTTATATGTTTTAGTTTATATTGTTCAATTCATAACTGAGAATACAATTAAACTATAACAACAAAAACAGTTGTTTCAGTTTATGTTTTCTTTATTCATTTATAGTTACAGAATTAATTTTTTTCCTGGTGTGCCAAATAAAAATAGATATGTGCTTTCAGTTACCCAACAATAAGTCAAATGAATGAATGGTTCATTAAAGTGCAACCTGTATATATGTATATATACAAAACTAAATATCTAGTACAAAAAATTAACTATTTTTTTATTTTATATTAAGTAAAGATAAAGTACTAGTAGTAAAAGTAGCAAAAAAAATATCAATTTAAAAACTTGTTTCATGGCACTGAATGAATTAGTCCCTGTTATTTCTTATCTTTACATCAAAATGATACGTATTTTTAACAAAGTTATCTAACAAATAGTCTATTAATGCGTAGTTTTCTCTAGGTACATTTTTTCTGTCTACCGTCCGTCTGTTGTCATTATCGTGAAAATGCGGATTTTTGTCATATCTGGTCCGGTTCCGATCCGTAGTTTACACAAAAGTGTGCAATGGCGGCCGTAGAAAAATTTACGAAAATGAGTCCGAGAAAAAACATTGTTTGACAAGAGATTGTGAATGAATAAGACGCTTTTAATGCATTAAATGAATTAAACATAAACTTAAGCCAATTAGGATCACTTTTTAAAGAAGTATCAAACTTATTTTAGCTCAAAACCAAAATTCTCGCTCTCGTATTACCGGAAGAGAAAGAAAGTATTTTTTGGAGACTCGAGTTGCACAAATAAACGACCTTTTAAAAAATAAAAAAATCGTTTTAATCTTTGAAATTTCGTAATACAAAACATAGATTTCGAATTGTTTTTGTAATTGCATTTTTCCATGTCGAAATTGGTGATTGCAGACACGTGGCAAGTGTCAGCTTGGGATATTCGCATCCAAACAGTTATCACCCTGAGGGCAATTAACACCTGGCTATTCAATCTCTTAATTGCCTTTAGTGTCCGACTTAAAGGGATTACAATTAAAGGTGATTTAATTTTTATGATTATAATCGATAATAGATGAAAGTTCAAAATTGAGGACAAGTAAAATAGCATCTTCAAAATAATTATAGCGTCGCGGGAATTATTATAGCATCACGGTGAAAAAATATAGCGTCGCGGTACCGCGACGCTAAAACGGCCTGGGGAGAACACTGATACCTATGTCATGCCAAAATTAACCCTTAAAATAATTTGGATAAAAAATGAAAAAGATAATGCCAAAAAACAACAGAATTATTTCCTCTGTGAATTTTTTTTTGTGTACTAAAACTAAATTAATTCTCACCTATAGTTTTGATTTTATTGTGTTGTAACTGTAAATTGCTCAACTCCTTCAAGCTGTAAGAGATGAAACATAACTAATACATGTATAAACCCTTTATTGTTTTTGATAAACAGTTAATTTTTCTAAGCCAGATTTTTGCATCCTAGACTTGTCTTTTCAGAATGTACTGATAATATTGATTTTGTCTCTTTTTGAGTTAATTTTGTTTTGTTTTTGATAAATGGATAAAAAATAAAGCATGTTTTTGTGTATTAATTTTTAATAAATCATTCTAGAAAGATTGTTTTAATTCACTTTACGATTACAACTGCAAATGTAAAATTTAAATAAACAGCTACGCCATGAGCGCATGATACGCCTGACGTCTTGTGTGGAAGTTTTATGCAATAATCATAAATAGTTTTTGAGAAAGTTTTAAGCAATAACCATATATTCTTTTTGAGACACGGCGGGACATGTGAAACCCCCCACCCTGTTTTTTTTTTACAAAAACCTAAATATCACTAAAATAAATTACTCAAAAATGAAATTTTGAATCATTACCAAAAAGTATACAGATCTTTAGATTAATATAACAAAGACATGTGTAAAGTTTTAAGCAATAATCTAATTTTTTTTTGAGATATGGCGCGACATGTAAAAAAAAAACTCCCCCTTTTTTACAAAATACTCAATAACTCAAAAATGAAACTTTGAATCATCACCAAAAAGTATACAGATATTAAGATTAATATAACTAAAAAGTGTTTAAAGTTT
The DNA here is from genome assembly GCA_037788925.1 of Mytilus galloprovincialis. Lineage (NCBI taxonomy): Eukaryota > Metazoa > Mollusca > Bivalvia > Mytilida > Mytilidae > Mytilus > Mytilus galloprovincialis. Next base: position 88,609,360 of record CM075337.1, read on the forward strand.
TAAGCCATAATCAAGAATTGTTTTTGAGATATGGCGCGACATGTAAAAAAACAAGAATGTGTCCAAAGTACACGGATGCCCCACTCGCATTATCATTTTCCATGTTCAATGGACCGTGAAATTGGGTAAAAAATCTAATTTGGCCTTAAAAGTAAAAAGATCAACTAATAAGGAACATGTGTACTAAGTTTCAAGTTGATTGGACTTTAACTTCATCAAAAACTACCTTGACCTAAAACTTTAACCTGAAACTCACACTTTTAATTTCTATGTTCAGTGGACCATGAAAATAGGGTCAAAAGTCTAATTTGGTTTAAAAATATGAAAGATCATATCATAAGAAACATGTGTACTAAGTTTCAAGTTGATTGGACTTCAGCTTCATCAAAAAACTACCTTGACCAAAAACTTTAACCTGAAACTCATACTTTTAATTTCTATGTTCAGTGGACCATGAAAATGGTGTCAAAAGTAAAATTTTGTTTTAAAATAAGAAAGATCATATCATAAGGAACATGTGTACTAAGTTTCAAGTTGATTGGACTTCAGCTTCATCAAAAACTACCTTGACCAAAAACTTTAACCTGAAACTGACACTTTTAATTTCTATGTTCAGTGGACCATGAAAATGGTGTGAAAAGTCTAATTTTGTTTTAATATAAGAAAGATCATATCATAAGGAACATGTGTACTAAGTTTCAAGTTGATTGGACTTCAGCTTCATCAAAAAGTGTTTAAAGTTTTAAGCCATAATCAAGAATTGTTTTTGAGATACGGTGCGACATGTGAGAAAAACACCGCCCTGTTTTAGTTACAAAGTGCCGTAACTCAAAAAGTATTAATCTTATTATCACCAAAAAGTATACAGATCATTTGACTATCATTAGAAACAACTATATTAAGTTTCATGAAATTTGGATAAGTCGTTCTCAAGTTACGGTGCAACATGTTTACGCCTAACAGACAGACGGACGGACAGACAGACACCAGACATTTGTATACCTTGACGGGTGTATAAAAACACAAGTATGTAGTTTCTGGCAAATTTGAGCATATTCACTGTCCAATTCTTTCCTGTAACTGTTAAGAGTTGTAAATTGCTTATATATATATATATATATATGGATATTCATTGATCACAAAAAAGGGAGATAACTGCAGTTTTGAGAATAATTTTGGAAAATTACTGAAAGAATAGTCCATTTGCCAATACTGATTTGATTCTGTTATTACACACTTTTTAAAGAAACTTCTTCCCTTTGTCAATCGTAGACTGGTTCTTTACCGGACAAAATGGGCTTTTGCCAATGCAAAATATGATGAATTGAAAGTGATGTATCGGCATTTTAGCTATTTCTCATGAAAAATAAATTCTGCTGTCAAAAGTATTCAGCTGAACAACAAATTAATGTTATTATACTATTGATTCCACACATTTTATGACAATATAAATCTACAATGACATAAGTAGGATGTTATAATGTAACTTGAATACAAACCTATATAGATTTTCCATCTGGTGTATCCTATTTCCATACATTTTCAGCTCTCTGATATCCTACAAAAAAACACCCACTTTTTATCTATATATCACACATTGTATAATTTTGATGCCCTGAATCAACACTAACATGACTAAAACTGTTCAGTTTTAAGATTTCAATAAGACAAATATGAGATAAAAGAGCAAAAAATTCTAGATACTCCTTTTATAATCTGTAAATGATATGTTCTTTTATTCTATGACTTTAAATTTTCTGTTTCCTCATTGGCTAAAAGCATAGGAAATACTTTTTGATAAAACATTATATTCACTGCAGCAAAAATCATGAGAGGTTAATATAAGATTTGAAACAGTGTCCGTGTACCCAAATATAGATTTCCCACGGTAGTGTCAATGACGTAGGTTTCTAACGTCCAGTAAATTCCATTTTTTTTCTTTTTCGTCTTGTTTTGCTGTATTTTTTCTCTTCTTCTTGTTTTTGATGTATTAGTTTTTGGTTAACTTTATTGAAAATTTCAAACTTATGAAAATTAGCAACTACATAAGCAAATGATGTATTTAGTATTCTTATCTAAATAAATATTGCAATAACTTCTTTTGAATGTGTATGTATAATTAACAAAAGAAACAGCATGTCCACTCCATTGAAGTATTTTCGGACCAGTTGACAGGGGGAGGGGGGTAAACAAATCCCTGAAAGACTAATATATCATACACATCTTACCACATTTTCACTTAGGTGTTCAATTCTGTCAATATAATTACAGGATAAATCAAGCACTCTCAATTTCTTAAACTGAAAAAAAAAGAAATTAAGAATAAAATGATGTAAATATTTAGAATCAAATAATATAAAACTTGCTATTAGGCCAATTAAAATTAATTGATAGATTTTCATCCCCGCCCGCCCCTCTGAAATCGTCCCGCCCCGATTTTTTTTATTTTATAAAATTTACGATTTACGGATTTTGTTGGTTTCCGTTACCGATAACCGTGAAAAATTTCGTTTCAATTATGACTTCCTGTTTCAAATTTCGGTTTTGTACCTGGAGTAAATCTAACCAAAATGATTGTCGACATATTCTGCTGCTCTATGATGACAACATCATCTTTTGAGAGTAAAAAATGATAACGATAATGACGTTAAATATTCGTGTTACGAGAAAAACGCGGTGTCCTAGACCACAAATTGCGGTATGTCACAAATTTCTGTGATTAGAAAACTGAATTTTTTTATGCAATGACTTTGTGTCAGGAAGTTTAAATGAGAAAGATATCCCAAGCGCTAAACTCGTGGTACCCATTGATACAGAAAACATGACTGGATTAAGGATATTGAAACACAAACACGAACTTGTATATTGAGTTTAAAAAGTCGACTAACATACGCTTTTTATTTACACATGCCCTTAGATTTTACCTATGACTGTCTTTTCTTGTTGATTAACAGAAATTGTCCCAATACCCAAAAAGGGTAATTAAACAACAACTTCTTTTTTTATTATTAAGTTCACATGTGTTTTACATGGTAATTATATTTTCATTTTGCATAAATGCATAAGTACCAACCCTATTATTTTCAACACTGTTTGAGTTTTCTAGTTCTGTACTCATAATAATTGTGTTGCATACCAATGCATTTGCTTCATTTTATGGGGACTAAAAACCATCGTTTAGGAACCCAAATTCATTTGGTGTAGAAAGTCCAACTAAAGAGATCATTTCTACACGTTTTTGTTGTTTAGCCGCAATTAGAGACATTTATTTTAGGATTTGAAAAATAACGTAAGATTCCTCATACCTGTGTATACATGATATAAGCTTATTATTACACTTGCATATATGAAGAGCTCGTCACAAAATAGTTTCATATGAAATAAAATTTAAAAAATAAAATCCTCCCACCCGCCCCATTTTTTGAAAAAAATTGGATGAAAATCTACTAATTAATTTTAGTTGGCCTTATCAATATGAAGTTTCAAGACTATCAACTTTATCAAGAATATGTACATATTCACTTTTCAATTTACATAATTCTGATTCAAACTGACAAGAGTTAAGGTTGTTTGCTACGCTGTTTCAAAATAATAAGCTTTTCAAACAACTAATAAATTGAAAGTATACAGATTGAATAAGATTTTCCAATATGGCTTTTTAAACTATATGTAATACATTTTGTAAGGGTTCCACTGAACCCAGTGTCTCTCCTTCTTTATAAATCTAATAAACATTTTTAAAACTTTAGCGGCAGACTGTATGTACTGTTAAATGGAAGAAAAACTAAGGTCATTTATAAGTAGTGTATGGAAAAACAGAAATTAAATTTTTACAACATTTCCTTCTAGATACAAGCTTTTGATCAAAAACAAGCTTCTGTCTAAGTTTGGTACAAATCCTGGATAGTTTAAGAAATTTATTAAAATTTTAAAAACTGTAACCACAGAGTGAATATTTGCCGATGGCGACGACACCAACAGAATGTTGGATCCCTATATCTCATCTTTCTATCTACAAAAGCCACAGGCTCACCAAAAAATAGGAAAAGAAAAATTAGGAATTATAGGGCAATTTTGTTTATGGTATAACATGGATAAAACCAGAGGATTCTGAATATCTGGCAAGAATAATAAAACAAGAGGAGCAAACATCTTTAAGAAGGATGGGATTAAATTATATATAAATTTACCATTGTCCATCTAATTTTATTGCATTGTCTCCCCTCTATATATATGTTTTTAATACTTTGTACTGAAAAAGATGTAATTAAGTTAAAAAAGAATGTTAGGCCTTACTCTTTGTAAATTGTTGATCTTTGTCAGGTCAGCAGCATACAGGTTGATCTCATATATCTTCTCTGGATCTCTCTCGTGGTTTGCTTCAAGCTACAAAATTTCAAATCAATTGATACTTAAATTGCTTCATGGTGTCAAGAAATATATCCCTTGCATGATTTAAAAAAAATTGATAACCAACCGACCAAATGATGTTACTTACCAGGGTACATGTACTTTTACATGTTTTACCTGGCTATATGACATCTATTTTGGTGAATCATTTAATTGAATTATAATAATACCAAATGAATGTAACTGAAAATAACTTACTCAACAAACTTAGATACTTTACCAACTTAGATACTTTACCGCTTTATAAATATTATAAAGAGTTTGAAACCCAAGTATAATGTTAACTTTTTGAAATTTAATTTAAGTTCAATTACATTTGTGTATATATAATTTGAGAACTAATAATTTTGAATAAAATGCATGGTTTATTATGTAAACAAATAAATGATTAATTTCTGTGTGCATGTACATGTACAATGTACATTCTGCTCAAAATATACAAATTGTAGCATTTAAATTAAAATTTTCCTTTTGTTGAAGGGCAGGTTAGTGCACTGTGGTAGTAAACTGATCTCAAGAAAATATTAGTTTATCATATATTACTTTAAACACATTTGATGGAATCACTTACAATTTCATGCTCAGATATAGTCTTAAACTTATGAGATATTTCATCATCATCATCAAGTTCTTTTGGTGCATCTGTCTGACCATTCCCTGATGAAGGACGACTGCGTCTTTTTGCAGATCCAGACGAGGGACGTTTACTGCCACTTAATTTTCTGTTTGGGATGTCTACCACATGGTCAAGATCAGTTTCGATTGAATTCAGGGGAGGACGCCTGGCTTTCTGTACTAAACTGGAAGGTGGTAGTCTTTGTGCACTAACTTTTCTGTTTGGAACATTGACAAATTTGATATCATTTTCTTGTAAACCCTGACTGTAAGCAGCATCCTGAGTAATTGGTCCTCTATAACTTAGTCTCTGACTTCTTGAACTGTGAGGACTTGGAGGGCTTATTTTTGTTCTTCCACTATCAGTAATAGGGAGAGTAAAGGAATTGCTGAAAACCATTAAATATATATACTTTAAACTTAAGAACTGTTTCAATGTTTTAATCATTTATGATTGTAAAAATCTAAAAAGTCTAAATTGAGGACTGATGTATTCAAAAATTAAAACAGCACGATATTATAATTTCATGTGTCCGAAATGATTTTCTCAGTTAACCTTCATCAGGAAGGCTTAAAGCTGAATATTTTAAATCCTTAGTTTCTAAACATTTCAAAAATTTATCAATGGACAATTTCAGAAAGATTTGTTATAAATTATGTCAGTACCGACTGATGCTTCTTAACTCACTTTAAGAGTCATCTTTACATCATGACTCTTAACAACATATACCCAGGCTAGAAATCCTTGCTAACCCTACTTTTTGTTTAGTTGGGCTCCATATACAACCACAGGGCATATTTTTATAGAAAAATGAAATTTACATGTGCCATCGTATATTTTTTACAGATATTTTAATACATGTATTTTAAGATCATATGCATTTGTTGGTCTTCATTTTCTTACTAATCTTTCTCAATGAACATGATAAAAGATATCAATATCCATTGAACATAATTATATAAAAAGTTGCTTAATTGGGAAACCTGATTATAATCAAATTAACTAGTTCGTCTACATAAATGTTAAGGGTAGTTAAAGCAGTTTATTCAGAACCATGGGCAATACAATTTGTAGCAGATATACATGTACATGTATCTACTAATATAAATACTCAAATACTAATACATGTATTAGACAAGCACTCCTACAGTAAGAGAGCCGTACAGGTATTATCTCAACAAGATTGTAACCTAGAAACTGTATGAGAAAGTCAACAGACTGAATACCTTAATATCAATATAGGAATAAGGGGGTTGCAGAAATGCCATCTGAAGAAGAAATAAACAACACCAATGCTGATGATACATTTTTGTACAGAAGCTATAACAGCATTAATGTCAACATCAAATTCACTAAAATATACTATTGAGTCTTGATAAAAGAGAGCTGGAAGAAAACATAGAAGAAAGGAAAGAGTTTGTCAAAATGCTGAGACAGTATATATGGTTCCCTTTTAAAAGAAAAATAACATCAGAAGCTTTAAAACTTTCTTTGATTACAATCAGCAGACAGTCAATGACAGTGTATACGTACCATCAATGGCATCATCAGTTAAACATACAATCATACCATATAAAATTGTTATGTCATTTGTGAATATCATTATATGCGTGCGTATTGTTATGCGTTTACTTTTCTGTATTGGCTAGAGGTATAGGGGAGGGTTGAGATCTCACAAACATGTTTAACCCTGCCGCATTTTTGCACCTGTCCCAAGTCAGGAGCCTCTGGCCTTTGTTAGTCTTGTATCATTTTAACTTTTAGTTTCTTGTGTACAATTTGGAGTTTAGTATGGTTTCATTATCACTGAACCAGTATATATTAGTGTAGGGACCAGCTGAAGACGCCTCCGGTTGCGAGAATTTCTCGTTGCATTGAAGACCTGTTTGTGACCTTCTGCTGCTGTCTGCTCTATGGTTGGGTTGTTGTCTCTTTGGCACATTCCCCATTTCCATTCTCAATTTTATACATGTATATATATATATATGACACCTTTGATAAAAGATTGGTTACCTACAATGTATATATGGGGATATATGTATTGTTTATTTTAAAAACACAATACTGGTACAATACTGGAATACAATACTGGTACAATTTTTTTATACCAGTATTGTGGACAATACTGGTATACCAGTAATGCGATCACCAACTACACGAGCCCAAAGATGTAATATGAAACATACATATTATTTTTTTTGGTATAGTACAAAATATCTGATGCAACAAAAAGTGATTGTAGTACCAATAGTTCTAGCGGGACAGTTGATGGGTCAACCGGGACAAATTTTTCAAATAGTGATAAGGTGTACCGCATCACACAAAGTAACAAAAAAATAAAATTGTCTGGCACCTGTTATTTCTTACAGCTTTAGCATTTTATCTCATTGTTGTGTTTGGGATGTTTGATTAATATAACATATGTTTTTATTCATTATCCACTTTAGATAAACTTATAAAGATTATTTATTATTCATGTTCATGTACAGTAACACACCTCGATTTAGGTTTTCTAGGACGAACAGGTGGATTTCCAACAGGTAGAACCCCAACCTGCCGACCTACAGAACTTGGCACGGATGTAGTTCCTCTTGTCTTAACTTTTCCATCCATTATTATTCATTTTTCGCTAAAAGGTACGGGGTTTTGGAAAAAATGTTTACATTGGTTTCTAATGATGGCAGCCATTTTTGGAATTTTGTATTTTAATTTCTTCACCGGTAGCGGTATGAAAACGTTCAGTTTTCCGTCTACATGATACGCTCCAAAGGACAAAAAAATATTGACTCATTATTACGATAATAATTTTTAATCTGATAACTAAACTACAATATTTTATGTATTTTAGTCATTATCAAGTATAAGTTAAGTCTGCCTTATTTTCAGTATAAAGACATTCTGTTATTGTTTGAAACTTATGCATGACGGATTAATTGAACACGTATGATTATAATTTTTGCTTTAATTGTGTCTTACTAGAAAAGGTTTTAAAAAAATAATATCTCCACCGACTATAACAGATAATTAAAGTACTCGTCTCAGCTAACATTTTTAAAAATAATGTAGACACTTATGCTATGTTTTCTATCTGTTTCAATGGGTTTCTCAGTCCAAAGTTTCTTACTATTAAATAATATAAAAAATAATTTAATCCCAAGTCAAACCATCTTCGCTAGCCAAAGGTTACGATCCAGTGTAAAGGAGGAGACCGTATCGTTAAACTTTGGATAGCGAAGATGATGTCAAACCGACACTATATAAAAAATAATAAAAATAAAAGAAGAATTAATTTACAAAAAAAACCACTATAGTACCAGGATTACAACTAATACGCTAGACGCGCGTTTCGTCTATACAAGACTCATCGGTGACGCACTAAAGCAGAATTGATGATGATATAGCTATAGGAATTTCTAGCAGTATTCTTAAAATTGAATTACTGGCGAAAACAGGAAAATCTTTATGACGAATATTTAAGGCAACATATACATGAAATATATATACAAATAGTTTCTTCATAATCATTCTGAAAGTAAAAAGATATTATATAAAATGCGGGGCGAAAGATACCAAACGGATTGTTCGAAAATAAACTGACAATGTAAAGGCAAAACAATGAAAATTAAACGACTAATTTTTAATTTAAACAACTGTTACTGTACAGTGTCAAGATATAACATAGAAACTAAGACTGAATAACACAAATCTCACCCGTCAATAATCGGACGCGAGCTCAGGATATCGGAAGGGTAAGCAGCACTTGTGAGATCCACATGTGACACACGTCATGTTGCTCATGTAAGCACACACTCGGTGATAATTCTTAATTTGATAGGTCAGTCAAATTGTGAAATAAAATAGAATTGTTAACATAAAATTGAGAATGGGGAATGTGCCAAAGAGACAACAACCCGACCATAGAAAAAAACAACAGCAGTCTTTACGGAAGCAGCTTAATTGGAATACAAATTGACGTTATTGTGTTGTTTATAGACGCTCGATCAACCCATATGTTACGTAATGTATACCAGAATCTTGTGCCAAAATATCATTGATGCTTATTGATTGTTAAGCTTGACACGAAAAGGTTGCACATCTCTTATTTCTTCCCGCAGAATAGTGCTTTATAAAAGGTCCAGTTCAAGTAAATAGCGAAAACAGTACTGACGGAGAAACTGAAGGTCTGTTACTTAACTATATTATTACCTCTTAGTATATTTCTATCTTTTAGTTATAAAATTGTTTTACTTTACCATGTGTACTCTATTTCCTACAATACGCTTATACATTTAGAATGTTTGTCTGTGCCCTGCTGGTGATATTCTGTTGTGTTTCTGTGATTAAGTCCGAGACATGTTATGGAAAAGACGAAAAGTCGATCATATCTGACATACGGTCATCGCTGAAGACATTGGAAGACAAACTTAATGGTAAGAACAATATTTAGGACTCAAAACAATCTAGAACAGAGAAGAAACTTTAAAGACAGACATCATCAACGCTATATATATATATTTTCTGTACCATATATATATATTAAATCTGTATATATGATAAAATTGAGAATGGGAATGGGGAATGTATCAAAGAGACAACAACCCGACCATAGAGCAGACAACAGCAGAAGGTCACAAACAGGTCTTCAATGCAACGAGAAATTCTTGTACCCGGAGGCGTCCTTCAGCTGGCCCTAAACAAATATATACGAGTTCAGTGATAATGAACACCATACTAAACTCCAAATTGTACACAAGAAACTAAAAGTTAAAATAATACAACACTAACAAAGCCCAGAGGCTCCTGACTTGGGACAGGCGCAAAAATGCGGCGGGGTTAAATATGTTTGTGAGATCTCAACCCTCCCCTATACCTCTAGCCAATGCAGAAAAGTAAACGAATAACAATACGCACATTAAAATTCAGTTCAAGAGAAGTCCGAGTCTGATGTCAGAAGATGTAACCAAAGAAAATAAACAAAATGACAATAATACATAAATAACATTAGACTTCTAGCAGTTAACTGACATGCCAGCTATTCATTTATTAGGAAAATCTACAAGATGTCCAGCAGGTTGGAAGGAATACAAGAATCACTGCTATTACTTCTCATCAGACAAAATGTCGTGGTTTGAGGCTGAAGTAAGTCTCGAAAAAACTTTTTAAGATCTTATTATACACCGAATATGAAAATACCATCGAGTTTTGCTAGTTTTGATTATACATCCTCTCTTGAAGTTGTATTTTTCATTTCTTCAATAGTTTCTGTGTTTTTATTGTTATACATTCTATAATCTGTTAGTAAATGTGATGAACAAATGTTCAACTTGAAATCGACCCCAATAGAATGTCTGATAAAATTATGGTTGGCGTCATACACTTCCCCAACATGGGACAATTGTGTATAACAGTACAACATAAGAATAAACTATAAAATATAGTTGAAAAATCAGCTGTATTGTGAAAAAATATATACCGGCCGAATCTGATTGAAGCCTTTTGTATTATATATCTACAGAGATTATATGTCTCTGATATCTAGTATTGTTTGATATACTTAATATATTTATGTTTCAACCATAATTTACTCTGTGCAATTGTCATCGACATTCACTTACAAATATTTCAACAATAACTTGTAAATTGAGCTTCAGATTTCTTAAAAGTGGCTTGATAGAGTGTCTGTTAATCAAATTACGCAAATATTTAAAGATCTTTAAAGAGGGGGGGCAAGGGGTTTAACTGTTATGCTGTTATGGGGCAATTTAATTCTTTGTTATCTGTTATTTTGAAAATATATTTGCTGTTAGCTGTTATTGTCTGATTCTTTGTTAGTTGTTATTGGGCTTTTAGTTTTTTTTGTTATCTGTTATTGTGATAATGTATTTGCTGTTAACTGTTAATGAAAATTGGAATGTTAGTATTTTTTTTGACAGTCAATATTCGGTATAAATTGAAGATCGTTGGCCATTGGGGTCTACCACTACTAATATGTTTGTCCCGTATTCAGAGAAGGATTCCATTAAGATATATATACCCATCACAGAAGTGAGGTCCAGGACAATTCAAGTATATCTTATGATTATCCTTTGTAATAAATTCCATTTTTTTTATGAATGTGTATTTAGAATTATCTTGATTTTTTGTATGAGAATAATGTTCCTTGTTTTCCGTACGAACATATTAAATTAAAACAATTCCTAATATGACAAAAAGGAAAACATATGGCCAGGAATATCTGACAAGGATCTCAATTAAGGACTAGGTCCTAACAACCACTTAACCTTTTATATAATATGGTACATAGACTCAGCTCTGTGATTCTTTTCAAAGCAGAACCAAATGCATTGTACAATGAAAGTTCCAACCATGAACTTGGGTCCGAAGCTGCACATAACTCATTACAAACAAAGATTTATTTCGTTTCAAGCCATTGTTTCCCTACTAAACTATGTATTCTACTTACTAGTACACTTGGTACAATCAAAAACCTCAGCTGATAAAAAATTGTTCAAATAAGGCCTTTGAAAATAGTGGAATAAATTGCTTTTAGAGTGTCAAAATTCGTTCGAAGTACTTGATAAATTGCATGCTTATAATTGGTGCTTTTGATTTTTCTACCCTATATACCACTTTGCCTCATAGTTTTATTAAGAAAAATCCACACACCTCATTAAATGGTCATTTAGAAAAAGTCAGAATATTCAAACTCTTTTAGGTCACTTTTTTTATTAGCAACAAAGGGAGCTTCAGTCAATATATATAAACAATACACCAACGTTTCATGAGAACTGCTGAAAACATTTTTGTGTTAATGTCTGAAAACTGGAAAATCACCCCTTTTTAATTAATAAAACCCGTTAACTCGGAAACGTAAAATCTAAAATTTATAAAAATTGAAAGTTACCTCATGTTAATAGATATAAACAATTCACCAAAATTCCTTGCTTTGTGATAGCATTTTTGAGATATTATCAGAAAACTGAAAAAAAATTTCATTGAATAAAAACCCATTACCCAGAAACTTAAAATCTAAAATTTATAAAAAAAAAACCAAAAAAACAAAAAGGGAGCTCACGTCAATAGATATAAACAATTTTCCAAAGTTTAATGCAAATGGTTAAAGAGTTTTTGAGTTAATGTCCGACATGTTGACAATTTAACAGACGGACAACAGTATACCATAATACGTTCCGTAAACGAGCGTATATAAAAAATATTATAATATATTGAGTAGTAATTTAAACACATTCTAGATACATAAATTAATACTAAAAACATAGTCATAAAAAAATGGAATGCATTACAAAGGATTATATCCGTAATAAGAAATACTGATTTGTCAAAGACCGAATTATATTAATATTTCATTTACTGTTATCTGTTTTTGTCCATTTTAATTCCTTGTTATCTGTTATGAGCCAAATCAATTTGCTGTTATTGGGACCCCCTTGCCCCCCTTTAAATTTGATGTATACCGTGGTAAAATTAGCGAATGGCCAAAAGTACATGCAACTTCGTTTTTTTTTATCCGCAGAGAAAATGTAGAAACATGGGAGCATATCTTGTCAAGATTGCAGATTCAAATGAAAACTCCTGGATCAAAAAAACGATTACTAGTAAACGTATGTGATTAGTACGATCTGAATGAGGTCGTTCATATTATACATTTTTACACTTTTACTTCTAAAACATATAGTAAGTATATATATACTAAGAGAACCATCATTTCGATAGCACTTGCGTATTACTAACGGTAGAATTATTTTTATCCAATTCTTAATTATTACAATCTTCAAACATTTATTTATTCAGCCAACAATAAATGTATGAATGCATTTATCGTGAATCTACAAACTTATACGTCCATGTAAAAATCAGACAAACATAATACCACCATCTTTGCTAGCCAAGGGTTAAGATCCACTCCCGCGGGAGTGGATCGTAACCCTTGGCTAGCGAAGATGAATACCACGTACTAGACACTACTTTGCTGTTCTTATCTTTTTTTGTGGAGATTTTATCAACTTCCATATTTTGCTTTTGCATAAGGCATCATAACATAATAATTCATCCACGGGGGGGGGGGGGGGGGGGGGGGGTCTCTTCCTATATAAAGGTATATACATATGTGCCCCTGGAATGGGTCCCTTTTTTGATCCGTCAAATATATCAATGGGGTGCAATTTTACCGAGGAAATATATCAATAGGTAGTAATTGACCGATTGTGATATATCAATGGGTGATAAATATATGAATGGGTTATGATTTCGCTGTGAAATATATGTATAGGTAGGGATTTCACAATTATTCAATATATGAATGGGGGGTGTTTTTAAAATCCCAGCTGCACACCTGTACCCAAAATCCCATGTTGAGACCCCCCCCGTGAATTCATCCAACACAAGATGAGACAAGGATTGGTCCGAGACCACAATTATTTCGTAGTGCATTTCTTTTAGAAGATAAATGAAAATTTAAAAAATTCCACCTGCGCTTTCTCAATGAAATTTTTACAGTGTGTTGTACTACTTTTGGGACAAATCATATCAAAATTATAGAAAACTTCATCGGCTCTAACTCAAAATATGGACAATTTTATGTTTAGAGCGTCTTGAAATCTTTTGACAGCTTCCGAAGTGCTAATTTTCAACCTTTTTTAGCTGGAACAAATCACTACTTTCCTTTAAAATTCTGAACCCAAAGTTTTTTACAGTGCAATTTCACCCCCTTCTTGCAATTTGAGGCATTAAACATGGAGAAATAAATTTGGAAGGGGTATCAGTAAAAATTAATGGCAAGTAATCCACTAATATCCGGTGCAAACAATAACAATACATATTTTAAAAGTGAAGTTGTTTTTATTGCGCACTGTTCAGAGTAAACGACGTGTACAACTTTTTTGTTATTTTTATTTTTCGTTTTCCTTAAAAATGTAAGTGGTAAAACAACAATATTGGCTCGGAGCAGCAGATCATTTGAAAGAAGGTGACTGGAGATGGATGAACGATTTGTCTAAAGTACAATACTCCGGGTGGCATCCCAACGAACCAAACAACTATGGTGGTAATGAAGATTGTGCGCTGATTTCCATAGCACATAGCAGCCTTTCCTGGAATGATGGAACCTGTAAGAGCAGTTTGGGATATATCTGTGAGAATAAAAAAGTACGTATCATAAGCTATTTCATTTCCTCGTTTATGACATCACCGGACAACTTTACACAAGCGTTTGATTGTCAGGTTATACAAGACGGGTGATACTAGTTGATCTAGGTTGCTTATTCGTCTGTAGCACATTGGGGAATCACTGATTTTTGGCGGGGTTAGTGTCAAGCTTTATCCTATTTTGTTTTGTGGGATGCTGTATGCACCGTACCATCTTTCGTCTTTTTCTTTTGATAATTGTAGTGTCTTTTAATACTTTGATTTTGTATACTGATCTATATATACTAGTATAGAAGCTTCAAGTTTCAAGAAATCGACTGCAGGAGAAATGACCTGATTTTCAATTTTATTTCAAAATTTTTATGTACTGGATATATATATAATAACTTTTCCCCAAACTACATCGATAGCATAATAAGTCAAAAATTTGGTTAAATATATATTATAAACGATACATCCACCTGTTAATCCATACCACGACATAAAGATAATTGTAGGACAGGTTTGCCGATATTAGAAGAAACAATTGGATCTTGTCTACCTTCCCCCTGAGACTACTATAGCAAGTGACCAATCTCTGTGTTATAGTAGTCTCAGCTTCCCCATAACATCTAGGCTCACACATTAAAAATTAAAAAAAATCTATAACACTTATATATATATGCTTACCAAAAAAAAAAAAAAAAAAAAACAAACCCTGAAATATAGACCAAGACTCCCCCTGCCCTCTCCTCTTAAATACAAAGATACAAAAGACACTAAAACACCAATTGTTTGTATGTCATTCAGTGAGGACTGTAGACTCGATCTTAGTTTAGCATGTTTAGTAATTTTGAATTTGCAAGATTAGAGATTTTTAACTTTTATGACGAAACATACTTGTTTGTTTCATTATTTTCTATTTCATTTTTCAGGGATCTATGTGCTTGCCTTGTTGCAAAGTGTAAAGCGGACACATAAAACAATACAACAAAACTATAAGTTCCTCGATGCTGTACATGTTTATCTATGAATAAAGATTTTCACTCTCAAATAAACTTTTAATTGTAACATAAGGTCTTCGGAAATGTATCCAGATAACCACACCTTATATACTTATCATTTATAGAAGTCATTTCAGTTGTCTGAATTCTTGTTTTATGTAATCAGTTAATGACCTTAAACTATATTTTCATTTCAATATGCAAGATTTCATTATTACATTAATCACATTAGTTGTTTGAAATATTTCTTTATATCCTGCAAATTGTTATCTGTATCTTTATTAGGTTATTATGTTGGCCATGTTTTTTTTAATTCAGTTGGAAAGAAATGTAGAACTCTTGTAAAGTTAATTTCATAACTATTCCCATCTTCGCTAGCCAAGGGTTACGACCCACTCCCGCTCTCTTAGAGAGCGGGAGTGGGAGTGGATCGTAACCCTTGGCTAGCGAAGATGAACTATTCCATAAGTTTGATAAAAATAAGGACAATGTAAAAAGTTTACGGACGACGACCCCGAAGGTTGACGAATTTGAGCGAAATAGCAGACATGACCTTTTATATCGAGCACATTTCAATAGAGAAATATCTATAGGCTGGCACATCTTTGTAAATCAAATAAAAACGAAAAAAAATATTTCCAAAATTTTGCGCGTCTGAGTTTCGTATATTTCCATG
This sequence comes from Mytilus galloprovincialis, assembly GCA_037788925.1. Lineage (NCBI taxonomy): Eukaryota > Metazoa > Mollusca > Bivalvia > Mytilida > Mytilidae > Mytilus > Mytilus galloprovincialis. The sequence goes on from CM075337.1 coordinate 88,625,210, forward strand.
GAGTTTTGATAAAGTTAGTGATGTTTTTTAACGGTTACCACAGACTGAACTTATAATGTTGACGACGGAATGTAGAACTCGTGTAGGGTCTCTATAACTCAACGAAAGCAAGGATTATATATAGGTTGCTGTACTTCCTATAAGACTTCATATACCAATAGAATAAACATCACAGAAAGACATGATATTGTGAAATGTCTAAAACAACTAGTACAGAAAAACAAGAATTGGTTAAACTATAATCAATAACGCCTTACATGTGAGTGAAGATTCTGTGTGAAAGAAATACGGGAACATTTGGTTCCCACCTTTTAAGCGCACATATCATGATTGTCAACGACTGAAAGGAGACAGCAACCAAAAAGTGACAAAAAATACAAGACATACACAATTCATCTTACAGTCTTCAACAATGGATAGATACCAATCTCTCTGAATTGCACATAGTCTAGAGATGATCAATTCATTCTACAGTAACTACTCAAAGATCTTAGTTTAACACAACAATTGCCAAATTACTAAAGATTTAAAGATACAAAAAAGCTAATCATTGATTCGTTTCCGAATGCGGACAGCACATTAGTATGTGGTGGGGTAAACATACATTTTTTTTAGGTTTAAACGCTTTCCCCCTTTAATCTAGACCATAATTCAAATCAATATAGTAAAAGCACCAAAATAACGGTAAATTGAAGAGTGTCCCTTTTAATTGGTCTGGTTGTGACTAAGACATATATAGTTATTGAACAACGTATCGATACAAAATCCATATCGAATATTAACAACTAACACAATATAAAATTATAATGTTATTATTATCTTATAACTTAATTCACACTTTTGTAACAAGACATACATATACTCATATACTTTCATTCACATTCGCCAATTAAAGAAAGACGTCTACTTTCAGTTTTAACACTAATTCTAATGTATTTCTTTACTTCCGAAGAATGACCTTTTTCAGAGACACCTTGCTAGGAACAGCTCCAACCTTTTGTCGTTCAGTTTGTATACCATCTTTGAAATTTTGTGTCCTAAAACTTGCTTCATAACGAAATAATGCACATTATTTCGGTTTCATCTTCAATCTAGCAGTGTTAAGCCTGTGCATAATTTTACAAAGGTTTGAAAGATGATAATTAAAAGATTTCCAGAAATATTTTCATAAAAATATAACACTTCAATAAGCCAATATATTCCGCTAACTCCTGCCTCCATTGTGATCTGCAACGGTGATGCCACATTACATAGTCCAAATGCCAATAATATATAGATATTATCATCCATCTGTCATTGGTAATTGATAAGCCATATCCAAGACCAGTTAAGAGACACTCTGAGATCCACACAATGCATCCAATTTATCCTTAATCCTCGGTATTGGATAAACATCTTTTATGGCTTTTTCATTTAATTACCGATAATCCGCAAAAAGTCGTCATGATATGTCTTTTTGTGCTAAGAGAGTGGGAGCGGACCATTGACTATATGATTTTTCTTCAATACTTTTCTATTGTAAATGCTCTTTTTTATTTTCGAATTTTGTCTTTTGAACATTTTTACTCGTCTCGGTGGTTCTTTGATAGGTGTTTCATCATGTAATATTATAGAACAACAATCATTTTCATGTTTTTCAATAGAAATTGTAAATACCACTTGTAATTGCATTTAGATTTTCCAAAGTTTTATAACAATCCCTGGATGAAGCCAGGAATACAGATAAAATGACAGCTGTTTACCACTCATCCGTTGGTTGATAACGTTTAATTTTATTAGTTGTATGGATTTCCCATTTTTGAATTTATCTTAGAGTTCGATGCTTTTGTTATATGCGATTCGAAATGGATATCAGAAACCCATCTCAAAATGGCTTATCTGACCTCGACACTTGACCTCAATATTTAATTGCATTCTTTCTCATTAAAATGGGGTTAACAGAAATATAAATTTGGTAAAGATATGTACATAGTACTGAGACTACTATGTGTTATAGTAGTCTCAGCATATTAGGACCATTTGGTAATCTTAATTTTTACATGTCACATGACCTTGACATCATCTCATGAGGCCTTCTGTGTACTACGATTAAGCAAGGATTTGTATAGTACTATACAAATCCTTGGATTAAGTACGTAGCTCCATACCCGCCAACTGTCACTATTTGCAGGAGATTTCCCCCATGGAGGCTCCCAAATGGAAATTTTGTAAGAGCAATTTAGCCCACTATTTTAAAGAAAACAATTAATTTAACAATGGCTATGAGCTTGTTAAAGCACGAAGAAGCCAAAAAACAACATTAGAATATATTTGAAGGCCCCCTTGAAGGTTTTGTAGGACTAAAAGAACCATCTTTCACGTAAAACCCCCATGGGCATTTTGATAAGTTGGCAAGTATGTAGCTCGTGAGATTAAACTTCGTAGGTTCAGTGTTGTATTTTGTATGGAAGTGTATCAGTTGATCATGCAATTGTGCCCTAAAGTATAATATAAGACAAATTGAAACTTCGAACAGCAAGAAGGTAAAATCTTGCAATTATAATAATAATATAATAAATTCTTTATTTAAAGAGAGTAAACACAGTTAGTTACAATTACTAATCTTCCCTGAGGCCCTCATATACATGTATACAATTGGCTTTTTTGGAGTTTGGAGTTTGGATGACAAGATTTCTGTAAAAGTTGAAGATTGATGAGGGACGCCAAGTGATACCAATGTTCTGAAGGATCTCAGGATAAATTACAGAAGCACTATGGGAACCAAGTCCAGTTGCATTTTTTATGAAATGCATTTTTGTCTTAAAAATAATCCTAACCAAATTTTTCTCCATCAACTATTGGCATTATCGACTGATATTAGTTGTGATTGAATGAATGGTTTAAAATAAAATATATTTCTTGAACATATGGTTAAAAAGATAAAATCGGGCAGCAGATATGCACAGATTCTAGTCTCAATAGCTGCTGTGGCAAAGAACTTTGACTGAGTGAAAGCAATACTAATAAAGTCTGCAGTATATTGTGGCTGTTAAACAACCAATTGTGGTACAGATAATGTAAACTGTTTAAATGTCAAGAAACAGGAATGTTGACCTCGTGACCCCCTTACAGACAGACATCCTAGCAGCATATAAACAAGAGTGCACACGCTGAAATGTCTCGCCTTCTATACTTATCATTGATATTATGTAGATAGTCCTAAGTATAAAGCTTTATTACAACTGTCTCATAAACTTAACATTAACCAAGATAACTAAACAAAGACCAATGAACCATGAAAATGAGGTCAAGGTCAGATGAACCATGCCAGGCAGACATGTACAGCTAACAATGCTTCTATACAACATATATAGTTGACCTATTACTTACAGTTTAAGAAAAATAGACCAAAACACAAAAAAAACTTAACACTGTGCAATGAACCATGAAAAGGATGTCAGGGTCAAAAGAAACCTGCACTACTGACATAAAGATCATAAAATATTTCCATACACCAAATATAGTTGACCTATGGCATATAGTATTAGATAAAAAGACCAAAACTCAAAAACTTAACTTTGACCACTGAACCATGAAAATGAGGTCAAGGTCACATGACATCTGCCCGCTAGACATGTACACCTTACAATCATTCCATACAACAAATATAGTAGACCTATTGCATATAGTATGAAAAAAAACAGACCAAATACAAAAATTTAACTATAACCACTGAACCATGAAAATGAGGTCAAGGTCACATGACATCTGCCCGCTAGACATGTACACCTTACAATCATTCCATATAACAAATATAGTAGACCTATTGCATATAGTACGAAAAAAACAGACCAAAACACAAAAATTTACCTATAACCACTGAACCATGAAAATGAGGTCAAGGTCAGATGACACCTGCCAGTTGGACATGTACACCTTACAGTCCTTCCATACACCGAATATACTAGCCCTATTGCTTATAGTATCTGAGATATGGACTTGACCACCAAAACTTAACCTTGTTCACTGATCCATGAAATGAGGTCGAGGTCAAGTGAAAACTGTCTGACAGACATGAGGACCTTGCAAGGTACGCACATATCAAATATAGTTATCCTATTACTTATAATAAGAGAGAATTCAACATTACAAAAAATTTGAACTTTTTTTTCAAGTGGTCACTGAACCATGAAAATGAGGTCAAGGACATTGGACATGTGACTGACGGAAACTTCGTAACATGAGGCATCTATATACAAAGTATGAAGCATCCAGGTCTTCCACCTTCTAAAATATAAAGCTTTTAAGAAGTTAGCTAACACCGCCGCCGCCGCCGGATCACTATCCCTATGTCGAGCTTTCTGCAACAAAAGTTGCAGGCTCGACAAAAAATCAAGGATAATTTTGTCACAACTTGGCTTTAAAATTCAATCCTTCCAGATGAATTTGTAAATCCTCCAACTGATCTATAAATCTATTAAAGATGACCTGTTACTAATAGTATACCAGTATCTGAGAAACAGATCTGATCACCAAAACTTAACTTTGAACATATGAACCATGAAAATAATATTCAGGTCAGATAAAAACTGTTTCCTTCAGTTTAAGTTTGTAACCCAGATTTGTTTTTTTCTCAATCGATTTCTCGATCGAACAGCGGTATACTACTGTTGCCTTTATTAGGCAGCATTTGAATCTTATTACATCAATAAACTTGACCTTATACTTTAATTATCTATAAAACAAAAGTGATGACAGGTGTATACACTGAACTGTCTTGCCCTGCCTAACTTATCATAATTGAATTTGTGTTGACTGTCTATGATTTGAATCAATGAAAAAGAAATAAAGGTAAGACAAACCATGCCAGCTAGACATGTACACTTACATTTATTCTATACACAAAATATAGTGGCCTATAATTTATTATACTTGAGAAAGACAAAACAACGAAAATTTAACATTAACTAATGAACCATGAAAATAAGGTCAGGTTTGTTTGAACACTGCCAAAGATACATGTACACCTTACACACCAAATATAGTTTGCCTATTGCTTTTACATTGATCACTGATCCATGATATCGTGTCTGATGGATATATAAACCTTACATTAAACATGTTAAATGCATTGAAATTGAAAGTAACCCTCTGCAAATATGTCTAAATTTACAGTATTTATATAATCATTAACAACAGCTTATTCTGCTTAAAAATGATCCAATTTTTATAGGCAATTAAAACTTGTAAAAACCAATTATTCTGATGCAACATTGGAAGTAACTTCCTATTTCATTGCAATTATAACCCGTGTCAAATACATATATGGCTGTTGAAAAAACGGTGAAAAACACATGAAATGTTATTAAATAAATTAAGTTTAATATTTAAATTATTCAAATACATAAGTATGATAATAACAATCTGGTATTTATAGATTCTTCATAGTTTTAAATTTTCAATGGTCCCAATATCCATTTACTGTCACTGAGAAGTTTTATTTGCTACACTGAACTTTGTTGAATCTTTAAGAACAAGTTTCATTTTATATGAATTTGATTCGATATATTTACCAGAAAAACATATTTATTTATATTACTGCTAATTCAGAAATTATTCAGAAACAGAAAGAGTATCAAAATAGTAAGTTTGCCATCTGATATCTGATATATATATATATATATATATCCGTATGCTCCTCTTGCCAAAATCACATCATAAATTTTGTATTTTTGTCGTTTAAAAAAAATAAAATAATAAATGCATGCAATAAATTTAGGATTTAATTTATGTTTGACTTAAATGTGACATGCTCTCATTGTTTTTTCCAAAGTGATTAAAATTAAAAGCATCCACAGGGTAATTTCAGGAAAAAAATGTAGGGTGACAGTGGTGGTGAAAAACACTTTTCTATATCTCACCATCAATAATTTTTATTTACATTAGTAAAAGAATTACAGGTTTCTGCTTCCACCCTATTACAAACAGAAAAAATATCAAAATATCATGTGATGTCTAACCCTTGGACACCAACATTAATTTTTTCCTAAACGAGCCTTATAAAATATTTGACCCTTGACTGTAAGTAGATATATCTGTATAATAACCTTCCATTTTTATTTACAATTTAGTTGAAAATAAACAATTTTTTTAAGAGTGTTGGAGAATTCTGGTAAATAGTATTCTGATCCTTTTTAATTCATTTGTTCAAGCTATATCCATGTGTGGGAACATACAATCTTATATCCATTTACCAGTAATATGTACAAGGTAAACTAGGTACGTCATGACAATTGTTATAAAACTTTCATTTTGATAAAACATATCTTATAAAATCACAAACTGCTTAAAATAAATATCACATATTTATAATATATAATCACTTCATTAATTCTGTCATTATTAATATTTCCAGGAAATATGATCACTTAGACGAATGAACCCTGAAACGGTAAATTCTGTCCACGATTACACCATCGCTCTTTCATTGTCTTGAATGATGTAGGAACTTTCTCAAAGTCATAGAAACCCAAATTGTCAAGTAACTGATACACCCCAATTTTCACAGCAACCTGAAAAACAAAGCAAACATTAAAAAATGAAAAAATGTAAATAACAATTAAGTCTTTGTGAAATAAATATTTGAAATATTTTTATTTAATCTACCATCAAAGTAGGAGTTTTATAAAGCAAATAAGATTAGAAATAGACAGAGTGCTGTCATAACTCGACTTGCTCAAAACTAATCAATATATCCATTTTTCTATGTATGAAATGAAGAACAGCAATCAAAGCGCTATTTCTTTGCTTTTACATGTTTCTGCTGTTGCACAGACTAGTTTGAATTATGGATGGGTACCCCATATCCTATGTTATTTTATTTAATGAATATGAAAATTGAGAACTGACATGTGCAAGAAAGATAATTCCAGAAAGCCCATTTTAAAAATACAGGGTGCATACAATTTCCTTCTGCAGTATGGCCTCCAAACAACTAAAATAAATATCAATAGTTTAATATGAAGAGTACAATAAATATTTTACCTTTTTCATCCATTCACTGAAAGATCTAGACCACTGTATTTTCTTATCATGATGAAGATAAGCGTTGAACATTATTAGATACAAATATCTTTCTAGAGCATCTATACTCTGTTGTTTCAGATTTTGCTTGTCTTCATCATTCTTTGCATTTTTGATCTGTGAAATTAAATTACAATATTTAAAAAGGCAACAAAAGAAGTTCTTTATAACTTATTATTATTAACAGATTATTATAATTCTGGTCATCTGTGTCATTAGATTCTAGGAAATTTTGAATTCTAGATTTTATCCACACCAAGGATCAAGTATGATTTGTTGAACTCTCAGGATAGAAATGTACAGATTTTAATGAATTGTAATACCTGGTTTCAACAGTATTAAATTGCAGTTGTAGTCCAGTCTTTATTTTCTAAAGCCCCTCAACACTCCAAACAAATTTATTTTCTTGGATGCTTTATTTTGTGTTAAGCCCTGTCTGGCAGTTTTCATTGGTTTTTTTTAACTATCAAGGTTTTCTTATTCCAATTTATACAATGTATTGACATAAGGGAAAATCAAAGTTTAACATAGTCAGGACGTTTCACCTTCATGTATTTTTCATACTTGTGAAAGAAATGAAAATAGTTTGTTAACATCAAAGTTCAAACAAAAAAAATAAATAAACAAAAAACAGTCCTGCTGGGCTGCAGTCTAAAATCTAGTTGCCCAAGCCAAATAAGATGGGCTGATAAAACCTTTACCTTGTTATAAATCACAAATATAACCTCCCTTATATGGAAATGCATAGGTGACATCGTTTCAAATATTTCATCAAGAATAAAGTCAACCTCTCGTTTTATTTGTTGGCCTTTTGGTAATAGTCTAACCAGTTTTTGTACAATCTGAAAAATAAGAAGAGAATTGATGTTAAAAGGGTTACAAAGAAATCCCAAATTCATATTATGCAGATTAATGTCAGTACAAAGCCCTGGTGAATAACACGAAATGGAGAAATGTAATAAATACTTTATAGACGAAATCTGGTTCAATTATTCAACTTTCATAGTATTAACAGAAAACAACTATAACTCAGTTTATAAACACTTTTTTTAATCTATCACTTTCATGTTTAATATATCAAGTAAATTGCATGGTAACCATTTTTAATACAATTTAATTGTATGTTTTACTTCTTCTCAAGATATTACTGATATATTTCTAAAGAAGTAAAAAATGCCTTTCCAACTTATATAGGATAAAACACTTTACTCTCTCTATCATTGTATCTCCCTACCATAAAATCTCCTTTTGTATACTGTGCATTCGGACATGAAACTCGTTCTTGTTCACCAATATTAGCTCCTTTTGGAAACCCCTGAAAATGCAATAAAAATCAAATGTTTAATGATGTTCCTATCTAAAAAAAACACAATACTTAAAAACAATAAAAGCAGCATTTGTGACATAAAAAGACCAATATTCAACATCCTTTCAAACAGGCCATATAGAATTTAATCTCAGATGACAAGTCCAGCGGCAGCTAGGAATTTCCAAGGGGTGGGTGGGGGTGGGGGTGTTCGACACAATCATACTTAACTCTAACAGTTACAATTCAATCAGAACGTCAACTTTAGTAGAGCTTATATGTTTTCCAGGAGGGTTTGTATGAACCCCTCGAACCCTGCTGGCTATGGGTTTGCAAGTTGCAAGAAAATATTGATTAGGTTAAATATTTATTTTTTGTAATAAGACTATCAGAAACACTTCACTTTTTCATTTGAAACATCTATCTCATACTACAAAGTATAGAAAGCAGACAAAAAAGTTTCTTCCCATGTGATTTACCTGTATATGACACATAATTAAACCAGCTATAGCCATAGCTAGTGTCGTTCTATTTTTGCCTGTCCTGCAGTAAAACAAAAACGCTGTGTTGTTGATAGGTTGATTCTTTAGACAATGCTCACAGATCACAGATGATATGTCATCAAAGTCCTGTATAATTATACAAAAAATAACAATTAGAAATATGTCATATTTGACCAGGGGAGATAATAGAAATGAAACAATGAACTGTCATTTTTTTTTATATCTATTAGCATCATAAACTCTTTCATTGTGATTTTAAATTATCATATAATGGTTTTATCGCATAATTGCTGCATTTTATTTTGAAAGACGACATCACAATCTTTGATTGAGCAAGTATTCATTATGAATCATCTAACACAAGATACATGTACAGAAACATAATAGCTTTACTTGTTTCAGAGTTGTAATTAAAATTTAATATACATATTTCCAAACTAAATACTGTGGATTCATTATTATTCGTTGGATACCAATTTTCATGGTTTTCATGGGTTCAGGTGAACCACAAAATTAAATGTCCAACGAATAACTAATTTTCTATTGGCTTGTATGCAGACCTCGGCAAAACCATGAAAATTAAAGTTTTCCTTAATTCACAAAAATTGGTACCCCTGAAAATAAATAAATCCCCAGTGACCATTTTCATATTACAGACTTATTGATAAATGCCTTCTTTACTTGACAAAATCATGAGAAAACAGGAAACTTCCTCCATCCTCCCCCTCCCCAAATTGCAACGTATATGTAGGACTCAAATCTATGGTGGGTTTCAAATCTATGGCAGATTCCTAATCTATGGTAAATATGACGTCATGCCATCCCAAATCTATGGCAGATTTTTTAAAGTCCTAATCTATGGCAAGTTTTGTAATTTCCTAATCTATGGCGGATTTTTGATGTTTCCAAATCTATGGCAGATTTTGTGCAAATGTAGAACAAGGCAGTACACATAGGATCACTAACTTGTGTTAAATAAGTTGACATGTACGACAACGGGAGCATGTCTAAATTATTTGTGAAATAAAAATTCCATAATGGCCAACCAAATCGTGATGTCAAACATAAAAATGTGTAAAAGTGATATACCATAATACATGTACCGAAATTAGCTTTTCTTAATCCATTGATTAAAACAACTAGAAAAACGTCCATTAACAAACAAGAAAGCAGTTTTTGTATATAAAAAGAAAACAGTTTGACTTTCACATAATATTGATTTTAGCGTTAATCAATCTTTTTTAACTGGTGACGATTTAAGTCAACTTTGTGGTATCCTGTAATTCCATTTTCTCACTTTAAGGACTTTGCTAGCCGTAGACGCTAAATTATTTACTATCACTCCTTTCCTAAAATATCTGCTACTAAAACAGCTTTGCCTTTCTTCATCGCGGAATTCGAACGGTACATCAAATAATTATTATCTGTCCTATAAATAAAAGATCACATCTTTCTTTAAACAATCGGCAAATTGTTTTTGAGGGAAACGGAAAGTGTTTTCATGAGTATTTTAAACACATGATTACATGAAAGTTTGGAGAGCCTTTACAAATGGATGTTTTTGTACGGTCAATAAACCTTTGCTGAAGTCGGCAAAGACTTATATGTGGCGTTATTTTATTGTGACGTTATATTTTACTCTTTGTCCCGGAAAATTACGTAATTCATAAATCTGCCATAGATTAGGAGAAAATAAAAATCTACCATAGATTTGACGGCTGTAACGTCATATCTGCCATAGATTTTGAACCCGCCATAGATTTGAGTCCTACATATATATATTAGATTTTACTTTTTTTTGGTTGCTGGTACCAGGATGTCCTACCCAAGAAAAACTATAGAACCTGGAGTCAAAAATCGGTAATATGAAAAAAACTCTATTGTACATCAGCTAATCACCTGTTCACATGGTGTCATATCATGGGTGAGAGGAACTCGGTAGTACTGCATATCTAGTGTCTGTAGTTTCTGTTGTAATGCCAGCTCCTGTGGGGTCAATATACTACTGACCTCAATAACCTCTGAAGGCTCAGATAACTCATGGTAAACCTGCAATAGGGTAAACATTAAGTTATATATAAAAAAATGGATAAATTTTCAGATAATTTTCCCCCAAATAATAAAAAAAATAAAAAAAAGTCATATACATATCTGTATAATTTATGATAAATTCTAATCACATTTGTTTTGGTGAAAATAACAAACAAGTAGCCAATTTTATTACCATAAACTAACTAAAGTCGATAAAATCAAGAAGATATGAAAGGATGATAATAAATAGATAGATTATATTTACCTCAACTGATCTATAAATAGATAGATTATATTTACCTCAACTGATCTATAAATAGATAGATTATATTTACCTCAACTGATCTATAAATAGATAGATTATATTTACCTCAACTGATCTATGTGTTTTAATGGCTTTCTTTATTTCTTCTCCTATTTCCTGAAGAAGAAAAAAATCATAAAAATAAAATAGAATAATTTTTATTGATGTGCTTGACAAGTGTTTCTCATTTCTTGTTTTTTATATAGATAATATTGTTGGGTTAACTGTTACAATGGTTTTACAATAGTCAATTATGTATATGTTTACTTTTACAAATTGTGACTTGGATGAATAGCTGTCTAAATAGCATGCTGACCACATCTTCTTATATCTTTGTGTAATAAACAAAATTCTATAACATATATGAATAAAGTTTAAATTTAATATGAATAAAATGAGTTTAAAAGCTGTTTTTTTTTTTTTTTTTTTTTTTTTTTTTTTTTTAAAGTTGAAGGAGTTACCTCTAATTCTTGACTATGTAATAATGGATGTGTAATTGGTTCCTCCAGCCAACTTGAATCTCTGATGCTGTAGGTATTACCATCTAGTTCTATGGAACAATCATTTCTCAGGTTAATCAAAACTAGGAAAGTGTGACCTACTTTCCTACTTAAAAGATGGTTTGTTACTTTTGTCACTCCCTATGAAAAATAATACATTTTAGATAAAATTTAAAACCTTTCATTCAGTCTGAAGTGAAATGTCATTAACAAAGTTTATACAGAATCATTTTGACTTTTATATCTCCTGTCAGAAACTGTCAAAAAGCTTAGTAGATAGAAAGCCGAAGTTTTGGAATAATTGATTTTTACAAGTACGTTAATCTTTTCGACATGTTATAAATTTTACGATTTCTTCACCTTAATATATTTCAGACCTTGAAATTTCTGGAACTTTGTCAGTGGTTGTCGTCTATGATAGTGTTTGTTCAATTTGTGTTTTTTTTAAATTGGTGCCATCTAGATCTTGACATTTTGTATAGACACCTGCCTATTGTAAAAGGCTGAATGTTGATGTATATTTTTTTGCTGTTATATTTGGTTGCTGTCTAAAAGAAGTTTAGCCCACCTGTCTTTTTATTCAAAATCCTCAATTAAATGATTTATCTCCATTTAACATTTGTTATACAATAGAAAAACTACGATGCTCTGGTTTGCTGCTGCAAAATTGTTAAATGTACCACAATGTTGGCAATTCTGAAGAAGAGAAACCCTTCATAATAATTCAATTTTCACTTCATTTCAGAAATTGGAAATTGAGGCTGCTTAACAAAGTTTGTGTAGTAATATATCTTACATGTCTGGCTGGTTGTGCCATTCCATAGATGGGAAAGCCTTTAATATTTATCCGTCTGAAGTTAGAAACCATAACATCTGACTGAGTACTTAATACATCTAAACCAATGTATTCATCTGCCACCTAAAATTAGGTAAAAAAAATAACACATATCAGTTGTATACATCTTCTAAATTTTCTCAATTCATGAAAATTAGTTTCCTTGAAGAAAAAAAATAAAGCATCTGATAAGTTAATATAAAAAAGAAGATGTGGTATGATTGCCAATGAGACCACTCTCCACAAGAGACCAAAATGACACAGAAATTAACAACTATAGGTCACTGTACGGTCTACAACAATCTCAGGGATCTCAGGTGCTCAAGAAGGGTTAGCAGACTCTGCTCCACATATAATGGAAGTAGATACATAAACAAAGCCTGCTGATATTAAGATAGAAAGGACATTCAAGGAAGTATGAAACTGTTCCAGCAGGCCTTAGCTGATTGGCTTCAAATTTTTAAAAAGCATAAGAATTTTATTATTAACAGGAGGGCCAGGAGAGAACATAGAATCAGGGATATTTATTCAGTACTCGAAAAAAACCAACAACACATGTATGAAAACATCAAAATTGAGAAAATAACAGAAGGAAATAAATGCAATTTTAATTGTTCTGCATAAGCAATTAAGAACAGTCTCAATTGACATTTCTTACAGTTATAAAAGATTTCAGTGTAAGTGATAAATTTTGTGACACCTACAACTACATCAACGATTAAACTCATGATGACGATATATCTTTTTGATTATTAGAAACCACTTAACACGTTTTCCTACACAGTTGTACAAATAAGATAATTTGTAAATTGTAATATTACACATATAGCATTGTTAGTATATAAAATGCTGGTAAATAAAAAAACTGTGAAAATTGACAGTTGACAAATATAAGCGCTTTCGTTCCTGCAAATTACACATTTATAATCAAATATCAATAACATACTTATTGAAAGCAATTCGGTCAAAGTGATAAATTTTGTGACATATCAATGTTAGCATTTCAACAAAGACATAAAAATATTCCCAAACAAGTTCTGTTATTATTTATCCTAGAGTCCAAATATAGTATTATAAGCAGAAAACATGCTGGGAGAAAATGACACGGGAAAGACTGACAGCTGCAACCAATTCATTAATAATTTAACCGATTTTGTGAAATTTATATCAGTGGTTTTAAACAGCAAATGTTTTGGACAAGTTTGAAATCTGTTGCAATATAAATTAGAAGTTATGTCCCTTGGAAATATAAATGAAATGGAAAATTACATTGTGCAGTAAATCCGTCATTTCTTGTGGGATTATTATAAAATTCATATCTTTTGTTTTGCAGCCAAAGATCATTGAAGTTTTTAGCAACTTTGACTGGATATACAGCCATAGCATCTTTCATTCTGCAGCCAGTGGCAGATCCAGAACTTTTTATAAGGTGGCCCACTGACTGACCTAAGGGGACCCCACGTGTGTCATGCTTCAGTGATTAACTATAATAATCAACCAAATTTTTCCCACAAAAGGGGGTGGGGATTTATAAAAAGTAAATCAAAAATAGGGCCTTCAACATAGAGCCTCGGCTTACACTGAACAGCAAGCTATAAAGGGCCACATAAATGACAAGTTCAAAACCATTCAAACAGGAAAACCAATATGTCTGCTTTGTCATAAAAATAAGACAGAATAACTTCCAAACCATCAATTTTAATAAAAGTCCTACCAGATAATGTTGACCAGTAAATAATAAATTAACGGGAACTTGTATATCTGGAGAGCCAACATTTCCACGTATTCTTGTCAATCCTGGTTGTCTTTGCATCCATTGACTAAAACTCAAAGAGAACCACTGTGGAAACTAAAATAGAAAGCAAACAGATATCTCATGCATAATTCTATTTAAAGATTATTAGCGGTATTGCAAACAAAAGGGTATAACTCAGCTACCATCTCAGCAAAAGGCAATAGCATCCTCTAGTTTCAAAGACTATTAATAATCTGTTTTAACACTGATTTCATAGGCAATGGTATAGGCTCATGAAGTCATTTACTCTCTGTCTACTTGACTGAGAAAAACCCATATCATTAATATAGCGTAATGTGGAAAATAAAGTACCAAAAGAAAAGAAGCAATATTCGAAAAAAGGAATAAATTGGTTTATCAAACAAGGTTCACATATTGGTTTCAAAATTTTGGAAATTTTAGATAAAGGAAAATATCTCACTTAAAGTTCTGAATCCTTGCTGCTATGCCTTTTGGTTATACTTTTTGTCATTTTTGGTTTAAAAGTTCTCAATTTTTCTTATAATTTTAGATTTTGCAAAATATTTTGGCCTCAAGCATCACTGAAGAAACATTATTTGATGCAGCAAAACTGGTTCAGTTAATATTACTATTAAAATAATAAAACTTGAAGAGCTTTTTGTATCAATTACTCTGATTTTATGAGTCTGTTTGAATACTGATATCTTGACTCAATACACATGTGTGTTCTGGAATAGCATACAAAATACAAATGTGTGTTCTGGAATAGCATACAAAATACAAATGTGTGTTCTGGAATAGCATACAAAATACAAATGTGTGTTCTGGAATAGCATACAAAATACAAATGTGTGTTCTGGAATAGCATACAAAATACAAATGTGTGTTCTGGAATAGCATACAAAATACAAATGTGTGTTCTGGAATAGCATACAAAATACAAATGTGTGTTCTGGAATAGCATACAATTGCGGCTTTCTTTTTTAGGCAATTATTCATTTACATCACTGTTATCAGTTTATGAATTTGACCTTGAAGAACTAATCTCCTAAATCAATATTTTATTTTGGGCTTAGCCGTTTCTATTCAACTTCACAGAGTTTTCGTGATTTTCTAATTTCACTAAAAAAAATGTATTGGTATAAGTTTAACGTATTCGCGACGATTTATTTTCGCGTTATTTTTCTACTTGACAAAATCCCAAAAACTATTTGGTTTTCAGTAAGTATTATATGAAAGGCTTACCTGTTCTGTCAAATATGCATTGAAACAAATTAGAAACACATATCTCTCTAACAAATGACAACACCTTGTAAACAATCGGTCTATCAAATCATTGGTCTGAAAGTATAAACACATAACATTAATAAATGAAGAATGTGTTCATGGGGTACAGGTGATTCCCTGCTTGTTATAAAGGGGGAGAACTGTAAAAGTGAAGTCTGTGAACAATATTCAAACTTTACTGTGTTTTATGATTATTAGCATTGTGTATGAGTTTTGGTGGGGTTTGTGTTGCTTAGTTTTTGTTGTGTTTTGTGTACTATTGTTTGTCTTTTTCTATTTTAGCCATGGTGTTGTACTCATCCAGTCTCAGGGTGACTGGAAAAGTGATGCATACATAGGCTATTTAGACCCTTCCCCTTTTTACAGAATGCATGTTATGAAAACTTTTGCTAATGCACTTCAACCTTAACTAACCAACCTCTACATTATCCCTACCTGGTTTGGGCAAGTTGTTTGGAGTACCACAGACTTATCAAAGAATTGATATTTGCGATAAAATTAACTTTTTATGATTCTTTCATTGTTCATTGTTACTTATATGATGAAAAAAATTAATTAAACTGTGGTTCATTTGGCCAAACCAGTATTCTGTTTCATTCACCCTATGTATGTTTATCTTGTCTAGTCTGTGCATGCTCGTTAAAGTATGAGATTCTGTTTAGCTTGGTAACACATCAGCTCTTCAGGGTCTAGTCTTACATCCATTTGTGTAATGGGCCTAGACAAGAATATTGTCTTGCCGACAATCATGCTATTGCATTACACCAGGGGGGTTGGTGGGACCACAACAAGTGTATCAGGATTAATGTCAATTCACTTTTTTATCTATGAGCTTGAATGTCCCTCTGGTATCTTTCGTCCCTCTTTTATAACATTTGTTTGAGGCAAACAAAAGTTGGAGAATGGAAACTAACTTTAGAAAGTACAGACACGCATGGGCATAATAAAATACTAGGTCAATATGTCAAGCTCTAAATTTCCTTAAATTAAGATAAGTTGTGAGTAATTTTATGGTTGTTTCAGAAAGAATGGACACATTTAGTCCAAATAATTTCCCTATTTTTAATCTATTTTCAGATAAAATTAATAAGAACACTATTTTTAAACCAAAAACAGCAACTTTTGAAATTGATAACGAAACTCATAATATATTTTGGCACATTTAACCCAAAATACAACATATTGTGTTATAACTCTTCTCTCATCCTGTTTGTCCATAAGAAATATTACAAGGTTTTATAAAACAGATTCACAGTGTGTCTTAATTAATCATATGTCTAAAGAATATTTCTCAAGGTCCATGACTTCTTTCATTATGATCATGGCAGTTTTTAACGACCTTGACTTGATGATACAGCCCTTGCACAGTTGGTTCTTCCATTACATAAAGTTAAGAAAACACATCAATAATTTACTTTAAACCATTAGTTTGCAACATGTAGTGTTAATCAATTATTTGTCAAGGCTGTTTCAGTACACTCTGCTTTCATCCATATATTAGATTGCTGCTATGATATAATACATTTGTACTATAAATTAATTCTATCACATATTTGTAACGAATATATTTGTAACGAATATGTTGGGTTTAGCATATGTAATAACCTCAAAATTGCCCGGTGTCATATGGTATTTTGAACCCCCTAAAAATTGAACCCGGGGTCAAAATACCATGCGGTAAAATGACCCCGGGGTCATTATACCGCATGGTATTTTGACCCCGGGGTCATTTTTCACATATGGTATTTTGAACCCCCCTGCGGTATATTGAACCCCCCTGTTTTTGATAAATAATATTGCAGATAATCTAATTTAAAATTTATTGGCTATTAATTTTTTTAATTTGAGGTCTATGGTAGGGGGTTCAATATACCGCAGGGGGGTCAAAATACCATGGCTAAGTAAAATTTTCAAAATATCTTTTCCAGCATATTTAATACATACAAACTACTCATTGGAGTATTATAACCATCTTAAGGAGTTAGAATAGCTAGAATGTTTGAAATTTAAGGTCTATAGTAGGGGGTTTCAATATACTGCAGGGGGGTCAAAATACCATGGCTAAGTACAATTTTCAAAATATCTTTTCCAGCATATTTAATACATACAAACTACTCATTGGAGTATTATAACCATGTTAAGGAGTTAGAATAGCTAGAATTTTTGAAATTTAAGGTCTATAGTAGGGGGTTCAATATACCGCAGGGGGGTCAAAATACCATGGCTAAGAAAAATTTTCAAAATATCTTTTCCAGCATATTTAATACATACAAACTACTCATTGGAGTATTATAACCATGTTAAGGAGTTAGAATAGCTAGAATTTTTGAAATTTAAGGTCTATAGTAGGGGGTTCAATATACCGCAGGGGGGTCAAAATACCATGGCTAAGTAAAATTTTCAAAATATCTTTTCCAGCATATTTAATACATACAAACTACTCATTGGAGTATTATAACTATGTTAAAGAGCTAGAATAGCTAGAATTTTTGAAATTCAAGGTCTATTGGGGGGTTCAATATACCGCAGGGGGGTCAAAATACCATAGCTAAGTAAAATTTTCAAAATATATTTTCCAGCATATTTAATACATACAAACTACTTATTGGAGTATTATAACTATCTTCAGGAGTTAGAATAGATTGAATTTTTGAAATTCAAGGTCTATAGTAGGGGTTTCAATATACCGCAGGGGGGTCAAAATACCATGGCAAGGTAAAATTTTCAAAATATCTTTTCCAGCATATTTAATACATACAAACTACTCATTGGAGTATTATAACCATGTTAAGGAGTTAGAATAGCTAGAATTTTTAAAATTCAAGGTCTATAGTAGGGGGTTCAATATACCGCAGGGGGGTCAAAATACCATGGCTAAGTAAAATTTTTAAAATATATTTTCCAGCATATTTAATACATACAAACTACTTATTGGAGTATTATAACTATCTTCAGGAGTTAGAATAGATTGAATTTTTGAAATTCAAGGTCTATAGTAGGGGTTTCAATATACCGCAGGGGGGTCATTTTTCACATATGGTATTTTGAACCCCCCTGCGGTATATTGAACCCCCCTGTTTTTGATAAATAATATTGCAGATAATCTAATTTAAAATTTATTGGCTATTAATTTTTTTAATTTGAGGTCTATGGTAGGGGGTTCAATATACCGCAGGGGGGTCAAAATACCATGGCTAAGTAAAATTTTCAAAATATCTTTTCCAGCATATTTAATACATACAAACTACTCATTGGAGTATTATAACCATCTTAAGGAGTTAGAATAGCTAGAATGTTTGAAATTTAAGGTCTATAGTAGGGGGTTTCAATATACTGCAGGGGGGTCAAAATACCATGGCTAAGTACAATTTTCAAAATATCTTTTCCAGCATATTTAATACATACAAACTACTCATTGGAGTATTATAACCATGTTAAGGAGTTAGAATAGCTAGAATTTTTGAAATTTAAGGTCTATAGTAGGGGGTTCAATATACCGCAGGGGGGTCAAAATACCATGGCTAAGAAAAATTTTCAAAATATCTTTTCCAGCATATTTAATACATACAAACTACTCATTGGAGTATTATAACCATGTTAAGGAGTTAGAATAGCTAGAATTTTTGAAATTTAAGGTCTATAGTAGGGGGTTCAATATACCGCAGGGGGGTCAAAATACCATGGCTAAGTAAAATTTTCAAAATATCTTTTCCAGCATATTTAATACATACAAACTACTCATTGGAGTATTATAACTATGTTAAAGAGCTAGAATAGCTAGAATTTTTGAAATTCAAGGTCTATTGGGGGGTTCAATATACCGCAGGGGGGTCAAAATACCATAGCTAAGTAAAATTTTCAAAATATATTTTCCAGCATATTTAATACATACAAACTACTTATTGGAGTATTATAACTATCTTCAGGAGTTAGAATAGATTGAATTTTTGAAATTCAAGGTCTATAGTAGGGGTTTCAATATACCGCAGGGGGGTCAAAATACCATGGCAAGGTAAAATTTTCAAAATATCTTTTCCAGCATATTTAATACATACAAACTACTCATTGGAGTATTATAACCATGTTAAGGAGTTAGAATAGCTAGAATTTTTAAAATTCAAGGTCTATAGTAGGGGGTTCAATATACCGCAGGGGGGTCAAAATACCATGGCTAAGTAAAATTTTTAAAATATATTTTCCAGCATATTTAATACATACAAACTACTTATTGGAGTATTATAACTATCTTCAGGAGTTAGAATAGATTGAATTTTTGAAATTCAAGGTCTATAGTAGGGGTTTCAATATACCGCAGGGGGGTCATTTTTCACATATGGTATTTTGAACCCCCCTGCGGTATATTGAACCCCCCTGTTTTTGATAAATAATATTGCAGATAATCTAATTTAAAATTTATTGGCTATTAATTTTTTTAATTTGAGGTCTATGGTAGGGGGTTCAATATACCGCAGGGGGGTCAAAATACCATGGCTAAGTAAAATTTTCAAAATATCTTTTCCAGCATATTTAATACATACAAACTACTCATTGGAGTATTATAACCATCTTAAGGAGTTAGAATAGCTAGAATGTTTGAAATTTAAGGTCTATAGTAGGGGGTTTCAATATACTGCAGGGGGGTCAAAATACCATGGCTAAGTACAATTTTCAAAATATCTTTTCCAGCATATTTAATACATACAAACTACTCATTGGAGTATTATAACCATGTTAAGGAGTTAGAATAGCTAGAATTTTTGAAATTTAAGGTCTATAGTAGGGGGTTCAATATACCGCAGGGGGGTCAAAATACCATGGCTAAGAAAAATTTTCAAAATATCTTTTCCAGCATATTTAATACATACAAACTACTCATTGGAGTATTATAACCATGTTAAGGAGTTAGAATAGCTAGAATTTTTGAAATTTAAGGTCTATAGTAGGGGGTTCAATATACCGCAGGGGGGTCAAAATACCATGGCTAAGTAAAATTTTCAAAATATCTTTTCCAGCATATTTAATACATACAAACTACTCATTGGAGTATTATAACTATGTTAAAGAGCTAGAATAGCTAGAATTTTTGAAATTCAAGGTCTATTGGGGGGTTCAATATACCGCAGGGGGGTCAAAATACCATAGCTAAGTAAAATTTTCAAAATATATTTTCCAGCATATTTAATACATACAAACTACTTATTGGAGTATTATAACTATCTTCAGGAGTTAGAATAGATTGAATTTTTGAAATTCAAGGTCTATAGTAGGGGTTTCAATATACCGCAGGGGGGTCAAAATACCATGGCAAGGTAAAATTTTCAAAATATCTTTTCCAGCATATTTAATACATACAAACTACTCATTGGAGTATTATAACCATGTTAAGGAGTTAGAATAGCTAGAATTTTTAAAATTCAAGGTCTATAGTAGGGGGTTCAATATACCGCAGGGGGGTCAAAATACCATGGCTAAGTAAAATTTTTAAAATATATTTTCCAGCATATTTAATACATACAAACTACTTATTGGAGTATTATAACTATCTTCAGGAGTTAGAATAGATTGAATTTTTGAAATTCAAGGTCTATAGTAGGGGTTTCAATATACCGCAGGGGGGTCATTTTTCACATATGGTATTTTGAACCCCCCTGCGGTATATTGAACCCCCCTGTTTTTGATAAATAATATTGCAGATAATCTAATTTAAAATTTATTGGCTATTAATTTTTTTAATTTGAGGTCTATGGTAGGGGGTTCAATATACTGCAGGGGGGTCAAAATACCATGGCTAAGTAAAATTTTCAAAATATCTTTTCCAGCATATTTAATACATACAAACTACTCATTGGAGTATTATAACCATCTTAAGGAGTTAGAATAGCTAGAATGTTTGAAATTTAAGGTCTATAGTAGGGGGTTTCAATATACTGCAGGGGGGTCAAAATACCATGGCTAAGTACAATTTTCAAAATATCTTTTCCAGCATATTTAATACATACAAACTACTCATTGGAGTATTATAACCATGTTAAGGAGTTAGAATAGCTAGAATTTTTGAAATTTAAGGTCTATAGTAGGGGGTTCAATATACCGCAGGGGGGTCAAAATACCATGGCTAAGAAAAATTTTCAAAATATCTTTTCCAGCATATTTAATACATACAAACTACTCATTGGAGTATTATAACTATGTTAAAGAGCTAGAATAGCTATAATTTTTGAAATTCAGGGGGGTCAAAATACCATGGCTAAGTAAAATTTTCAAAATATCTTTTCCAGTATGTTAAATACATGCAAACTACTTATTGGAGTATGATTACTATGTTAAGGAATAAGAATAGCTTGAAATTTTGAAATTCAAGGTCTATAGTAGGGGGTTCAATATACTGCAGGGGGGTCAAAATACCATGGCTCAGTAAAATTTTTCAAAATATCTTTTCCAGTATGTTAAATACATGCTAACTACTTATTGGAGTATGATTACTATGTTAAGGAATTAGAATAGCTTGAATTTTTGAAATTCAAGGTCTATGGTAGGGGGTTCAATATACTGCAGTGGGGTCAAAATACCATGGCTAAGTAAAATTTTCAAAAAATGTATATTGAACCCCCTACTATAGACCTTAAATTTCAAAAATTCTAGCTTAACATGGTAATAATACTCCAATGAGTAGTTTGTATGTATTTAATATGCTGGAAAAGATATTTTGAAAATTTTACTTAGCCATGGTATTTTGACCCCCCTGCGGTATATTGAACCCCCTACAATAGACCTTGAATTTCAAAAATTCAATCTATTCTAACTCCTGAAGTTAGTTATAATACTCCAATAAGTAGTTTGTATGTATCAAATATGCTGGAAAATATATTTTAAAAATTTTACTTAGCCATGGTATTTTGACCCCCCTGTGGTATATTGAACCCCCTACAAAAGACCTTGAATTTCAAAAATTCAATCTATTCTAACTCCTGAAGATAGTTATAATACTCTAATAAGTAGTTTGTATCTATCAAATATGCTGGAAAATATATTTTAAAAATTTTACTTAGCCATGGTATTTTGACCCCCCTGCGGTATATTGAACCCCCTACTATAGACCTTGAATTTCAAAAATTCAATCTATTCTAACTCCTAAAGATAGTTATAATACTCCAATAAGTAGTTTGTATGTATTAAATATGCTGGAAAATATATTTTAAAAATTTTACTTAGCCATGGTATTTTGACCCCCCTGCGGTATATTGAACCCCCTACTATAGACCTTGAATTTTAAAAATTCTAGCTATTCTAACTCCTTAACATGGTTATAATACTCCAATGAGTAGTTTGTATGTATTAAATATGCTGGAAAAGATATTTTGAAAATTTTACCTTGCCATGGTATTTTGACCCCCCTGCGGTATATTGAAACCCCTACTATAGACCTTGAATTTCAAAAATTCAATCTATTCTAACTCCTGAAGATAGTTATAATACTCCAATAAGTAGTTTGTATGTATTAAACATGATAGAAAAGAAATTTTGAAATTTTACTTAGCCATGGTATTTTGACCCCCCTGCGGTATATTGAACCCCCTACTATAGACCTTGAATTTCAAAAATTCAATCTATTCTAGCTCCTTAACATAGTTATAATACTCCAATAAGTAGTTTGTATGCATTAAACATGCTGGAAAAGAAATTTTGAAATTTTACTTAGCCATGGTATTTTGACCCCCCTGCAGTATATTGAACCCCTACTATAGACCTTGAATTTCAAAATTTTAGCTGTTATGTCTCCTTTACATAGTAATCATACTCCAATTAGTAGTTTGCATGTATTTAACATACTGGAAAAGATATTTTGAAAATTTTACTTAGCCATGGTATTTTGACCCCCCTGCGGTATATTGAACCCCCTACTATAGACCTTGAATTTCAAAAATTCAATCTATTCTAGCTCCTAAGTAACATAGTTATAATACTCCAATAAGTAGTTTGTATGTATTAAACATGCTGGAAAAGAAATTTTGAAAATTTTACTTAGCCATGGTATTTTGACCACCCTGTGGTATATTGAACCCCCTACTATAGACCTTGAATTTCAAAATGTCTAGCTTTTCTAACTCCTTAACATAGTAATAATACTCCATTAAGTAGTTTGTATGTATTAAACATGTTGGAAAAGAAATTTTGAAAATTTTACTTAGCCATGGTATTTTGACCCCCTACCATGGTATATTGAACCCCCTACTATAGACCTTGAATTTCAAAATTTTAGCTGTTATGTTTCCTTTACATAGTTATTATACTCCAAATAGTAGTTTCAATGTATTAAACATGCTGGAAAAGATGTTTAGAAAATTTCACTTTGCCATGTTATTTTGACCCCCCTACCATGGTATAATGAACCCCCTTCTATACATCTATAGACCTTTAATGCTAAAATATCTAGCTACTGTAACTCCTTTACATATTTATTATACTCCAATAAGTAGTTTGTATTTATCTTAGTAGCTTGAAAAGATGTTTTGAAAATTTTACTTTTTAGATTAACTGAGCCATGGAAATTTGACCCCCTCCCCCTTTTTTACCATGGAGAATTAAAACTTATGTCTATCATTCTATATAAATATTTCAAATTTCAAAGAATTAAAGTGTCCAAGCTACATGGTCTAGTTAATGCTTTAAGAAGTTTTTTTTATTGAAATTTTGTTAGTTAAGACTTCAGAGCACTTACTTAAATACCCAGCAAATATTTTTCTTTTAACCAATCATTGAAAATTGACCTCCCCTTCTTGTATTAATGATTTTTAATATTTGATTAGCGTTTATATAATGTTAAATGTTTTATTAATCATCTAGAATGAAAAAAACAGGGGGGTTCAATTTACCATGGGGGTTCAATTTTCCATACAGGGGGGGTTCAATTTACCATGGGGGGGTTCAATATACCATAGCGGTATTTTGACCCCGGGGTCATTTTACCATGGGGTTCAAAATACCATATGACACCGGGGCAAAAAAGAGGTTATTGGTTTTTGCCCTGGTTCCAAATGACGTGACATCATTGCATTCTTAACGACACTTTTGTGATAAAATATTGAAGATTTTACCTGTTATGTTTCATTAAATTGTCATAATTGATTTTTTTTACCTCTTTTCTGCAGAACTTAAATATGTGATAAATAGATTATAACATGTCTTTTCCATATTGGCCCTGGTATCATCCCTTGACCCATATCCGCACTTGGCTAAAGCCTTGAGGTCGATATGGTAGTCTTGCGATGATACAAGGGCCAATATGGAAAAGGGCATGTTATAATCTATACATATTGTTATCATGCAAATGGATAGAAATTCAAAGTGCTAATGGAAAAAGTAAATGTTTTTCAGTATAGAACACATATATTGTAAAGATTTAATAACTCATCTTTTGAGAGCCATTCCTTTCTATTCTTTCCAGCTTCTGTACAAGATCATAGATGAGTATTCTGAGATGACAGTAATCTGAACAGTGGTCAATCAGCTGATCAACCTATAAAGGAAACAAATCGTTTGAAAGAAAGATTACAGTAATCTACCAAATCAGAATTGTAAACTTTATGGGTGAAATTTAATAAGGGTACATCACTACATAATGCAATTGGTTAAAAATATACTTCACAATAGATATTCAACCATCTTTAAATTTTGGTGTACACAATGAAATTATCCCAAACAAGAATGTGTCCATAGTACACGGATGCCCCACTCTCACTATCATTTTCTTTGTTCAGTGGACCGTGAAATTGGGGTAAAAACTCTAAAATTTAAAGAGAATCAGTCTATCTGTTCAGAGATTAAGCTAGAATTGTAAAAATAAGAATGTGCAAATAGTATATGGATGCTATTCGCTGCACTATCATTATCTATGTTCAGTGGACAAAACTCTAATCTAGCATTAAAACTAGAAAGATCATATCATAGGGATCATGTGTACTAAATTTCAAGTTGATTGGACTTCAACTTCATCAAAAACTACCTCGACCAAAAACTTTAACCTGAAGCTGGACAGACAGAGGGAGGGACATAAATCCATAACATTATATCAAATTTATAAAGATATCAATGCTTCATTGCCATTTCATGTACAAGTAAATCACCTCTCAGTGAAACATATAAACTTTTAATTACAATTCTAAAACGTGAAGCCATAAACATATAATATTTCAATGATTTTATGTGTAATGCTGTTTTTGTATACAAATTCAAAGTTTCAAATAACACTAATCACAAGTTTTATGTCTTTAATCAAGAAAACCACAACAGTATTTAACATATCATTTATATAGAGATATCAAATATCAATTATTTCTAAGAAGATAGATCCCTATCATTGGAAATCTAAATACATTCTTTAATTATGTTTACTGTGAGTCCATTTGTTTTCGTGGGTACCAATTTTTGTGGATTGAGGAAAACTTCCATTTACGTGGATATTTGATTTAGTCTGCATAAATATCTAAAGAAATTTGTAATTTGCTGGACATTAGAATTTGTGGTTCTCAGGCTACCACAAAATCCACGAAAATTGGTATCCAACCAATAATAATGAATCTACAGTATGAATAAAAGGAGATTTTGGGTAAACATCTACAAGACAGAAAACCAACAACAAACAAGAATAATGTGTCCATAGGATTCAATATGCCACTTATTATCACAAAGCAATGGACTATGAACCACAAAAAAAAATGGTTAAGACCATAATTGTCTTTTTTATATAGGTCTTGCCAAAATTAAGTATGATACAAAGATATAAAATCCCCCCAAAAAATTTGTTTATCCTCATTATTCAATTTGTATAAAACATCTTGGAACAAAAAATCAATATCTATACTATTAAACGAGAAGACCTCATTTTGGGTGTCGCTTCTCTTCTTTCCACAATAAATTAATCAACACGCCTCTGTGTCCTATAGGTACAGTGCATAGTCGCATTTGTCATCCATTTATATGATTATTCAGATTGAGTTTTTTTGGGAGAAAAACGAGAAAAAAGGCATCCGGATATTGTCCCTTCATTGGACGAAATTTTAAGTCAGATCACACTTCCGGTTTGCGTTTTTCTGTATACTTTGAACGTACATATACTACGAATAAAGTGTATTTTCAGAATTTTATCTGCTATCATTTTCAAGTTAACTATCCACGGCGGTCACAGAGTTTATTAAATAGAGAGGGTCTGTATACTATATCAATGACCACCATGGATCGATTAGTAAACTTAGAATTGAAAGTAAATACACTTTATTTATATAGTAATGAATATTCATAATATACAGATAAGCGCTAAAATTATTCATGTGAACTTTTGATACCTTTTCTGAAATTCTCCAGTCATTAAATCTTTTACAAAATTACAAAAAAAAGAAGATGTGGTATGATTGCCATGTTGCGACAACTCTCCACAAGAGACCAAAATGACACAGAAATTAACAACTATAGGTCACCGTACGGCTTTCAACAAAGAGCAAAGCCCATACCGCATACTCAGCTCCAAAAGGCCCCGAAATGACAATGTAAAACAATGCAACGAGAAAACTAGCGGCCTTATTTATGTACAAAAAATGAACGAAAAACAAATATGTAACACATAAACAAACGACAACCACTGAATTACAGGTTCCTTACTTAAATGTTCATAACATACTAAATGTATGTTCATATTGAAATTGATAGAAAACCAAAAATTAGGAACTTTGGAAATAAAGGTGGAGGGATAAAAAAAATCATTTTCCTGTCCCCAATAACCTAGAGCTCTATGACTTATGATACTTTTGCTGAAATTCTCCAGTCATTCAGTATTTTACAAAATCCAACAACACTTTACATACTTTAAACTACGCTCTGAATGCCCGCGATTTCGCGGGTGTGTTCTAGTTGACTTGTATCTACATATAAATACTACAAGTAGCTCTCAGAACAACTTAATGTTGGTAGCTTTACATAAAATGTTATAATGTGAAGCCCTTAAGAGTATACAAGACAAAGTAAATCAAAATAATACTGTTATTTGACACTATTGTCTTGAGAACATCATAAGAATACATAAGCTTTTCTTTTTTTCAAATTGAAGGGTTGAAGAGGTAAAAAAACAAGCCTATTCATCATCTCCTTTGTCATTATCACTGAACAAGTATAAATATATTTGTTTAGGGGCCAGCTGAAGGACGCCTCCGGGTGTGGGAGTTTCTCAATGCATTAAAGACCTATTGGTGACCTTCTGCTGTTGTCTGTTCTATGTTCAGGTTGTTGTCTCTTTGACACATTCCCCATTTCCATTCTCAATTTTACTTACTTTGTGAAAGTGAAACCTGTCTAAAGCACAACCCTTCAGGACTTACAATTATTGTCCAGATTATCAGGTGATTGGTTTTGACATGTTATTAAAGAATGTTTATTGTGTACCCTGATAAAAGTTTATATAGGTAGGTTTCAAGTTTTTTCAAGGTTGGATTCAAAAAGTTTCAAAGCCTGATCAGATTGCTATTAATAAATCATAGAATCCCTTTTAAACAGATTCACACACCCTTGTTTAACAAACCAATGTTTTTGTGTTACTATTGTTTATAATAAAACAGAGTTGGAGAACCTTGTGTTGTTACGACATTAAGGTTCAATATTTTAAAGTACGTACTGTGAATTCATTAATATTTCTGGAGTACTATTCTTTTTGGAATATTGTTGGTACATGTAATAGTGAACAATGAATTGAAGTGTTCAACTTAGCACAAATTTCCTAAGGGTGGTAAGCAGAGTTTAAGTCAAACCCATGAAATGCAATGTCATTTATCAATGAAAAATTGTTTGCCAAATAAATAAATGAATTCAAAATATTTTTGTATTTTCAGCATAATGTTTTTTACCTGGTTTTTGATATGGACACCATTAGGAATTATTCTGACAAGTTTTGTTACCTGGTTTTTGATATGGACACCATTAGGAATTATTCTGACAAGTTTTGTTACCTGGTTTTTGATATGGACACCATTAGGAATTATTCTGACAAGTTTTGTTACCTGGTTTTTGATATGGACACCATTAGGAATTATTCTGACAAGTTTTGTTACCTGGTTTTTGATATGGACACCATTAGGAATTATTCTGACAAGTTTTGTTACCTGGTTTTTGATATGGACACCATTAGGAATTATTCTGACAAGTTTTGTTACCTGGTTTTTGATATGGACACCATTAGGAATTATTCTGACAAGTTTTGTTACCTGGTTTTTGATATGGACACCATTAGGAATTATTCTGACAAGTTTTGTTACCTGGTTTTTGATATGGACACCATTAGGAATTATTCTGACAAGTTTTCTTACCTGGTTTTTGATATGGACACCATTAGGAATTATTCTGACAAGTTTTGTTACCTGGTTTTTGATATGGACACCATTAGGAATTATTCTGACAAGTTTTGTTACCTGGTTTTTGATATGGACACCATTAGGAATTATTCTGACAAGTTTTGTTACCTGGTTTTTGATATGGACACCATTAGGAATTATTCTGACAAGTTTTCGGACAGAGTAATAGTCCCCTTTCTGTAAGCTGTTAAATTTCTTTGATGATTGGTGTTGAGATCTACAGTAGAAAGAATAAAACTGTGATGTAACAAATTTTTTAACGGATTAACATTAAAAGCCATGTGATGGATATTAATTGAGTCACATATAAATGCATGTGTGCAATACTTTAATACCATCACTCAAGGTGCTTTTATAAGTAATTTGATCATAAAACTTGAAGCTGAATAATAAAATTAAAGAACCTTTATTGGTGGAGAAAGTAGGAAATTTTCCAGTGAGAAGGAAGAAACTTTTTTACGACAAAACAGCAATCCTTGTCAATTAAGATCTGAGTCAAATGCACCATGGGATTTAGGAGTTTCAAACAGATAATCCAAGAATTGACAGACTAATGATAACTGTAAATGAGTAACTGAGATAACTTTTCCACCTAGGAATATTCTTTTTTTGTAAAGATGTCAAACATTTTTCACTTTCAATTCTTGCAATTTGTTTGATAATAGAATTTGAGGAGAATCAGTCTCTCTGTTCAGAGATTAAGCCAGAATTGTAAAAACAAGCATGTGTCAATAGTACATGGATGCTATTCCCTGCACTATCCTTTTCTATGTTCAGTGGACAAAACTCTAAGCTAGCATTAAAACTAGAAAGATCATATCATAGGGAACATGTGTACTCAGCTTCAAGTTGATTAAACTTTCAACTTCATCTTCATTAAAAACTACCTTGACAAAACACTTTAATTTCAAGAGAGACCCACAGATGAATGAACAGACACACAGACAGAAAAACATAATGCCCTTAAGTGGGACATAAAAACATAGTAATTACAAGCAATGAAAAACAACAAACTTTTTTTAACAATTCGTTCAAAACATTATTTTAATTTTATTTTACATAAAGGTATTTACACTCATACTACTCATGAAACTTAATTGTTCTACTCACTTTAAATCCTGAGGAAAGCCATATTTTTGTGCAAGCACGAGACATCCCATAATAGATCCAACTGTAGCCCTGTCCTGACCAGAATTACAGGTAAACAGCAGACCTGGATTACATGATTTGGATTTCTCAAAAAACTTTGGACATTCCTGGAATGAAAAGTAAAGGGTAACATGTTATTTCATATTGTTTAAAAAACAGTTTTATACAGTGTCAAAAAAGTTGAGTATCACCAAATTTTTAATTTACAAATTTTCATTCAGTATTTTAACAGAAATCAAAAGTCATGAACTTTGTTTAAAGGCACTATATTTTTTTTTTATATATATATATATGCAAAGAAATTTAATATAAAAAAAATGTACAAAAACTATCACAAGAGTGCACATGCTGAAATGTCTCGCCTTCTATACTTATCATTGATATTATGTTGATAGTCCTAAGTATAAAGCTAAGCTTTATTACAACTGTCACATAAACTTAACATTAACCAAGATAACTAAACAAAGACCAATGAACCTTGAAAAAGAGGTCCAGGTCAGATGAACCATGCCAGGCAGACAGGTACAGCTAACAATGCTTCTATACAACATATATAGTTGACACATTACTTATAGTTTAAGAAAAATAGACCAAAACACAAAAACTTAACACTGTGCAATGAACCGTGAAAATGAGGTCACGGTTAAATAAAACCTGCTCGACTGACATAAAGATCATAAAATATTTCCATACACCAAATATAGTTGACCTATGGCATATAGCATTAGATAAAAAGACCAAAACTCAAAAACTCAAGGACATTGGACATGTGACTGACGGAAACTTCGTAACATGAAGCATCTATATACAAAGTATGAAGCATCCAGGTCTTCCACCTTCTAAAATATAAAGCTTTTAAGAAGTGAGCTAACGCCGCCGCCGGATCACTATCCCTATGTCGAGCTTTCTGCAACAAAAGTTGCAGGCTCGACAATTATACTGTTTCCTAAAACTATTGACTTATAGAACTTCTTACAGAACTACTTATAGATATCATTGAGCCTGTTAAAGCTGACTATGCAGTATAGGTTTTTGCTCATTGTTGAAGTCCATATGGTGATCTATAGTTGTTAACTTCTATGTCATTTGGTCTCTCATAGAAAGTTGTCTCATTGGCAATTATACAAAATCTTTTTATTTTTATATATATATAAACAAGAATGTGTCCATAGTACACGGATGCCCCCACTCGTACTATCATTTTACATGTTCACTGGACCGTGAAATTGGGGTCAATACTTTAATTTGGCATTAAAATTAGAAAGATCATATCATAGTTAACATGTGTACTAAGTTTCAAGTTGATTGGACTTCAACTTCATCAAAAACTACCTTGACCAAAAACTTTAACCTGAGCTTCACACTATCTTCTTCTTTGTTCAGTGGACCATAAAATTGGGGTCAATACTTTAATTTGACATTAAAATTAGAAAGATCATATCATAGGGAACATGTGTACTAAGTTTCAAATTGATTGGACTTCAACTTCATCAAAAACTACCTCGACCAAAAACTTTAACCTGAAGCGGGACGAACGAACGGACAAACGAACGGACGAACGGAGGCACAGACCAGAAAACATAATGCCCCTCTACTATCGTAGGTGGGGCATAAAAATCTTTACTCAAAACTTTTTTCAGCCACTTTGTGATATTGAGCTAGACATCTTGTAAATACACCTGTCTATTTCTAAATTCTAGATATCTTTTATGTTTTTGTATTGTTGTGTTGCTGTCTCATTGACATGTATTCTATCATTATTATTTCAACTATTGATGCCAAGAGATTTATTAAGGGCAAAAGAATAAACAGAGCAAATTTTCCCATACATACATTTCAACATATATTTTCAAGTACCCCTAAAGATATAACCATTTAAAAAGTGATATTCCAGAGAAAAAGATTTTTTTTGTCGATTATCTAGTTCAGGTTTTCCAATTGAATATTGACATAGATAATATTCAAAGTATATTAATCAATTGGTTCATTTAGACTGAATATTTTCAGGAAAATAAATTGAAGTAGTTTTTCTACGAGATTATGGTTAATCTACTACATTTACTATGACATCCTGGTTTCTGAAGTACCCATTTTCCATTTAGTAATGGTATAACTTTTAGTATAAATTTATAGGAAAATCAGTAAAAATATAGGCCAAATAATATTCTCCCTGAAACTTCAAACTGTTTAAATGACATATCAATAACATAAAGATCAGATCTAAGGAGAACTATGGTCTGTTTTCTTTCATATAAAGTAGATAAATAGAATATCGGTGCTAATTATTAATTATGCTACTTTCATGTATAGCAAACCTAATAAATTAATAAACTTTATAAAAACTGTGAGTTTCTGATTAAATAATAAAAAAACAAAAACAGAAAAAGGTCATTTGGCAGTTGTTTCTTGTTAAAATTGGTTACAATTGTTAAAGCAGCTGTTTTGTACCCACACACATTAAGAATTTAAAATAAGTACCCCTACATATATATTGAGTGTCATCACTAAGTTTGATCGACCCTTAATTGATGTGCTGCATACTGTCTCTATACTTTGTAGATTCATGTTCTTTGAGCATGACATTCATCAAACGCACGATGGGTGTCTTGGTAGAAGCAGGATTTGCTTATCTTTTCTGAGCACCTAGTTGGTCCTTTTTGACATCTTTTATTCAGGATCCTGGGTTTGTGTTTGTCTGATGATTTTCCTGATTTTTTGACTGACACTTATTTTTTTTTTTGACATGACAAAATTGTGGCAGCCCCGATGTTCTGACATCCTGTTAGTCCGACACCCCACTAGTCCGACACCCCATTGGTCCGAAACCCTGAAATGGAACTTGTTTCCCCTAAAATTGTGTGATGACGTTGTTTTAATCATGCCTATATATATATATATATATATATATATATATATATATATATATATATATAAAAAAGATGTGGTATGATTGCAAATGAAAAAACTCTCCACAAGAGACCAACATGACACAGAAATTTACAACTATAGGTCATCGTACGGTCTTTAAGAATGAGCAAAGCCCCTACTGCATAGTCAGCTTTAAAAGGCCCCGAAATGACAATATAAAACAATTCAAACAAGAAAACTAACGGCCTCATCTATAAAAAAAAATGAACGAAAAACTAATAGGTATCACATAATCAAACGACAACCACTGCATTCCAGGCTCCTGACAGGCACATACATACATAATGTATAGTGAACATGTTAGTGAAATCCCAGCCTTCCCCCTAACCTTGGACAGTGTCGGACTAACGGGGTGTCGGAATATCGGGGCGACCCCACAAAATTAAATAAAACTTTGTAAGTTGATACAAGGGGTTGAAAGTTTTACGATCAAAAAGGGAGGGCATTGTTTTCAAACTCCGATATATTTATTTATTTATGTAGTTAAAGTGCATGAGCATGAAAAGTTATGGCATCTGTTACAAGTAAAGAGACAGTGGAATGGGTTACAAATAAAAAAGGGAATACTAAGGTTCAAAACTATATGCATTAATTTTAAAATATGTCTGTCTAAAATATACCTCATACAGTGATAGTAAACAAGAGTGCACACGCTGAAATGTCTCGCCTTCTATACTAACCATTGATATTATGTTGATAGTCCTAAGTATAAAGTTAATCTTTATAACAACTGTCACATAAACTTAACATTAACCAAGATAACTTAACAAAGACCAATGAACCTTGAAAATGAGGTCAAGGTCAGATGAACCATGCCAGGCAGACATGTACAGCTAACAATGCTTCAATACAACATATATAGTTGACCTATTACTTAGTTTAAGAAAAATGGACCAAAACACAAAAACTTAACACTGTGCAATGAACCGTGAAAATGAGGTCACGGTCAAATCAAACCTGCGCGACTGACATAAAGATCATAAAATATTTCCATACACCAAA